>OY856410.1:138347517-139547517 GCA_963693085.1 Alisma plantago-aquatica | reverse complement strand
ACTACATAAATATGTCACATTGGGATACTTAGATATGATTGGATTATGTGAGAAGATCATGGGTTCTGTATTCATTATCATCCCAAGTATCAACCCAGACAAGTAGAAAGCTAGGTAGATTTGAAAAGAATGGAGCCTCAAGATCATAGAGGAGGTTCAAGAATAGTACAATGTAGGTTTCTTACAGCCAGTCAGTTACCCTACATGTCTTGTAAACATTGTACATACACCAAAGAATGATGAAAAAGTGTGAATTTTTGTGGATTATTGTGATTTCAATAAGGCATCCTATAAAGACAACTTTTCCCTACCAGACATTGGTGTTCTTGTTGACGACTATGTCAGACATGTGCTCATGAGATTTATGGATGGTTTCTTCAACTATAATTAGATGAAAATGGCTAGGGAATATTAAGAGAATGCAACCCACATCACAGAATGGGTAATACTCAATTATTAGATCATATCGTTCAATATCAAGAATGATGGTTCCACATACCAAAGGGATATGTTCATCATATTCCAAGGCATGATCATAAAGTGATGGAGGTCTACATGGTTGACATGATAACCAAATCTAAAAAATCTAGAAGATCACATCACCAATCTTAAGAAGCTATTTCAACGGCTACCTCTTTTCTCATCATGCTTAAATCCAACCGAGTGTACCTTTGGGGTTACATATGGTATTCTACTCAGGTACATTATCAGTCAAATAGGAATAGAGGTCAATCCCAAAAAGGCCTGAGCTATTCAAGAAATCCCCTCTCCAAAAATGAGAAGGAGATATGAGGCATGCTCGATCATCTCCAATCATCAACTTCTTCATCTCCAAAATCACACACATATGTGAGCCAATCTTGAAAATGGTTAAGAAGAACTCAGATATGAAATGTAATCAACTGTGTCAGAAAGCACTCTAAAAGCTTAAAGATTGTCTTGTTAATTTTCTCATTCTAAAACCAATAGTTCTAAGATATCCTCTCACCCTTGCATTATCAATCTTTAAAGAATAGACAGGAGGAATCCTAATTCAATCAGTAGATGGTGACTAGTATGCTATTTATTGTTTGTCTAAGAAATTAATTGACATTGAGTACCCTATGACCAAATTTGAGAAATATTGTATGACCTTTATACATGCAAAGAGAAATTTGTCTCACTATCTAATAACATGTTATTTGCAACTAATTGTGAAGCATGACCTAGTTTGTTATCTGTGTGATCACCCTAGCCTCATTGGACAATGTTCCAAATGGAAGATAATTCTATCATAATTTGACATCACATATTTACCAATGAAGGTAGTCAAAGCACAAGCTTTAGACAATCAATTAGTAGATTTCCCACTTGTTGGATTTTTAGGAAGGAGATGTATAATGACAAAAAAATTCTTCCTTTCTACCCAAGATGTTGGATCTGTCATAGCTACAAAACATCATTCAATAAAAGATATAAGAGGGGTTAAAGGTGATACCTTTGAGCATATTACTTTTCCATCAAGTAGACACGTCTTATGTTGGTAAGAAACTCGATACTATAGGTATAGATCTAGAATGAACACTAAAGGTTTGTCTAGATTACCAACAGATCCAGATTGTCCACCAAAAACAACTTATGTTGTCTTGTAGAACGTGTTATTCAAGGCTTTGTATGTATGCCTTGAACTCTACTTCATCCACATGGATGAGAGAGAAAGCGATGCACCACTTGTTCATCAAGTCAAAAAGAATAATGAGTTGTCAACTTGCTTGGCATCTCAAAACTCCCTTTCTACTCCTATCTTGGGCAACAAATCCTTAGGGTTACTTCCCCTCTAAGATAGAGAGGTTTAATAGACAACTTATCTCACAAGTTGTCTCAAAAGATGTGTCTCACCCTTTAGGACGAGCTCAGCTTATGTAGAAGAGTCATGTGATTTGAAAAACCTAATCCCAATCCCTTTCCAAATCACATTCCAAAACATAGTTTAAAGCTAAAAATCTTAGAAAAGATTGTGATTGCCTAATCTTAGTCCCTGATCACCCAATTCCAGAAGCTGATCAGCTAATCACGGTGGTTTTGATCTAGATCTGAAATATTAGGCATTCCCTATTGTACTATGATCGCCCAATCACAGAAGTTGATCACCTAATTGTAGAGTTCCAATGGAAAAGCTAGTTGATCAATTGACAACTAATTTATCTATTAACCCAATCATCTGATCAGTCAATTCAAAATTCTACTCGCCCAATTAGTGAGTTGATCATCCTATTTATGATTCAAAAAAATTCTAATCATATGTTTGATGGAAAAATTCAATTCCCATAGCATCCTTATGTGTGAGACCTGTTAGGTCCCTAATTACATTGGTAGTGATGTTCAAAACAACACAAGTAAAGATTGGTGTCTAGACACACATCATTGATACCCAAGTAAAAGGAATGAGTTGGAGAACAACTAGAACATATAAAGCAAACAATGTTAGTTTGATCATACAATCCTTTTACCATTGATATTCAGATTGAACTTGATGAATGGAAGCCATCCTCTTAGGATCTAATCTATGTTGTTTGAATTAGAGAAAATTATTTTAGATAATGTGGGATCAATATCATATATTGACTCACATGAGCATGGTCGTGAATCATAGTCTGGATTGTCAAGTGGTCAGGAATATCCCTCTAAAGGATGGACAATTTCCATCTAAATCACTAACAGTATGCCCCATTTGTCATAGTGTACCCAAACTCCATCTTTTTGACAAATCGTATCTCAGAGCACGTCGGGCTAGTGTCAAAGTACACAGAATAAGATGTATTATTACAGTGACTTCCGATCTAAGGATCACAGTCACAACTATCACATTGAGATATGACTCTAACATGTCACAACATGACTTCCATGTGCCAATCTCAAGTGGGTTTGTCCAGCACAACTTGTTCTCTAACAAGTACTCATGCATTCAAATTGACATCCAATATCATTACTAAAGAGACATAGTCATCAGTCACCATACATGATAGTCATGTGTATTATTATTGTCCTATAATATCTACAACTAATACTGACTAGGGACATAACAAAAAGGAATACTCTTATTATCTATATAATCTCAAATTTTGGTGCTTGTCCTAAACCATATGTCACTGGTTAAACATTATTAGTCAATCCTTAAGTTTCAGCATTATCTCAATACTAAAAAAAACATAATAAGTGGAATTTCCTTTCAAGTACAACATATCCCTTCTACAATAATCACATGATGGCTCTTAGGGCATATAAAAACACCACTTCCTAAGGAAATAACACATAAGTATGAATTCCCAGATGAAGATATAAGCATAATTGGCTCACCCAACATCATTATCCCTCCAAACCTTGACTTATGGACAATCTTCTTTAATGAAGTTGTCAATTGCAAGGGATTCAGGACAGGACTAGTCCTTTAGAAACTGCATGGATAATAGTTATCTATAGATAGACAACTAGAATTTGACACAAAAAAGCATGTCAGAATATGAAGCATGTTTCCAAGGACTCCAACGCACTAGATAGAAAGAGCACACCTTATTTAAGCATACAGTGATTTACTAATCATTATTTCTCAAGTACAAAAATTTTGGAGGACTCTTCTGTAGAAAATATGGCGATAGAATAGTTAGTGGAAAGAAAAATAAATAACTGCCATATTCCCTTAAACCAATGGAATGTGTCAATTACTATGTAATGGGAAGAATAGTTTAGAGGATATACCTGGTCCTGGAGAAAGTCCAATGACAATCTCCTCCTTGTGGTGTGTGCCCTTTCTTCAAGTCGCACTCAAAAAATGTCTACATCATCCTCCTAGTTGATCACCACTGACAGTAGGTTGACATTGTCCTTCTAGCGCAAAACGCTCCACGCCTCTATAATAGTTCACTCAGACCACCAGTAACTCTAGTTGTTTTAGTAGAATGTACAAGAAGGAGTTGTCCCTTCACATTGGCGTACTGGTCACAAACTTTCTCTCCTGCAATTGTTCTCCCTTGCTATCCCTCCCTTTATTGAGTAGGACTTGCTCAGGTTCTCACGGTTACCAAAACTAGAGAAGACAACAATTGTCAGCGGCAATTTAGTTGTGTTTGAGAAGCCCCAGTACACCTCTTTTTATAGGAGGGTTAGGGTCAGGATTCCCAGTCTGAGTGGAAGTGGAAGGGACTAGAATTTCATGAATTTTCACAACCTGCGGGCAATGAAATGGTCGGTTCATAGGTGAATCGATTGATTTTCATGTGAGTTGATCGGTTCAATCCTTGAACCGATAATTTCATCATGTTTCCTAAACACAATTTTATTAGAAATTCATATCTGATTTAATGCACAACATGATGTCATCACAAATCCTTGAATCGATAAAATTGATCTACCAACCACTCAGTTCACAACCTGAGACGGTCAGCTCATGGACCTGAGCCAATTGGTTCACTTCCGGAACTAGTTGGTACACTATCTAGAATTGCCAAAGTTCACTCAATTGACCTGACACACTAAAATGGTTGGTTCAACACTTAAACCAATCAGTTCACTTGTCCAATCAGTCAATATTCAACCAATCTTGTTTAATTTGAATACCTAACTCTTTAGTAATCAATTTTAAACCATATTCATGAAAGAACTCCTATTCTAAGTGTATCCTATGTGTGTGACCCTATAGTTTCCAATTTATGTTGGCAGTGAATGCCCATAATTCACTTATGACATCACAAGAAAAAAGTAGCATCTAGTAACACATCATTGCTACCCAAGTAATTGGAAAGTTGGAGAGCAACTTCAACCTACAATTTGTGATTGGTGCTATAATGATTTACTAATTCCTTTGTCTTTGATATCTAGATTGAGCTCAAGGAATGGAATGGTCATCCTTTCAATGTTCAATCCATGTTCCTTGAACTAGAGCAGACTTCTTGAGATATATGTGACCTCAATATCATATATTGATGCACATATGTATATGCATGTGTTTCTCAGTCTTGATTATCAAGTGGCCAGGATATCAAACTCCTGTAGGAGGAATAAATCCCATCTAGATCACTTACAATCATCCCCATGTGTCACATTGCATCTGATCATCACCTTTATGGCAACCCTTATTCAAGATCATGGTGGATGATGTCAAATCACACAGAATGACATGTGATGAGTGAAGTGATTTTTGGTCTAAGAACCACAATCACTACCGTCACTATGAGAGATGATTATGACCACCAATTATGGTTTACATGTATCACTCTCATGGTGGGTTTGTCTAATACACTGTTCTTCAACAAGTATCTATGTGCTTGGTTTGATATCACATATCATGATTGGTGAGATTTTGTCATCAAACAACCCACACTCTAGTCTTATGTGTTATTGATGTCTATCAACCTTCCACAATAACATATGACTAGGGACATGATAAGAATGTATATACTCTTAACATACATATGATCTCATTGTTCAAGTAATCAACCCGAAGACATATGTCATTAAATACTATCATTCTTTAGACATTCATTATGTTTTATCATTATCTCATAACTGAGTGAAACAGAATCCATCAAAATATTGCCTTTATTATTAATCAAATCCTTTACATAATTTTCCATCATAATCATCACATGATTGGGTATCTGGGCATACATACTAACAGACTCCCACTTGCACTTAGATCCAATCACTCACGAATCTTATTCTTAGTGATCTAAACATGCCCATCATCTTTCTACTACACAAGTGCTATTCTAGAAGGTTAGCAACATTTTGCCTTTAGTCGGTATATCATATTTTTCACATCTCTTCATTGTATGACATTTTGTATAAGATGGATTTGTCATAGTATGCTATCTGAAATTCCTTGCATAACTAGTATCTCCATTGTTGTCATAGTATTTTCGTTGTGTCATCGATGGTTAGAACATCTCATAAGTTCATCTAAATGAACTTCTAGATACATACAATACTCACTCATGTATTCATAACACTAGGACATACAACTTATATTATAGAATTAAAACAATGGTATGTAGTTCGCAGCCCTTTCCAACTTGTAACTCTTCTTTTAAATTAAACACAATTTTATATTGCAAACATTCTATGTCATTTTGGAAGCTTTCATTGGCGCAACCTTTTAAACCCAACTCTTCCTTATTATTAAATGCAACAACTGATCCTTAGTGCTTCTAAAGTACTAATGGATGTTCTTTATGGCATTCCAATGACCCTCATTGGAATCTGACTAAATCACCTTGTCATGTCCATTACATACAAGATAATGGCATAAGTACATTATATATGATAGATCCAAATATAAATGCTTATGACATCTCTTCCATTCTTCACAAGAATTGGAACATTACATTCTTAAGAGACTAATCACATGTATCATGGTCAGATTCTCTCTCACTGAATCCTTCATGTTGAACCCTTTCAGTATCTTGCCAATATATGTGATCATACTTAGGTTAAGAAACTTTCCAGAACTATCTCTATAGATCTCAATTCCTATAACGTAGGATGTTTCTCATAATTCTTTTTTAAGAAGGTGATTTCCATGTCATGTTTCAATACTTTGTATTGAGATGTTATTCCTCATCAATATGTGGAATATTTATATGTTCCCACTAAATATTTTGTAATAAAAAATTTCATCTTTTATTTTGACTCAAGTCAACTTCTTTGACTTTCTTGTCCAATTAAAAGATTCCAACTATGAGATGCTTGTTTCAACCTTTATATTGAACATTGTAGCTTATAGACTTTATTTTCATTAACATAGTTATAAAACCTACAGGTTGTGTCATGTATACATCCTCTCTATTATTCCTATTAAGAAATGCAGTTTTAATCTCCATATGCCACATCACATAGTCTTAATAAGATGCAATAGTAAGCATGCCAATTGGTGAAGGGATATCATATGTCAATTGGTGAAGGGATTTCATCATGTTCAACATTTTGAACTAGTTTGAAAACCTTTTCAACCAATATGTCCTTTTATGTCATCCATGTTGGTGTTCCTTATGAAAACCCAATTGCACCTTGAGGGTTTTACCCCTTTTAGGTGATACCACTAAGGTCATACCTTGTTGGTGGTCATCGATTCCATTCTGGATATAATGGCCTCAACCCATTTTCAGAGTCTGTTCCCTCAATACTTCTTAGTTGATTGTTGTCTCATCATATTATGACTAATTCACAATTTATCTGAGTTATAGAACTCACGATATTTTAACCTCATATGTGTTCTACTAGAACTATAATTTTGTGTTACAGATGGATCTTGAGATACCACAACAATTTCTGATTATTGTTATTCTCAGTGTACCTCCTTTGGTTCATTGTTATATTGTTGATATCGAACTTTTTGAGTTCTACTTTACTTCCACTAATTCGTGTAGAATTCAGCTATCCTAACAACAAACATTTTTGTTATCAGATTCAGACAAGTAGTGTTCAACAAACTAACATTTATGTATTTACAACTTTTCAAGAAACTATTTTCTTGTAAGTTTCAATCCTTAAGACATATTCAGACATTTCCGATACCATATCTCATATGGTGTCTTTTAAACCATTTTAGATGGTACATTGTTTTAGTTCAAAGCATGTTCCAAAATGGAAATTAGAAGATTATATTAAATGATAATCATGACTCATCAGGATGTGACTCCTTCTTTATGATACATCAGCATGATTTAGGCAGAGCTGATTGTGATACACTATCACTGTCTCTCCAGAAGGTCCTTAATCTATTGATGTAAAGTATTTCAACATTTGATCATAGCATAGTTTCTTAATACTTTTATCAAAGTTATATTTAATTTATAATCTTTTTGAACACTTAAAGAGATTCATGTTTGTATATCACCAAATACAAATCCCATCTACTGAGATCAGTAGTAAATATAATGAAGTACAAATAACTACGTCTAGTATTTGTTCTAAAAGATCTCCACAAATCAATATGTATAAGCCCTAATAGAATTTTTATTCTCCCACTACACCTGGTGAGAGGTGTTTTTGTCATGTTGTTCATATATAAGAGTTTCATATCTCTTATTGGTTTAATAACCAAAAGAATCTAGATAAACATCAATATGGATTTTAGAAATGCATTTCTCATATGTGTGCTCTAGATGACTATTTATAGATATTGGTTGTTTGTTTTATCAATGGTAATCCTTTAGGTATTTAATTATGAATATTCATCTTAAGATCATTCATATAAAGATCACAAGACATTTGTGGCATTGTCATACAAGATCACATCTTTGAAACAGAAGCACTAACAACTCTTTATTTATAATCATCATTGTCCATACAAGATGCATAAAATAAAATGTTTCTATTATTGGAAAAATGAAATAGCAGTTAATTAAACTCTATTACATACCCAATATGATAAGATAAATTCTAAATGTAAACTGAAGTGGAAGAAACTCTTGCTCTGCACAGTCCATCCTTATCCTTTCGTAATGTTTTACTTCTTATCAGATCCTACATATCAACGTATGTCAGATCTACGTCCAGTATCAGATACCCAAGATGAAGAAGTAATCAAATTTATCTTATTATGTATATACCAAAAGTGGAGGTCTTTATCCCCTCCTTATTCTTATTTAGTTCCTCTAGGTAGAGAGGGAAATTCCTTTTCCCATGTCCAGGCTGGTGATACTGGTGACAACTGTCTTCCTTATTTACACCTCCCTTTTCATTGAGTGATGAAGATCTGGGCTTCTGTATAGCTTTAGAACTCTTATTAACTTTTCCTTTACCTTTAGACTTTGCCTTTGGTTTTCTGATCCTCATCACATACTTGGGATTGTCTTTCTTCATGTGTGCCTCAACTATTCTCAACATGCCATGTAACTCTGTCAACAACTTGTCAAAGTCATTCATGTTGTAGTTCATGATAAACCGATTGTATGACTCTAGCCGAGACTATAGAATCACATCAGTGGCCAACTCTTGACCCAAGGGGAACCTAGTCTAGAAAGGTTCTCCACATACCCAATGAGCTTGAGCACATGAGGACCTACTGGATATCCTTCTACCATGTTATATTTGAACAACGCCTTAGGTACATCAAATGCATCTTGTCTTGCCTGATCTTGGAGCATGTTCTTAACATGTGTGACCATCTCAATAACATACATGCTCTCATGTTGTATCTACAACTCATAGTACATGGAGCACAACATTAGGCATTTGACACCAACGACATCTTCAGTTTGCTTCTTGTGAGCATCTCTTTCATCCTTAGGTGCATTGGGAAGAGGTTCTTCTGCATCTGGTGTCTCCAAGACATTGATCTTGCACTCTTGTGTGAGAACAATTCTCAACATCCTAAACCAGTCATGGAATTTATTCCCATTTAACTTGTCCTTCTCGAGTATCTCTTGTAGAGAAAAAGTGTTGTGTGTTTTCATTTGATTCTACAAGAGAAAAAATGTGCTTTTTGTCAAAAACCCATTTTGATTTGATTT
This sequence comes from Alisma plantago-aquatica, assembly GCA_963693085.1. NCBI lineage: Eukaryota > Viridiplantae > Streptophyta > Magnoliopsida > Alismatales > Alismataceae > Alisma > Alisma plantago-aquatica. The sequence continues at coordinate 139,538,029 of OY856410.1, read as the reverse complement.
GATTTGAAAGCTGACGATATCCAATTATGCCTTTAATTAATTATCACTCCCACTATTTTATTCAAATTGATAGTCCTCATGTATCAATTTGGAAGATTGCAGCGTACAACCTTCTAGTGAGCCAAGATCCAAAGAAATTCATTTATTACCAGCCAACACCAGCGTCCATAATCAATTATTAAGGTAGGCAACTTTTGCCAATTGCATCACATGCAATTCTTGGATGGATGATATGCACAACTCTTTTTCATAGTCATATGCATGCCTCTTGGTGCTTAATCTTATTAAGGACACCCACTTAAGCCTGACCCAAAAGCCAACATGATAGAATATGCACCTGCTTTGGCAGAACTTACATATCTACCATCACACTTCCATGAGATGGATGGTGCACCATGCTTTGGTGTTACCTACGCTTGGTCGATCAAGCTTTTAATATGTGTTTCTTATAGAAAGCATATAAGACTTAATATTTTTTTAGGGAGTTTGTAATTATAAATACATATACATTATCCAATCACCACACATATCTATAGTATGTATAATATACATGTTGTATCCCACAATAGAAACATGCAATAAACATAAGTGATGGTTATGGTCATTCTACTGTAATTCCATGGATCCAAAAGGAACTACCACCACCTTGGTCTACATCTCATGCAGAAGTCTGTTGTTGATGAAGATTTGTGCTTGCCAATCTAGGTTGATCGGTTCAACCCTTGAACCGGTCGGCCCACCTCCTGGCCAGTCAGTTGGGTTTTACTCTCAAGGTGGGTATATATGATACACTATTATCCAAAAAGTATGTGCTTGGTTTGATATCACATCTCATGAGTGATGAGATTGTTTCATCAACCAACCCACACTCTAGTCTTATGTGTTATTGATATCTATCGTCCTTCCACAATAACATCTAACAAGGGATATTGCAAGAATGTATATACTCTTAACATCCATATGATCTCATTCTTCATGTCATCAACCCTAATACATACATCATTAAGTAATGTCATATTTTATACATACATTATGTTTCCTCATTATCTCATAACTGAGTGAAATAGAATAAATTGGAAGATTGCCTATATAATAAATCGGAAGATTGCCTTTATTATTAATAAAATCCTTTACATAATATGCCATCACAAACATCACAAGATTAGCTCTTTGGGCATACATACCAAAATCTTCATCAAAATCTTATCCCTTATCAAGAATACTTGTGTTCCCTCACCCAATACTTTGAGTATATTTTCTTCAATCAAATAATAAGAGAACTGGATTCCTATGTCGACATTGTGGCTATCCCCACATAATATATCGACATCCAATTAGACCATATCTTCTCTTTTAAAGAATGAGAGACTTTTCAACTTGCCTACTATATGGTCATTGACAATGTAGTGAGTGGTAAAGAGAAGGCTTGGTATCATGACATCAAATTTTACCTTGATAGCCAAGTTATCCCTAAAGCTTCTTTGAAAGAGAACAATAAGTGCTCAAATGACAAGCCGCATATATGTCCTAGGGGATAAACGTGTATATCACATATCTTACAACCAAACACTCCTCATATGTGTCAATAAGGAAGAAGAGGAAGTCCTTGTGAAGAAAATTCATGGAGGATTTTATGGCACGCATGTGAGTGGGGACATGCTGACAAAGAAGATACAACTCATGGGAGATTACAAGAACACCATGTAAATATAAATTTTTCCATATGTTTGATAATGTCAAGCTTGACAAATCCATGGTGACTACATTCACCCACCTGCCAACCAGCTATACAAGATGGCCATGCTTTGTGTTTTTTTTCTTGGGGAATTGACATGATTGGTAAAAAAAGTCCTAGATCTTCAAATGGGAATTGCTTCATCTTGGTCATTGTCAACTACTTCACCAAATGGGTGCAAGTCATTTATATTACCAATAAATCATCTTAACAAGTGATCAATATCCTCAAAAACAACATCATAAGCCAGTATGGTATATGAAAAATAGTACAAATTCCATTGCCATAATTGTAAATGAGTATCCAAGCTCTTTGGGAAACAAAACATCATCAAACATTAATGCATTGGCCCCAAATTAATGGTGTCACGGAAGTTGCTAATTTTAAAAATCCTCAAAAAGACAATCAACTTCTATGCCAACTGGGATGAACATATTTTAATTGCTTTTTGGGCATATTAAATCTCTATTATGACTTCCATGAGAGATATACTATACTCACTTGTATATGGTGTGGAGATAATCTTACCAGTGGAGGTCCAAATTCCATCTCTTGCATACTACAAGAATTGGAAATTGAGGAGGCAGAGTGGGTTCAAGACCAAAGTTATTTCCTCAACACACTATAAGAATGAGAAATAAGACCCATACATCATGCATAGTATTATCAAGCTAGAGCATCTTGAGAATTTAATAAGAAGGTTCATCGCTAAATCTTCCAAAAGAGAAATATGATGCTCTGCATCATACAGAATGTTGCTTCCAAGGTAATTTCAACCCCAACTGGGAATGGCCTTACATAGTCCGTGACATATATGATTGGGGTAGTATGTACCAAAAAATAGGGATGGAGATATTCATCTTAATCACACTAATCACAACCTCGTCAAGTACTACTATTGCTGGAAAGCACACTTCAACAACCTCAAGCTTTTGGAAGAGAGTCTTGGAAAAAAAAACTCCTACCCCTTATGATACACCTAAAATCTACTTAAGTACCTCAATGTGTCTCTCATGCCCCAAAAGTGTTTGGATTCTTGCTATGGGGGTAGGTGATCGCAAGGTGATCCCACATCTCTTTCATTGTCATAAGGCGCAGGAGAGTAACACTGATGTGAGTCTCGCTGTTGTTCATAATCCAGGTCATCACAGTAGAGTCATCCTTGACCCAGTCATCATAGAGTTTTTTTTTCCTTGGACTTGGCAGTGGCAGGCAGGACAGGTGGCAGATTCTCGGTCAGATGTGAGTGCTTCCCTTAAGATTTTGCAAAAATCTCCATGGAACACACCCAGTGGTGATAGTTGCGGTCGTCGAGTTTCACGTTTGTCACCTGACGGCGGTAGTCCTCATGTGAAGAAGCCATAGATGCAGCAGCAAGTCGGGTCCAAACACAAAGCAGAAAATAGCAGCAGCGGAAGACCGTCTAGATCCGCCAACTAGATGACAACAGATAGAACAGAGATCCACATAGGACTAACCTACATAAGGGTCAAAGTAGAATCATAGGGTCAAGGAAGAAATGATCACATCCATTATCTTGAGGCCACAATGGTCATGAAGTAAACTAACTTGTTAAAATAGATAAATCTTAATTTAAACACCAAAAAATATTCATGGTATCATATAGGACAAGAATAAACCCATGATCAAAATTATGACAACTTTAAGATGTTTTCTAAAATCGGTGATATCCCTAGAGACTGGTTAGACTCAGTCCATGTGATCCAAAATTCTTAACATGTATACTTGGTTGGAACTCAGATAATGTTAAAGTGATGTCTTCTTGGGTCAACCTGGAAAAAGGAAGATGGGGTATGGAGTACAAGTCAAACCCTCTTTGTGAATATTCACACCTCATCTTTTATAAGGAGGTAGTACCGATCTTGAAATGGAGTAACCTAGGAGCAAAGTTGGGAGACCTTCACTACTCAAACCCCATTTATTCATCATGGAATCTCAAGCTCTCATACAAAGGCCATGATCATAAATGTCCAAACCAATTCCAATCAAAATACCCACCAAATGGGATCACCTCCAATAAATAATAATATCAAGTGCCTAAATGGAACACAAACCAATTCAATATATGCTTGTGATGGATTGCTACACAAATGCATCTTGAAAATAGAGCCCACTTGGGTGTTTTAGACACTTGGTGCCTTTGCCCAATAGGGTAGGGAGTTTCCTCTTATAAATCCAATCCATCTTCTATCCTACAATTAGGGTTGGGCAAGAAATCAAATGATACTATTAAATTCAACCAGATCAGACCAAATTGACCAGTTTGGTTTGGTTTTATAGGGGTGAATGGTTTTTTTTGTTCTAAAGATTTTCAAACCTTGGAAAATGGTTCGTTAAGTTTAAGGGTGCATTTTTACCAAACTAAATCTAGCCAATTCATATATATATATATATATATATATATATTAATAATATATACTTATATTGTGAAAAAGATTCATGTAAACTAATTATGATATATAATAAGTTTGTATATGTTAATGTGTAAAATAAATCCTAAATAATAAAAGTATGGTTTACAAATTTTAGACTATGTGGTAGAATGCATAATTAGTGTAAATTTGTTGGACACTAACTACTTAAACTTTATGCATGTATTTATATGCCAATTACTAAACAATATTTTGTGTTTGGAAGTTTGTTTATCATTCTAGATGTATTGATTAAGATGATGAAAAATAATTTAATTTTCATTAAAAAAAACTCAGTATAAATCTTTATAGTTTCTCATATAATATTTTGAAACCAAATTGAACTGATCAAACCATGAATCAACACTTCAACTCATTTTGGTTTCAAACTACTGAATGGTTTGGTTCCGTTCAAAAAAAAATTAGATTGGTACACATGGTTCACTTTGTAGTATTAGTGGTAGACCAAACCAAACTGAACTATGCCCACCCTTCCTAGAATGAGGAATATGATTGTGGAAGAATAGGCTAGAAATGAGGTATCATATATGAGTAAGAGATTGAAGCGAGAAAGCTTAAAAATCTTGGGGTTTTCTGATGAATGGCTATTAATCATGTTTTTAGCTGCAATTTAGATTTAGTTTTGCATGCCTTTCTTTCATTTTACTCAATATTTCACTTTATTTAAGTTTAGAGTAGTTTATACAATTTGTTTCACATCCAATAAATTTTTCCTATTTTATTTAATGTAAAAATAAGAGAGAGGCAATTATCCATCCATGAAAAGCACAAGTGAATGATAAAACATTGCATATCCTCAGTCCCCATATTCGAATTCGAGTGACAGTCATTAAAGTTTAGATTGTCACTCAAATGGCCATAATATTTGCATATAATGACTCTAAATTAAATTATTTTAATGCCATTGGATACAAAATTTAATTACCTTTAAAAAATTATATATATGATACATGTTGGTTGGCCGACCTTGTGTTGTGGATTGGGCAATCAGGCTATAGGTAGAAGATTGGATAGAAAGGGGATCAGCCAATTATTGTTATCGACCATCCCATTTGAATTCACATTTAATTGGTTGATAACCAATAGGAACTTTATCTGACGATGGTTGATTTACGGGTAAAGTTAGTCATGGTGATTTGGATTCCTCCAGGATATATCAATTTTGTGTATCTTGCTCATTTGATCATAGCATCCATTAATATCTTGTTTTGTACTTCCCAAGCATCATCCTTGGCAGCCCTTCTTGGTTCATCCTCATCACCATCGACATTATTGAGCATGGGGATTCTTCCCTTGTCTACATCATTCTCAACTTGTTCTACAAGAACTTTCCTATTTTCAATTGTCTTTTCCCTTTCTTCGTGTCTTTTCTTCTCGCTCTTCCTTTTATCGATCTTCCCTTCTCGGTCATTATGGGTTCCAAAGGTTTTTGCTTTTTGACTATGGGTTTGTGGGGCCATCTGCAAGGTACATCCATTTATGAGTCCTTAAATCACATAGGTCGAGTTAGGGGTTTAATAGATTATAGGATATTCATCTACATAGTTTCAAGATTTGTTTCACAATTTTATTGATTCCCATACTACCAAAAAATAGGGAGAGTGCATATCCAGTCATGATATCTAGAAAAGGAAGAGATGAGGAGTTACCCTACTTCAAAATAATAGGTGGTCCCTATGAAATCCTTAGAGAGAAGATAAGATAATTGGAAGGCTCACGAGGGATTCAACAAAGAACCTTTAGGTCCAGTTTTGGATCAATTCAGGCCAGGTAGAGTAGGGAACCTCATCCATTATGAAGACAGATAGGAGGTGATTATGCTAGAACCCCGAGCCTAGACACCTCAATTTTCACCATTATGGACTTTAGGGTTTCTTGGGTTCAAGGGACTTGAGATGTTATTTACTTAAAGTATATGAGAGTGTGTATGCTTTGATACCAACTGTCACAGAATTGTTCTTACCCCAATCTCAATCCCACTGCCTAGATAGTGGTAAAAGGATTGAAGAGTCTATCTCTGAGTGGCCCAAAAGGATCTCACACACTGGCATATACAGTATGAAATAATAACTCATAGAACAAGATATTTAAAGAACTAACCAACCCAAATATGATATTTTGTAGATTTTGTCCGTATCACCAGAGTTTGTCATGAACGGAAGTGATCTAGTCAATTCTTCATAATGATCCTCTGATTTTCCTAAAAGTGGGTAAATCAAGACGTAATCAATGCAAATGCATTGGTATGCTTTGAAAAGAAAAGATATTGAACAATTTAAAACATTTATAGAAAAATATAATACTTGGCAGGACTTATAAGCAAAATAATCAACAATAATTTTTCAAAACAACATTTATCTGACAAGATTCTTATTGCAAGTTTCCATTATGCTGATATCGAGAAGCATGCTTATATATTTATGTGGCTCCATCGCCCCAATGAGATGGGGGAGGTCACCTAGCTCCTTCTCTCCATATGAGGTATTAGGTCAATTTGACATGTACTAGTTCAAGATCAATTGACATGTACAAGTTCCACCCTCTGAATGAGGAGGCCACTTGTACTCAATATCAACAAGTATTATGGGCAGTCATAATGGGAAATATCATTTATTCTTTCAAGTTTGTTGCAAACTATAATATAGTAAAATGGAAGACTAATCAGTAGGGAACAATAGCTCAAACAAATACATAGCCAATATTTTCAAGAGGTACATACCAACATCATTCAATACTACTAGTTTGTTCTAGGAGCAATTATTATAAAAGTGTACCTTTCACCAAAGATTAGAGTATAGATTCCAAGAATAAATAGATTGGGATCTCAATTAGATCCTAGATCAATCAAGATGTGGATCATGGTTCAAGATCATGATGTACACAAAGATCATGCACCAATTACTACAAGATTAGGGTTTTTCATTCCTATTCAACCTTTGGCTTAGGTCATTCACTTATGATCAACAATCTCAAGATGTATAACATTTATTTAAGTGTCAAGAATATTTCAAGTATGAATGACCTACGTAGGTATTCTAGGAACATATATGTTAACCCTAATTATTATGATCATTATACAAGTCATTATCATCATCATGATGAATTAGCATCATTAGTGTTCAAGATTAGATCAAGTTTTGAATGATGTAAAAGTAAAGTCATGGCTCAGATATTAGGTCAAATAATCAAGGTTTTCATAAGATTTAGAACAACCATAATATTAAGATGTCATCATCAAGATTAATAATTATTTCAAGGTACATGATTCATATTCAAGAGTAGATAAGCCAACAAGGTTAGATATAGATTCTTAATTAGTCATGTTTGATTTTAGTGTCTCAAGATAATCACAAGAGTTATCATGGTTTCCAAAGTTTAACCATGATTATTGAATCATTTGACAAATTATGAAAGAAAGATATCACAATCTAGGGATATTAGTGAAATCCATAAGGAATCAGGCTTGGAAAATATTTTGAAATGGTTCATTTGATTTTTCTGATCAAAAAGGGCTATTTGTTCATAATATTTGAAGCTAGGATGCATTTTATATGATTTAATCAAGATTTGGGTATTTTTATGTATTATTCATGAGAGAGAGGGCTATACCTAATTTCTTGGAAAAATATGAGTCTTTGATCTGTAGATTGGAGGCTGAGATTGAGCCACTTGGTTCGTAGGGTGAGGTGGTTCATAGGGCTAAGGGTCTGGTCGGATCCTTGATTTGGCCAGTTTGAGTTGTGGTTTGCTGAGCCCTTTGAACTGGTTCGTCTGTGACCTCTCTCTCACACATAGACCTCTACGCGAGGTTAGAATATGTGGTGGAGGTCTCACCGATGCTAAGGGAGCTTGGGGGCAGGAGGATCTAAGACGGGTAGAGGAGGTGACGCCCAAACTCGTTGTGCCATCGTGAAGAAGATAGGTGGCGAATTGAGGAGAGGTAGGGCATAGACAAGATGCCTAATCTCAGAGGTCGGTGGTGTCGCTCCAACAGAAGATGATCAGAGGAGAAATCGGGGTGATCGAGACTGATATCAAGCTCAAGAACATGGTGTTATAGCAAGGGTTAGATGTATCTATTGTTGGGAGGTCTTTTATAGTACAGAGAGGTAGATTTTAGGGCTAATGGGATCTGGTAGCAGCCCTTGGTTGCCGGAATGAGAGAGGCGAGTGAGTCTCTTGTTGTGATGGCATACCATTACATTAAACGTGGTCAAAGTTGGTTAGATAGGTATGAAATTTTGATATGAAGCTTTCCACTCATTTAGATTTTTGAATCATGGTCAGATTCGATTGATTGTTGGTTCCAGTTTCCTTATCTCTTCCCCAGCAATCAGCGCAAGGTAGGAGATGATGCCATGGCCGCTTGATTAGGCCTCTGATCTGTAGGATCCTGATCTAAGGGTCAGGGTTTGCCCCTTGCACCCTGTTCGGCTAGCTGACTTGGAAAAGGCCAATTAAAAAGGCAAATAAAGTGGGTTTCAACACAATAACTTCAAGAATTCATACAAAATGGTAGGGATGTCCAATTGAGGTGAAATTTGGACCATAGGTTTACAATAATGTTTAGAAAATTTAGAAAAAATTTGAGAACTAAAATATAAAATTGTATGGACAAATATATTTCTTATGATAAAGTGATAATTTAACCTAATTTGTTGTGTCATACTGCGTATAAAATTCACATTGGTCATTACATTTTGAATTTGAGGATCAACATTGATTAAGTAGAAAAGGAAAATAAATTGAGGTCATGAGTGATCATAATGAGGGAAAAGATTAAATAAATGATACTTATGAAAAATGCACTTTGTCACATCCCTCCTTAAGAGGAATTTTGTCATCAAAATTCTAAAATATCCTCAATAATTGGGACTATCCAATCTAAGTCATATCTTCAAACTATTAGAACGCCCTCAACTATATAGTCAAAATCATGTCCCCAACATTATAACCACATTAACTGTAAGGAGAGTGAAATCACCCCTTTACTAAAATATGGTAAACAAAACACCATTAGAAAGTAGCAGAATAAAAAAATAGCTGACTATATTCAATTTCATAAAAGGTTTACAAAATACATCAAATACTACCATTAGGGTTTACATCAAGACACACAATCATGATCTAGATAGAGGGAAGTCTAGACTACTACAATCTTGTCTCCAAGCAACATCTCCATCAACTGGGTCCAAGCCAAAAGCTATATACTCCTTGTCTTGTTCATCACCTTGCTCATCACCTGGGTGGTTGGGAAAGCACCCAGCAAAAGGGAGAGGAAAACAAGGTATGCATCAAATAATGAATAAGTACAAGAGAAAAGGAAATCATATGAAACATAAATATATTGAATCATCATAAGATGAGAGGTCCAAGAGAATGAGGCACATAACAAAATAGATTCTTTCCATTACAAAATATATAAAAAGTAGCATGCATGATATTAATTGGACTACATTAACTAAGTAGGGTTGAGGCACCTACCAGACCTCAACCTATAGGTGAGGGGAGAATTCATACATTCCCAGTCACCTATCAAATTTTATATGGGAGAAATAAAACATTCCCCAAGGGGAGAATAAGACATTCCCCAGGGTGATTATTTACATGCCCTCTGTGGGTGGTTGTACATAAGTACCACTACTATAGTGAAATAGCCAAATAAACCATCATGCTCAAGAAATAGTTAAGTGGCAAGATAAATAATCATATAATTACAACTTGGTGGTGGGGTTCCAAGACCCAAGAATAATGTTCTGAAACTGATTTATGAGGCAAGTATAGCAAAAGATTCAAGAGTATATGAAATAGGGTTTAATAAAGCCTCATTATAGAAAAATAGGTTAAGGCACAATTATTCCCAACTTAAGGTGTAAATATACATACATAAATAGGGATTGCAAATACATAGCACATACATAAAGATGGTTTGCACATACCTCTTACTTAGAGTCCTGTTAACCTCTTTTCCAAACCTTTAGTTGAAATCAAGGTCCACTTGTCCTATTTCCAATTTCATATTCATGTATTAGAATAACATATATACATTAAAGAGTTGAACCCTAATATATGACATTTTTACACAAAACCTCGATTCAGACCTCAAAAATATCACCACTAACTTAGTTAGGTTTTTCTGATTAAGAAAACATATAATTTTGCATATATTTGAGTTATGAAGGTTAAAGTGTATTTTTGGTTATTTTTAGGTATTTAATTCATTTTCTAAAAACTCTTTTCGACAAAACTAAAAAAAATACTTGGAAATATTTTTATTAAAAATAAAATGTTTTATGAGTTCATAACATATTTTACTTTAATTTTGGACAAACAAATCAAAAGTTATGAATTATTGAAAATTGACCAATTAGAAATCGACACATCGTCAATTTTTAACATAAGATCATGAGTTTTAAGCATTTAATAAGAAATATATGGGAAGGGGGTTATGAAGCTCATACCTAGGGAAGATAATAAGGTCCAAACAGCAAGGATGCCGAGCTTATAAGGTCTGGTTGCTCCAAGCCTAGCTCCTTTCTTGAACAAAGATCACCTTCTCCACTTGGAGGTGATAAGTACCCTAGCAAAAGAGCATAGAGATGAGGTGTTTTTAGGGTTCTTAGTGGAGTTTTATAATATAAGGTCATGGTTCTGACCTGGAGGAAGGTTTGATAAATACTATCAACATGAAAATAGGCAAGGAAAGAATGATACTTACTAGTTTTGGTCGAAATTACCAAGGAGGAGCTTTTGAAACCCTAATAGAGCAATTTGGAAGCCATATGAGCCTTCTTCACCAAGGTAGGCTCCCTCTATTACCTTGGGTCAGAAACTTCGTGGACAAATACTTAAGGAACTATTCTCTAAGATAGAGGAAAGAAAAGGAGACCAATAGTTTCGAATTTGTGAGTTAGGAAAGGGGTATGTATGGCTATATATAGAAAGAGGTGAAGCATGAGGAGTCTTAAGGGACTTTCCATGTGTCTTTATCCTAGGGATTGATGGCCATGCAAGAGGATAGATCATAGAGGCTTCATGCATATCAAAAGTCGGTTCTAAGAGCCCGTAGATTATTATAGGCCATCCCCACCGTTTTTCAAGAAAGAAATAACCTCATTGGTTGATAGCTTTTAAGGATAAGCATCTTTATAAAGAGGGTAATCCCTATAATGCCCTTGGAAAGAAATACCATCAAACCAAGGTGAAACTAGGTTCTACAATGGTTTCAAATCTCGTTAATGGTAAGGGAATATCTAAGGATTAAAATTCATGAGATAATTTGCAAAGAAAACCTCCCCATTGGGTAAATTGCATAAAAGTCCAGAATGTACCTAAAATTGCATAACTTGCAAAACCAACATCCAAATTGGACCAAACTTGAAACTTAGGATCATTTTATGTTTTCAAATCATATCAAAAAGTTATATTAAGGTTTAGAGCACTTAAGTATGGTAATTAAGCTTTCACTAAGGTATTTGTGCATAAACCCTTCCATTGATATAATTAGTGAATAAACATTCACTAAGCCATTATATTCTCTACAAATTGAACAAAAAGGCCAATAAGGATAGAAATGAAAGGAAAAGGTGGGAAAGAGGGTCAAAAGACAAAATTCTATAATTTGGTATGTTACATTAACAATCTCGTATAAACTTATATTAGTCAATTAATAGGTTAAAAGATCACATTTCACTGATCAAATTCAAGTCATGTTTCCATATAGAGTGATAATTGGTATCGAGAATCAAGATTATACATTATGAATAAAATTGGGTCATGTAATAACAAGATCGTAAATCAAGATTCAAGATTCAAACATCAAAATTTTGGTTTCTAAACACACAAGTCTAGGGTTTTGATTTGTGTTCGGACCACAGGTGTGGTCATCCACCCATAACAATAATATAGTAATATTTCAAGATTTCAACATCAATTCCTTCATCAAATATGGTCAAGGTGGGTGAATGGTACATGCCTAGGTCATCTTATGAAATTAACCCTATGCATATATTCATCACTACCATCTTCAAAATATGAATGAGTCAAAACCAATATCGAGAGTCAAAGTTTGGACATCTAGATCATATGTAAAAATATTTCAAGGCTAGGGTCTAGGTTCCAATTTATACCTAAGGGGAGATCATTCATCCATATTCAATATCTTAACAACAATTGAGAAATATTCAAGCAACATTTGTGATATCAATCACCAAATTTATTACTATGATAATGAGGTTTGATGAATGATCTTGACTTAAGTCTTTCTAGGAATTTAGCCATAAGTTATATTCATCATTATATTTAAAATCGGGTTTCAAGATCAAGTATTAGATTTTTCATACACTTGACCTATTCAAGACTTAGGTCAAGAAAAAGTGACCTTTCAAATCTAAAGATAGGTAGTGAATCATAGGGTAGTGATCCCAATACAACATGACATCAAATTTTAATTTTCAAAGATATGGTGATTATAAAGTTTGTTTCAAAAAGTTACAAAGGGTTGCATAATCAACAGATCATAATCTAGATCTAGTAATGATTTCATTGGTTCTTTCATTGCTAGTGAGTCATATTATAGCCTTCTAACCAATCACTAGATTTTGTGATTGAACATGTCCTCCTTTGCAATTCCAACCTCTATTTTTGTCTCTATCTCACTTACTATGGGCTTGGATTTTAGGGGTAAAGGCAGTCATGGTGATTTGGACTCCTCTAGGAATTATCAATGTTGTATATGTTTCCCATTTGATCATAGCATCCACTAATATCTTGTTTTGTACTTCCCAAGCATCATCCTTGGCAACCCTTCTTGTTTCATCCTTATCACCATCAACATTATTGAGCATGGGCTTCTTCCCTTGTCTACATTATTCTCAACTTCTTCTTCAAGAACTTTCCTATTCTCAATTGTATTTTCCCTTTCTTCGTGTATTTTCTTCTCACTCTTCCTTTTATCGATCTTCCCTTCTCGATCATTATGGGTTCCAGAGGGTCTTTCTCTTTGACTATGGGTTTGTGGGGCCATCTGCAAGGTACATCCATTTATGAGTCCTTTAATGACATAGGTTGAGTTAAGAGTATATCAGATTATAGGATATTCATCTAAATAGTTTCAATATTTGTTTCACATTTTTGTTGATTCCCATACTACCCAAAAAATAGGGGGAGTGCATATCCAATCATGATACCTAGAAAAGGAAGAGATGAGGAGTTACCCTACTTCAAACTAATAGGTGGTCTCTGTGAAATCCATAGAGAAAAGATAAGATAATCGGAAGACTCTCTAGGGTTTCTACATAGAACCTTTAGGTCCAATTCTAGATCAATTAAGTCCAGGTAGAGTGGGGAAACTCAGCCACCCTGAAGACAGATATGAGGTGATTATGCCAGAACCTCGAGCCTAGACACCTCAATTTTCACCATTATGGACTTTAGGGTTTTCTGGGTTCAAGGAACTCGAGATGTTATTTACTTGAAGTATATGGGAGTGTGTATGCTCTGATACCTACTGTCACATAACTAATCTTACCCCAATCCCAATCACACTACCTAGATACGGGTAAAAGTATTGAAGCATCCGTCTCTGAGTGGCCGAAAAGGATCTCACACACTAGCATATACAATAAGAAATAATAACTCATAGAACAAGAGATTTAAAGAACTAACCAACCCAAATACAATATTTTGTATATTTTTTCCATATCATCAGAGTTTGTCATGAGCAGAAGTGATCTAGTCAATTCTTCATTGTGATCCATCTAGCTTTCCTAAAACCAGGTAAATCAAGGCGCAATCAATTCAAATGCATCGGTACGCTGTGAAAAGAACTGATATTGAACAATTGCAAACATTTATAGCAAAATATAATACTTGGTAGGACTTATAAGAAAAATAATGAACATGTAGTTTTCAAAACAACATTTATCCGATAAGATTTTTTTATTACAAGTTTCCATTATGATGATATCGAGAAGCATTCTTATATAGTTATGTGGCTCCATTGTCCCAACGAGATGGGGGAGGTCACCTGGCTCCTTATCTCTAGATGAGGTAGGAGGTCAATTGACATGTACTAGTTTGATATCAATCAAAATTTACAAGTTCCACCCTCCAAATGAGGAGGTCACTTGTACTCAATATCAACAAGTATTACGGGCAATCATAATGGGCAATATCACTTATGTTTTCAAGTTTGTTGCAAACCATAATATAGAAAAATGGAAGAGTAATTAGTAGGGAGCAATATCTCAAACAAATACATAGCCAAAAATTTCAAGAGGTATATACAAGTATCATTCAATACCACTACTCTATTCAAGGAGGAATTAATATAAAATTTGTACCTTTCACCGAATATTAGAGTAAAGATTCCAAGAATAAATAGATCAGAGTCTCAAGTAGATCCTGGATTAATCAAGATGTGGATCAAGGGTCAATATCATGATATACTCAAAGAACATGTACCAATTATTACAAGATTAGGGTTTTTCATTCCTATTCAACTTTGGGGTTAATTCATTCACTTATGATCAACAATTTGAAGATGTCTAACATTTATTCAGGTGTCAAGAATATTTCAAGCATGAATGACCTACCTAGGTATTCTAGGAACATATGTGTTAAGCCTAATTATTATTATCATTATCCAAGTCATTATCATCATCATGATGAACTATCATCATTGGTGTGTAAGGTTAGAGCAAGTTTTGATTGATGTAAAAGTAAGGTCATGGCTCAGATATTAAGTCAAATGATCAAGGATTTCACAAGATTTAGAACAATCATAATATTAAGATGTCATCATCAAGTGTAATCATTATTTTAGAGTGCATGCTTCATACTCAAGAGTAGATAAGCCAACAAGGTTAGATCTAGATTCATAATTAGTGTGTTTGAATTTACTGTCATAAGATAATCACCAGAGTCAGATATTAGGGTTTCTAAAGTTTAATCATTATTATTGATTCATTTGACAAATTTTGAAAGAAAGAGATCAAAATCTAGGAATATTAGTGAAATCCATAAAGAATCAGGCTTCACGAGTATTTTTAAATGGTTCACAAAATGAATATTTGTTCATAATTTTTGAGCTAGGATGCATTTTCTATGATTTAATCAAGATATGGGTATTTTGGTGTATTATTCGTGAGAGAGAGGGTATTACCTTAATTTCTTGGAAAAATAGGAGTCGTTGATATATGGATTGGAGGCTGAGATCGAGCCGCTCGGTTCTCGGGGTGAGGCAGTTCACAAGGCTAAGGGTCTGGTCTGATCCTTGATTTGGCCATTTTGATTTGTGCTTTGTTGAGCCCTTTGGACCAGACGGTCTGAGACCTCTCCCTCTCACATATACCTCCTCATGAGGTCCAAATATGTGGTGGAGGTCCCACTGGAAATAAGGGATCTTTGAGGTAGGAGGATCCAAGGAGGGAAGATATATGTGTGTGTGTGTGTGTGTGTTCTAATCTTTCATTCTTTCAACTTGATTAGGTCACATCAACCCTTCAATCAAGTACATACTACTATGGTTAACATAGTGTATCAAGCTATTAATCCTATAAGCAATTAAGAATTCTCCCTTTAATTGGTACTAGTCACTTAGGTATTATTAGGGTTTCAACCTTTGTTCCTTCATTTTTTGTCATTACTAATCATTATTGGATCAATAGAACATTCATCATCTTAATTCTCAAAGATTCAATCACATTGGACCTCCATTACATAAGGTATCCAATTGAATTAGGGTTTCCAATGTTGATTACTTCAATCATTGAATTCATGGAACCAATCATCAATTGGACCTATACTCATCCCTCAATTGGGTTTAATAGGTCAACCTTCAACTGATTTGACCCTTAATTAACCCTCAATTGTTCATCAATTAGGGTTTGATTCAATTGAATTAGGGTTTGGAATCGATGATCCTTCAATACTAATCAATGTAAGACTAGTTACTTTGAAACCATAGAACCATCATCCAAATTGGGTATGACCTGACCCCAAACGGTCTTGAGGTCGTTTGGATGACCTCCAAACGGTCTTGAGACCGTTTGCCCATCATATCATCAAAATCCAAGTCAATCAATTAAGGTTTGGATCATTGGATTGATCACCAAATCAGCAATTGATTACACTTTAACTTAGTAACCTTGGATCATCAATTGCTTAACCATACTCACCCCTAGACCTCCAAACGGTCTTGGGTGACCTCCAAATGGTCTTGAGACCGTTTGGATGAGTTCCAAATGGTCTTGAGACCGTTTGGATGAGTTCCAAATGGTCTTGAGACCGTTTGGATCACCCAACCCTTGGATTCTAGTGAAAAACCATTATGGTTTGAGCTATTGAGTTGATCATCAAATCAGCAATTGATTGCTTTGTAATTGTGTACCTTTGGACCTTCAATTGGTCAAATATACTTAACCCCAGACCTCCAAACAGTCTTGGGTGATCCCCAAATGGTTTTGAAACCGTTTGGGCCAATCAATCCAAAACAATCAACTCATCACTTGCAAAATCATCACTTAGCCGATTAGGGTTCATACCACATCTTTGGATCTTCAAACACATATCCATACTTGACCCTAGACCTTCAAACGTTCTTGGGTGACCCCAAAACGGTCTTGAGACCGTTTGGGCAAGAAAACCCAAAAAGTCAAATCAATCAAGTTGAAAGTCAGCACATAATCCAATTAGGGTTTACCTAATTGATTAGCCTTCAACTCATGATTCCTTTGGAATTAACCTATCAACTTTGGTGAGTTATTAACCAACATAATTATGAACAGTAATCTCAAACGGTCAATGCTTGGTCAACGCCCTCAAACGGTTTTGAAACCGTTTGCCCAAAAAGTTCAATTAATCAAGCTGCAAAATCAGCACTTAATCCATTTAGGTTTATCTAATTGATTTGCCTTCAACTCACGATTCCTTTGTAGTTAATCCCTAAAATTTGTAGGGTTATCAACCAACATAATTATGAACAGGAATCCCAAACTGTCAATGCTTGGTCAACTCACTCAAACGGTTTTGAAACCGTTTTCTCAAAAAGGTCAAGTTAATCAGGTTGGAAATCAGCACTTAATCCATTTAGGTTTACCTAATTGATTTGCCTTCAACTCACGATTCCTTTGGAGTTAATCCCTCAAATTTGGAGGGTTATCAACCAACATAATTATGAACAGGAATCACAAACGTTCCATGCTTTGTCAACTCACCCAAACGGTCTTAGAGACCGTTTTGTCCAACCGACCTTGTGAAACCGTTTGCCCTTCAAACGGTTTTGCAAACCGTTTGCCCCAAACGGTTTTGCAAACCGTTTGGCCAAAGGGGGGGGAGCAAGACCGTTTGATAAAGTAACATTGGTAATCATGCACATCTTCTTATACCTCCAGATCAAGGTCTGTTCTTCGTGGTTTTAGTTACAAGAAAGCAAGGAAGGATAGGGGAAAGAAGAACAAGCTACTTTTGCAAGAAAGAAAGATGTATAACAAAGTTTAAGGGTTTAGAGTTATAAAACCCGCCTTAAGGTTGTTCCTAGAGTTCCAAGCTTTCAAGATTCCAGGCCTCTAATGGCGTCTTGAGCTCCAAAGGTCGGCCATGGGTGTTTCTCCAAGAATTGGTTGGGAAAGATCGGCTAGAAAGAAGAAACAAGTAAGGAAGACCATAAAACCAACCTTGTACCATGAATTCCTCCATGAATCCGAGCAAGAAGATGACCAAAGCTTACCTAGAACTCCTTAGCCGTCCTCCTCTGCTCCAGATCTCTTTCCTAAGTCAGTCTAAGCAAGGGGATAAGAAGGGAAGTGAAGGAAACGATCCTTGCTAAGTGAGAAAAGGTGTATATATACTTTGGGTGAAATTCCATCATAAGGACAACTTGTTTCTCCATTTCTCATCTAGGTCCTTCCCTTCTTCTAAGCCACGTTTCACCCTTCCATACTTAAGCAAAACTCATCTTAAACTCAAGGTCTAAAGGTGAAGAAAGCCAACTTCTTACTAAGTTGCACATATAGAAGGGTTATTAGGCTTATAACTTGATTATTTAATTTATAAGGGTTATCATTCTTATTTGATTATTCAATTGAAGTGCCCTCTTCATCATTATTACTCTAAATGATGCCAAGAGTCATAAAAGATACTCTAGAAGGTATATTTTACAAGTTTCACCCCATATTTTGGGTAAATTGCACTTTACACCAAAACTAGGGTTTTAAGTACAAGGATTGCTCCACAAGTTGCATCTTAGTGCCCAAACTTGGAGAATCCATCATACTTCATCATATTTATTATTATGATGTCTCAACACCAAAGGAACATCTTAACATGTGCAATTTGCAATTTAACCCCTTTTAATTGGGTAATTTGCACATAGATCACTGTATTACAAAACAATATTATAACATTGTTCAAAAGGGACATAAATAGAATTATATGTTCCTCAGAAGCTTTAATTACATACCAAAAGATAATCACAAGTATCTAATTACATAATTACGCAAAACACCTAGGGTTAGTTCATAACCCAGGTCAGGGATGTTACACTCCCGATCCTAAGGATAGAGGGTATTAGCCCCACATATTCATATCAACATTACACATGGAAAAGAAAGAGGGAAACATGGAGAAACGAATGAGAATATGGTATAACCCCTGAGATGGAGAAGATCTAGATGATCCTCGGTGCGAGACGCATGTTCTGCAGCCTTCCGATGGAAGAATCGTCTGTCTATGTCTCTGGAAATGTCCAGGGCGTAGCTCCGGGCTTCGTTCTTCGCTTTTTCTTCTCCGGGACTCGTGCAATGGAATAAAACGTTCCCTTTAGGTCTGGCCATCTTTTTTTAGGTATAGGCATGACTTACGGCCGCCAAAAGATCGCAGCCATTCGATCATGGCAATTCTGGGTGCAACTCTAATCCGACGGCATCGATACCATCGACGGGGTGTCGATGGTATCGACACCTTAAAGATCGCTTTCGTAGCTAGAAACTGGGGACAAACTGGCTGCATTTCGATACCGTCGATCGTTCCCATCGATGGTATCGATGAGATGATTTTTGGCATGCTGATCACTTTCGAGACCATCGACAGTGGGTCGATGGTATCGATTGGTTCACTCTCCTTTCGACTTTGTTGTTGTTTCCTTGTCGATGCTATCGACGGGTCTAGGAATACAAGGCTCCTGAAACGAAGCGAGGAACACAAATCAAATCTGAGAAATTTGATAATTTATACAGAATAAGATAAAATAAGATAAATTTGATGCATACAATGATTATAGGCACAAGGAAATGAATCATGCTATTTTAGTCACAAAATGACAAATAATTACACAAAACAAGTATAAAACCAGCCTATAAATGTGACTCAAAATCACTGCATCAATCAACAATACTTTCATGTGTACTACAAATTAGCATAGAATATTTAGGGCCTTCAGGGTCAAAATAAGAATCTAAACTATTGTAAATCATGACCTCCCTTTCACGAATAAAGACATTAAGAAAGGTCCAATGAGCATAATGAATAATTGGTATGAAAATATAGTGAGGAATAGACTCATGTAGCAGACGAATAAGAAGATCATTTTCACCTGAATTAGAGACCTAGCAGAGATCAGTGACAATATTAGGGCCAGCCATATATACATCATCAACATCCTGGCAGATAAGAGATGAATAAGTCACCATGAGGCTATGAGATAAACATCCTCATGGTTGAAGAGTATCCATGAGGTCATCTTTCATAACTAGAAGGTCATATCAGTTGTAGACTACATGATTTCCTCCAGGTTTAAAATGTTGCATCAACATCATTAGTTGAGAGAGAGAAATTTTGCAACATGAATTGCAGTCAAAGTTCTCAAAACTAGGTTCTATAGTTGGTACTAGGCCATATACTGGGAACGGTGAAGGTTCATCTAAGAATTTGAGTATATCTACAGCTTCTTTGACTTTTATAGTTGTTGTAACAGTAGCAGGAGGTTCGGTGACAACAGGTAATGGTGTAACATGTCCTTCTTCTGCTTCTTCTCATTGTAGAACATCTCATAATGCCTCCTTCTTAGGTTGAGGAATAAGTGGGTAGAGATCCCTTAAATTCTCTGGCAGTTCAGGATCCTGAAAGAAACACATATCGTGGATGACCTCCATTGCATAACATCCACAAAGAGGTGAACCCATTTTGATCTAGACTAGAGACATGAGTTTCATGATTTAGAGCTTCCATAACTTAGAGAACTATGAAAGCACTATCATTGTTCTTTGGATTATGCTGGAAAGTTAACAATGCAATCACATAACTTGTCCAGTTGGGTTGGTAATACCGAACCTCGCGGACAATTGTTTGAAGTTGGATAGGAATGTGATGAAGCTCTTCAGCAACATGATTCTTGAATCACATATCAAAATTTGTTAATGTCTCAATGCAGGTGTTAAACAAAGTAATTTTGGCATTTGTTTAAATCAACAACACAAAGTAGCCACAATCCTTTGAAATGAAAAGGTAACAAGATAAGTCTTGTTTTCTTAAACTCAAGCTTTTCCTACAATGTCAAAATTGCTTGAGCCTTCAAACATTTCTTGAACAAGCAGATAGCTAAGGAAGATGTCACATTATAATATGGCCAATCCTTATCACTGGGCATGACGTCCTCTAGGATAGTTGATGTGAGGACTATGAACATTTTTTGGTAACCTTCATAGGATTTCAAAATAGATTCCTGAAATATTCACATGAAAGGGTGATGGAGCCATTATTATAGACAACAAGGCTACCATTACTCTAGTCATCCAGAATGTCTTATAAGACAAAAATGTCACGAACTTGCATTCCCTTCAAACAATCTGGATTAAATCCACTCATTTTCAGAGGAAGTTGAGGTGGAAGTGGTAAGAGAGGTTCTAGGAAGATTGGTTCATAGAGATGGGGAGGTGTAGTTGATAATATAACATAGAGATCACCATTGTTGTCATCAGAAGAAATGTCTCCATTGTCAGATGGACTGATAGAATCCTCTTCAAGATTCATGTGAATGGTATACACCCCAACAGATATGTCTTCTTCTGAGTGCAAATTGAGCAGAGAACGAATTGGGGTCAAATTGAGCATTGCTTCTTCTAATTTTTGCTTCATTTCCTTTTCAAAGGTATCATGGGACGATGACAGATTCGGAGGTGGAATGTTCTCAGATGGACGATCCTCAGATGGGTTGATAATAGGTGCAGTATTAAAAAGAGGAAGTCCACCTGCTACAAACTATGGAATATGAGGAGTGTGCATGTTGACAAAGGTTTGTTTGTACCCATAATAGATTCAGATACATGGGACATAGATTCCCAGAATGACCCAGTAGTCGGATCAGGAGAGTGGTGATGAGTATCCTCACTCATAGTATCGATAACATAAGAATTTCCTTCATAAGATTGAGAATATGGTGATGAAGATGCTTCAATAGAGATGCTAAGGTGCTCACGTCGGGGTTGTCGTCGAAGAGCATGTTGTTCTTCTTGGCACTTTCTAGCTTTTTCCTGGTGCGTCATATAGAGCAGGAGGTGGTGTTGGACCTTCAATATTTTGTCAAGATTATGCGGAAAGGTTACCATTTTTATGGCAATGTTGCTCATCTCGCTGATACACTGTCTAGGGATTGAACCTGTTGTGCTATGTTCTGGACGTCCTTTCTAAGTTTAGGAAAAGTAGTCATAGTTTCGCTAGTTACCCTATGCATAATGTCGAATTCATGACCAAAAGAGCCACCCAAGGTATATGGATTTGAGGAGGATGAAGAATGATCCTCAGATCTGGGTTCTTGATGAGATGAAGAAGGGTGATCAGATAGATGAGGATGCCTTGATGGACTATCATGAATGTCATGCACCTTCTGTTATAGTGGAGAGACTGGTTTTCTGGTGGAAGTAACTGGAATTGGGGTGGTGGTGGGGCATTCATGGTAGGTTGAGGTTGTGGTTGTTTTATTTTTGTAGCACGCGATGGAGTGACCTGAGGGTATTTTTCTTTTGAAGTTAGTGGGGGATCTGGGCCATGCTTTGGTGACACTCGTAGTTCTTCTAAATCATACCTGACTATTTTTCCTTACTCAGTTTCTTCTGATATCTTAGACATAGGCTTCTTGGGTTTCTTTATAACAATAGGCTTCGTCCAGACCCTACCATATGACGTGCCCAGTTGTGCTGAACTTGTCTTCCTGAAATTGTGAATGCGCTCACTAATTTATGCCTCAGAATATAGTAAATTGTCCTTGTCATAATCTGCTAGTCCATGTAAAGGAATGGAAATTTTGGTTCTCATGAACGTGAAGTGGCTAGTATCATCATGACGCACTAAGATACCAGGAGATGTTAGGTACCTTATGGTGAGAAAGTGTTCGCATGGCATTTCCTTGAAATCTACGCAAGGCGAGTGTCCATATGCTTGAAATATGAGTCTAAAAAGATCGCCCATATAGTATTCTCATTGTGGATCTGAGCAGATGACTAGCCATTTGTCAATCAGATGGCGGCCAATGTTGACATGTCGACCTTCCATTAGACGAGATATTACATAGTTCTTCAAGATAGATGCTACCAGAATATGCCTTAGTGAAAAGAACATTGTCCACTATCTTGTGCATAATTCTCTAGAATCCAAAATGCACTACAAATTCCTTGGAATGGTCAGATTGATACTTATTTAGGCATGACCGCTCCCAATATTTGGAGGCATTAAAGCTTGAGTCTTCTTTTTCTAGAAACTCTGAAGAAGCTCTGGCAACCTCTTCTTCTAAACAATAGAAGATTTTGTTCAAGATTTGATTGGTAAGAACTTGATCAACATTGTTGATGAAGACTTGCAGTTGTCTAGATGAGACCTCTTTAGTAGATGATATAAATTTCATTGTATCTTCCACATAAGCTCATGGTTTTGAAAAGTAGAGGTGAGCAAGATTGGATTTAGCCAACATCACCTTGACTCTTGCCCTGACACTGATTTCCTCCAAAGCGATGAAAGAGATGAAGCAGGTGGGCTTGAAAATTGCTCTTTTCATTGCCTTAAATGCCTTCAGATGTTATTTGTTCCAGGGCCTGAAGGTTCCAAAGTAAGGAAGCTTCAACTGTGTGCCATGAATAGTAGTAGTTCAAGCTCATTAACCATGACTTTCTTTTCTCCCTCTGATGCATGTTTCTCAGGGGGAGGTCACTTCTCCCCCTTCTTTGATGTAATCGTGTTGCCTTGCTGAGGCATCGTTGTAAAGGAAAAAGAATGAGCACAATATTAGATATGATACAACTCTATCAAGTACTATTATTGATGAAAGTGTCAATAGAGTTGTGCTAAGGAAGAGGGTATTGACATGTAAAAGAAAGTAATGTCAACTCGGCTTTTGATCGATGACAATCAAGATAGTTAGGTCGACAAAACTGTTGACCATGATAATTGACAAGTCAGAAATCAGTCATCTGAATATGAAACAGATTGATAGATGTATCATGAAATATGGTCGATAGGATCGTCGTATCGACAAACATTGTTGCAAGGGTCGACAAGGTGTCGACTGGTATAAACATATACATGTTGACTGAGTGAGAGAATAGATGTCGATAGGAGTTTGAAGGCTATGTTGTCAACAACGAGTGTCGACGGAAAGGTTGTCAACTGGAATTGTCGACTAAAAGAGTCGATAAGAATGTTGACAGTTCAGTAAATGGAGAGGTAGTGTTTCACTCTTATTAGAAGGTAGTAAAAAAATCTTAACTACTGGTATTCATAGCTGAGGTTAAGGTATGTAAAACTTAAATCGATTATCCAGATAGCGGATTGGGATCCGACAAAAAGGTTTTTTTGGTTGACAATTTTTGTGGGATGGTTGACAAACATGACTAGTAGGGTTGACAATTCAACCATATTGTCTTGTCGATCTTCTCCTTGCAACCTGTCGACCAGGAAATCGATAGATGAAGATCTAAAATACTGTCGATGGATACTATTGGAGGTTCAATAGATGTCCAAAGGAAAAGGCAATCATTAGTCAGTCAATATCAATCAAGCTAGGTGGGTCGACAGGACTGTCGACCGTGACGATCGACAAGGTAATTCAAAAACTTTCTAAGTAAAATTCGATAAGTCGAATCATAATTAGGTCAGTAGGTCATAGTAAAATGTATGTCTTCCAATCATCATTTAAAAAAGAAAGAAAATTATTGTCCACCTTGATTTAGATGTGACAATCTCTATAAAGTTTTTGTAGGAGAAAAATTAAATCGTTGAAAACTAATCTAAATGATAAAAAAGATAAATGCTTGGGTTGCCTCCCAAATTTGTTTATAGTCATGTAGCTTAACTTTGTAAACATCTCATGTGGCTTCTAGGGTGTCAGGAAGCTCCAAGTCTGCCTTTCTGGTGATGGCTTCATCTTCGTAGTACCTCTTTAGTCGGTGACCATTAACTGAAAACGTCTCTGATTTCTCGGTATGAATGTCCATCATTGTAGAGGGATAAATGGTAATCGTTGTGAATGGTCCAAACCAACAATAATGAAGTTTTCCTTGGAAGAGACAAAGAGTAGAATTGCATAGCAGAACCTTGTATCCTTCTAAAATGTTCTTTCACTTGATATGAGAGTCATGCCAAATCTTGGGGCACTCTTTGTAGATTTTGTATTCTCATAAGTGTGCAGACAAAGTTCTTCCAACTCTTGTAGTTGTAAAAAGTGCTTCTCTTTGGCAAGTCCAACATCCTTGTTTAGGGCTTTAATTACCCAATAAGCTTTGTGTTCCAGTTTCAACATGAGATGACAAAATTTAACTATTGATTAGCCGATAAGGTGTAGTTCATATGGATGGCTTGTAAGCAATTCGATACGCCCAAAGGGCATCATCAAGTTTAGATGACCAATCTTTTCTTAACTTGCACACTATCTTATCGAGAATTTGCTTGATCTGACTATTAGAGACCTCTACTTGGCATGCAATCTAAGGATGATATGGAGTAGATATCTTATGCTTTACTCCATATCACTTTAAAAGAGCCTCAAATTGTTTTTCAATGAAATGTGACCCTTTGTCATTGATAACTATTTGGGGAACATTAAACCTGAGTAATATGATTTTTGTGAATAAATGCATTACTTTCTTGGAGTCACAGGCTGATGATGGTATAGCCTCCACCCATTTAGAAATGCAATGATGGCCACCAAAATGTATTTGTTTCCCAAAGATGGTGGGAAAGATCCCACAAAGTCTATCCCCAAAACATCGAAGATTTTATTTCGATCTATTCAACAAGAGGCATCTCTTTTTGTTTGCTAATGTTCCCAGTGAACTGACATGCATCGTATTGTTTAGTGAAAGAATGCACATCTATGAATATAGTTGGCCAATAAAAACCAAAATTCAAGATTTTCAATGCAGTCTTCTCGGCACCTAGATGTCCTCCATAGGGGACCGCATGACATTTCTCTAAGATTGAATGAGCTTCATCATGATCCACATAACGACGATACACACTATCTGCACATTTTCTAAAAAGGAGGGGATCATCCCAAAAATAGTTATTGATGTCAAAAAAGAATTTCTTCTTTTGATTGTAAGTCATCCCAAGAGATAACTGCTAACATGCTAGGTAATTACAGAAATTAGCATACCATAGAGTTACTTGATCAAGAGAATGAATCAGAAGTAAGGATTCATCTTGAAAGGATTTTTTTATGGGAAGTGGATTGTCTTCTTCTACCCTTATTCAAGAGAGGTGATCAGTAATGAAATTCTCTGATCCCTTTTTGTCATCAATCTCATTATCAAATCCTTACAGGAGGAGGGCCCATTTGAGGAGATGTGGTTTGGTGTCTTTCTTCTGCATAAGACACTTAATTGCTCCATGATCAGTATAGATTGTCACCTTCCCACCTAACAGATAAGATATGAATTTATTGAAGGCGTAGACGATGACTGGCCTCTTTTTTAGTTGTTGTGTAATTAATTTGAGCTTCAGCAAGAGTTTTATTGGCATAGTAGATAACATGATGTTTCCTGTCCTTCTTTTGTCCCAGGTCAACCCCAATTGTATAATCACTTGTGTCACACATTAACTCAAAGGGAAAGTCCCAATCTAGAGCTTGCATAACGAGAGTAGTGCTTAAGGAAACTTTGAGGGTATTAAAAGCCTTCTGACACTCTTTGTCAAAGATGAATGGAGTGTCCTTCAATAATAGTTTGGACAAGGGTTTTGCGATCTTAGAAAAGTCCTTGATAAAATGACGATCATACCCTACATGTCCCAGAATATTACAAACTGAAGATATTGAAGAAGGAAGCAGAATTTTAGAGATGGCCTCTATTTACTTTTATCCACTTCTATACCAACTTCGGACACCTTGTGTCCCAGAACTATTCCTTCTCGTACCATACAGTGGCACTTCTCCCAATTGAGAACTAGCTTCTTTTCTTCGCATCTCAAGAGAACTAACGATAAATCCTTTAAACATTCTTCAAATGATGACCCATACATAGAGAAGACGTCCATCATACTTCCATGAATTCTTCTATTAGATCAAAAAATATAGATGGCATGCACCTTTGGATGGTGGCAGGGGTGTTGCATAGACCAAACAACATACGATGAAAAGCATATGTCCCATATAAACTAGTAAATGCGGTCTTTTCCTAATCTTCTGGGTGGATGTGAATCTGATGAAACCCAGAATAACCATCAAGATAACATAAATGAGAGTGATGTGCCAACCTCTCCAGAACTTGATCAATGAAAGGAAGAGGGAAATGATCCTTGTGTGTTGCTGCATTCAATAATATGTATTCAATGCACATATGCCAACCAGTCACTATATGAGTGGACTAATTCTGTTCCTTCACTATCTTTTACTACTATCATCCTCCCTTCTTGGGAACCACATGAACTAGACTTACTTGGTTGTTGTCACTAATAGCATAGATAATATTATCATCTATTAGTTTGATGACTTCTTTACATATGACCTCTCACATTTTGTCATTCAATTTTCTTTCACCTTGCACTTGCGACTTTGCATCATTGTCGAGGTTGATTCTATGCATGCATACTATCAGGATGAGAACTTTGATGTCATCTATACAATATCTAAGAGCCTTCTTCTGTGTTTTCAGTTCAGATAATAGTTTTTCTTACTGATCAGAGGGCAATTGTTCACTAATGATCACCAGATTTCTCTTCTCATTATCAATAAATTTG
This sequence comes from Alisma plantago-aquatica, assembly GCA_963693085.1. Lineage (NCBI taxonomy): Eukaryota > Viridiplantae > Streptophyta > Magnoliopsida > Alismatales > Alismataceae > Alisma > Alisma plantago-aquatica. The sequence continues at coordinate 139,510,621 of OY856410.1, read as the reverse complement.
TACTTTAAACCTTTGGGAAGGGGTTTGAGTTCTGGTAGTGGTTTTGGAATCGAGTCGTCTTTTGGTTCACACTAAAGAATAACATATTTTACTATTTCAGTAGTTCCTCAAAATTCTTCTTCTTCGTCGGTTGCTGCCAAATATTCTAGGATTTCTTTGACCTCGGGATCGTCAAATCCTAAAGTAGGATTGATTAGTGCTCGCATCAGGGGATTGACTATAGCATTGTGTTCTTGAATTTCTGCAAATAGATGATTACAACAGTGGGCAAAGTAGCTTGTTTCTAATGAGGAAGGGCCCCTCATATGATCGAGTATGTGGAAGTTGATAGATTCATTCCCAACTCTTACCATGATTAACCCATCTACAATGTCAATCAGAGCTCTTGTTATAGAAATGAAGGATCGTTCGAAGATCATTAGATAGACAGGGACTTCTACAACGTTGATTATGACCACTTCACAAGGAATGAAGAAATTTCCTACTCTGATAGGCACATCCTCCACTATTCCGAATAGTTCGATATAGGAATTATCTTCCAATTGGATTCACATATTGGATTTGATGATATATGTGAGGCTCAATTTGACGGATAAACTATAGGGCGTGAGACTGATGCTAGCCCCAAAATCTCCGAGACCATATCTTATTGATGTATCCCCAATGACAAATGGAATAGTGAAGCACTAGGGCCTTTTTGTTTCACAAGCATACCAGATTGACAAAAGGCAGATGTCATTCTTGTGAGGCATACTGTCTCAAATTCACCCCTTTTTCTCTTTTTTGTGATGAGATCCTTCAAGAACTTGACGTATGTAGGCATCTCATCTATGACATCGAGGAGAGGAATATCAAGATGAATTTTCTTAATGGTGTCAAGGAACTTGGTGTATCTCTTCTTGAGTTGTGCCTTGACGAAGCGATGAGGAAAGGGGACTCTAGAAGGAACTTCGGTTGTTTTCAATGATGGAATGGAATTTTTGACCCCCTGTGACTTTTTGCACACTGGGACATTCTATGGACTATTATTGACCCCTTCAATGATCGGTACTTTAGGTCGTGGAATATAAGTGGAACTCCCAAAGAGAAGTGTGGCCATTCTTTCTATCTCATTCTTGGGATTTTGTTCAGTGTTTGATGGAAATTGTCCTACTGATCTTCCAATTGAGGCGGCAGTAGAAGCTAGTTGTCGATCGATCGTCCGATTGTGGGTTTGAAGATCACTTATCTGAGTTTTCACAATGCTCATCTATGTCTGCATGTTTTCCAAAATGTTGTTTTTACTCATCGCACATTCCCCCATCTTCTCATTTCAGGACTCCAGACTAGATATAGACTTTTGATGTTGTTGAAAAATACCCCCTTTTCCCGTTGAAAGCTTCGTGACATTGTGATTGCAGTTGAGGTCTGCTTTGTTGAAATCTGGGTGGGGTTCCTCTACCAATGGCTTGCCCTCTATGCATTGCTTGAGAAGATTGATTCAGTTGAGATGAGTTTTCCGCTGTAGAGGTGTTCCCATAGGAAAATCCAAGATGATCGAGTCATTTGCAATACACATAGGACACATTCTTAGTATAAGTGTCTTCTACTTCATGAGTGTAAATACAATGATCTGTGCCATGAACACCTTCTCCACAACCACACTTTATGGATGTCTTAGTAAAGTATCTAGAATTGACTTCCTTCATATTCTGGACATCAGATGCAATCTTATCAAGTTTGTTGTTTAATTTATCTAGCAGCTTAGAATCTAGAGAATCACTCACAGTGGACACAGTTGTTGTAGATCCCTATCATAGTCGTGTCCTTCTTGGAGAGATGCCATGTTATTTATTATCTCTTTAGAGGTCTCAACACCATGTTTCTTGAAATCGCTACCAGCTGCAACACTTAAAGATGTTCTCTCTGTGGAGGTAAGGCTCTCATAGAAAGTAATGCTGATAAACCCAATAATCTTTCCCATGATGTGGACAGTCTCTCAAGTATTCCTGATATCTTTCCCATGCATCATGCATACTTTCAGTGGGTTTTTGCCTAAACTCGGTAATCTTTAGCTTGTACCTAACTGTCTTATCAACTAGATAGATCTTACTCACAAATGCTTTAGATAGTTGTTTCCATGAAGTAATGGCCTTTGGAGAAAGATACCATTGTAGGTCTTTGTACTTAAGCAAGAAATGGAAACCCTTCCTATAAAAAAGAGAGTCATCAAGGATACTTCCTCTCCCTAACCCCTCATTAACCTATGAAGGCCCAAAACAGGAGGAGTAAGGTAAACCAAGTGTGCAATCCATTAGTTCTGGCACAAACCATATTATACATAAATCCTAGTTTTATTTGTCCCCATGAGGATTCAAATCCTAGACCTCTTTCTGCATTCACGGTCCAATCACCAGTGAACTACACCCTTGCATGCAAAAATTTGGACCATTTCTCAATTTGTGTGTGTCATCTTCAGAGACATCTAATAAAATTGGAAACCCTTCATGTAAATGACATCTTGAGGTACTCCATCACCTTGAGAGTATTATAGATGTTTTTTAAGGCATCTATATGATTATAAGGGTTTTCTTTGACATAATTCCCTCCCAAACATTTGATTTTGAATCATGATGATGAACCCATGCTTCAACTCACAGTTTGCTACTGGTATGCAAGGAAAGACTATAGGATCCCTATTTTCATTGACAAGACCTGCAACCAATGAGTGCAAAGAGGTCTTTTTTACAAAGACATTGGCATCAGGTGGTCCTCGTTCCGCCATTGGATCAATGAGGAGAATATCTACCTCTAAAAATCCCACAAAGAACTCCAGGATTGGTAAGAGATGATAGTAAGCTACCTATAAGAAAAATATTGAATGAATTAGAGTCAAAGACTGGAAACGTAACCAATATTCTAGCAGATATGTAGTAAAAGGATGTTCTAATAACCTTTTTGCAAAATTTAGAAGCAATGACTAGTGCTAAGTAGACCACAAGTTCTTAAAGATTATCCATTGCCTTATCCTGGGCAACAACACCAAAATTTGATCGCTCTTTTTGTGGGCCAAAAGTGTAAACACGATTGTCCTAGATAAAGAACTCAGACTTTGAATTTATAACCGACTAGTAGAGACGTTCGTAACTCAATATGGAGTCTTTGTAATAGTGTGAAGTCGAACGCATGGACAATGAGAATGATAGAGTAAGAATGTGAAATCTTGGCTTATTATAATCTAACCAAAGAACAAATTGATGGCATTCTGGTTAAGGAACGAATTAATCTAATTTAAGTAGTAAACCTAAGTTATGAAACATCAAAGAAGCAACAAAGATAAATCAAGAAATCAGGATATAAAGGGACTTGAATCGGGTTTCACCAATGAAGGCAACCACAACCATGTAAAACCTTCACTCCTATTTTATATATATGCTCTCTACTAATTTTGCAAACAGCCATAAGAAAGTTCCTTCCTTCTCTCGAGATCTGGCAGATTTTTATCTAACAGAGTTATCTCTCTCAAGGTAATAATCAAAAGATCAAGGAAAAACTGTATGACTCTTATTATAGAAACTCCTCACTCTCATGTATCATTACTATCTTATACTTCATATCTAGTTGAAATCATTCTCTCAAACTATATTTATATCAAACGTCAGAAGAGGATATCTAATCAACAATCGACATAGTAAAATAAGAGCACATAAAATAGAAAGATGAACAATTACATGGTTGGGAGGGCCTGACGGCTACTCCCAACCCAAGTTATGGGGTTGAATCATGCATGGATAAAGAAACAAAAAGAGTACAACTACAATAAGTCATGATAAAGAAAGGGGAAGAAGGGGATTGATACAAGGGTAGATCGAATGATCGATCTACCAACCTCTTAGTTGATATCATGACGGTCAACAGTGAGGTTGACATCCTTCCTTCTAATCTTGGCTTAAAGCAAGAAGGTCCTTCAAATCAGTGATGATGGTGGAACGGAGCCACCAAGGATCAAGGTCAACAGGCTAAAATGATAGATCTAAATAGGTAGACAAGTCTCATCATTCGGCTCTAGAACTTGGGAGGACTTGGCGGAAGCCTCTCGTCTCTTTGAATCCAAGGATTCAAGATGCATTGAAGTGATGCCCTAGGAGTCTGTTTATAGACTTTGACTGGAGGTCTGTCAAAATGACTTGTCCATGTGGCATCGATGTAGATGTCAACTTGAACATCGACATGGGACTTCTTCGACATATCTCTGTCAATCGATAGGTATGTCAATCTCTTCTTGTCATTGATCGGGGGAGGTCGATCGGTATGTCAAGGTGACTCCTCAACAGGAGTCTTCTAGTCTTTTGAGAGATGTTAACAGTGTTGGCGACGTGGCTATCATTAGGATAATCGATGGGGGTATGGAGGATCCTCTGTTTGATAGGTGTGTCAAGAATTGTCTTGATAGCTTCAGACCGACATGAATTCATCGGTGTCGATGGATTGGACTGTCGATGTCTACTTGACAGGTGTGAGATTTGTACTTTGCTTGATATCTATTTCTCGACAGAAAAGAAATAGTGTCTAGGCTGACACAAGTATATGTATCTAGACCAACACAAGAGTCAGTATGTAGGCCGATACAACTTAATGAGTATAGGCTGAAACACCTTAATGAGTGTAGGCAGATACACCTTGATGAGTGTAGGCTGATAAACTTTGATTAGTGTAGGCCGATAAACCTTGAATATAATCGGTTGATACACTATGAAGTAATGAGATGGATGCATTTTAATAAGTGTAGGATGATAAACCCTAAAGAGGGTTAAACCAATATCATAAGTATGTTGAAATCAATATCCTAGTAAGGATGAGAGAGAAACTTGTACTACTCACATGAGAAAGGTAATACTTCATGTTGGTAATCAAATGATGATACTAGATGAAGATACATCCTATGTGGAAGGTCCAGTGTTGATTCCTGACAGAAGAATCAAGAAGTTGAAAAAGAAATACATAGTGCTTGTGAAGGTTCTTTGGCATCATCATGGCATTGAGGAAGCCACGTGGGAGCTCAAGGAAGAGACGAGGAGGAAGTAGCCCTCTCTTTTCTCTTAGGATTTTGGGGGAGAAATCCTTGTTAGGGGTTTATGGCTTGTAAGGACCCTGACCCACATTTTGGGATAACCCTGGAAGCTTTGTCTAAGTAAGTTTCTTAGAACCTTGTCTTAATTTTTGGAAAAGTAATTAAGACATAAGGAGAGTTTGATTTTCAATTTTGAACTTATCTGCAAATAGTTTGTGCCTTATATGATAGTTTTGATCAAGATTGTTGTACTCTACATATAACAAGTAGTTATACTTGATTAATTCAATAAAGGTTTCTTTGATCTCTTTTATAAGATTTATATGTGATAATAATATTGTTGGAGGAGGGTTATATCTTCCGTTGAGATTTGGAATCTCACCTCGTGGGTTTCCCACATCCTTTTTAGGTGGACGTGCACGAGGAGGTAGAGATCGTGCAGTAGAGGTTGAGGAGCAGCAAGAGAGGTAGTAGTTGACAAGGTTGGGAGTGTTGTTGGATGTCTTTTATTGATAGAGTCCTAGAGTCATCCATGTACACTCAGGTCTTTGGGAATGTTTTGTAGATTTTTTTGGACGTGCTTTTGATATGTGGTTGGCTTGTGTGCCCTTTTATATACAGATGTAGTGGATATATGTATATATATTCTGAAATAGGTTCTATGGTAATAGGTAGATAGCACACACAGTAAGTGCTTTGAGTCATGAAAGGATTCATATGTAAAGGTTCTTGTTGTTTGACAATTTTATGAAAGCAGTTTTAAATTTCAGTATTTTCCAGTAATCTATTTGTTTAATCTTTCTTATGCAGTTTTGTTTTGAGTAGTCTCACTTTGTGTGGCAAAGGGTGTCACATTTGGTGGGTTTTCGAGGTTCTTCAATCCGACAAGTTGGTGCATGATGTGTCTGTCGAGATTGCGTTGGTAGTCTTTTGTCGATCCTCACGGTGAAGACTTATCTTGTCAACCGATTAGTCAACTGTTTGAAGCAAGGTCTTTCAAATAATTACTCAGACTTCATCAATTTCACTATATTTACATCCAATTCCTTCAAATATCATCAACAATAAATTAGAACTTATCATTTAAGTGAAATAGAGTTAAAATGGGTAAAAGTAAATATCTAAACATTATTTCTAATGATTTTTATCATTAAAAAGGCTAATAAAAGTGCATCAAAACCAATGTTATCACACATCCATGATGACTTCCATATAGCACAATGAACCTCTCCAACACCGCTCTGACCCCCTCAATGCATCTAATTACATGAACTAGGTCCAACATGATTCAAAAAGTTAGAGATCGAGAGAAATAATGAATCCTTACTCGACATATATGTCTTGAGGTAGACAAAACAAATTTGCCATCATTGAGATGAACCCATGCCTTGACTCTGTTCTAAGTTAGAGAAGTATATAGCTACATAGGGAGGAATCCAACCCACTATGGATCCGGTCTAGTGGAACTATAAAACTAATCATATGGTAAGTGATTCACTCCAATAGTCTAATACAATAAGAATAGTCCAGACAAGATAATGAAAAATGAAGGTGTGGATTAGGTTATCAAATCTTATACATAATAGAATTTGGTTAGTTTAGCCTATGCTTTATAGAAAAATGTATTGTAGTAGTAATATTTATGTGAGTCTATACATGTATATATGTAAGTGTAATACTACTATTAAGTTAATAACAAGGAAATCTAAAACTTCAGTAATATGACTTCTTAAGAGATCATGTAGAAGATTAAGATACACAAACATGGTTATAATGATAACCTAACTTATTTGAGATATTATAGATTAGTATTTGTCATATTAGTACTAGTATTCATTTTGTTTTCTGTAGTTATGAAGTTTTAAAGTAGTGATTTATAAATTAGCAGTTGTTAATCAGAAAACCTAGTATACTAATTCCATCTATTTTATATATTATTGACCCTAGATGGACATATATGTACACACACACAGACATATATATATATATATATATATATATATATATATATTTGATAGTAATTAGAAATACACATGCATCAATGAAGTACATCTATTTAGGTCGATCTATGATGAAATAAATGCAATATGAGAGAAACAATATTCCTTAGAAGGTTGCTTCATAGATAAAAGTATGGATGGCATGTTGGTTTAGACTACATTTATAATTCACTACAATTCATCCATATAACAAACATGTTTGTATTTAGGGGTTATTTTAAGAACTGGTAATTGAATGTGTATACACGTTCGTATGAATGTTAGATATGATGCTAGACATTATAAGGAAACACATGGTATTAGAGAGAGAACAACATTCAAGACCTAAGTTGTAAGAATAAATATTAATACCCACACTCATATGTAACCTATGTTGGTATGTATGCCCATAGAGCCATCCTAAGTGATTGCATGGAGTCAAATATTTATTTATTAATTAATATGATTAAATGGTTAATTAATTGATTCTGGAATATTGTAATTAATCCACAAGCGTTTTAATTAACACAGTCTTTCTATTTACCGAAGGGTTTAGGAAACCATACTTCCTTTTGTCTCCTACTTAAAGAGGTTTGACGGCTGATGTCTTCAGGAGATATTGAGAGAGACTTTTTAGTTTATGTTCACGTACGTAAACCCTAGCTGTCACTGTCCTCAGCAGAGAAAGGAGAGCACCGCGACGCTAGCACGTCATCGCACAGAGGCTACTCCTTCCTGTTGGCTTAGGAAGTGCGGCGTGGAGTTCCAGTCCATCTATGTGGATGAAGTAGAGACACAGACACTGAGACGCCTACGTTCGGAGGACGTCAATGACTGTCCATACATGCTACGAGCAGCGTACATCACCGCATGAAAGGAGCACTATCGGATCTTCCCAAGAAGTGTTCATAGGATGGGAGAGAAGTACCATCTGTGTAAGCCAAGAGCGTTGCACACCATCGTGCAGCTGGACATCGTTGGGCTTGCTTTGTGACAAGGTATATCCTGTGAATACTCTTTCTGAATATGATGTTGTCGATGATATCCTATTGTGGGTTGCATGGAAACATATTTTATTTTGTTGCTTCCGCCGTGTATGTTTCCTTTCATAAAATCCAATAGTGGTATCAGAGCTACGTCGATCTGTGACGTATTTGGATTCATTTCGATATGATTGAATCATTGTATACTATTTTATGTGGTTGCATACAATGTGAATTTAAAACTGCTAATGTGCATATATAAACCTAATTCCACATATGTCGTATGGTTCTATTTTTTATGTCTCAGATGGGGTCGACTATGGAAAATACTAATTTTTATAATTGCATGGAAGTAAAATTTTGTAGACCTTTCAGCGGGATCCCCGCATAGGGGCAGCCCTGCATAGTCTATGTGGGAGTCAAGAATTTATTTAATAGGGAATGTCCTGCACTAAAAGGACTACAATTTTAATATGTATATACGTATATGTAGATATACCTATGGTATCATACACGTCTCCTTTAAAATCTATTTTATATGGTGAATGCATGCACAGTAATGGCCTAGAATCCCCTTATGTGAATGTTGTGAATGAATGTGGTTATGAATGTTTTGGATATGTTTGTTTGTGAAGGGCTATGGATGTATAGTGTTTGTACGTGGATCCTTTGTATATAGTATTCAACTTGCATGTCGAGCCTCATCTCTTATTTCAAAGTGTAATTAATTCTCTCTTTATATTTCTACTCATATGATGTAATAGAGATAGGATTAGTTTTTAGTCTTTGTAAACTTGATGTAAGGAGGACACTTGAAGATCCAACTCCAAGGAGCATCCATGGAGAAGCAACCTGAAGATTCAATTACAAGAAGCAACCTGAAGATCCAACTCCAAGGATCATCCATGGAGAAACAATTTGAAGTTCCAACCTCACGCAGCATCCATGAAGTTGTTCATTGTAATGTTGACCCTTATAGGTTGATTCATAGGTATTGTTGCATGAGAAGCATAAGACCTTAAGTGGACCATATTCCTTTGTGGGTCCAAAGGTTTATAATAGTATGGCCATAATCAATGTTTTTGTGTTTGTGATTGTATGTCTATCATTTGTGGTTGTGGATATAGTAGTATATGATACATACCATAAGTATGTGGTGTTTGGATATGTATATGTATTAATAAAATCCCTCAATTATTAATATTAAGTTTTAGTTGCCTTCCATAAAGCAACACACATGAAAATCTTGATCGACAATGTGTGGGCATGCCTCCGCAGGGTACACTGTCTATCTCGTGGAAGTGTGATGGTGGGTGTGTGGGTCTGCCTGCGTAGGGTGCACACTCATCGTGTTGTCTTATGGGTTGGACTTAATTAGGGAACCTTGATAGGATCAAGTATCTAGAGGCACACATATGCATCATGGCAAGGAGTTGTGCATGATCATCTATTCAAGAGTTGCATATGATGAAATTGGCAAAAGTTGCCTACCTTGGTATTTGGTCTTTGATGCCGATGTTGGTTGGGAATTGATCCAATTATTATGGATCTTGGCTCTTTAGAAGGTTGTACACTGCAATATTCTGAGTTGATAGTGAGGGAAATCAATTTGAATAAAATAGTGGGAGCGTAATTAATTAAAGGCCTAATTAATCTTATTTATCAAATCTTTACAAGTCAAAATGTTTTGGACTAAATGCAAACTTTTTCTTTTGTAGCAATCAAATGGCAAACATCACTCACACATTCTCATTCTGATCGGTCCTTGAGAAGGACAAACTTACCAGAATCAACTTTCAAAACTGGTTGATGCTGAGAATTATTCTTAGGCAAGAGTGTAAGCTCTATGTCCTTGAAACGATTTCGACACTGGTGTGATTCTGCAATCGTTACATGAATCATATCGTCATTTTGTCATGAACTACAACGTGAACAATCTTGACAAGCCGTTGTCAGAATTGTTGAGCATGTTGAGGCCAGTTGAAGCACAATGAAGAAAGACAAGCCCAAGTCTGTGATTATGATCAACATGACAAAGGGAAGGTCAAAAGGCAAAGGCAAGGCTAAGAAAGGTTCTAAAGCCGGGTTGTAACATCCCAAAAATTTAAATAGAACAAGATAGGGTCTTATTTGCAAAATTTTGATTACAAAATTTAAACTTGGACTTTAATGCAAGTTATCTAAATATTGAACCCTTTTCTTTTGCATAATGTTTGGGATAAAAAGAAAATGAATTATTCTTATTTTAATATTTTTATGATTAAATGAGCCCTAATACATAAAAGGAAAACTATCATTTATCCTTTCACTTGCTTTCTCCCATTCTTAAAGAATGTTTAAAAAGGGGGCTAAAAGGGAAAGAGAAAAGGCTTTGAATTTGAAAATATAATCATAGAGTATATGCCTTTACCAAGGAGTTTTCCTCCTACTATTGTGACTTTGAAAGTTTCTCAAAAAGACATAATATATAGGAAATAAGAAATTTTAGAATAAATTGTTGTTCATCTCGAATTTAGACTCAATATTCCACAAAGGAAGGTGTTTGCCACTTATTTAATTAATAAAATGTATTAAAATCAAGTTTAATGACTTATATGGAAACTATGAATAAAACATTGTTCAAAACCTAAATCTAACCATATAGGAATAATCTAGACCCTTCTATTAGCCTATGGTTCAATTTTGGAGTCAATATGACTTTGTTTGACCCCTCAAATCAATTAGGGAAATTAAAGTATAGTTTTAATTAAATATTTGATTTAGATATAGGTTTAACCTAAAGTTCTGGTTATTTTTTGTGTCATGCACCTATGTATTTCTCGGATTTCTTGTGAACGGTTGGATCTTCATCCTGCGGTTGGTGTTCTTTCTCCTACTTTGAGTTCGGCTCTCTACATACTCTGTTGTGCTCGTGATTTCTTCCTCCTCCCAATTTTCTCTCCCCAGTGTGTCCTTGCCTGAGAAAACCACTCCAACAGATCTATTTCATCTCCCCTATCTCACCCATCCCAACTTCTTCGGGACTTCATGTCCTAACTATGAAAAGCCCAAATAGGGCTTTCTCCCCCTCGTGACCCTGAGTTGCAGAGGCTGAGGCAACCATCCCCATGCCTATACAATTGGTCATAAACCACCCTCAAACCTCTAACATTGTTTCTCCGCACTCAATTTCTTCTCTAATGCCCCGAGATGCCCTGACGAACTCGATCTATATCTCTGACGAACACCTCGCTAGCCCTGACTTCTCTGCCACTTCTGCCAAAATTGGCAAGTCAGTAAGCTTCCCTGGCCCCCCTCGTTCCTTTTTCTTTTACTAGTTCCCCTCGAGGTTTCCTTTTTCACTGTATCTGGTAGTACACAGACTAGTCCTCACCAGCGACCCTAAATCTCAGCCTTTATGTACTTTTGAAGCCATGTAAACTCACCCATGGCTTCATCGTTCTCCTACACTAGTTTTAGTGAGCTTTCTGTGATGATTTCATGTCGTGGCTTGATGGTTTCAAGATTTGATTATCTCCCTATTTCTCAAGTTTCTCTTGTGTGTTTTGGGGACGTAGAGGTCCTCACCTCTTGGCAGTTGATTCCTCATCTTCACCAGATCTCAGAGACCATTCTCCACTCACCTAGTTGCTCTTGTCTTATTTGATGTTGCCTAGCCTGATCAGGGATGGTCCCCCAGCTACAGTCGTTTGCCATGGATCAAAACTAGGGAGATGTTAGGTTGTTTGATGACCATAGTACCCATGGACATTTAATTGACTAATTGATCTTGTGTGGGTATCTTCGAGTTTTGTGCCTCTGATCATGTGTTTTGGTTGGGAGCGAATCGGGCCACATGCCTGTGCATGGTTGGTCCAGGTCAGAGCGGGCCCCAGTCGAATCATCGTTGACTCAATATTGTCCACATGGCTTTTCCCTTTTCCATGTTTGGATGGTTCTTTGAAAATTCATAGTAAATCAATGCTTTGTCAAAAAATTATGAATAAATATTCCATGCAAAGGATTTTTCAAGAAGAACATGATTCTAGTGTTTTCAAACTCTAAATCGGTTGTTTTCTAACATCTTTCTTTAAAAGACCTAAATTAGGATTTAGGATGTATTAATGATTATAATTAATAGAAATCATGTAATTTTAGGAACATAGGATTCGATCAAGATCAGGGGTACTAAGTTAGGATCTACCTTGCTTTAGGTAAGCGGGTCATGCCACTATACATGAGTACCTTGGTTGAATTGTATGATATGTATGGTTTATGGATTATGCTTTCAATTTCAAGTTTCATGATCAAATCATGTTCATCAAATAATTTGCTTGATGATTGCTATATCCTATGTCTTATGATTACCATTCTCATCAAGATTAGAGATTATGATTAATGATCAAATATTAATGGATTTAAATTTCATGTTTCAAGAGGGAGAAATCCCATCATGTTAAGTTCAATGATCATGTTAATGATAATGCTAAAGTCATGTTAGTGATCAAGTTAATTGGAATTGAATTAGTTTTTATATGCTTCTCGAATCATATACCTCAAGGGGTCATTATGGACATTCGTGTCGTTATGGGCTTTCCTAGCATTATGGGATTTTATAGCCAAATCATGGACATTCGTGTCATTATGGGCATTCCTAGCAATCATGTGCTCTTGAGTGGGCGTAATACAGAGAGGCATATATTACTATTCAATTCTTCATGTTACAAGAATCATGTAATCAAGAATGCTTAAGTTAAATTTCATGTCAGTGTTTTATTTCAAGTCAAGGATATATAACTTATTTTCAATTCTTATAAAATGTATAGTGTTGCTTACTTATGTTGTTGCTTTGTTTTGCATGGTTGTGGGACAAGATGTCCCTAGATCAAGGAGAAAGATGGAATTGAAGTGACCTTTAAGTGTAGCTCACTCAAAGAGACTTTAGCTTGGTGGGGTGCCATCTACCATTCAATAGATTATCTAGTCTAGTTTATCATTTCATGCTTTAGATTTTCTTAGTCTACATGTATTAGGATTGAGATCAAGATGAGAAGTTTATGTTTTCCCTTTCATTGAACAATGTATGAATCTATTTTTGAGTTAATGCATGGTGTTTCATTTATCTTATTGCAATGTATATCATGTTTGTAATGTTCCTCCAAGTTGAGTGACCCATGTTATGGACAACATAGGGCTTGCTTCTGCTATCATATATGTGCTTGGAGGGGCATTACAATTTGGTATCATAGCAACAAATACATGGCCACTAAGCTAAAGATTCATATGTTTAAACCCTAGGTATGGAATAAGTAGGTGAAAGATATTAGAAACCAATGTAGAGGTCTAGTAGGAGACATCGGTTAGGATAAGGATTAGGGTTATGTGACTATATCATTTTGGACTTTCATGTTAACTCTGAAATTGTATATAGCATACTCTCTCTTTTCCCTACGTGTTTGTGGTATGGGACACAGGCTCATGGGGTTTTGTAGAGAGAATGTTATGTGCATAATTGTACTTGTCTTATCCTTTCGAGTGCATGTGGTATGGGACATGTGCATGCGAGAGGTACTAAGATAAGTGTGATAAATCATGTCACCTTTGCATATATGAGCGGTCGACATGTACCCAAAGGCGACTATAAAATAAGAGTTGGCATTAAAAATTAAGGCATATAGTCACCAAAACCTAATCAAACACATAGGAAGACCAAGCATGCATACAAAGGAGTAGATTTCTAATAAGCAAGTAAAATCCATGGTAGAATCAAAACCCCTAGAAAAGAGATAAGAGAAGTCCTTTGCAATGACAATAATGAGGTGAAATAGAACCATTAATAGTATGCCCACAGGTTGGTCTAAATAATGAGGTTCAAATTGTGTTTTACCATGGGTATGAGACTTAAAAGTGTTTAGTGTACATTGAATATGTAATACCCTAAGGTGGGTAGTAAGTGGAAATTTTGGGGATGAAATTTATTTAAGGTGGGTAGAAGTGTAACATCCCAAAAATTTAAACAGAACAAGCTAGGGTCTTATTTGCAAAAATTCGATTATAAAAATTAAAACATGGACTTTAATGCAAGTTATCCAAATATTAAACCCTTTTCTTTTGCATAATGTTTGGGATAAAAAGAAAATGCATTATTCTTATTTTAATTCCTTTGTGATTAAATGAGCCATTTATACATAAAAGAAAAACTATCATTTATCCTCTCACTTTCTGTCTCCTATTCTTAAAGAATGTTTAAAAGGGTGGCTAAAAGGGAAAGAGAAAAGGCTTTGAATTTGAAAATATAATCATGGAGTAGATGCCTTTACCAAGGAGTTTTCCTCCTACTTTTATGACTTTAATATAAGAGGAAAGTATATATGAATTCTCTTTTTCTCTCTCCTCCATGAAAGTTTCTCAAAAAGACATAATATATAGGAAATAAGAAATTTTAGGATACAATTGTTTTTCATCTCGAATTTAGACTCAAAATCCCACAAAGGAAGGTGTTTGTCACTTATATAATTAATAAAATTATTTAAAATCAAGTTTAATGACTTATATGGAAACTATGAATAAAAAATTGTGCAAAACCTGAATCTAACCATATAGGAATGATCTAGACCCTTCTATTAGACTATGGTTCAATTTTGGAGTCAATATGACTTTGTTTGACCCCTCAAATCAATTAGGGAAATTAAAGTATAGTTTTAATTAAATATTTGATTTAGATATTGGTTTAACCTAAAGTTCTGGTTGATTTTTCTATGTCACGTGCCTGTTTATTTCTCAGATTTCTTACGGACCATTGGATCTTCATCCTGCGGTTGGTGTTCTTTCTTTTACCTAGAGTTCGGCTCTCTACAGACTCTACTTTACTCACGATTTCTTCCTCCTCCCAGTTTTCTCTCCCCAGTGTGTCCCTGCCCAAGAAAACCACTCCAACGTATATGTTTCATCTCGCCAATCTCACCCATCCCAACTTCTTCAGGACTTCACATCCTAAATGTGAAACACCCAAATAGGGCTTTCTCCCCCTCATGACCCCGAGTTGTAGAGGTTGAGGCAACCATCCTCATGCCTATATAACCGATCATAAAACACCCTCGAACCTAAATCTCAGCCTTTGTGTGCTTTTGAAGCCATGCAAACTCACCCCATGGCTTTGTCGTTCTCCTATACTGGTTTCAGCGAGCTTTCTTGGATGATTTCACATCATGGCTTGATGGTTTCAAGATGTGATTATCTCCCTATTTCTCAAGTTTCTCTGGTGTGTTTTGGGGATGTAGAGGTCCTCACCTCTTAGCGGTTGATTCCTCATCTTTGCCAGATCTCAGAGACCATTCTTGTAACATCCCTGACCTGGGTTAAGGCTTAACCCTAGAAGTTTTGCTTAAGTAAGTCATTTAGATTCTTGTCTTTATCTTTTGAAAAGTAATTAAGACTAAAGGAGGGCTTATGTTTCAATTTTGGTCCTATTTGAATAATGTTGAAACAATATTTTACCTATTTTGGACTAAAGTGCAATTTACCCAATTTAAGGGGTTACCTTGCAAATATTACATGATAAATGTTCCTAAAGTGTTATAGCATCATAAGAATGAGAATGATGCTGAGGTTTGGCTTCCAAAAGCCTAATTTCCAAGAAGGAGCTTATTTGAATAATGTTTGTGTATTTATTAACTAGTTTTGGTGTAATTTGCAAATTACCCAAAATCTAGGGTTTAATATGTAAAATTCCACTTCAATAATGTCCCTACTGTTTCTTGGTATCATTTGGATAAAAGAAAAAGAAAGGGGCGTTTTGTTTGAACTACTTTTGAGGAGAGATAATCTTGATAATAAAATAATCAAGAAATAAGCATAGATGAAACCCTAATTTATTTTGTAGCAAAAATAAATATAGTTAATTGAAGTGCCCATCAACTAAAAAGGATGTGGTTGAGATCCTATAGTTCAAGGACGTCCAAATGCCTTGAGTTGCACCGAAATATCCTAAGTTGGTGAAGAAATCCACTCACATTTGTTAATTAAAAAGTAATGTCCACTAAAAATGGATAATAGTATTATAATAATTAAGGTGCTTAAGTGGTTGCTTTTAATTCAAGGATAAACAAAAGGAAATTGAGGGCAAGGAAGATGGCTTCTAAGGCAAGGAAGTGGAGGGGGCATGTGGCAAGAAAGTGGATGAATTTTCTTCTACTTTCTCTCTCCTAAAAAATCAATTACAAATACTCAATTTTCTCCTTACTTGAAAGGCTATTTTGCAAACCACTTTCTTCCCTTGCTTTGGCCGAAGACCAAGGAGATTAGGTGCAGGAGGAAAACGTTACCCAAGCTGAAGGTAAGCTCCATGTGTTGGATCCTAGATTGGTGATTAGATGCTCTAGAGGTGGGGTGAATAGAGCTGAAAGCACTTAAACAAAACTCGTTAAACCTTCAAGATATATGACAAGATAAGGTTGCTAAATAGGTAATTTGCGTGAAACTAAAACATACATATCAAGGGAGAGAGAGATTGAACATGAACCAATTTGACAAGCTATTTAGAGTGGTTCCACACTTCAAACTAGAAGTGTGTCAGTCCACTTGCCTAGAGAGGTCAACCTCTAGGACTTCCAAACTATTGCATTCTTATATTCACTTATAAGGCATACAGTGCATGACCAAACAAAAGACTTACCCATCCAATACAAAGAGTCTTTAACCTTACCAAGGACTTACCCACTTTGCAAGAGTCTTCGGCCTTCTCCAAGGACTTACCCACTCTTGCACAAGTCTTCGGCCTTGCAGAGATTACCCACTCTTCTTGGATCTTCAACTTTTGACTTCACCTTCACTCGGAGAAGCTTCTTTTACCAAGGTCTTACCCACTTGAGCTTGAGTCATCTGCCTTCTCCAAGGGGTTACCCACTCTAAATCCAAGCCTTCAGCCTTGATCTTCACCAAGGGACTCCTTCCCTTGTTCTTCTTCACCTCTCTTGGACAAGAGAGAGAACCTTCATCTTCATGATTGCAAATGAGAGATGGGGAGGTGGTGGAAGTGAGAGCCTCACAAGATATACATGTAGGACTAGCTCTCTTATCGATTTCCTACTCACTCTAATGGATGTAGCAAGTGATTAAGCTTAGAGAGAGAGAGAGGAGGCTGTAGGAAGCACTCAACTATAGAATAGGAACCTCACATAGAGTTTGCAATGAATGATCAACCTTGGAATGAAGCCCAAGGGGTCCTATTTATAGCTGGGGATGCCTCTTAGCCTTTGGGAACACTTGTGAACAAAAACTAGCCATTTTGTGGCTTGCAACGGATCTATTTTCACTTGTTGCAACTCCACAATGGCTAGAAGCACTTTTCTGCACTTTTCCGTACAGTGCAATCGGTCGAGTTCTAATGGGTGTAACTCGACCGATCAAGTAGGAGGCAAACCGATGTTCAAAGGATCGGTCGAGTTTGTCCTGAGGAAACTCGACCGACCATTTCAACTGGAAATGGCCTACTACCCAATCAGTCGAGTTCTGTGAGTGCACAACTCGACCGATGCAATCTTCAGAAAATCGACCAAGGTGGATCGGTCGAGTTTCAGGCTGGGGAAACTTGACCGACCAAGTGCCTGTAATTGATTTTCTAAGATGCATCTAAAGTGCTCTAATATTCGATCTAAGTGTTCCTGATATTTTTCTAAGCTTAATTACAAGTCATACAATCATTACAAGTGATTTACAACATGATTCTAATGGATATACATCATATTACAAAAATGTGCACTTGTATGACTTTGACTTGTCTTTTCTCCAATTTGATATGCGCAAGTTAGGGCATTTGGAGTGTGTCTATACCTAATCTGAAATCACTCAAGTAGAGACATTAGACACCAATATGTGGAATGGTTAGTCATCATCAAAACACGGGTTTAGTCAATTTAGACGTGAGTCAATATTGACCTAATTGACCTTGAGTCAACAATCTCCCCCTTTTTGAAGATGACAAACCATTCCATAAATGTATTGAAAGCTTTAAAGTAAAATCATACCTTTGGAGAAACCTAGGGTTTTCAATAGAATTGAGTTCATATGCTCCCCCTCAATTTATGCACATGGAGTTTTCATACTCCCCCTCAATTGATGCTATTTCTCCTGCATGGTTAGCTTTCATAACATTTATAGAATACTATGTCTTCTACTCATATATGTTCTACACATATATGTCTTCTCCCATTTACCTTATCCCCTTTACATGAACATACTTCTCTTCTTCATGTAAGACATGCCTTCTTCCTCTTTTTAAAAGAAGACATACCTTTCTCCCCCTTTGTCATTTCAAAAAGGTGGGGGTATGAAGAAATAAGAAACATCACTTGTTAAAGAAAAAAAAGATAACACAAAATATATATAAGGAGAGTAGAAGAGCACATATAGGGTCTTGTCCAAGCATAGAAAGAAAAGCAAGTTAAAGCATATACTTGAACAACCCAAAGATGCAAGGTAAGGTGCTGCAGAAAAACGATAAATCACAATTTTGACCCTCAAGATGATGGAATTTGACCAAAAACCATCGGAGCTCATAGAAAAGCGATGAGTCTTGCTCAGAAGGTCGTTTCTGCATGAAAAACACTAGTCTTGCACCAAAAACTGAAACTGGAGCAAAATCTGCATAAAAATCCATAAGTACTCCAATTCCCACATATAATGTAGATCTATGTACCCTGCATCACAATGTTATGCAAGCAACTCAAGATAGTAAATATGCAAATCAAGGAACAAGCTTGAGCATGTATAAGCATAGCATATAGATGAGCAAAGATGTCAATTATAAATAGGGTTAGAACTACATGTATATGAACTACTAGTAGATGATATCACAAGTTAGGACTACTAGTAGGATCTAGATCATAGCAAGAGATACCAAAAGATACACAAGATAAAGCAAGCTATGATTAAATGAAGAGATATATCCAAACAAAGAGATATGCAATTTTAGAAGCATGAAAGGATATAACTCACAAGATATGCATCCTTACCAAAAGATGATTACCCCTATGAACCTCAAAGTTGTATCAAAACAAGATATACACCTATAGAGATGTAGCAAGTTAGAGTACAACGGAAGTGATTTTAGACACAACCAAGAGATCCAAAGAGATCATCATCAAAACCAGCAAGACAACTCAAAGCAAGTAATTGCAACATATAGATATACCAATATAGAGCAATTTGAGAGATAGAGTTGTAAGCAAGATAGGCAATTTAGAACAAGGCAATATGCATATATAAAGGTACCAAATGAGAGTGCCAAAGAATAAGGCTATTGGTTGAGAAAATCTAGTTGAGAGGGAAATTATCATTCAATAAGCCAACTGTGTATTCTGTGCACAGTGTTATCGGTCGAGTTCTGTGCATTGACAACTCGACCGATGACAGCTGTTGGCAACACCCATTGGTGCCTATCGGTCGAGTTTCAAGCAGGGCAAACTCGACTGACAGACCAGCTGTCAAAAAGCACATATATTTCATGAAAACATATTTAAAGGCATACTAAATATACAAACCATATCCAAACATGTCTGATCAAGTTAGTAATGCACTATAGAAGCATTAGAAATAGTTTTTGAGCAAGAGTGTGAAGAGAAACACAAAATGCCACTTTTGACTCAAAAACCATATGTATAGTGCACACTAACTTGACAAAAACAAGTTAGAAATGGTTATAAGAAAGAAAAAGCATTTACCTTTGTTCTTACCGTTCCTTTTCCACTAGTTGTCACCCTCTACACATCTCACCTTTCTTCTTTCATGCGGATTGAGAAGTCAATTTGCAATTCAATAGCTCAAGTCAATTCATTTACAAGTACCTACAAGAAGAAAGATGAAATGGTCCCCAATCATATTTTTGGGTCCGGAGGGGTTAGTTTAGCAATCCAAATCCAATTGCTTTTGGGTGCTTTCCTAAAAGGACAACAAGTAGAATAATGACCAATTTCATTGCAATAGTTGCATGTGCCCATAGTCTTGGAACTAGAGGATTCTCCATGGAATATTGGAGGTCCTTTATCTTTGTTGTTCCCTTGACTACTATCATACCCTAAACCATGTCTACCAATTTGTTTAGTAGTATGGTGTAGGATGTCATTAAGACTCTTTTTGCCCACTAAGAATCTTTGCAAGGATGATCTCAAACTATCATTATCATGCTTAAGAGAAGCAATAGTAGAAGACAAATTTTTGATATTTTCTCTAGCATGCAAAAGATCATTTTCTAAGCAAAGAGTTTTAGTTAAATAAGAGTCTCTATTAATATGAAGAGCAGCAACATCATTCTCTCTATTTGTAGAACTAGAACAAGATTCATGCCCATTGATTTTAGCAAGCAAGGAGGCATTTTCTATTTCTAATTCATGCAAAACAAAATCTTTGTCCTTGTTTTCAGATTTAAGAACATCAATATCATGCATGAGAGAATCAATAATTAAAGTATGCTCTTCATTAGAACTAGGCACAAGAGGTTGAGCTTCTAGAAATCTAACCTTGTCAAGTAAACTAGTATTTTCAAGTTTAAGAGAATCTACTTGACTAAGACAATCATTTTTATCATCAAGCAAGCAAGAATTAGCATGTTCAAGATCATCTAGTTCTACATGCAAATTATCAACAATTCTAGCAAGCTTTTTCTTTTTCTTTTTAGAAGACTTAAGAGAGGCACAAATATCATGAATAATAGCAATCAAAGATTCTTTATCTAAAGAGTTTAGATTTACCTCACTTGAGTCTTCACTTGTTGATGCTATAAGAGCAAAATGGCATTCTCCTTCATCGCTAGAGCTTGAGCTTGATCCTTCACTTGAATCTTCACTTGAGCTTGAGTTGGAGGAGCCACTTGAGCTTGAGTGCCATTTCTCCTTCTTGTGAAGATGGGTCTTTTTGCCTTGTGGGCAATCTTCCTTATAGTGACCCTTCTTTCCACATGTGAAGCACTGGATGGAGGAAGACTTGCCTTTGTAGAGTCTACCCTTAGAGTACATTACATCTTCTTTAGCTTGAGAGGATGGAGAGACTTGTTCCATGATAGCTTCAATTTGAGCCTTCATTTCAGCCTTCTTCATTCTCTTTAGCTCTTTCTTCTCTTGTCTTTCTACTTCCTCCCTCTTGTCAAGTGTAGCTTCATGTGTTTGTAGATTTCCAATGAGCTCTTCAATAGGAATATCCTTAAGAGACCTTACTTCTTCAATTGAAGTCACCTTGGGTTCCCACCTCTTGGGGAGAGTTCTAAGGATCTTTGAGTTGATCTCTCCACTAGACATAGGATGTCCTAGAACAGCAAGACCATTCACAATGGTGTTGAGCCTTGAGTACATGTTGTCTATACTCACCTCCTTTCCCATCTTGAAGTTCTCAAGCAGCCCTTTGAGCATGTAGACTTTGCTTTCCTTCACTTGATCTTTTCCTTCATAAGTGATGCAAAGCTTTCTCCATACTTCATAGGCTGTTTCACATGAAGAAATCTGGTTGAACTCGGTGGGGGTCATGGAGGCATAGAGGATGTGTATGGCTCTAGCATTCAAGGTTGCTTTCATCAAGGTGGCTTCATCCCATTCTTCAATCCTTGTCTTTGGTTGCATATATGGGTTGTTCACCATCTACCACATCTCAAGACTTGATCCTTGGATGTAGAATTGAATCCTTCTTCTCCAATAGAGGAAATTACTCCCATCAAAGATTGGTAGGCTGATTCTCCCTCCTTGGTAGTCACCCATCTTCTCCTACTTGTTGAAGTATGCTTGGAGAAGACCTACTCGGATGCCAATTGTTGGATCCTAGATGGGTGATTAGATGCTCTAGAGGGGGGGGTGAATAGAGCTGAAAGCACTTAAACAAAACTCATTAAACCTTCAAGATATATGACAAGATAAGGTTGCTAAATAGGTAATTTGTGTGCAACTAAAACATACATAGCAAGGGAGAGATAGATTGAACATGCACCAATTTGACAAGCTATTTAGAGTGGTTCCACACTTCAAACTAGAAGTGTGTCAGTCCACTTGCCTAGAGAGGTCAACCTCTAGGACTTCCAAACTATTGCATTCTTATATTCACTTATAAGGCATACAATGCATGACCAAACAAAAGACTTACCCATCCAATACAAAGAGTCTTTAACCTTACCAAGGACTTACCCACTTTGCAAGAGTCTTCGGCCTTCTCCAAGGACTTACCCACTCTTGCACAAGTCTTCGGCCTTGCAGAAATTACCCACTCTTCTTGGATCTTCAACTTTTGACTTCACCTTCACTCGGAGAAGCTTCTTTCACCAAGGTCTTACCCACTTGATCTTGAGTCTTCTGCCTTCTCCAAGGGCTTACCCACTCTAGCTCCAAGCCTTCAGCCTTGATCTTCACCAAGGGACTCCTTCCCTTATTCTTCTTCACCTCTCTTGGACAAGAGAGAGAACCTTCATCTTCATGATTGCAAATGAGAGATGGGGAGGTGGTGGAAGTGAGAGCCTCACAAGATATACATGTAGGACTAGCTCTCTTACAAATTTCCTACTCACTCTAATGGATGTAGCAAGTGATTAAGCTTAGAGAGAGAGAGGAGGCTGTAGGAAGCACTCAACTATAGAATAGGAACCTCACATAGAGTTTGCAATGAATGCTCAACCTTGGAATGAAGCCCAAGGGGTCCTATTTATAGATGGGGATGCCTCTTAGCCTTTGGGAACACTTGTAAATGAAAACTAGCCATTTTGTGGCTTGAAACTGATCTATTTTCACTTGTTGCAACTCCACAACGGCTAGAAGCACTTTTCTGCACTTTTCCGTACAGTGCAATCGATCGAGTTCTAATGGGTGTAACTCGACCGATCAAGTAGGAGGCAAACTGATGTTCAAAGGATCGGTCGAATTTGTCCTGAGGAAACTCGACCGACCATTTCAACTGGAAATTGCCTACTACCCAATCGGTCGAGTTCTGTGAGTGCACAACTCGACCGATGCAATCTTCAGAAAATCGACCAAGGTGGATCGGTCGAGGTTCAGGCTGGGGAAACTCAACCGACCAAGTGCCTGTAATTGATTTTCTAATATGCATCTAAAGTGCTCTAATATTCGATCTAAGTGTTCCTGATATTTTTCTAAGCTTAATTACAAGTCATACAATCATTACAAGTGATTTACAACATGATTCTAATGGATATACATCATATTACAAAAATGTGCACTTGTATGACTTTGACTTGTCTTTTTTCCAATTTGATATGTGCAAGTTAGGGCATTAGGAGTGTGTCTATACCTAATCTGAAATCACTCAAGTAGAGACATTATACACCAATATGTGGAATGGTTAGTCATCATCAAAACACAGGTTTAGTCAATTTAGACGTGAGTCAATATTGACCTAATTGACCTTGAGTCAACACCATGATCATCTTCAACCTTGAATTGATGGTTGAAATCGAATTTCAACACTTCTTTTCTTCTCTCTTCCATCCAATGCTCAACCTTGACTATCTTTTGCATCCAAAGAGTTGGAAACGAACCTTGGATAGTTGAAGGAGCTTCTTTCACCATTGGAGACGTGAAGCTTGAATCTTTGAAGCTACTTTGAAGGCAGGTTATATAACTTGAACCCATTAATGTTATTATTGATTTCAATTTCTCATCATATGTTGATCTTTTATTTTCTTCATGATTAATTGTTGAATCCATCATACATATAATAGTAGAATTCGAAGGTCTGAAGCTTGATGATGATGACATCATCTTAGCACACACCTCAACAATATCAAGAACAAACAGTTTCATTTTGTGTTGGTCAAACGGTTCGAAACTGTTAGAGACCAAACGGTTTCAAACCGTTTGGTGACCAAACGGTTTCAAAACCGTTATAGGTCAAACAGTTTCAAACCGTTAGAGACCAAATGATTTCAATGGGTTCAAGGATCCATTGGTCTCATGACCTAATAACTTCAAACAATCAAACTCAATTTATTTCAAAACCCTAGCTCAATTGGTTTCAAAACCCTAGATCAATTGAGGATAAAACCCTAATTTAGGGTTAAACGATTTCAAGTTGATTTGACTAAACGATCTCAAATCATTTGAGGACCAAATGCTCTCAAACCGTTAGGGTTAAACGTTTTCAAAGTTGACTTGATCAAAAGGTTTCAAACCATTTAAGGGTCAAACGGTTTCAAACCTTAATAAGATCAAACGGTTTCAAAATCGATTAAAGATCAAAGGGGTCATGACCGTGTGAAGGTCAAGTGACCTCAAGACCGTTTAAGGTCTAACGGTCTTCAGATCATTTGAGGGACTAGAGATCAAGACTGTTTAAGGTCTAACGGTATTCAGACCATTTGAGGGACTAGAGATCAAGACCGTTTAAGGTCTAACGGTCTTCAAACCGTTTAAAGGTTCAAACAAAACCAAGACCGTTTGAAGGTCAATTGGTCCAAGACTGTTTGAAGGGTCAATTGGTCCAAGACCATTTGAAGGTCAATTGGTCCAAGACCGTTTGAAGGGTCAATTGGTCCAAGACCGTTTGAAGGGTCAATTGGTCTAAGACCGTTTGAAGGTTCAATTGGTCCAAGACCATTTGAAGGTCTAATTGGTTCAAACCATGTAAGTACTAATAACTCCATAAGTGGTTGAAGAGTATCTCAAGGTTGATTTCAATGGAAGTACTTCTAAAGTACTTAGGTGATTAGTATAATTAGAGTGATTATCACTTAATGCCCATGAAGGTAATAAATTCAATACACTATGATAAGCATAGGTGTATATACTTAGTGAAAGGTTAACTGAATAAGGTTTGATGGTGATGTGTGTTCATAGTACATGGAACAATGATAAGTATGATTTAATACTTAAATAATGCTATGTGCTCCAAGATATTTGGAAGCACTGACTTAGGGTTTAGATTGATGAAGTAATCATAAAACCCTAATCAATGGAGAATGGAAATCCTAATCAATAAGGAAAATCACAATTCATAAGTTTATTTGAAAACTTATGAAGGTATTATGTAATTCTAGACATGTGGGACAATGAGTTAGGTTTTGGATATTAATTGTAATATCAATTCATTCTCTAAGATGCGTGGAGTTTTGAATTAGGGTTTGATCTTTGATAATGTGATCATGAAACCCTAATTGATAAAGATGGTAAACCCTAACCCTAATATAGGGTGATGTTATGTGAAACCCTAATATAGGGTGATGGTATGAGAAACTCTAATTGATAAAGATATGAAACCCTAATGTAGGGTGATGTTATGTGAAACCTTGATTGATAAAGATGGGAAACCTTAACCCTAATGAGGGAATGGTGATGTTATCTCTATATTTCTTAATGTTGATGTGTAATTGACATGGTTGTTATCAAGAATACTAACCATGCAGGTATCATGAGATGATGAGCATAACCAGGTATGAGCTACGATGTTAATGGGCCTTGTGAGCCATTATTTTATTTGTTGCCTAATGACAGGTGACAAGAAGTTGAATATGCCTGGTGAATTATGTGAGATGCTTGTGTAACAAGTATCATGAATACCTTGGTCAGATGACCTGGAGGTAATAGTTACCTGATAGTGGTAACCATGTTCAGTGATGAACTAATGGTTTGAATACCCAGATCCAGCAAACATGATGATGGTGTTGTTGAGGGATGTGAATTTCTAGTAATGAGACAAGGGATTGATATCCCAATACTTTATAAAGTTTTGAAAAGTACTTGATAGGAGTATTTTTTTTCTTTGTAGCATTTGTCATAATAATTCTTGTTTGAAAACTTGACTGATATTAAAAGAATATGGTAATGTACTTAAATAATCAAGTGGAATATTATCATGTAGAGCCCTGGCCACAGATCCATCATCGTCAGTAGTTGGTGATGGTGAAACGAGTTCTCCTACTAGTTAATCCGGAGCATATATTGATGAATATGTGGGGTTTCTCCTAGCCGAAAATAGGAGGATTAGAGTGCAACTTCGGTTATAGACTCAAGATATGTATAAGAGCATGGTGAATAGGCCCATGGCTCAGTGTGATGGAGCATGAATGCATTCATGGATCAGAGAGCACGGTGAACTGGCCTGTGGCTCATATTTACTAGCGTCGGGACATGTACCAAGGCAGGCTAGAGGATGGGTAGCCTATGAGAGCTAACCCTGTGACTGAGGTCACCTAAGCAAGACATTGTGGTCCTGCTTGTGGTCTCGCACTGACCGAGACGGATGAGATTGAGGAGTCTATCTCTTCCTTTGATCTTGTATGGCATCGGCTTTGGGTTTCACAACCGAAGGTTGGATTTGAGTGGTACGGCTCACTTCCTCAGGGCATAAGTATGATTGTAAAATGTAATCAGCTGTGTAGTGTATTTGCTTAAGGACGAAATATGGAAAACATTGGTTGATGTTACATTGCTTATTGTATCCTGAAGTGGATAAATATTATACATGTTCTTCATATTCCTTATTAAAATGAATAGTTGATATTGTTCTATTCTGCTTAATAATGATTTAATGCTACTATTCAATAGAGATTACTTTGCTCAGTTTATTACTATTTACCTACAATAATAATGTTTCTGGCGGAGAGTTATATCTCTTGCTGGGACAAGTTCAATTGTCTCACCCCCCTGGGATCCAACCTTTTTAGGTGGACGAGGACGAGGAGACATGAACCATACTCCAGGGGAAGGACAACAGCATCAGGGACAACAGTGATATCTCAGGTGGAGATACTGACTCTCATGTCTTGTAGATATGTGTCATATGTGTCGTCTCTGTACTCTCAGGTCCTTGGAGTTAGTAATTAGTGCTTTGATGATCAATTCTGAGATTTTGGCATTGAATGCCTCGAGGTTTTATGTTGCTTATGTGTAGACTTAATAGAGCAATTGTTGTATGTAATCCTCGAGAAGAGAAGGTACATGGTATGTACATGGTGGACCAGAATGTGTATATATAATATTTTGGTTCTTGTTATAAGAGTTTCCTGGAAAAGGATCTCTTTGTAAAAGGTTTAAATTTTTAGTGATTTTTGTTAATCTGTTGCTAATGTTTAATTCCGCATTAATCAGTAACGGTTTTGTCGAATGCCGTGACAAGTTTTTGGTATCAAAGATTAAGGTTCGTTGAGTCTACAGAGACATAGGATTACGATCGTTGAGTCTGTTCTAGTGTTTTTTAGATTATCTGATAGTGACTTTTGCTCTTAGGATAAGAAGTAAAGCTTGAAGATGGCTGGATCACACAAAGAACATGCTGCTGAAAGCAGTGTTGCTGCACCATGAGGAGGTGTAGGGGATCAGGCTAGAGAAGAACTAATACCTGGACATCCTCAGTTTGACCAAGCTATACTAGAAAACCTAGCTTTCCATGCTCTGTTTGGGAAGTTCATGGCGACTATGACACACATGGCAGATAGGATGCCACCACCTGCACCTAGGGCATCAGCTCATAATGAGGGAATAGTGATGTTACCCTTTTATTTTATAATGTTAAACTCTTTAGTGTGATTTAAAGGAGACATGCTTGTCTCTTTGAGGCAAACAATGTACAGCTTAAAGTATCCTTGTTAGCTGGACTGTTAGCTGAGATGCACATAAAACCTACTCTGAAACAACATATTAAAGAGGCACAACATGCTGATATTGTGATTCAGCAGATCAGGTCAGAGTATGGTAGTGAGAAACGGGATGGGTTTCATGAGTCAGATGATGAGGTAGTTTGGTACCATGGTAGGATGGTAGTATCTAATGCTAATGACTTAAGGAAGTTAGTCATGGAGGAAGCCCATTCATCCATGTATGTAATGCATCCAGGGAGCACCACAATGTATCATAACATGAAAGATATGTATTGGTGGCCTGGTTTGAAGAAAGATGTAGTTGCGTTTGTTATGCGGTGTCCAGTGTGTCAGTAGGTTAAAGCTGAACATCAAAAGCCCATAGGAACAATGCAAACTTTACCTATACCACAGTGGAAATGGGATCACGTGACCATGGAGTTTGTGGTTGGTTTACCCAGAACAGCCAAAAGTCATGATTTCATTTGGGTGATAGTTGATAGGTTGACTAAGTCAGCACATTTTCTTCCTGTCAAAACAACCTATACTATTGAGAAACTTGCACAGATCTATATAGATGAGATAGTGCGTTTATACGGGGTTCCAGCTACAATTTTTTCTGATAGAGGTCCCCAGTTCACGAGTCATTTTTGGGAACGAATACATAAAGCTTTGGGAATGCAGTTAAGGTTTAGTACCGCCTTTCACCCATAGATAGATGGACAATCTGAGAGGACTATTTAAACTTTGGAGGATTTGCTTAGGGCATGTGTCCTTCAGTTTGTAGGAAGTTGGGATATACACTTGAGCTTAATAGAATTCGCTTACAACAATAGTTATCAGCACAGTATTGATATGGCACCATATGAAGAATTATATGGTAGACGTTGTAGATCGCCATTGTGTTGGTATGAAATAGGGGAATATCAACTTTTGGGTCCTAAATTAGTGCAACAGACAACTGAGAAGATTAAAGTAATACAACAATAGTTAAAGGCTGCACATGATAGACAGAAGTCATACACTGATAAACGGCGGAGACCTTTAGAATTCCAAGTTGGAGACAGAGTATATCTCAAAGTCTCACTTTGGAAAGGTGTTCTTAGATTTGGAAAGAAGGGTAAGTTAGCTCCTAGATTTATGGGACCTTATCCAATCACTGAACGGATTGGAAGGGTAGCCTATAAGTTGGAGTTGCCACCTGAACTACACATATTGCATCCAATAATCCATATATCCATACTGAGAAAGTGTCACCCTGATACGGAGTTGGTATTGCAACATGTGGAGGTAGAATTAAATGAAGATATATCCTATGTAGAGGGACCAGTGTTGATTCTTGATAGGAAAATCAAAAAGTTGAAAAAGAAAGACATAGTTCTTGTGAAAGTTCTCTGGCATCATCGTGGCATTGAAGAGGCTACGTGGGAGTTGGAGGAAGAGATGAGGAGGAAGTACCCTTCTCTTTTCTCTTGATGATTTTGGGGACGAAATCCCTACTAGGGGTGGATAATTGTAACATCCCAGACCTGGGTTAAGACTTAACCCTAGAAGTTTTGCTTAAGTAATTCATTTAGATTCTTGTCTTTATCTTTTGAAAAGTAATTAAGACTAAAGGAGAGCTTATGTTTCAATTTTGGTCCTATTTGAATAATGTTGAAACAATATTTTACCTATTTTGGACTAAAGTGCAATTTACCCAATTTAAGGGGTTACTTTGCAAATGTTACATGATAAATGTTCCTCAAGTGTTATATCATCATAATAATGAGAATGATGCTGAGGTATGGCTTCCACAAGCCTAAGTTCCAAGAAGGAGCTTGTTTGAATAATGTTTGTGTATTGATTAACTAGTTTTGGTGTAATTTGTGAATTACCCAAAATCTAGGGTTGAATATGTAAAATACCACTTCAAGAATGTCCCTACTATTTCTTGGTATCATTTAGAGAAAAGAAAAATAAATAGGCGTTTTGTTTGAACTACTTTTGAGGAGAGATAATCTTGATAATAAATAATAAAGAAATAAGCATAGATGAAACCCTAATTTATTTTGTAGCAAAAATAAATATAGTTAATTGAAGTTCCCATCAACTAAAAATGCTGTGGTTGAGATCCTATAGTGCAAGGACGTCCAAATTCCTTGAGTTGCACCTAAATATCCTAAGTAGGTGAAGAAATCCACTCTCATTTGTTAATTAAAAAGTAATGTCCACTAAAAATGGATAATAGTATTATAATAATTAAGGTGCTTAAGTGGTTGCTTTTAATTCAAGGATAAACGAAAGGAAATTGAGGGAAAGGAAGATGGCTTTGAAGGAAAGGAAGTGTAGGGGGCATGTGGAAAGAAAGTGGATGAATTTTCTTCTACTTTCTCTCTCCTAGAAAATCAATTACATATACTCAATTTTCTCCTTACTTGAAAGGCTATTTTGCAAACCACTTTCTTCCCTTGCTTTGGTCGACAACCAAGGAGCTTAGGAGCAGGAGGAAAACATTCCCCAAGCTGAAGGTAAGCTCCATGATCATCTTCAACCTTGAATTGATGGTTGAAATCGAATTTCAACACTTCTTTTCTTCTCTCTTCCATCCAATGCTCAACCTTGACTATCTTTAGCATCCAAAGAGTTGGAAATGAACCTTGGATAGTTGAAGGAGCTTCTTTCACCATTGGAGACATGAATCTTGAAGCTTTGAACCTACTTTGAAGGCGGGTTATATAACTTGAACCCATTAATGTTATTATTGATTTCAATTTCTCATCATATGTTGATCTTTTATTTTCTTCATGATTAATTGTTGAATCCATCATACATATAATAGTAGAAATCGGAGGTCTGAAGCTTGATGATGATGACATCATCTTAGCACACACATCAAGAATATCAAGAACAAATGGTTTCATTTTTTTTTTGGTCAAACGGTTTGAAACCGTTAGAGACCAAACGGTTTCAAACTGTTTGGTGACCAAACGGTTTCAAAACTGTTAGAGGTCAAATGGTTTCAAACCGTTAAAGACCAAACGGTTTCAATGGGTTCAAGGATCAATTTTTCTCATGACCTAATAACTTCAAACAATCAAACTCAATTGATTTCAGAACCCTAGCTCAATTGGTTTCAAAACCCTAGATCAATTGAGGACAAAACCCTAATTTAGGGTTAAACGGTTTCAAGTTGATTTGACCAAACGGTCTCAAACCTTTTAGGGTTAAACGTTTTCAAAGTTGACTTGATCAAACGGTTTCAAACCATTTAAGGGTCAAACGGTTTCAAACCTTAATAAGCTCAAACGGTTTCAAAACCGATTGAAGATCAAAGGGGTCAAGACCGTTTGAAGGTCAAGTGACCTCAAGACCGTTTAAGGTCTAACGGTCTTCAGACCGTTTGAGGGACTAGAGATCAAGACCGTTTAAGGTCTAACGGTCTTCATACCATTTGAGGGACTAGAGATCAAGACCGTTTAAGGTCTAACGGTCTTTAAACCGTTTAAAGGTTCAAACAAAACCAAGACTGTTTGAAGGTCAATTGGTTCAAGACCGTTTGAAGGGTCAATTGGTCCAAGACCGTTTGAAGGTCAATTGGTCCAAGACCATTTGAAGGGTCAATTGGTCCAAGACCGTTTGAAGGTTCAATTGGTCCAAGACCATTTGAAGGTCTAATTGGTTCAAACCATGTAAGTACTAATAACCCCATAAGTGGTTGAAGAGTATCTCAAGGTTGATTTCAATGGAAGTACTTCTAAAGTACTTAGGTGATTAGTATAATTAGAGTGATTATCAATTGATGCCCATGAAGGTAATAAATTCAATACACTATGATAAGCATAGGCGTATATACTTAGTGAAAGGTTAAGTTAACTGAATAAGGTTTGATGGTGATGTGTGTTCCTAGTACATGGAACAATGATAAGTATGATTTCATACTTAAATAATGCTATGTGCTCCAAGATATGTGGAACCACTGACTTAGGGTTTGGATTGATGAAGTAATCATAAAACCCTAATTAATGGAGAATGTAAATCCTAATCAATAAGGAAAATAACAATTCATAAGTTTATATGAAAACTTATGAAGGTATTATGTAATTATAGACATGTGGGACAATGAGTTAGGTTTTGGATATTAATTGTAATATCAATGCATTATCTAAGATGCATGGAGTTTTGAATTAGGGTTTGATGTTTGATAATGTGACCATGAAACCCTAATTGATAAAGATGGTAAACCCTAACCCTTATATAGGGTGATGTTATGTGAAATCCTAACATAGGGTGATGTTATGTGAAACCCTAATATAGGGTGATGTTATGTGAAACCCTAATATAGGGTGATGGTATGAGAAACTCTAATTGATAAAGATGTGAAACCCTAATGTAGGGTGATTTTATGTGAAACCCTAATGTAGGGTGATGTTATGTGAAACCCTAATTGATAAATATGGGAAACCTTAACCCTAATGAGGGAATGGTGATGTTATCTCTATATTGCTTAATGTTGATGTGTAATTGATATGGTTGTTATCAAGAATACTAACCATGCAGGTATCATGAGATGATGAGCATAACCAGGTATGAGCTATGATGTTAATGGGCCTTGTGAGCCATTATTTTATTTGTTGCCTAGTGAGAGGTGATAAGAAGTTGAATATGCCTGGTGAACTATGTGAGATGCTTGTGTAACAAGTATCATGCATACCTTGGTCAGATGACCTGGAGGTAATAGTTACCTGATAGTGGTAACCATGTTCAGTGATGAACTAAGGGTTTGAATACCCAGATCCAACAAACATGATGATGGTGTTGTTGAGGGATGTGAATTTCCAGTAATGAGATAAGGGATTGAGATCCTAATACTTTATAAAGTTTTGAAAAGTACTTGATAGGAATATTGTTTCTTTGTAGCCTTTGTCATAATAATTCTTGTTTGAAAACTTGAATGATGTTAAAAGAATATGGTAATGTACTTAAATAATCAAGTGGGATATTATCATGTAGAGCCCTGGCCATAGATCCATCATCGTCAGTAGCTGGTGATGGTGAAACGGGTTCTCCTGCTGGTTAATCCGGAGCGTATATTGTTGAATATGTGGGGTTTCTCCTAGCCAAAAATAGGAGGATTAGAGTGCAACTTCAGTTGCAGACTCAAGATATGTATAATAGCATGGTGAATAGGCCCATGGCTCAGTGTGATGGAGCATGAATGCATTCATGGCTCAGAGAGCATGGTGAACTGGCCCGTGGCTCAGATTTACTAGCGTCGGGACTTGTACCAAGGCAGGCTACAGGATGGGTAGCCTATGAGAGCTAACCCTGTGACTGAGGTCACTTAAGCAAGAGATTGTGGTCCTACTTGTGGTCTCGCACTAACCGAAATGGATGAGATTGAGGAGTCTATCTCTTCCTTTGATCTTGTATGGCATCGACTTTGGGTTTCGCAACTGAAGGTTGGATTTGAGCGGTACGGCTCACTTCCTCAGGGCATAAGTATGATTGTAAAATGTAATCGGCCGTGTAGTGTATTTGCTGAAGGATGAAATACGGAAAACATTGGTTGATGTTACATTGCTTATTGTATCCTGAAGTGGATAAATATTATACATGTTCTTCATATTCCTTATTAAAATGAATAGATGATATTGCTCTATTCTGCTTAATAATGATTTAATCATGCTATTCAATAGAGATTACTTTGCTCATTTTATTACTGTTTACCTGCAATAATAATGTTTCTGGCAAAGAGTTATATCTCTCACTAGGACAAGTTCAATTGTCTCACCCCCGTGGGATCCAACCTTTTTAGGTGGACGAGGACGAGGAGACAGGAACCATACTCTAGGGGAAGGACAGCAGCATCAGGGACAGTAGTGATATCTCAGGTGGAGATATTGACTGTCATGTCTTGTAGATATGTGTCCTATTTGTCATCTTTGTACTCTCAGGTCCTTGGAGTTAGTAATTAGTGCTTTGATGATAGATTTTGAGATTTTGGCATTGAATGCCTCGAGGTTTAATGTTGCTTATGTGTAGATTTAATAGAGCAACTGTTGTATGTAATCCTCGAGAAGTGAAGGTACATGGTATGTACATGGTGGACCAGAATGTGTATATATAATATTTTGGTTCTTGTTAGAAGAGTTTCCTAGAAAAGGATCTCTTTGTAAAAAGTTTAAATTTTTAGTGATTTTTGTTAATCTGCTGCTAATGTTTAATTCCACATTAATCAATTATGGTTTTGTCGAATGTCGTGACAATTCTCCACTCACCTGGTTGCTCTAGTCTTGTTTGATATTGCCTAGCCGGATCAGGGATGGTCCCCAGCTACACTCGTTCGCCATGGATCAAAACTAGGGAGATGCTATGTTGTGTGATGACCATAGTACCCCTAGACATTTAATCGACTAATTGATCTTGTGTGGGTATCTTCGAGTTTTGTTCATCTAATCGTGTGTTTTGGGTTGAGAGTGAATCGGGCCACATGCCTGTGCATGGTTGGTCCAAGTCAGAGTGGGACCCAACCCAATCATCGTTGACTCAATATTGTCCACATGGCTTTTCCCTTTTCCATGATTGGATGGTTCTTTGAAAATTCATAGTAAATCAATGGTTTGTCAGAAAATTATGAATAAATAGTCCATGGAAAGGATTTTTCGAGAAGAACATGATTATGGTGTTTTCAAACTCTAAATCATTCATTTTCTAACATATTTATTTAAAAGACCTAAATTAGGGTTTAAGATGTACTAATGATTATAATTAATAGAAATCATGTAATTTTAGGAACCTAGGATTTGATCAAGATCAGGGATACTAAGTTAGGATCTACCTTGCTTCAGGTAAGTGGGTCATGCCACTATACATGAGTACCTTGGTTGAATTGTATGATATATATGGTTTATGGATTACGCTTTCAATTTCAAGTTTAATGCTCAAATCATGTTCATCATATGATTTGCTTGATGATTGTTATATTGTATGTCTTATGATTACCATGCTCATCGAGATTAGAGATTATGATTAATGATTAATGGATTTGAAGTTCATGTTTCAAGAGGGAGAAATCCCAACATGTTAAGTTCAAGGATCATGTTAATGATAATGCTAAAGTCATGTTAGTGATCAAGTTAATTGGAATTGAATTAGTTTTTATATGCTTCTCGAATCATGGACCTCAAGGGGTCGTTATGGACATTTGTGTCGTTATGGGCTTTTATAGCCAAATCATGGACATTTGTGTCGTTATGAGCTTTCCTAGCATTATGGGCTTTCCTAGAAATCATGTGCTCTTGAGTGGGCATCATAGAGTTATTGTTCAATTCTTCATATTATAAGAGTCATGTAATCAAGAATGCTTAAGTTAAATTTCATGTCAGCATTTTCTTTCAAGTCAAGAATATATAATTATTTTCAATTCTTATAAAATGTATAGTGCCGCTTACTTATGTTGTTGCTTTGTTTCACATGGTCATAGGACAAGATGTCCCTAGATCAAGGAGTAAGAGGGAATTGAAGTGACCTTCGAGTGTAGCTGACTCAAGGAAACTTTAGCTTGGTGGGATGCCATCTACCATTCAATAGATTATCTACTCTAGTTTATCATTTCATGCTTTAGATTTGCTTAGTCTACATGTATTAGTCTTGAGATCAAGATGAGAAGTTTATGTTTTCCCTTTCATAGAACAATATATGAATCTATTCTTGAGTTAATGCATGGTGTTTCATTTATCTGATTGTAATGTATATCATGTTTTGTAATGTTCCTCCAAGTCGAGTGACCCATGTTATGGACAATATAGGGTTTTCTTCTACTATCATATGTGTGCTTGGAGGGGCATTATACGGGCATAAGCCAAAGTCATCCGCACTCAAAGCTAAAGGTGGGATCTCCAAAGAAGGCAGTTGTCACCATTGTCACTAGGCTGGAAATTGGAAAAGAAATTGTCCTCTCTACCTAGAGAAACTGAGGAACAAAAAGCAGGGATAAAGATCTCCACTTCAGGTATATACGTTATTGCAATAAACTTAAATACTTCTTCATTATGGGTACTGGATACCAGATGTGGATCTCACATATGATCAAATATGCATGATCTGATAAGAAGTAGGCCTTTACGAAAGGGCCAAGTCAATCTGTGAGCCGTTAATGGAGCAAGAGTTTCTGCCACCGCAGTTGGAGTTATTAGTTTATCTTTGCCTATGGGCCTTGTAATAGAATCAGAGAATTGTTATTATGTACCTGCCATTAATAGAAATATTATTTCTATATCTTGTATGGGCAAGCGTGGATTTGAATTTTACATTAAGAATGGAATGATTTCTATTTCTAAAGATGAGATCTTTAATGGAAATGCCCCTATGTCTTATGGTATCTACTTGTTAGAACTTGAGACTGGCATATACAACGTAAATAATAAAAGGCTAAAACTTGACAACTCCAACAAAACATACTTATGGCATTGTCATCTTGGGTACATAAACAAGAAGCGCATATCTAGACTCCATAAGTATGGTTATCTAGACTCTTTTAATTTTGAATCATTAGAGACATGTGAGGCTTGTTTATTAGGCAAGATGACCAAGACTCCTTTCACTGGACACAGTGAGAGAGCCAGTGATCTGCTAGGGCTCATACATAATGATGTGTGTGGATCCTTTTAGATCAAATGCTAGAGGAGGCTATCAATACTTCATTACCTTCACTGATGACCCCAGTAGGTATGTCTATGTATATCTTATGAAACACAACTCAGAAACTCTTGAAATGTTCAAGACTTCCATGAATGAAGTAAAGAAGAAACTTGGTAAGAGTATTAAAGCACTCCGTTCAGATTGAGGTGGCGAATACTTAAGCCAAGAGTTTGAGGACCTTCTGAGAGACTATGGTATTGTATCACAATGGACTCCACCTGGTACCCCACATCATAATGGTGTGTCACAGAGAAGGAATCATACATTATAGATATCGGTTGAACTTCCAATATCATTTTGGGGATATGCTCTTGAAACTGCAGTGTTTACACTTAACCGCGTACCTTCGAAATCGGTTCAAAAGACACCATATGAGATATGGAATGGGAATCATCCCAATTTGTCTATGTTAAAGATTTGGGGATGTGAATCTTATGTTAGGAAACAATTTCCTAAAAAGCTTGGACCTAAATCTGACAAATGTTATTTTGTTGGATACCCCAAGGAAACTCGGGGATATTACTTCTACACACCAACTGACAACAAAGTGTTTGTTGCTAGGACTATTGTATTTCTTGAAAATGAATTTATTTCTAA
The DNA here is from genome assembly GCA_963693085.1 of Alisma plantago-aquatica. Classification (NCBI taxonomy): domain Eukaryota; kingdom Viridiplantae; phylum Streptophyta; class Magnoliopsida; order Alismatales; family Alismataceae; genus Alisma; species Alisma plantago-aquatica. The sequence goes on along the minus strand of OY856410.1, from coordinate 139,473,793 downwards.
AGGAGTCAGTGGGAGGAATGTATAGCTCGAAGAAGTTCTAGATCAACAAGAAAGTAGAGAACCCAAGGAGGTACATAAGGAACATGAAGATTCACAAATTATTGTGGAACTTCAAGTTCCAAATGTAACACAGGAACCTCATAGGTCTAGTAGGACATGACTTGAGCCTAAGAGATTTGGATTTCTTGTGACTCAAGACAGTGACAAACTGGGCATAGTAGATGAGCCAACTTCCTATCTAGAAGCTACTAAGGGACCAAAATCTGAAAAATGGCTCGAAGCCATGAAATCTGAGATGGAATCCATGTACTCCAACAAGGTATCCACCTTGGTGGATCCACCCAAAGGGGTAAAACCCATAGGGTGAAAGTGGGTCTTCAAGTAGAAGACTGACATGGATGGAAATGTTCAAACCTATACATGTAGATTGGTTGCAAAAGAATTCCGTCAAATTCAAGGTGTTGATTATGACGAGACCTTCTCACCAGTTGCTATGGTTAAATCCATTAGGTTCATGCTTGCCATTGCAGCTTATCATGACTATGAGATTTGGCAAATAGATGTCAAAACAACATTCCTTAACGGGAATTTACTTGAGGATGTGTACATGACACAACCTGAGGGTTTTATCAACCCAAAAGAAGACAATAAAGTTTGTAAGCTACAAAGGTCAATCTATGGATTGAAGCAAGATTCTCGGAGTTGGAATCTATTTTTGACGAAATAGTAAAAAAGTTTGGCTTTAGTCAAAATGAAGTTGAACCTTGTGTTTACAAAAAGGTTAGTGGGAGCACAGTCATATTTCTCATTTTGTATGTGGATGACATACTATTGATGGGAAATGACATCCCTACTCTTCAAACAGTAAAATCTTGGTTGGGGAAGGCCTTCTCTATGAAGGATTTAGGCAAACATCCTATATACTAGGAATCAAGATCTATAGAGATAGATCTAGAAGGCTTCTAGGCCTAAGCCAGAGAACATACATTGACAAGGTCCTAAAGAGGTTTAGCATGGAGGGTTATAAGAGAGGTAACTTGCCCATGTCTCAGGGGGTTACAATCTCTAAATCCCACTGTCCTAGTTCATGTGATGAACGGGCACGTATGAGTAAGATTCCATATGCATCAGTAATTGGGTCTATCATGTACGTGATGTTATGTACTCGTCCTGATGTATAGTATGTTTTGAGCATGACGAGTCGATATTAGTCAGATCAAGGTGAATGTCACTGGACAACTGTAAATAACATCCGAAAGTACTTGATAAGGACTAAGGATCAATTCTTGGTATATGGTAGTGAGGAAGAGCTCGTGGTAAAGGGTTACACTGATGCTAGCTTCCAAAATGACAAAAATGACTATAGATCACAATCCAGATTTGTGTTTTGCCTAAACAATAGAGCTGTGAGCTGGAAGAGTTTCAAGCAAGAGACGGTTGTAGATTCTACAACAGAGGCTGAATATATTTCCACATCTAATGTTGTAAAGGAAGTTGTGTGGATCAGGAAGTTCATTTCTGAACTTGGAGTGGTTCCAAGCGCTAGTGATGCAATTGAGTTGTTTTGTGACAACAATAGAGAAATTGCACAGGCTAAAGAACTAAGATCACACCAACATTCCAAACATATTCTACGGAGGTTCCATTTCATACGAGAGATCATACAACGAGGAGATGTGAATATTTGCAGAGTACCTACATAAAGCAATGTGGCTGACCCGCTCACAAAAGCACTTTCACACCAGAAACATGATAAATATGTTCGATCACTTTGATTGAGATTCATGAGTGCAAGTGGGAGTATGTTGGTATGTATGCCCATAGAGACTATCATTTGATGATTGTAATGGGATATTATGTAAACGATTTGTAATACTATATTGATCTTATCAATAAAGGCAAGTTTCCAATCTATGTGTTTGTGTTTTATATTGTGAGATGACCACAAACTTATAGATGTCTACAAAATAATATACTCAATGACATATGTCTTTGGGTTGATGACCTGAATAGTGAGATCATATGTATGCTAAGAGTATATATTCTTGTTTTGTCCCTAATCAGTTGTTATCATGGAAATATCCATAGACATCAATAACACATAAGACTAGAATATATGTTGGTTGATGGAAGAATATTATTAGTCATGATATGGAGATATCCCAAATACATAGATACTTGTTACATAACAGTGGATCGGATGGACCCATCTTGAGAGTGACACATGGATACCATGATTGATAGTTAGAGACACATCTCATAGTGATAGTGGTGATTGTGATTCTTAGACTTGAAGTCACTACACTTATCACATGTTGTTCAGTGTACTTTGACATCATCCATCGTGGTCCTGAATAAGGATTGCCATAAAGATGGTGCTTGGGTGCATTGTGACACATGGAGATGATTGTGAGTGATGTAGATGGAATTTGTCCTTCCTACGAGAGTTTGATATTCTGACCACTTGATAAGCGAGACTGAGAAATGCATGGCCATTTTGATGTGAGTCAATATGTGATATTGAGCTTACATATATCTCAGATGGTATGCTCTAGTTCAAAGAACATAGATTGAACATTGAAGATAATGATGATTCCATGACTCGAGTACAATTCGGATATCAACGACAAAGGAACTATATAATCATTGTAACATCAGTCATGAATGATAGGTTAAGTTGTTCTCCAACTTCTCCAATTACTTGGGTGGCAATAAAGTCTTGCTAGACACCAATCATTGCTTGTGAAATCATAATATGATTATGGATATCACTGCCAACATAATTTGGACCCTACTAGGTCACACACATAAGATGTGTTGGAATAGGAGTATAATTGTATATTTGATTGGAATTGTACCGAATCACATTGATTACTAAAATATTTATGTAATCCATTAGAATAATATTGGAATATGTTAAAATGTTTGAGCTAATTAATTGGAGTGACTGGCTCTAAGTGCAAGTGGGTGATTGTTGGTTTGTATGCCCACAGAGCCATCCCGAGCGATTACATGGAGTCAGATATTAATGAATCAATTAATATGATTAATTGGTTAATTAATTAATTTCATAATATTCCAATTAATCTACGAGCATTTTAATTAACGTAGTCTTTCTATTTACTGAAGGGTTTAGTAAACCATGCTTCCTTCCTTCTCCTATTTAAAGGGGCTTGACGACCGATGTCTTTAGGAGATATTGAGAGAGACTTTTCAATTTACGCTCATGTATGTAAACCCTAGTCGTCACCATCCTCAAGGAAGAGAGGAGAGCACCGCAATGATAGCATGCCATTACACAGAGGCTACTTCTTCCTGCTGACTTAGGAAGCGTGACGTGGAGTTCCAGTGTATCTGTGTGGATGAATTAGAGATACAAATGTTGAGCCGCCTACGTTCGAAGGACGTCAACGACTGTCCATAAACACTGCGAGCGACGTACATCACCGCATAAAACGAGCGCATATGGATCTTCCCATGATGCATTCGGAGGACGGGAGATAAGTACCATCAGTGTAAGCCAAGATCGTTGCACACCATCATACAGTGGGGCGTCGTCAAACTTGCTCTGCGACAAGGTATATCCTGTGAACACTCTTTTTGAATACGCTATTGTTGACAAGATCCTGTTGCGGGTTGTGTGGAAACATATTTTATTTTGTTTCTATCTCTGCACTTGTTTCCTTCCACAAAAACCAACAACCTAAGCATATTTAAGGTTACGAAACTAGATATGGATCTTATACTAATATAAATCTAAACTGTAATTTGGAGATATTATGCTATTTATATGTAATAATGATACTAGATAGAAATTACCAATTTTAAATCACTCAAATTGAGCAACATTTGACTTCAAGATAAATAGTAACAAGTATTCTACTTCATGGAACCCTCATCGTCAATTCTTGGAGACTTTGATTTGTGAATTTTAGCCCTAGAAATAGGGCCTTCCATAAAGATTAGGTATGTGCAACTTCTACTTTAGTTTGAACATTTATATGATAATAAACTCACATTTCCTAAAATGAAGCAATTATTCTTTATTTGATTCTTGTAATTATTTCATTTGAAATTTATAGTTCCTAAGTTGTTATTGTCTGAATTCATTGAATATGTCAAACATAAAGTCTATGACTCCGCTTGCCTTGCTATTCAAAAATGTATTATGACTAGACTATATGCCTTGTTACTCAAGTATGCATGTTTGGTGTTAGACTTGATATCTAGAGTAGTGCTTCTTAGGGACAACCATTTATATATTAGGATGTGCATTTTCTATCTAACGTGTGTGTTTCAACCCAAAAATTTTAGGCCATGATTCAATTGTACTATGCTGCTTTTTGAAATATCTTAGTCTATCCAATTAATGCTATATTTGTTTTATTTATGATATTATAAAATGAAAACATACTTGATGATGCTTTGTTACTCTTACTCACAAATGCCATTCTCTTGTTTATTTTCATTAACTTGCCTACATGTTGATAACCCCCTTGTAATGACCCATTTTCAAATTAGTCATCTAATTAGGGTTTACTTAGATGATTGTATGCTTAACTAAGTTGATCATGGTTTAAAGCTTGATTAATGATGGTAGTTAAGTTTTGATGTGTTAAATATAATGAGAAGGTTTAGTCATACTTTGATCCACATAATTAGGGTTAAAAATTTGGAAACCCTGATCGGCCCAAATTAGGGTTTTGATGATGTATGAATACAGAATTTGATAAGTATAGTGTCTCACTAAATTATTTTTTGTATTTTATATGTAACTCTAATTTAATTCAAATTTGTATATAATTTGTATATCTCAATTGTGAACATTCTTGAAAAATATCAGAATTTTTGAAGAATGTTCTGACCTGTTTGTCGGTCATGTTTGAAACTCGACAGATCAAATTTTAGATTGACATAGTAGTGTGGTAATTAAATTTTATCTTTTTATTGGTATATCCAATTGATCTCAAATTTTAATTGTAGTTTATAAACTCAATTAAAGACATAATATTAAATTGGAATAATTTTTTTATGATTTTTCATCTCTATAGAGAAGGGTGTTGGTCGAATTCTGTGAAGGACAAACTCGACCGACCATGCTACTGAATGCAATATAGCAATGTAGTATTTGATTTTTATATATTTATTCATGACTCCAAATGATCTAAAAAAATTACCTTTTCTTATAAACTCAATTTCAGACATTGTGTTAAAGTTTAATAATTTTTGTATGAGTTTTGAGTTTTGAAACGTGTGGTTTTGGTCAAGTTTACAACTCAGCCGACCAACCAGACTAAGCGAAATGAAAATACATTGAGGGGCTTATTTGCAAATGTTCTAAGCACCTCAATTCATCTATATCACTAACCTAACACACAAATATCTCTCATAACTCATCCTTCCTATCAAAGAAACGAAATTCTTGAGAGAGAGGAGAGCTAGGGTTTTGAGAAGAGAAAGTGGTGGAGATGTTGACCTAGGGTTTCTCTATCCAAGATATGATGAAATCAAGTAAGTTTAGCTTCTTTGCATAGAATTTCATGGTGAATCGTCTCTTACATGTCAATATTCCGTCCCTCCCCTGATTTGATTTGAAATCACATCAAATATCCCCCTTTTCTCACTCTTTCTCTTCTAATCCCCATTTCTTGGGTTTCTGAGTTGAGAGGAGAAAGAATTGAATTCTTTTGCGAGAGTTTGATTGGATTTCCAAAAATTCAGAGGTTGACCTACGAATTTAAGGTGCTTAGCACCTGAGATGAGTGTTTTTCTCCCTCTTAAGCTTTGTATTCATGTTGAAAGCCTAACTCTATTCGGCTAAAACAATCAGAAACCTTGTTTGTATATGTATGTGATTGGATTTGATTTGGGAAAGATATTCGGGGATCCAATTCTACTAATTTTGATTATTTCTCATTGATTACAACTTGATTAGTTCCTGATATATGGATAGAGGATCCATGGGTAATCTTATGGGTAGATGACTATGCTATTTCATGTGAATTTTGCCTAAAAATCAGCCCAATGTCCGATATGCTTGGAATTGAATTGACATGCATAAAATCATATTTAAATTGCACTAGATTATATTATACAACTGTATTGTGGAATGTTAATGGAATTGAATGACCACATATTATGATTAGGATTTGTGTTGAGGAAGTGAATCAAATGAGTCAATTAATAAATGTATACTTATAATTGATGAATGAAATGTGTGAAAATGGAAACTAGGGTTTCCATGTTTGTGAATAACCCTAATGAACCCTTGAGTCATGATTGGATTATTAAATGATATGATTATTATGATATGTTGAACTAAGGAATGACTTCTTGAAAACCATAAAAGTTTATTATTAAGACGATTATGAGTGATAAAGTTAGAACTTGTATATGATGTTGTAAATGTGATCAAATGATGAAGTTGAAGGTATTAATACTTCAATTGAATATGATGAGTCTTACTAATATCATCTAAGTCTAATGCATTTGTTTTAGTATAATAAAGAATGATCATTGTTGATTATGGGAATGACATTAGTAGTCAATGACAAGGTACACTTATCTGAATATAAGAGACAATATGAATAAGACGTACTTAAAGGTGATTGCAAGATAAAGATGAAACTAATGAAGATGGTATGATGAAGTATTTTATCTTTTATTTTAATTACATGTGGCTTAAACCAAATTAAATGCAATATACTAAGAACTGTACTTTGTTAAATGTTATGTAGAAGAGAAGCATTGTATGTAAAGTGAATCAAGAAAGATTGGTCCAGATAATGTAATGAACATGAAATGAAAGAAGTTGAGACTACTGAGTATAAAATGATGGAAAAAGATAGGAATTAGTAGATGATTCTAAGAATGTAACTCTTACCCTAAATGATGAGTTTGATTATGCTAGTGAATGAAAATCTCAAATGGGGGATTAAGAGATGCACATAACTATAGTTGAATTCAACTAAAAGATGAAAGTCAAGTATTTGAATTGATTTACAAGAACGTGTTCTTGAATTGTGAATTGTACTCTAAGAATGGACTAATATTACAAACTTCAATTGATAGTCAACATGTGTTGATTAGTAAACCCATATGAAGAATGTGAATTAAAAGAAGAAGAGAACTAAGTCTGTTATGCATGTATATGCATGAAATTATTGGCATCTATTCAGATTGGATGGAACATGCATATGTTGTTTGATAAATCTATTCTGAGTATGAGGAATGATACATGATATCTATATGCTTTTAGTGTTGCTAGTTCTAATGCCTCTTCTAATATTTGTTCAGAACTGTGATATACAATGAACTGATAAGATTTATGTTGAAATTGAATTTAATATGCACTCCTTACATTGAGAAACCCTGATAAGGGTAAATGTTGCATAATGAGATTATGTTTAGGGCTGAAAGCCCACTGATGATGATAAAACCCTGATGGGGTAAATGCTGGACAATAAGATTATGTCTCAGGTAGAAAGCCCACTATTGATGATTGTTGTGAGATGATGTAGAAGATATAAATAATCATATGTGTTGCAATCTACAGATTTATTATGCTTCTTACTTTGATCATTTTCCTTATTGATAAACTTGATCTATTTCATGTTATTCTAGTTACGCGAGAATAAACAAATATGATGTATGATGTTTTGAATTCTTTTAAGATGAGTAAAAGAGATTAATAACAAGTGAAATGATGGAACATCTAGTTAGGTGCCCTGAACACTGTGAGTTTCCCCCGAGGACCACACTGGGGAAACAAAATAGATCTCCTCGTAGTAATCGATGAATTATGAGAAGGATTTCCGGAGTGTGGATCGAGACCTTAAAGGTTAGACCACCAGGATTTAGGAGTGAGTCATCTGGAGTGGCTCTGGCCCTAAATCCTTGATGTGAAAGTCTATGTCCAGATGGAATAGACTCTGATGAAATGAAATATGTGAAATGTGAAATGAAAAATATGTGAAATAGTGTGATATGTGATATACTGTTTTGCTGGTTCCTATCTCGTGTACCCAAGATGAGGACGTGAGCCTCTTTAGGCAATCTTTAGGTGGCCAGGGTATGTTTTTGATATCTTAGGGTGTCCGGCTAAACCCTAAGATAGTGACGGTGAGTCGTTGACATGAGAATCAGACGTGGCGACTTCTACTTGGTGAGGTACAAGCCAAGTAGTTTCAGGGCAAATGAATAAAAGATGATAAGCCGTGTAGAACATGATTTGAATGATTATTACATGTCTTGTATCGCTAGTTGATGATTTGTCATTGTTGATTAAGCTTGATGTTGTGGAAAGTAATCATGTTGCTATGGACATTTCCTATTTTATTTTATGATATGTCATGCTGACAAGTTATAAATGTTGGAATTTATATCTATTCTGAATATGAGTTAGATTGCTTGCTATTTGATAGTATTGTTTGGTAGATATGTATTATGTGTACTTCAGCTTCATGATAGAATGTGTTCCTGGTCCGGCTGGTGGAGTGTCACAAATATAATGTTATTGTCATGTATTGATTCAAAATGCTTAGAACTTGATTTATTACTCGTGCAGTAGGATTCTTAATTTGAACTAAGAAGTATTTGTTGATTTGTTTATAGACATGCTTTAAAAAATGTTTCAAAGTTATAATTGGTTTAAGTGATTACCTTATATGTTGGATTAGAATACCATTGTAAGATAGATTTGAATTATGATAGAACTATATGTTAGACTTTTCAATATCTGCATGTTTCTGTTAAGTTTATTATACTCAATCTGATGTTGATGCATGTACCTAGCTTGAGTGGGAGGTATCCACTCACTGGGGCTCTATATGAGTCTCATGAGGTTGTTTCAAATGTTTTTAGGTATAATGCTATCCAGTGGAGAGGTCGTGACAAAGAAGATATAAATAGCATAATCTAGATAGATTAGAATATCCATGTACTCTCTCATTCCCGGGATGGGTTGTAGACTAAGTTTGTTCATCAATGTATATGTATCTGATGTAAACTGAACAACATATGAGAATAAGATTTGATTCTAGATTTAATGGAGTTGAATATGATTTGTGATATATGAATGTGATGTCCTTGATGTGACATTGATTATGAGTTTGTGAAGAAAGAAAAAGGAAAAAAAATATCTGTCTTTTTTGTATATTGTTTAATCGCCTTTGTCGAGAATTCATTGTTTTATTTCATAATCTGGGTTTAGGTTTGGAATTATCTCTAGTGGTTGGTATTTATGCTAATCAAAAGAGTGGGTCCTGGAAAATATGGTATCAGAGCCTAGGTTAGATGAGTCTACAGGGACAATAGGATCTAGGACTAATTGATAATGTCGATGTTGAATATAACTTGAATGATGTACATACTGATTGAACTCAGTATCCAGATACTCTGGTCAAGTACTTGGGTATTGAGCTAAGCTAGCATGGAGCTGCCAACTATACTTCTTCTGGATGCCCTAACCAAGTATCCAGATGAACATAGTTTGGTAGTATAATAAGATACATGATGAAAAAGAGAAGACTGGCGATAAAATGGTGAAAGAGAAAAGGATTTTATAATTCAATATGGAACCTATGGAAAACATGAAATTTCATATAAGAAAGATGAAAGCTCAATGGATTATGAACATAATCTCTAATGAGTTTGAGTCTGAGTATGAAATCTAAAATTGTGAGAAAAAGCTATGAACTAAGATGCACATGAGATGATCTTCTTTATAAAGGAAAATGATGAATGCAGATGATAATATGTGAATGAGTCATAATCTTAATCCATGAGATACACAATCAAATTTGAAAAAAAGGATGTGAAAGGTGATGTGAATCAGATCTTGATAAATGATATATTACTAATATTATTGATTCAAATGTTTATAATACTCAAGGAGAGATATGACGATGACATAGGATGAAATATCCATCTAATACAAAAAAAGATTTCATATGAAAGAAAGATAAAATGGAATACTTTCTAACTGGATGTCGAGAGATGAATGATTAGATGATATGATATTCTTTTGTATCTTTTCTTGGATTTCAGGATGAAGTCCTAAAAGGAGGGGAGAATTTGTAATGACCCGTTTTCAAATTAGTCATCTAATTAGGGTTTACTTAGATGATTGTATGCTTAACTAAGTTGATCATGGTTTAAAGCTTGATTAATGATGTTAGTTAAGTTTTGATGTGTTAAATATAATGAGAAGGTTTAATCATACTTTGATCCACATAATTAGGGTTAAAATTTTGGAAACCCTAATCGGCCCAAATTAGGGTTTTGATGACATATGAATACATAATTTGATAAGTATAATGTCTCACTAAATGATTTTTAGTATTTTATGTGTAACTATGATTTAATTAAAATTTGGATATGATTTATATCTAAATTTTGATCATTCATGAAAAATATCAGATTTTTTGAAGAATGTTCTGACCTGTTTGTCAGCCGAGTTTGAAACTAGACCGATCAAATTTCAGATTGACATAGTAGTGTGGTAATTGAATTTTATCTTTTTATTGGTATATCCAATTGATCTAAAAATTTAACTGTAGTTTATAAACTCAATTATAGACATAATATTAAATTGGAATAATTTTTATGATTTTTGATCTCTACAGAGAGGGGTGTTGGTCGAGTTCTGTGAAGGACAAACTCGACCGACCATGCTGCTCACTGCAATATAGCAGTATAGTATTTGATTTTTAATTATTTATTCGTAATCCAAATGATCTAAATTTTTTACTGTTTCTTAAAAACTCAGTTTCACATATTGGGTTAAAGTTTCATAATTTTTTATGAGGTTTGAGTTCTGAAACGTGTGATTTCGGTCGAGTTTATAACTCAGCCGACCAACCAGTCTGAGCAAAATAAAAATACATTGAGGGGCTTGTTTGCAAATGTTTTAAGCACCTCAATTCATCTATATCACTAACCTAACACACAAGGATCTCTCATAACTCGTCCTTCCTATCAAAGAAACAAAATTCTTTAGAGAGAGGAGAGCTAGGGTTTTGAGAATAGAAAGTGGTGGAGATGTTAACCTAGGGTTTCTCTATCCAAGATATGATGAAATCAAGTAAGTTTAGCTTCTTTGCATAGAATTTCATGGTGAATCTTCTCTCACATGTCAATATTTCATACCTCCCCTGATTTGATTTGAAATCACATCAAATCTCCCCCTTTTCTCACTCTTTCTCTTCTAATCCCCATTTCTAGGGTTTCTGAGTTGAGAGGAGAAAGAATTGAATTCTTTTGCGAGAGTTTGATTGGGTTTCCAAAAATTCAGAGGTTGACCTACGAATTTAAGGTGCTTAGCACCTGAGGTGAGTGTTTTTCTCCATCCTAAGCTTTGTATTCATGTTGAAATCCTAATTCTATCCGGCTAAAATAATCAAAAACCTTGTTTGTATATGTATATGATTGGATTTGATTTGGGAAAGATATTCGGGGATCCAATTCTACTGATTTTGATTATTTCTCATTGATTGGAACTTGATTAGTTCCCGATATATTGATTGAGGATACATGGGTAATCTTATGAGTAGATGACTATGCTATTTCATGTGAATTTTGCCTAAAAATCAACCCAATGGCCGATATGCTTGGAATTGAATTGACATGCATAAAATCATATTTAAAATGCACTAGATTATATTATACAAGTGTATTATGGAATGTTAATGGAATTGAATGACCACATATTATGATTAGTATTTGTGTTGAGGAAGTGAATCAAACGAGTCAATTAATCAATGTATACTTATGATTGATGAATGAAATGTGTGAAAATGGAAACTAGGGTTTCCATGTTTGTGAATAACCCTAATGAACCCTTGAGTCATGATTGGATTACTGAATGATATGAATATTATGATATGTTGAACTAAGGAATGACTTCTTGAAAACCCTAAAAGTTTATTATTAAGACGATTATGAGTGATAAAGTTAGAACTTGTATATGATGTTGTAAACGTGATCAAATGATGAAGTTGAAGGTATTAATGCTTCAATTGAATATGATGAGTCTTACTAATATCATCTAAGTCTAATGCATTTGTTTTAGTATAATAAAGAATGATCATTGTTGATTATGGGAATGACATTAGTAGTCAATGACAAGGTACACTTATATGAATATAAGAGACAATATGAACAAGATGTACTTAATGGTGATTGTAAGATAAAGATGAAACTAATGAAGATGGTATGATGAAGTATTTTATCTTTTATTTTAATTACACGTGGCTTAAACCAAATTAAATGAAATATACTAAGAACTGTACTTTGATAAATGTTATGTAGAAGAGAAGCATTGTATGTAAAGTGAATCAAGAAAGATTGGTCCAGATAATGTAATGAATATGAAATGAAAGAAGTTGAGACTACTGAGTATAAAATGATGGAAAAAGATAGGAATTAGTAGATGATTCTGAGAATGTAACTCTTACCCTAAAATGATGAGTTTGATGATGCTAGTGAATGACAATCTCAAATGGGGGATTAAGAGATGCATATAACTGTAGTTGAATTTAACTAAAAGATGAAAGTCAAGTATTTGAATTGATTTACAAGAATGTGTTCTTGAATTGTGAATTGTACTCTAAGAATGGACTAATAGTACAAACTTCAATTGATAGTCAACATGTGTTGATTAGTAAACCCATATGAAGAATGTGAAATAAAAGAAGAAGAGAACTAAGTCTGTTATGCATGTATATGCATGAAATTATTGGCATCTATTCAGATTGGATGGAACATGCATATGTTGTATGATAAATCTATTCCGAGTATGAGGAATGATACATGATATCTATATGATTTTAGTGTTACTAGTTCTAATGCCTCTTTTAATATTTGTTCAGAACTGTGATATACAATGAACTGATAAGATTTATGTTGAAATTGAATTTAATATGCACTCCTTACATTGAGAAACCCTGATAAGGGTAAATGTTGCATAATGAGATTATGTTTAGGGCTGAAAGCCCACTGATGATGATAAAACCCTGATGGGGTAAATGCTAGACAATAAGATTATGTCTCGGGCAGAAAGCCCACTATTGATGATTGTTGTGAGATGATGTAGAAGATATAAACAATCATATGTGTTGCAATCTACAGATTTATTGTGCTTCTTACTTTGATTATTTTCCTTATTGATAAACTTGAACTGTTTCATGTTATTCTAGTTACGCGAGAATAGACAAATATGATGTATGATGTTTTGAATTCTTTTAAGACGAGTAAAAGAGACTAATAAAAAGTGAAATGATGGAACATCTAGTTAGGTGCCCTGAACACCATGAGTTTTCCTCGAGGACCACACTCATAGTGACCCATCTCACCGCACTGAAGCAGTGGCTGACCAAACGTTTTATCAAACGCTACATAAATTTATGGCGGTGCAGTGCCACTTATTGACGAAGCTTCTTGGAAGCATGAATTGATACATTCAATTTATGTGAGGCTCGATAGTTATGATAACATCTATTGTTTAGAAAAACCATCAAATGATAACTAAAAATGAGTTTTATAATGAAATAAATGAATACACAATTCATAAATTTCCCTAATTGAAGAAAGTATTTTATATTTTATATTAACCATTAATGATATCCAATTTTTCTAGGAAGGATAATTTCCAAACTCTTTTGAGTTTTGACTCATGAGAGTCTTCCTACACATACACTTGTGCAATCTTTGACTAAATGTAGTCATTTTTTTTTACCGAGAGAACCCATCCGAGGTGAGTCTGACATTGTAAACTCTTAAACCATGAGAAGGTGTGGTTCAGTCACCCCCTCCTACGACACATCACCGTGGATGGTCATTCATAGAGTGTCTTCGGTGTGGTTAGAACCCGAGCCCTTTATTGGGACTTAATAAACTCTTACCATCGAGACTACATTCACCAAATAATGTAGTCATATTTTTGTTTCGTGGTAGTTACATTTTGATATTTGTTACTACCAAATGATGTTTTTGTTTCCAATATCTAAAATGTGGATAATAATAAGATGTTAATCTAACATGAATAGCTTAATGTGTTTAATCATCATGCAAAATACATTTTATATTTGTGTGTTTGCTTTTAGAAACAAATGTGTGAGATGTGGATGTCAAGATCCCCACTTAATGCTAATTAACATGACTATATTCAATTGTTATTCACTTGCACACACGTTTTTTTAGAAAAATTCTACACATAGTCACCTTACTACCCGCTCGCCCACCCAGTTCTTAGGAATAGCTGTCAGCAACAATTAAAACAACAAAGGATGATGGAAGTAGAAGAGAGATAAAATATTTTTGTCCATAACTTTCAATCCGGAGCGTATTTTTCGATGAAATAAATTGCATTAGAATCCTTGTAGAAAATACTTTCCAACGAGACTAGTGTTGACATATTTTGAAATAATGATAATACGTGAGAAACATAGTACCATATATTAGGATACCATACACATGTTCTGGGTACAGACGTACAATACTCGTGAGTACTGTACTTTTGAATGAAGGAGGATCAACAATATTTGTGAGTACTGTACTTATGGATCCATAAGTACTGTATCCACTTGTTAATACCCAAGCATAAGTACAGTACATACCAAATTATAAAACCAAACATAATCATATAACTGATGTAGAAGTATAAGTACATTACCTACATAATCACATAGCAACACTAGTCATCTGGACGATTTCTTTTACAAAATGCAGTCATAAGTTGAGTACCCACTTGTTAATGACCTCAAAAGTACAATGCGCATCAGATCAAGAATCACCTATAAAATGCAACCATAAGTATTGTACGCACTTGTTAATTTCAACTCAGTTACTGACACATAAGTACAGTACCTAACACATTATAAATCAAGCATAATTGTATATCTGGTCTAGAAGCATAAGTATAGTACCTACGAATTGCCATAGTAATATTTGTCATATGGACAATTTTTTTTTACAAAATACAAACATAAGTTGAGTATCCACTTGTTAATGATCTCAAAAGTACAATGCACATCAGATCAAGAATCAACTATAAAACACAACCACAAGTATTGTACCTACTTGTTAATTTCAACTCATTTACTCAAACATAAGTACAATACCTAACAAATTACAAAATCAAGCATAATTGTATAACTAGTCTAGAAGTAATATATCTCAATATATACAATATTCTGTTTTGAGGTACAATACATGTGTCATGAGGTACGATACGTCAGCAAGTAAACTTCCGTACAATACCTCCAAAATGGAAGTAGTACATCTCAATATCTAAAAGTATCCCAAAATATGAATAATATACATAACAATATACGTAATGTATCCTAAAATACAGAAATACTAGTATTTTTTTGTACGATATCCTTATTTTGAAGTTTTGTACTTTTGATACTTCTCTCATCTATTTTTTATACTTCTCTCATATTAACTTTTTCTCCAAAATATGTCAATATTGGTCTTGTTAGAAAGTATTTTTTGTGATAAATCTACTCCTTTTTAATTTCGTTCAAAAATACATTGTAGACCAAAAGTTATGTATAAAATATGCTACTTTTAATGCTTTATCTCCACATCAGTAATCAACTATTCCCAAGAATCGGATGGGAGCCGGAGGTGAGGAGGGGTGCTAGTAGTGCTGTTTTTTTTTTTGTTAGTGTTAGAAAACCAAAGAGCATCACCAGACACTTTATTTTCTCGACCTTGATAGTTTTTGTTTTCCATACAGATTCTAAAAATCATGCGCTATTACACTTGGCCTCCCCCGAAGCGACGGAAGGAGGGTGGCCCCATAGACCTGCCAGCACTTCCAGCATCACCAGCACGTCTGCACGTCGTTCCGCAGTTCAAGTTTCCCTCACCGGATTTCCTTCCCTTGACGCGGGTAGCAACGGCTAGCCACAAGGGTCTCACGACAAAGATGATCTCGCAACCCCAGCAGTCCACGGTCCGAGTTCTCGCCGGCATTCTCCCAGCGGCGACGTCCCTCTCCTGAACCACTACCTCCGGGGTCAGTATTTACTGTTGTTGCCCCTCCGCATTTTAGCACCGCCATCGACAAAGCTACCTCAGTTTGTTCTCCCGCAAAGTGGTGGCGGCGATCACGACATGGAGCTTTGGAGGGAGAATACGCATCGGATTTTGCTATTTTTAGGTTGTCCCGCTATTTCCTGGGTCCATTTTCCATTTATGCCTTTTCAACACCTAGCCACACATTTTCCGTCACCCTCGAACCCCGTGCTCCGATTCCGGGACCCCCATTTTGCAATGAAGCGTACAGGTTCTCCGTCGGAGCTCCTCTCTCGCCGACCTGGCATCCTTCTCCATTCCCCTGTCGGAGTTGCGGGGTTTATCGCTCGCTCCTAGCCGCATTCATTGCTTCATCAGATCATTCGTTTCTTGCTCGCTGCCATCATCCGTCATTGTTTTCCGCATGCAGATAAACAATTAGGAGCTGTCAACAGGGCTGCCGCCTAGCCGGAACCGCCGCTGGCGATGGCAGAGGATTCCACGGTAATCTTCTTTCTCGACTGTGCTATATTTTGTCAGTTATCCACTTGGGCAATGTCAGTCTCCGACTTCTAGTCACGTATACGGTGATGCTTCCTATTTTGATTTGCAACGCTACGTCTCGGAGGTGCCCCTTTTAAATGAAGCCCCCCGACGAGAAAAAAAGAGCTAACATTTCTCACTGTGCTGTTGCGGGGGACAATAGTTTCAAGGATAGGCATACATGCATCTTTACCGAGTCTAATTGTGAATTAATCGGATCCTTTGTCATCACTGAAGCATTGCATGCCCTTCATTTACATTTACTTTGTTATTCACATTTTTAGTTACTGGTGTAATGGCAAAATAAGAATCCATTTTGCTAGAAGGCACACTATTCTTGGTATGAAACATTTTTCCCTCATTTTCATTTATGCTTTTTTCTGTAATCAATGTATAGACAATTGAGTTCTACTATTGTGATTGCTGATCGCAAATTGCAAAAGTCATATGTTTATTCTCCGTACAATGTAAACGAGCTATCCAGGTGTCGGCTCAGACACCATCAATTCATCTGAAATAACAATTTGCTCGACCCCAAAATTAACAAATAAATGATATCCCACCGTGTATCATTTTCCTTTCTTCCAAACCCAGGATTTCATAAAGCATAGAGCAGGAAATGAGCATGGCCTCTCCCTGAAAACTCAACTTTGGTTTGGCACCTTTCAAAGTCTGCGTTCTTTACATATAATGTATCATGGTATTATTTAATCTTATCACTAAACCCAGGGACGCCCAACTCAGTATGATCCCACTATCAGTGAGATTTAATAATTTGCAAATATATTAATCAAAACAAGAAAAATACTACTAGATTGATAGTTAAACAAATAACGTAAACAGTTTGTAAGGAATGAAAGAACATGGATAATCGATGCATGTTAAACCAATGAAGGTAGAATTCAACTAAATTGATAATATAGTAAAAAAGGCAAAAGGCTCACATGAACTTGGAGTAAAGTTCTAAAGAGGAATTAAGAACTAAAAATGGAGCCTTGAACACATAAAGAATCAAATTTGTTTGGATATCCTATTACATTTTATCATGTATCAAGTGAGCATCTTCCCTTTCCCTCCTCCGAGGCTGGTTACTTGCATATTTTGCTAGCTCCAATCCTTTTTTTAGTAAGCACCAAATTATGGACGAAAAGCAAGGAGAACCACCCAAGCTACACAATGGCTAGACAATCAAGGTTAATTGCCCAAACTTCACATAAGTAGGCTCCTAGGTTCAATAAATGAGTGGGTCATTCAAACCTTTAGTTGGGGTGGTTGTGCTTCATGATGGTTGCATGGATGCCTAATTTCCCATTCGACCTTCCTCCTGATTCAATACAAGAAACAAGTATCTATACTTCCACGGAGAGTGCAAGAGTATGTGTAAACAAAAATGATGCTCTTGTCCTCCCATACTGACGTGTTTGGTTGACAAGAAAAGGAAGAAATGGGATGTAACAAGGGATGGGATGGGAATGGATATTTTTTTGGAAAGGAATTCGATCTCTATCGTTATGTTTGGGTAGAACATGGGATGGATGTGATGATGCAATCACAAACAATATAAAACTTGAATCAATTGATAGGTGGCTGTTTTAGATGCCAAGACTTCCATTGGCTATATGTATATGATGAAAAATTCTCAGTTTATCAAATGTTTGTGTAAACATCATGAATATGTACTTGTATATAATATGTACTTGTATATAATATATGTATGTGTGTGTGTGTGGATATATACATTAAGCTACAAGAATTGTGTACCTGGGTACATGTAGCTTATAAATATCTATCTTATATTAAATATATTTGCATTATTTTAAAAAATAATCAAACTATATCTATATAATATATACCCCTTAGATTACATGTGTTTCAAAATCATCTCATTCCGACATTTGTGGATCGTCCAATGGGAAAATATTTATATCTTCTAATCAACAATAAGTTGTAAAAAATGTAGATATTGTTGGATGATGCTTAGCTATATCTCATAACATACATTAGACGTGATTGTGAAATTTCAAGAACATCTAACTTTGATAAATTTGTTTTAATCAGACTTAGTTGATAGATTTGACACGCGTCATTTTAATAGCTAATACACGTAAATTAAAAATACCAATTAGTAAGCACTTCCTAACCTCTCTCTCTCTCTCTCTCTATATATATATATATATATATATATATGTATAAAGTCATATATATATTATTGCAGAATCAAATGGAGAGAAACCCTCGACCACTTTACAGTCAGGGTGATGGTATTCGTATATAGAAGAAACTTTTACAAACTTTATACATAGGTCCCTGACCTTTTCCCACACTACAAGTCCGTCCCTATACATACATATAACACTTCTCGTAGAAAATGACAATCAACTTAAATATGTTTGATTCTGTCATGAAAGACAGGATTCTGGGCAATGTGGACAACGACCTGATTGTCAAAGTGAGCTCAAATCTTATATATAGGTTATTCATAGGATGATTCAGAGGATCGATTATCAAAAAAATGTTACATGGTGTAAAACCATTGAGGTGTACAGTTACTTGAGTATATACTAGCCTGACACTCTCTCTCTCTAGATTATTTCTATAAAATACAAATAATAGGTTATTCTCTTGGGACATAATTTTTGACTCAGCATAGGATCAAGTTCGATATAGCCAATGTTTTAATAAGCAGGAAGAGGGAGGCGTGAGGACAACACCTTGTGACCATTTGAGCGCCAAGCGGGCGCTTGAGCGTCTGGTTTTTGAAAAATCAGGTGCTGATTGTTCAATATGATTAATATAAAATTGTACACATTTGCATAAAGCATTCATTTTTTTTGGAACTTTTATGCATATTTAAACCATGTGATAAATGTGCTTTCAGAAAAAAACATTTGATAAGTGTAAAATTCACCTTACACAAGAATGTGACCAGTGTATAGCCCAATTAAACAAAGAACCAAATTAAATCAATTACATAAATTTAGTGTTGCTGTAGCTTTTATGAGTAAAATAGTAAATTCTCTGAATTGTAATATACCAATACAGTGATATACTAAATGAACAGTAAAATACACCGGTGGCCAGTAAATGCTATATAGCATACAAGCTAGAGGTGCATAGTATATAATATAAACACTAGTCAATTACATCTAATTAATGACGTATAAGTAGTTAAGTACATAATAGTAGATTATACATAAACAGAACAGTACAAGAGACACAATATGCAATACAGTAGAAAATAGTAGAAATACAGTACATATACTAATTACTTACGTAATTACCTTAAAGGGTAAGCGTATATATATATATATATATATATATATATATATAGAGTCAGGCTAGAATACACTCGAGTGTACAGATCGCACGAATACACTCAAATGTGTTTGCATATCAAGACTATTTTTTACAAAATGTAAACCATTAATCTTCACCGTCATACTATAACTAGGTTACATACAAATTTTGGGCCCATTTGGATGAGTGTAAGTCACTCATCCAAGGGCAACAAAATCTACGCGCGAAACTAATTTGAAATGCATAATTTTTGCGATCTTTATAACATGACCTATAAATGTCCAAATGTGCTCAAATTTTGCGTATGAGCTATTCACAAGATGTTTAAGAAGATCAACGGATTATATTTTTTAAAAAAATATTGCATCATGAAAAACTACTTGAGTGTATTCTACTCCGAATACACTCAAGTGTATTCTAGCCTGACTCTCTCTCTCTCTCTCTCTCTCTCTCTATATATATATATATATATATATATATATATATATATATATATATATATATATATATAGGACAACGATCCAGTGAGAAACATATCTCGGTGAGAGCATGAGAGGCATTTGAATAACTCTTCACATGGACCAATTGTTCATAATCTAACCGTATAGATTACAAACATAACTTAATATTTACCTTCTTATAAAATTTTATCACCATCCGATTTGTATATCATTCACAACAACAAAATACTTTTCGACACTCTATAATGAATTTCAGGCTGACCGTTGGATGCAAAACGTGTATATTGTACATATGGACATGTGAACACTGTCTAATTGCAATGATTTTTTATGAGAAGGTAAATGAATTGATGCTTTTCCCATCTATGCGGTTGGATTTTAAAAACAGTTACAATTTTTTTGTTATTCAAATGCCTCTCATGCTCTCACCGTAGAATGTTTCTCACTGGATCGCTATATATATATATATATATATATATGGTTGGATTTTAAAAACAGTTACAAATTTTTTGTTATTCAAATGCCTCTCATGCTCTCACCGTAGAATGTTTCTCACTGGATCGCTATATATATATATATATATATATATATATATAGGGACATGTGCAACACAGACCTACTAGTGCGCCTATACGAAGCAATGCTATTGAGCCAAACACTATAAATAGAAGAAGAGGAAGGCCTAAATTAACATGGGATGAGCTTATAAAGAGAGATTTTGAATCTCTACATCTCAATCAGAGTATGGCCCATGATAGAGCTGAATGGAAACGAAGGATCCATGTAGCCGACCCCAACATAGTTGGGACTGAGGCTTAGATGATGATGATGATGATGATGATGAATATTATAGGTCATAAGTAATTGAATGTATGTTTAGTTGATAATATAGTAGATATACACAGTAGTATATTTTCGTATTACTGCAGCATATATCCATATTACAGTAAAATATATCCGTATCACAGTAGTATATAGCTATATTTGTACATATTAGTAATACAGTAGTGGGCTGGCAGTAATTGGCTGACATATGGGCCTGCTATCGGCCGCCTACGATTTAAGCGGCTAGAATCGGGTACCCAAAGCAGTCTTCGAGGCGGCCGTTCAAGCGTGCTGAGCAGACAATAAGCGGCTGCTTAACTCACAGCCGCCTAAATCCGCCTGAAGGACTGACTGAGAGAGTCCATGACCTTGTGGCGCTCATGCCACTTTTAAAAACACTGGATTCAGTAGTGATTTCTAATATAATCAAAGAATTTTGAACCAGTTTTCTCTCTATTACACATGTGGATTGCTATAGAATTTTGCTATGTTTGACTTCCTTTTCTAAATGTCAAATGTAGTAAGTTTGCCTTTACTCGCACCAGATATTACTATTACATTTGCAATTCCTTTCTTACTGCATAGTAATTGTCTTTTCCACTAATATATTTGAACCTCGTAATCCAAAATTTGCAGGTTTTCAAGAGTGGGCCTCTATTTATCTCATCCAAAGGTACAAAATAAGTAATCATCCTCTTTCGTTCATTTTCAGCAGTAGTCTTGAAAACCTGCTGGGCGACAGTTTTGCTAGTTACTATATATCTTAATATGTATTTGCAAAGAAATACCAATACTGCAAATACAACTGAAATTCATGATATATGCAAGAATCTTTGTGGTAGAATTAGACGGTTCCATTTTGGTTTCTTTTTACTTTTGTAGTTTGCTGGAGATTTGTAAATTAGTATCCAATATGAGATTGTAAAACAAGAGTTTTGGCAGTGTGGTAGGAGAATGTGGCATCTTATCACTATTTATTACAAGAACAACTCCTGAAGAGGGATTACAAGCATCACGTGAGTATGCTGGGAAGTCTGTGAGGTGGTTAGATGGGATAAAAGTTTTTCTAATATTTGGTATTTTTTAAAGAAACTGTGCATTCATTGTATAGGTTTTTCTAATTTTGGTATTCGTTAAACTTGCTAGTCTCGAACTACTTGGAAGGTGTAAAAAAGCATTATAGGCCTATTTAGTTAATAGGTTAACTAGTTAATGGGTTTAAGTGTCTCGACCCGTATAGCCTTACTTGAGTCTCAAGTCTTTAATGTTTCCTCCCTTTTTCCTGTATATAGGACATGGGTGTACCATCTAATACAATCATCACAAGTGAGTTTTTCCTCACACTTTTCATCGTGGTATTGGAGGACATGGGTGTACCATCTAATACTATCATCACAAGTGAGTTTTTCCTAACACTTTTCGTCGTGGTATTGGAGCACTTACCCTAACCCTAGAGAGAAAACAAAGAGAGCCTCTGCATGCGGCCGACCATCGTCTCTCCATGGCTTAGGCCGGCCGCCCACCGGCATCCTCCCGCCCTCCATGGTCGTTTCTCTTCTTCTCTCATAGAGATCTTCATATATACGCCAATGCTGTCATTCTTGGCCAACATCTTTGTTCCATCTACGCTTCCCCGATTCATAGTCCCATCCAAATCTGTTCGTCGCCTCTTCCCCGAGGTTGTCCTCCCATGATAGTCATCATCTACTGCCGTTTTTCCCATAGACCTCCGCCATCACAAAAGCAAAGAAGGGCATAGTAGTAAGAGAGCCGCCTAGTTCCACTTTGATCCTCTTGGTTTTGGACGGTGCTAATTCTCATCCAGATCAGTTAGTGGTCTAGCAAGTGCCCCTGTGGCTATTGTCATCCTAGAAGCCTCCACTATTTCCCTGGGCATCTTTCCCTGGGCGTCTTTCCCTAGACGACGCTATTTCCATCCAGACCGGTCTATGGTCTAGCAAGGGGCTGCTGTTGCCTCAGATTTGCATGATCCATTGTTACAAGTGGCGGTGCTAATTCCTGTCACCCTCCAGTGCGTCTTCCCAGGGTTATGCTCTCTTGGATGATGCCAATTCCCGTCCAAATCGTGCACTAGTGGCCGCCGACACTACGTGTTGTCCAACCAACGCGACATGTCGAAGTCCAGAAATCTACATGGCGGCGTAAGGTTTCGCTCAGATCGCAAGTTACACGGCATGTCAGATCTCAACACGTTGTGTTAACGGAAACCCGTTTCACGCCTCTAGGCGTGTTCGATTTCTAACACGGTGCGTTGGCGGAAATCTGTTTCACGCCTTGGACATTCTGCACGACGTTTCAAAATCTCCACACAGAGTGATGTTGGGAGCCTGTCATCTTTGACGAACAAAGTTACACACCGTGTTAGGACCACACGGCGTGTCAAAAGCAGTATGTCTACTTCCAGTTCAGGTTATGACGTCCTCCAAAGGTCTTTCTTTCAATACCTAATGATAATAAAACCTTATTTTTTGACCTTGTCCAACTTTTTTTGCAGGAGTCCACCCCCGCATTCCCAGATTTGTCAGCCTAAGGGCCGGAGAAATCTCTTTTTTGGGTGAAGAAAAGATCCATTTAATTGCTCTATCCGATCTTGTATCGAGTTGTGTTGCATATTGATTTTGTTTTTGTTTCTCTTCTCTACATACTATACCTTAAGGTTTATATTTTTCTTTCCTACCCTCTCAACCATGATGTGTGCGTCTCTTTCCACGTCAGTCAGGGAGGGGGGTCATATGTCTCCTTTCAACACCACCTACTCATTCTCTTCGTATTTGGTGTGCGAGGGGGGGTATAGAGGAGAGAGAGAGTATGAAGTGGGTATGAGAGAGAGCATATGATGAGAGATATGCGACTGATATATTCTAGGCTATCTTCATGGAGCTTCATATTCTTTAGCACATCTTCTCTTTCGATGTCTTTGTGGAACGTCATTTCCACTAAGCATTGCTTTACATGTTACTATCTGCTCTAATTCCAGTTGGTCACCGCTTTTAGACGGCTTTGAAGGATCTTAACTACATGATTGACACCAAGCTTTTTGCTTTCGTACCACATTATGTATGTTAGGACAAGCGCTTGCTGTGCTAATTCCGAACTCTAGTTCCCTTTAGTGTTAATGACGTTTCAGTCGATCATTCTCGCTGCATTCCCTTAAGACAGATGGTTGCTTCCTCACATACGAAGCTCGTCAACTTCTAGCATGTGCATTTTGTATATGCAAGGATTCATCCAGATTTATCTTCACCAAGCTACTTTTGTTACGTCTTCTCTGATTTGCATCTATTGACATGGCTCTTCTGCTGATCTTCTTGGGTTTCTCCTTGATGGTCATAGTTGTCAAGGCGGCTAGACGGTCAGCATGCCCCAAGGGGCGCCTAGGCTGTTCGGGGCGTTTTTTATTTTTGTATTTTTTCAGTATTTTTATTTGCTTCTTATACATATGGGCTACACATAGTACCATAGAGGAAACATAAAAATAGAGGGCAGAATGAGGCTATGACAGCAGTAGGAGATGGGAATCAGAACAAGAACATAGGGAAGTAATATCAGCAAGTCTGCAATAACGATTGGAGCATGAGATGTAGAAAAGAAACAAAAGAAAACACGAAAAAGGGGTGGGAAGAGGTTGTAACTCAGAGGGAAAATGGAGGATGGGAAAGAAAAGAAAAGAAATATTAACTACAACAACAATATCACAAGGAACAGGTGATGTAAAAGCGGAAAACATAAGTAACAAGATCAGCAACAGTACGAAGTATAGGTGATATAAAAGAGGATTAGTAGAAAACAGAATTCCTAAAAAGAAGCCAAATGGATGTTGTAACAGCAGCAGGAGAAAGACATGGAGGACGAAACAGTGAGAAGAAAAATCATAGCAGCAACACCAGGAGCAGCAGATGTAGAACAATAAATCAAGATTGCAGAAAAAAAAGGGAATGCAAAAGGAGGCTGTACCAGCAGGGGGGAGAAGAAAAATGTCAAAAAATGTAGACAGAGATGGATGAGGAAGTGAGTAAGAGGAGACATAGGAGAAAGAAGATAAAAGGAGGAGAAGAACCAACACAGCAGTAAAAGCAACTAGCAAAACTAAAGATGAACTGTCAGGAAGGAAAAAGAAATGAAAACTTAATGCATCGACGCCTAGGCTGTCTGCCCAGCCCGCCTAGGCGTCCACCTAGACAGCCTAGTACGCCCAGCTCGCCCAATTCCCATGAAGATTCTAGGCGCCTAGTATTAGAACCCCCATGAAGCGCCTAGGACGCCTAGGCGCCCTCCTTGATAACTAAGTTGATGGTGACATTCATTCCTATCAAGCCCCCAAGGTTCATGCGCCAGATTTATGGAACCAATAGGGTAGTCATAAACACCTCGTCCAGTTCGTGTTCGTGTCACATTGTGCATGTATGTAGTCTTCTGTGCTAATTCCGGTTGGCTATACTTTTTAGACGATTTGAAGATACCTCTACTGCTACATCGAATTGTGCCTTCATGTTCGTGCCACATTATGTACGTGGGATGTGTTGAATGTGCGCTTATGCCACTCACACATTCCTCTCCAATGAAGATGGCGTACTTGGGGTATTTCTGATTGTCTGCTCCAGTTTGATTGTGGTGAGTTTTTCTGTGATTCCATTTATCAGATGTTCTTCATTCCATATGCACTTCAAAAGACCTTCTCCAAAGCTCGAGCATTTCCATCCTGCAGAATACAACTGAAAAGAGGCGTCATCATATGCTCAGTTGGGAAGCATTGTTTAAGGGAGAGTGAAATTTTTTTGCATGGGGAGCAAGGTTGAAAAAGGCATGAGGCGCATTGAGGCATTTTTATCTCGATGAGGTGAGGCGTAAGCCTCGAGGCGGTTGAGGCATAAGCCTCAGAATGTCCCGAGGCGTTCCTATATATATTAATATATTATATAAGAAAATATACAGCAATGCAAGTTATGCAACTTGACAACTACATCAAGAAATCACGAAACGTTAGCTGTTTATAATCGAAATTTGAACAAATGGCAAATAAATGTCCGGGACATATCATGTCCCACATAAACCGTGTCCAGCTGGGAAAAAAGCTCAAACGGGCTGGGCACAGCTTGGGCGTGTCCAAACATTTTGGGCCGTGCCCGTGTCTGTGTCCCAAAAGTGTCCGACAGGGCCACGAGAACCGTATAGAAGTGTCCGCTTCACAGGATCCAAGGTGTCAGCGCTTCACAAGATCCAAGCAAGGAATCAATATCTCCCAAAGATGCTATGTTCTAGATCTTTTGAAAGAACATGGATGACTAATGCAAAAGCTTGTGTTTACTTACTCCTATGGGTATCACCTAGGAAGCTTGGACACAAACACGTATATATTATTGACACAAACATGGATACATGAATGGAAATTTTCAAAAATATAGGACACAAACACGACGCTGGACACATTAAAAAAGTACATATACATGTATGTTGTTTTTATGTATAAAGACAAAAGAACAAGCACATTCAAACACAAAGATCACTTCATCCGCGCTATATCCAATTTCATATTTACATTCAACACACATTGCATACATCATGGAATCAAGCCGCCATCAAAGATACTATCAAACAAGCCTACATTGTGATTACAATAACAATCAACCTTATAGACAATTTATTCACAAATAAAAATATGAGTTAAATACTAGGAAGCACGGATACGGATACGTATCGGATACGGGTACGGGTACGGGGATACAACAATTTTCAAAAATATAGGATACGGGTACGTCATGGATACGACAATTTTTTAATATTTATTTTAATATTTTAAAAATAACCAATATATTTATTTTAAAAATAGATGAAGACAATCAAATTTCATTCTAAAATCACAATATTTCTAAAGAAAATGGAAACCAATACCATAATAACAAACAATGATTTAAAATGGGGGTCTTTCATTCATATTAATGTGAGACAAGTTACAAAAAGACATGATAATATCATATTCTAAACCTTTCACATTTCATGTATCATGTAATGTTGTGTTGTAAACTGAGTTGTGTCATCTGTGATACCAAACTATCTTCTCTCATGTATAGCTAGCTACTATGAAGCACATATATAGATACAGAAACAGATACATGTACGAGTGCGGTACGGGGATACGACAATTTTCAAAAATATAAGATACAGGTATAACATGGATACAACAGTTTTTTAATGTTTATTTTAAAATTTTAACAAAAAGTACCAATTTCTTTCTCAAATCGCAATACAATAGGGGGAGTCTAGAGTTGGAAGTCACATGGTTTTGGGATTTTGAGGGATCACACGAGTGGGGTGCTCTCTTGGCTGCTAAATGGGTTGGTTGTATCATGGCTGCATTAAGGTCTTATCCTGCTAATAAAAAAAGGAATACGACTTTAGAAGTATTTGGTATGTATTAGAGAGTATCTAGGGAGTATTAGTATCAAATATGTATTCAGTATTGGTAGGACACCTATTTTGGAGTATCGGTGCTCCATAGGGGGAGACATAAGGATGGGGATGCAATGATTATCTTCAAAGGAGATGAAATAGATATTGTCTAGATAGAAATCCAGAATAAATCACAATGGATCTAGTCACACAAACAAGAGGCATGTTAACCCAACGATACTAAATTGAAGCCTTTCATAGAATATGGAAGGACATCAACGTGCATAAAACTTGCACCTTAGCAGGGAAAGCATCCAGAAGTACCATGTGAAGGTGAATGAATTTGTTTGCAATAAAGAACAAAGAAAAATTTAGATTACATATTGAAGTTCTTAAAAAAGTGAAATTCCAAATAACAGAGGAGGTACAAACAATAAAGAGAAGAAGGAAGATTGGCATTTAGCAAGAGGAATGGTGACTAACCTTGAACTACTTCAAGGAAGCAACTATGACAACCTTGATGCAAGCTACTACTTAGCATAGAGGGTTGAGACATGAGCTGGTGTCAAATGCTAATCTAGTATTGTCATGCCCAGATTTTTTTCTAGTTTTTACCGACTGGATACGGCCGGGATACGGCAAGATACGGATTAGGAGTATTCGATACGTATCCAGGAGTATCCACGGAGTATTGGTATCCAATACGTATCGGATACGGGTACGACACCTGTTTTGGAGTATCCGTGCTTCATAGGTTAAATACCACAAGAATGAACTCACAGTAAAATATTTCACATATTAAATTTTGGAACACTAAAGAAATAGTGGTGGCGGTAGAGGACAACAAAGAAAGAAGAGGGAGGTATGCTGTTATTTGTAGTAAAGGTGAGTGAAAACAATGATGGTAGTGTTTCCCCTTCTTAATTAGTGTTGGGCCATATACTGGCTATGTCCAACCCGTGTCCGGGTTGTATCCAACTCCTAATTAGAGAAAGCAGGACTTGGACCCGTCCATCGCCCATCCACCGTGTGCGTGTCCATGTTGGACACGTATCAGACATGGACACACCAACCTCCAAGAAGTATCCATGCTTCCTAGGTTATCACATGAAGGTTCAAATTGAAGGAGCTGTGTTCCCATCTTGAAAAGTATTAGTGAACTGTCAAAGAACGAATCTACTAGACTATAACGCACCTTGGCAGTTTCTATGCAGTTAGGGTTGTTAGTCAACACACGAGCTTTCCCTTATACTCTGACTGGAGCACTATATATTATATTTTGAGGTTTTTAAAAGGCGCTCCAAGAAACAACTTATTCTATGAACGACCTTGGCAAAAAACAGCCTCTGTTACTGGGTACACAGATGCAGATTGGGATGGAAACTCCCAAGATAGGTGTTCAACATCAGGCTACTTCATTCTACTGGGAAATTAAATTGCTTGTAGGAGCAAGATGCAAGCATTTGCTGCTTGCTTGAGCACAAAAGCCGATTATAAAGGTATCACTCATGCATGTAGTGACTTTTAATGGGTATAATGCATTCATTCTGAATTCAGAATTCCTATGCCTACAACCACACCATGTTGTGACAATCAATCTACTATTTGTATCGCCAACAATCCCATCTTAGATAAGCACACAAAGCATATCGGGGTTGATTACCATTTTGTGTGTGGCCTTGTCAAAGCCAAGACAATAATTTTGCTCCAACTTATCCAACTGAAGCATTATGCAACAATCCCGTCTTACTTGAAAGCATGGAACGTAACTTCGACGGATTTTGGCAAAATTTCGCCAAAACTTCGAACTTCGACCATAGGCGAAGTCATATCCCAAATACTTTGACCTCATCCAAAATTTGGGGCGATGTTTCACTGATGTTGGTGAAGTTTTTTTGTGTGTATTTTTCGTCTCAACTTCTCCAAAGTTGTCGAAGTTTCCTCAAAGTTGGCGAAGTTAGGCGAAGTTGGGGTGAAGTTGAGACGGCCCTGAACATTAATCCAAAGTGCCCTAAAGGCCGTATAAGGCGTACATGTCGCCTCCAACCCTCTTCATAACTTCTAATATCAACTCCTATGTTTGTTGTTGCCACTTTTTCCTAGCGAGGGTGTTGTAACTACTATTTGATCGTATATTGTATAGAATACGCATGGTGAACTGTATTTGTATGTGTATTGCACATTTGACCCTTGCAAGAAACACATTGTATTATCAACCTACCTAGGGCTAGAGGGTCGTGAATCGTGTTTTGTGTTAAATTAACATGTATAAGATAAAGGTATAACATATTAGAAGTTTTCGATCAAAGTTTCATTCAAATTCACATCATTTTCTTCAAAAAAGGGCATTGAAGTTTATTGAAGTTTGCTCTAAACTTCCTCAAAACTTCTTCGAAGTTTCCACAAACTTCCACTTCCACACCTGGCGAAGTCGACACGAAGTTGAATCATGCTTGAAAGCATTATCATATTTTATGCTCCATGTTTTACCCACTTTCAGGCTCCAGGTTACCAAATTGCTGCTTACATGGATTACTCCAACTTATCCAACTGCGACACACACTACGTTTCCTACTTCTAGCATGAGTTCCATACAGTTTATTTTTCCATGCATCTTCACTTTGAATATGCAGTATATGGTCCTATAGCGTTTTTTAAACAAAGGGTTGGAGATTGTCGGGTGGGCCTTTGTGTCACTAGATTTTCCCCGAGGAGCACTGCAAGACTCCCTTGTGAATTTATTGTTCTTTTTGTTGGAAGCCAACCCAGGAACATACGGTCCACAATATGCTGATTACTCTTTCCTGTGGATTCATTGTCGTAGAAGTCATGTCTGAAGATTAAAGGGTAAATAATCCTATCCCGGGCAATTAAAGCAATTAGAAATTGGTTTATGGGAACTCCCTTTTGAGCAAACCAAAGCAAGGTGTGTGTGTAATGCGTAAGATTACTATAACTGTGAGGGTTAAACCTTATTTATAATTCATCCTAGTATATTTAGGCTGTTTACAAAAAATAGGCTTTAGTGATCAAACACAGTTTAGCATCAGCAAGTTGTTATAATTATGAAACAAATCATTTGGTTTTCTGAAAATATTTTGCTGCCTGGTGCAGGGCTAGGATGGACCTCATGGAAGAAACGATGGTTTATCCTGACTCGTACATCATTGGTCTTCTACAGAAGTGATCCAGTATGTTGCTCGCTCCTGTTTCTTTTTTTGTATTGCAACCTTTTTCAAGAATATAAGGCACATCTAAATTCTATCATAGCTCTAAGTTAAACATTAGCCTTTTTATCTAGACAGACATAAATTCCATGTTTTAATCTGATGTCATTGGGTGTTCTAGTGATGTATTGGAATATATGAACAAGGTTTTGAAATTTACAATCCCATGCATAGCTCTTCCCTGCCCCAAGACCAAAAATTGCAATATCAAAAACTAAGATTCTGAATTTTCAGATCTTGGGTATCTGATATACTTTTGAAGTGATGCTACATGTTTTCAATTCGGACCATTTTGCTAGTGAACGTAGCTTTGTTTACATCATGTTCAACAACAACTATATATATTAGTCATCATTGGGAGAGCAAAATTTGTGACCATTTGCAGTGTCATATGGTGTTTATTCATGGATTCAAGCTTCAGAGTTTTTCTAGCCTGCCTCCTTTTTAGATCGCTAAAGTCAAACTTCAATCTTGTTGGTGACAATGGAATTGGAACTTGTTGTCTTTTTCTGCCCATATCTCTTTTTTTTACTTGCCTCTGGTTTTTAATTTGGTTTACCGGCCCCCACCCACCCCCCCACATTTTTTTTTACACCTGGTTGCTTCCTTCTAGATATTGCCACAAATTTGGGATCGGGATCCACTTGACAGAGGTTAAAAAATTTGCCACTAGGAACTTGCATGGGAAATTCAGATAAAATTCAATAAAGATTCAGTAAAAGTCCGGTCATTATTTGAGACACATTTTAGATATTATGATATGCCTTTATATCTAGTTATATACACAAACAAATACAAAAATTACATATACAATCATGATATATGCATACACGAATAGCGTATTTTTTATTTACTTCCAAATTCCCAACCATCGAATCACACAGTGTTCTCATTTCCCAAAAAGGAATTATCTGGGAATATTCATGAATAATTCGCCAAAATTAGGAATAATTCATTTAATTTGGAACAATTTGCAGAATCTAAGAATAATATACAAAATCAGGAATTAACCAGATCTCTATTGCAATCTGGACATAGCATTTACCAATGAAAAGTTCACAATTAATTAGAAATGTCAATGAATTTTTGACTATAATACTTTGAGGTCTGTTTTTTGCAAACTCCATCCCCTATCTGACTCTACTCCTGCCATCCTCCTTTGCATTTTGGATGGGATGTTAGGGATGTGGGAAAGATGTTGCAGTGAACTGCAGCAAAGCAGCCACAGTGTAGATTGCAGTACAGGTGGAAAGGGGAGAGTGACCCCAGGGTGCGTAGGGCCGGAGGCAGTGGTGATCAGCAGGGTGGCCCCAGAGTGAGTCACATGAGGCAGCATTTTATGGCAGTTTATCAGGG
Organism: Alisma plantago-aquatica; assembly: GCA_963693085.1. Taxonomy (NCBI): domain Eukaryota; kingdom Viridiplantae; phylum Streptophyta; class Magnoliopsida; order Alismatales; family Alismataceae; genus Alisma; species Alisma plantago-aquatica. Next base: position 139,441,653 of record OY856410.1, on the reverse strand, counting down.
TTGCTCATTTGTTCTACGGGGTTTATATATTGATGAGAATATTAAGATTGACAATGCAAGTGTTAGAACTTGGAAGGGGTGCATGCAAAGACAAGATTCATACATTGTACTGATCCAAGTAATTATTATTCCACTTACAAATTCCTAGAAATTCTGCTATAAAATGCTTGATGTGGCCTAATTATTGGTTGCATGTGTGTTCCATTTGGTATGATCGACCCAGAGTGTTAAATGTTGAATCATTCTGTTGAAAATCCAGAAAGGAGAACAATTCTTGTATGTTACTATTATGGCAATGCACCTTGTATATAATAAGGGTAAAGAGTTACGACATAAATGCTATCACATCATCAATTGTAGGAGTGTTACAAGGAACAGCATCTAATTAATTTTTTTTGTGTTAAATGATCTTTGACCATGAGCATAGTAACTTGGCTTTTGAGCAATTTGTATGTAATGCGTAAGAATTCAGAGAATAAGATCCAACCGCAACCTAATGTTTCCCCTCTTTCCCTCATAGCCACCACCCCTCTCTACCTTTCATCTATGTTACCCCCTAGCCGCCCACTGTCCCCCCCCCCCCCCCCCCCCCCAAACTGCCCGCTAATTCCTCTTCCCCTCGCCATCCACCCGCCTACAACACCCCCCGCCGTATGTAGCCCTGCGTACCCCGCCAGCCACCCATCACCTGCCAACCACCTGCCATTGTCCCACGCAAGTCACCGCTCCACCGCCCCCAGCAGCTGCTCAAGCCGCCTACCGCCACATGCAATCCCACGCAAGCCGCCACTCCACTGCCTTTCCTCCCTCACCTCGTACAACCCCTCCGCATCCACCCCCCCACCCGACCTTCCATCTTCTCTGCCACCGCCTTCACTAGTCCTCCCATTCCCCATCCTTCAGTCGATCCCATGTTCATCCTTCCACTCGCCGTACTATCCTCCACCCACTCGCCTTCTTGATCCCGCTGCCATCTCTTCATCCCGCTACTTTCCGATCTTAGCCTCGTCATTCCCGTCTTGATTTGCCTGTTATCGGAAAGGCTGTCCTTGGTATAAAACAACCGATCCTCTGTTCGACTTAATTCTTCGGGAGGGACTTGCTCCCTCCTATCAACCTTCGTCGCATATCGGTCTAAATTGAGATGTGACGTTGGTTTATTAATTAATACAATTTTAATGCCCCTTCTTTGGGTCTCTAAACTATTCAGTTGATTACTTGTGTGATTCTTCACGTCCTTCTGAATTGACAACATGTGGACTGATCTAGACTGATTCCATCATGACCTCTAATGATAATTTAAGAACTCTCTACGTGACCGTAATAAAACTGGATGGTTCTAGTTACCATACGTGGTTAGCTTCCTTCGAGTTGTACGTCAACTCGTCAAGGTCTAAGGCCCGATCTTCTCATCTAATCACTAAAGGACATGTTACTCCATTTAAAATTGCTGACGAGAAAACTTAGCAAGCCTATAACCTATGGTTTAGAGATGAATAAGAGTGATGACCAGGATGGTCAACAGTGCCGAACAAAAAAAAAGTCAAATCTCTTTTACGACTTAGAATGGCAAAAGCCATGTGGGATCGGTTATCACTTGTTTACTCTCACTAACAACATCCTAAAAGGGTGTTTGAAATCTTTGAAAATCTGGCTAAAAAGAATTCTCTAATGATACATCTGTTGAGGACTATTATAATCAATGCTGTGCTTTGTGGGATGATTTGAAGTATACCATCCCCTAACGTCTGATATCACTGAAGTTCAAAGACATCGGAACGAACTTTAGTTGGTACAATTTCTTGTTGGATTATCTGCCTCTTTTGCAGGAGTTGTGGATCACATCGTGTCTAGTGATCCTGTAAGGAGTGGGACCCGAGAGGGGATCCACTTCCTACTTAATTTGAGGAATAAATCCATCTATTTCAAACACACTAAAAAGATATGCTGGAATAGGTGTAATTTTTTCATCGCACAAATGATGGTATACAAAATAACGAAAGTATAGCATCGGAATATTATTTCTTAACTATATTTAATTCATTAAGGTTACATAATATTCTCCCACTTAGGTTTACATAAAAGCAACAACATCAGGATCTAAGTAGAGGGATATTCATCTATCTCAAGTGTATCTCCTCAAGAGCCCCACCTAGCAGTACCAGGTCCATGTCACCATGTCCAGTCTTCCAAGTCCTACACCTGGGAAGCATACCCCACAAGAGAAGACAAAAATAGAAGTTGTGAGCATAAGAGCCGATATGTGCATATTAATCGGGATTTGAGCAATATAAAGGAAATACGACATTAAATATAACAAGGCTTCCCATAGAAGAGGAAAGTACTATCCAAGTGGATATTAATATAATATGAATTGCAAGAAGATGATAATCAAGAAAAACACTTGCCTTTAATACAATATAAGAGGTGCCACAAAAGTTTATATAACTAATTTAGGACACAACCCATCATAATAATAATCAACTTACATGCATGTGAGATAAGCATAGCACTAGCATAAGAGTAGGATCCTTCTTTTTATGTTAATAGAAACCTCTTCTTTATTATCCATACACTCTTAACTTTCTTTGTGCATAATGCTTGAATCCACAGTTTATGTGGCCTACGAAACGACACTAACCCTGTCCACGACCAAATTTTTGACCTTTCACATCTTCTTTATTTGAATATTTCGTAACTTTCTAATATAATGTTAACTTCTCAACACGCTTCAGCTTCTCATGAAAACTAGCTATTTTTTTAAGAACCCCACTTTGCATCATGTTTTGAAGCCCCTTAGGCCACCAGTGTGGATCCCCATGACAACTTTGGCACTGATCCCCTCCCTAGGAAAAACCGTTTGCTAGGTAACTTTTTTGCTTAGTTGACCTAAGAACCCCACTTGGCGTTATGTTTTGAAGCCCCTTAGGCCACCTTTGTGGATCCCCATAACAACTTTGGCACCCATCCCCTCCATAAGAAAAACCATTTGATGACTGGAACTAGCCTCTGATACTGTAATAATTGGCACGATTCCATCTCCACTAGTTGGAGACTCTAAGACTGGTCAACTCATGGATCCAAGGCACCTCAATCATTGAGTTCAACACTACTGCTTCCTTAAGCCAAACTTCATCAACTTTCCACACCACAGAAGAGACTTCCCAACCCATCTTCTACATTGGCTTTATCCCTAACTTACAACAGTGTTATGAACATGTACACACCACGAAATGATGTAAACTATTTCTGCACCACCACCAAGATGAGGCAGTAGGATCAAGATGCTCACCCTCAAAACCCCCCTGCTTTCCTTAAGCCAAACTCCATCAACTTTCAATACCACAAAAGCGACTTCCCAAACCATCTTCTACACTGTCTTTCTCCTAATTTGAGTAATATTATGAACATGCATACTTTCAAACAATGACGTAAACTCTTTATGCACCACCACCAAGAGGACCCAGTAGGATGAAATTGCAATCAGCCAATCAGGTCAAGTTTAAAAGTCGGCTTTGACAACCATAACAATCTTCTGCTGGATCCATATCCTTCTAAAGGTATATCTCTTGCAGAGAAATTCGGCTACAAGCTGAAAATAAGACCTGACAAAGGTAATTGCATGCTCTAGGAGTTTATCAAAGGCATGGGTGGGAGGTTGCAATGTACCTGGCTTATAATAGATGGTCCAATATATTATGTCTATAGATAGAAAAGGAGTTGTTTATTCAGTGAATAAAAAAGGGTACAGGGTACTCTCTTATATAGCTATCGAGAGTTGAGACACACGTACAAGCATGCAATATGGGACTAATACAATAGAGCAGTATAAGAGATAACACAGCAGAAACAGAAAATAACACAGTATTTCTATACTCCCCCTCAAGCTGGAGCGTAGATGTCGAATAAGCCCAGCTTGTCAATCAGAGTCTGGAAGCGAGCTTTAGGTAGAACTTTGGTGAAGATATCTGCAAGTTGCTTCTCAGTGCTGAGATATGGAGTGGAGATGTGTCCAGATAGAACTTTCTCCCGAACGAAGTAGCAATCAACCTCAAATATGTTTTGTTCTTTCATGAAAGGTGGGGTTGCTCGCAATGAAAATGGAAGCCTTATTATCGCAGAACATAGGAATGGGGCTAGAAGAAGTGATATCAAACTCGTTCAGAAGACCTCGGACCCACAGTGGCTCACACGTAGTATGAGCCATGGCTCTATATTCTGCCTCTGCACTAGATCGGGCAACAACTGTCTGCTTTTTGCTGCGCCAAGTAACCAGATTTCCTCCCACAAAAGTGCAATATCCAGATGTAGATTTCCTGTCAGATCGACTTCCTGCATAGTCAGAATCAGAAAATCTAGATAAATTGCAATGGCCATGCTTTTTGTACAAAAGACCTTTCCCTGGAGAGCTTTTGAGATATCGTAAGATGTGACAAATAGCATCCCAGTGGCATTGCCGGGGTTTATCGAGATACCGACTTATGAATCCTACAACAGCTGCCAGGTCAGCTCTAGTGACAGTCAAATAGATAAGCTTGCCAACCAGTCTCCTGAACTGGTGACGATCAACATAAGGAGAAGTATCATGTTTTGGCTGTTTCTCGTAAAAGAAACATATTTTCTCTTACAGCCTAGAGGAGTGTTGGCTGGCTTGCAGCCTAGCATGCCTGTTTCTTGTAAAAGATCAAGAACATATTTTCTCTGTGACAAGCATAGTCCTGCTGAAGATCTAGCAACCTCAATACCTAGAAAATATCATAGTTTCCCTAGGTCTTTGGTGATGAAGTGCTGTGCTAAATACTTTTTGGTTGCCTGTATTCCTGCACTGTCACATAAGACAATATCATCAACATATACAATAAGGATGACAAGTCCTGCTGTAGTTTTACAAATAAATGCAGAATGATCAGATTGTGAACGCCGAAAGCCAAAGGTAAGTAAGATCTGACTGAGCTTGTCAAACCATGCACATGGGCTTTGTTTCAGACCATATATCGCCTTTCTGAGTTTATAGATTTTAGAAGTAGACTCCCCCTGAGCAACAAATCTCGTAGGTTGCTCCATGTAGACCTCCTCCTGTAGATCTCCATATAGAAAAGCGTTTTTGACATCAAGTTGAACCAAAGGCCAGTCTTTATTCACAACAATAGATATTAGAATACGAACATAATTTAAGCGTGCGACAGGAGAAAAGGTTTCAAAATAATCAACTCCATACGTCTGAGTATATCCTTTCGCAACTAATCGGGCTTTCAAGCGTTCAATGGTACCATCCGGTTGGTATTTAATAGTAAATATCCAGCGACATCCAACAATATGGCATGAAGAGGGACAATCAACAAGATCCCATGTCTTACGTTCACAGAGTGCATTCATTTCCTGCTCCATAGCATGTTTCCAGGCAGGATTGCGAAGGGCCTCTTCGGCTGATTTAGGAATTGTCACAGCAGACAACACATAATTGAAGCAAGCAAAGCTACCACAGAGATTGTCAGATGAACAGAAATTACTGATAGGATGTTGAGTACATGATCGAACACCTTTTCTTAAACTGATAGGAAGATCCAAGTCAGAAAATACCTCAGTGGATGTTGGATCAACCGTAAACGTAGGAGTTGGTTCGACCGGGGCTGCAGAAGCATTGATGGTCTTTGACCGACGCCGATAGACTTGCAATGGGCGTTCTGTAGGCACAAAAGGGGTTGGTAATTCCTCAACAACCAATGGTAACGGTGTGGTAGCCATAATATCAGCCGACAATTTTTTGCCATCAGTGGAATAATAAGGCATATGCTAAAAAAAGGTCACATCCGAACTAACAAACCACTGTCTTTTAACAGGATAAAAACAACGATAGCCTTTCTGTGTACGGGAATATCCCATAAAAACACATTTGACTGAGCGAGCATCAAGTTTGGTGAGGCCAGGATGAAGATTTTTCACAAAACAAGTACTCCCAAAAATGCGAGGGGTAGAGAGAATAAGGGTTTATCAGGAAACAAAATGGCGTACGAGACCTGATTTTTCAAAACAGAGGAAGACATGGGATTGATGAGATAGCACGCCGTAGAGACAACTTCAGGCCAGAAGTGATGGGGTACTTTGTAGTGTATGAGAAGGGTGCGAGCAACCTCAAGTAGGTGGCGGTTTTTCCTTTCAGCGACGCCATTTTGTTGAGGAGTGTAAGGGCAGGAGGTTTGGTGTATGGTTCCTCGGGCAACACAAAACGATGTAACAGATTGTTGCATAAACTCCAGGGCATTATCAGTACGAAAAATTTTAATAGGTCGATTAAATTGAGTGTGAATTTCAGCAAAGAAGGTGCGAATAGTGTCTAACATAGTATCTCGACCTTTTAGTAAAAACAACCATGTGGTGCGGGAATAGTCATCAATAAAGGTCATAAAATATTTCACACCCGAGTGACTGGATACGGAACATGGTACCCAAATATCAGCATGAACAAGATCAAAAATTTCTTTAGAAGCAATAACTTTCTTAGCAGGAAAAACAGATCGAGTTTGTTTGCTTAAAACACAAGTTTCATAGGAAAAATTGTGCTCAGATAAAGTAGGAAGTAAATGTTTTAATTTAGCAGCAGAGGGATGGCCCAATCAAAAGTGCCACTGAAGTCCCGTCACTGAAGTAGATAGCATAGCAGCAGCAGTAGGAGGTCCATCCAGATAATACAGTGCATCTGGTCCTTCACGGCCTGAACCAATCCTCGTCTTCGTGCGGAGATCCTTCAAAACACAGCCAGAAGGATCAAATTTAATAGAGCAGTTGAGTTGTTTTGTCATTTTACCGACTGACAGCAGATTAACAGGAAATTTTGGAATATACAAAACAGAATGCAACTGCAATTTTGGTGAAAGACGAACTGTGTCAGTGCCGTGAACTGCAGTTTTGGATCCATTTGCAACAGTATCAGATGATATAGGAGCAGTTTTATTGAGAACAGAAAAAAGACGAAGATCACCGGCCATGAGTGGATGCACCCGAGTCAATGCACCACTGTTTGTTACGAGATGATGGAGAGGCGAGCATGGCAGAGGGTCCTGGTGTAGACGAGGATGGCATATGGGCGAGACGTTCCTGGAACATCTTCTCGAACTCAGACCGTAACCAGTCCGTGTTCGCAGGAGCAGCAGGCGCATCAGCGGTAGAGTCAGTAGTAGTTTCTATAGCAGCCTGGTTAGCCCAAGCGGGCTTGCCGTGCTTAATCCAACAACGATCTTTAGTATGATTGTCCTGACCACACCAGTTGCAGTAGTGAGAGCCGGGAGGAGCATCACGTCCAGGAGTAGATGAGTCGCGACCTCCCGAGGGAGGAGGGCGACCGCCGCGACCACGGCCACAGCCAGAATCAGTAGAGCGAGCAATAAGCGCTGGGTGCTCAACAACAAGAGTAGGGGTCATAGACGGCAGGCGTTGGACTCTTTTTAGAACATCCTGAAGGGTTGGCAGCAGATCACTTGACAGGATCTGGTCAACCACGCCAGAAAAGGAGGCAGGAAGTGCAGCCAAGAACTGCACCAGTTGCAGTTCGTTGCGCTGCTTCTGAGCAATTTTGATGTCCGCCATCAAGGGGTGGTAGAATTCAAACTCATTCCACAGAACCGAGCATTGATTGTAGAAATTATCAATGGAAGTGTCAGTGGAGAACTCCTTTTTCGCCAAAGTTTTGAAAATTTCAAAGACACGCTTTGGATTCTCCTGATGAGAGTAGACGTGGGACAGTTGATCCCACATAGCCTTAGCATCATGAAGGCAGAGAAGAGATTGGTTAATTCGAGGCTCGGTACTATTGAGGATCCAAGACATGATGCCGGAGTCATCCTTGGACCATTGCGCATAACTTTGTCTGGTTTTGTCATCCGAATTAGCGGTAGGAACAGGAGGAGGCTCAGTCGTAAGATGGTGATACCGGCCTTGTGCGTTAACATATAGAACAAAGGACGCCGACCAGAGATGGTAGTTGGAGCCACCGTCGAGTTTCACCGTGGTGACACACAGAGATCGGGGAGGCTCAGGAAAAGCCATGGCAGAAGCAGTAGTCGATGCAGTAGCATATTAGAGTAGAGACCCACAAAGGGCAGATAACAACAACAGGGATCAGACGTGTTAGATCAGAAAATCCGTATCGGGCAGAATATGCATAGAGAAACCTACGCCGTCATGAGGAAAACTCAACGTTCCGTCATGAGGCGCAGGCAGATAGGACGGTGAGACGAAAAGACTCTCAACTTAGCCGGCCAGCGGATGTCCGAACGTAGATCGAAAGAGCACCCGGACGTAGAGGGAGAAGGAGGTAAAAACCAGTGACAGCCGACCGAAAGGGTAGAAGCCTGGAGGAGGAAGAAGGTTGCGGGTGGGGTTGTTTGTTGGGGAGAGGAGGCGGCGGTGGGAGGAGAGGTGGCGGTGGGGAGGGAGGGTGGACGGAGGAGGGTGGCGGCGGGTGGGTGGAAGGAGGAAGGGGCGACGGCGGGTGGCAGGGAGGGGGGTAGGCGACGGCGGGTGAGGGTGGAGGGGAGAGGAGGGTGGCGGCTGGGGGAGAGAGGGAGGGCAGGGCAGTGGGCAGGGAGGGTGGAGGAGGGATCGGTGGCGCCGGGTAGGGGGGAGGGGGCGGCGGGCGGTCGGGGGGGGACTTACATCATGGGTGGGTTGATGGGTGGGGAAATGGAGAACCTGCTCTCGATACCATATAGATAGAAAAGGAGTTGTTTATTCAGTGAATAAAAAAGGGTACATGGTACTCTCTTATATAGCTATCGAGAGTTGAGACACACACACAAGCAGGCAATATGAGACTAATACAATAGAGCAGTATAAGAGATAACACAGCAGAAACAGAAAATAACACAATATTTCTATAATGTCCTTAGCTAAATAACAGGTGGAAGGATGTTACAACTTGCGCAGACCATTCACAAAAAGAATTGCATACTACTTGGAAATTAGATACGGAAAAGGTGGATTTACTCTTTAGTTTTGTTGGCTGAACTAAATAGCTCAAGGAAAACTCAGAATAATACATGGAAAGACTTTATGGGTTAGCTCTTAGCCAACAATCATTTTTCCAGAAGGGGGGAGTTAGCCTAACAAGCTATCACTGCTTGTTCATCAAGGACAACAAGTCAAACAACCATGTGCTTCTCTTGTGATCTTAGCTTCTTGGATTTGGAGCCAATCGGTGATGATTGCTAAGACCCAACCAAAGATTGCTGGAGGTAAACAGCTATATAAAACGTAACACTGGGTTATGCTCCCTCCAACGCTTATGCATGGAGAGAAAGCGTAGCATTTTTTCGTAGGGAAGGCTACTTTAGAGAGAACATATGGTGGCACATTTTGAATTTGTGAAAGCATTTTGTAGAAATTTTGCTTAATTTTCCTTCTCTGAGTCTCTGACATAAGAGATACATTAGTGTATAGAGCGAAACGTCATATAAATATCATTTTTTTGTAATTTCTCCCCTTTATTGAATGAGTGGAGGACCACACTTTCAGATACAAAAGTTGCGCCAAGCTTCTAGTGCATTGATGCCACCATTCGCTAGAATTGGAGCTTCCAATCCCACACAGTCAGCTCTGAGTTAACCAAGAAAGGAAGCACTTGTCTGTAGCTAACTAGCTGTCTTTGTCACTATTATAACATCTCCAAGTAACACTGATTTCAGCAGATGGTACGGGAGATTGTGAGCCCCAACATCACTAATCCACCACCAGCACCATCACCACTAGCGCCACATTTGCCATCTGTCTCCATGCCCCCCCCCCCCCCCCCCCCCCCCACACACACACACACACAACGAAGCCCTTCAAACATTGTTATACCCTTCCATAACCACTAAGCCCCCATGCACGAGTCTAGTTGAGGTTGGCTTACCTAGAACTGCACCATGTGATGTGGTCCAACGAGAGGAGGGTGCCAATTCAGGGTCCGAACTGTAGGACCAACAAGTGCATCATTAATAGGATTCAATCCCGGCATGCTAGTGTAGCCTTCTGATGCGACTGGTTTCGCCAATACCTCTAAGCAGCTTTGCACTTGTGAATCAAATGTCCATGACTGAAGCAACACAAATAGAGGTCTAAATTGAACCACAACAGATTGACCCCGATCATCTTGGGTCACTGATTTCTTTTGAGGGGCCCACCTCCTGGAGAGACCTTCTGCGTGGATGGCACAATATGTCAAGATGTGGTCTTGTAGGCTCTCCCATATGCTAACTCTCCTATTCAGCATGGCTGCAAAGGGGAAACCCCTAGCTACATGCTGCTGTCATGCAAAACACCTCCACTTTGTTAATCATCTTCATATTCCTTTCCTAGTTAGATTAGGTAGAGTCAGTTCTTTTACATACATTATTCTTATACCTCGTATGTTTGTATCTACGATAGGGGGTTTGCCCCCACAGTGTCTGCAACTTTCCTTTCCTTTCTTAAATTCAACATATGAAAAGATGGCAACTTTCTCAAATTCTGCTAACATTATTGGCTTACAATCATTGTATTATTAACATGAGACAATGATTAATTAGAGAATGACCTATTCTTAAGAATGTGTCAGATGCATGAACATGCAATCATCTATATGGTTCAGTGAAAATGGGTGCCATAGCAATCTACTAGCTTTACTTTGCAGAATTATTTAAATATAGCTTATATCTGAAGTAATTCCACACTTCAAACTGATAATTGATTTTGGATCTTCATATATGTTAGAAAAATGTTATTTGGAATGAAAATTTATAGCGGCCTAATGATTCATATTGACAAGATATTGATGCTTGAGTTGCAGATTTTGGTCGGGATTCGGATTGAAATTATTATTGTAGCCATGTAAACCATTTTATGGGCTGATTATCATTAATTGTTCTATTTCTCATCAGAATACATCAAATCAGAGAGGAGCAGAAGCAAATCTTACTCTTGGTGGAATTGAACTCAATAGTTCTGGGAGGTGAACATATTTCACTGGGTTTTGATGTTTCACTAATTTTAACTTTTGAACTAGATATTAAAGTCATTAAAATATATGACATGTTCCTTAACTGTTCAGTGTAGTTGTAAAAGCTGACAAAAAGCTAATAACCGTACTCTTCCCTGATGGTCGAGATGGACGTGCTTTCACTCTGAAGGTTTCTTCTTGACTTTCCTTATATATGTATATTGATGTTCAAGGTTCACTTATCTCATTTTGTTGTTGCAGGCAGAAACTTCTGAGGATTTGCAAGAATGGAAAACTGCCCTTGAAAATGCTTTAGCTCAGGCACCAAGTGGATCTGTTGTACTGGGACAAAATTCAATATTTCGAAGTGACACACTAGAAATTGAAGGCATCATTGAACAAGGTAGTCTTTCATAATCACAGTATATATAACCCATTTAGGAGTTATGCAATAGATCATATCTTTTATGAAAAAACCGGTATCTGAATTACTCATGAAACCACCTCCAGAGGATGTGGCGGGAAATATTCATTATTGTGTTTCTATTTGTGGAAAATAAGATCGAGGCAATTGATTTGATTCTATTAGACAAAACCCTGCTCCTATATATAGGAAAGGGGGACATTTACAACTTAAACTCCAAACCCTATCGGGGCAATAACACTTAGGGCCTTGTACAAGATAACTCAATGACTAATAACTCTTAGCACTATTATTCTTCCCCTGTAATTCTTAGCGGCTATATTAACAGCATATTCTTTCCTATCCAATTCAGAATTTGATTATCCGTCATAAGTTTTGATGTATGTATATATATATATATATATATATATATATATATATATATATACATATACATATACATATACATATACATATACATATATATATATATATATATATATATATATATATATATATATATATATATATATAGAGTCAGGCTAGAATACACTCGAGTGTACGGATCGCACGAATACACTCAAGTGTGTTTGCATATCAAGACTATTTTTTGCAAAATGTAAACCGTTGATCTTCACCGTCATACTATAACTAGGCCACATACAAATTTTGAACCCATTTGGATGAGTGTAAGTCACTCATCCAAGGGTAACAAAATCAACGCGCGAAACTAATTTGAAATGCATAATTTTTGCGGTCTTCATAACATGAGCTATACATATCAAAATGTGCTCAAATTTTGTGTATGAGTTGTTCACGAGATGTTTAAGAAGATCAACGGATTAGATTTTTGAAAAAACTATTGCATCATGAAAAACTACTTGAGTGTATTCCGCTCCGGATACACTCGAGTGTATTCTAGCCTGACTTCTATATATATATATATATATATATATATAGAAGTCAGGCTAGAATACACTCGAGTGTATCCGGAGCGGAATACACTCAAGTAGTTTTTCATGATGCAATAGTTTTTTCAAAAATCTAATCCGTTGATCTTCTTAAACATGTTGTGAATAGCTCATACGCAAAATTTATGCATTTCAAATTAGTTTCGCGCGTCGATTTTGTTGCCATTGGATGAGTGACTTACACTCATCCAAATGGGCTCAAAATTTGTATGTAGTCTAGTTATAGTATCACGGTGAAGATCAATGGTTTACATTTTGCAAAAAAACAGTCTTGATAAGCAAACACACTTGAGTGTATTCGTGCGATCTGTACACTCGAGTGTATTCTAGCCTGACTCTCTCTCTCTCTCTCTCTCTCTCTCTATATATATATATATATATATATATATATATATGAAAGAATTGTGTACCCGAGTACATGTACCCATCTTCATTTATGATGATTGTAACATTCTACTCAATAATCCAACCTTATTGATGTAAAACATCTTCATATATGTTTATATATGGGATTAAGAGAGAAAGATTTCTCCCCCTTCTCCCATGCCCATGGCGGAGGCCGAACGTCCGGGAGGGTGGTAAATCAAGGCGGCAACTGGGATTTGAACCCGGGTTCCTTTGTTAAGGGACACCGTGCTTGACCACTTGAGCCACTCTTTGTCGGCCATATATGTTTATATATATATACACATATATATATGTATGTCTGTGAAGTGGGATTTATACAGTTCTAGTAAAGCTTTGGGACCTCATACAAAGCTTAGTTAATTTTCTGACTCATTTTGGGTTTCAACATATCACTCAAGATTCTTCTCTGAGCCCTTGACAATTTATCAAACATCTTGTAACCCCAGAAATTGAGAAGTTAAAGAGTGCCGATCTGAGGACATGTTGGATAATTATTCATGTTTCAATCTGCATTAAACCATGATTGTGTGGTTCAAAAAGACTGCATATTCTTATCGGTTTACTATTTCTTTGGTTATACTAGTAATTTACAGTTTTTATAATTTTTTCTGTTTGGTCAACATTTTTGGAAAAACTTCACAAACTATCACATGGATGCCTAAGCTATATAATGCGTATGTTTCTGTAAACTAAACATTGAGATTTGTAGCCGTAATATATCTCTCACGTATATATTGCATTCTTTATATAATATATTCATACATACATCACACACACACACAGAGAGAGAGAGAGAGAGAGAGAGAGAGAGAGAGAGAGAGAAACATTACTAGCATGCGTGCACACACTCAAACACTAAGGCATACAGACAAACAAGACATGAAAACTTGAAGACATGCACACACATTATAATCAGACACACACACAACATAAAAACAGAAACACTAAAAAACACACTCTATAATCGCATTGTATACATAAAAGAATGATTTAACATGTTTTCACATGAGTCATATAAATAGAAGTGCAGACAAAGTGCTTTCTCTGTTGTGGAATAAGAAGCCCTCGTACCTAAGGCATGTGTTTGGTTTAGATGTGAGACTAAACACACTAAAGCCACACAAGCAAGCCATACATACATATGTACTTCAGCACACCCTCATGTGGGGCATCGATATTGATCATGATCAGGTTGTCTACTAAAGTAGAGATCATTTTGTGCAATAGCTTAGTAAAAAAATTGATTAAGTAGGGGTTTGGGTTGTCAAAATTCGGTGAAATGTGGAAAAGACCGATGAAATAGTAAAATCTTCTCAGATCCGAACTAGCCCCTAATCCCACTTTCTATTTATCATGATGTCCTCTACACAATTCAGACAACTAAGTGCTGACTGCTGAGGAACAAGAGCAATATCTTTGGTTACTTCATTGAAATAGGTTGCATTTGAATAAGAAAAGTCTTGGTTATATGTATCTAACTCGTGCAAGTGGAGGAGAAGATGGCAACTTGGCAAGTTTTGACTAGCATGAAGTAAACTACCTGCTGAAATATTGGAGACTGCATTGATCACTAGGGAAATTGGCAGATACATTCTTCGAGGGTTGTCATATGAGAATCAAACTCGAGAGGGTTTGCTATTTGTCTATCAATGATTAAAGAGAGATGCTCCATCCAATTGGTGATACTAGCACAGGTTTTCTGTTTGGCACAAGGAGAGGTGGCCTTCTGTGTGTTGGTGGTTAGTGGATAATTTCTGTGAGACATCGATATACATCCCACATCCTTGGGAGAAAATGGCCTTCCTGGGGATGAGGGAGCGAAGTATCTGTGACATTGATTTATGGAGGACAAAATGAGGTTGGACTGTCCACTGTTTGTGTAAGCGACCTAGATACCCAACTTCTACCTAAATGAGTGTGAAAATTTAAATGGGTCTGTGGGGTCTACTTCATCCTAGCACAGAATGAACATGGTGTGTGTTAGGATACGAGACAAAGGGCTGAATGGAAAAACAGAGTAATGAGAAAGGAATGAGGATAACAGGAGCTGTGAAAAATGTTCACTTAGTTCCCACTGATCCCTGCATAGCGTTACAATTATGTCATTCCTTTCTTTTGGTAACCACAATTACGCCATTTTGTGATCAATTTTGTATAGTGCGTGAGGCGTAACAAACTAACAAGGAATTTTTGTCTCAGTGAGGCGCGGCGTAAGCCTCAAAATATGTATGAGGCGATCATAAAAAATAATTTTGTACATGTATTTACATATGGATAATTATATATGTTATGTATATGCATATGTATAACAAAAACAGGCATATACAAGCATAACCAAATGAAATAGAAATTAATTGTGAAACTTAGCAATGATGATATAGACTAAAGACCCACAACAATACTAAAATAAATATGTCAAAAAATAACGAGATATCAATTATTTATACTATTAGAACAAAAGATGTCAACGACAGAAAAATTAAAGGAGATAAAATTTTGAATTAGTAGGAACAAGGAACCTGTAGTAGTTAACAATGATACAAAATTCACCGACATAATGAATAATAAGGTAGCAAACAAATATAAATTTAACAATGAAGATTGAAAGATGTCACTCAACGAATGATGATTAAATGTTCATTAATAAAAAATAACAATTAACTACAAGAACTCCAATTTTTTTTTGTTGAAGAAAGTGTTTGTAATAAGCTTATAAATACACAATTTGGTGGTTAACACAAGACTTTATCATCCAGAATTGAGCCGTGCGCCTCAGCTAAGCCTCAGACATTGTGAGGTGTAATTGCGTAAGCCTCAGTCTAGGACACTGAGGCGTAAGCCTCAAGGCACATTTTGGATAGCCTCTCCAAGAGGCAACGCCTCGAAAGCCTCAAGGTGGGTTTTTCATTACCATGTTCGTGATTGAGGAAGGAGCCAGTACACAACGACAAGACGGACAATGGAGTGTTGATGAAAACATGAGGATATTCGAGATTGTGCAATTCAGGAGTGAGAACTGAAGAGCTGGGCTGTGTGGTACAAATTCTATGCACCTAGATGGAACATGGTAACAAACAAAACATTGCATAATGACTTACCGAAAAAGATGAAGATCTACAGATGGGTGCCTTGCACATTCTCAAGTTGCTTCTATAATCACATATACATGATTTGGGATTTGTGAAACTGAACTGAAAAGGTCAGTATTTAGGAAATTATCTCGTAAATGTGTGAAAATCCGGTATAAGTGCATCCGACTATTTGGTAAAAAAGCAAAAAATAATATAGACAGAGTCATCGATATTACACACCGTTTGTGTCCTTTTAAAAAAAATACGTGTCTGTATATTAATGTGAATGTTTATGCCATTAACCTACCAAGATACCATTGATTAACTGGTACTTTATTGAATTAATAAGAGGTATAAACCTATTGAAATGAGAGCATATAATTAAAATCATCTTAACAATAATATTTTAAATAAAAATAAATAAGTTGAGTAGAACTTTGAGATTAAATACTGCAAGCAGTATTACATTTGATCATTTATGTGCCTAAGGTTCGAGATGTACTATGCTACTATAGATGTAGAGCAAGATAATACAGAAAATAAAAGAAAAAACATTAAGGAAAATATTTGTGGAAAAATGCAAACAAACATTAACTAGCATGGATTATTCATATTCTTTGGGAATACTTTGGGAATTAAATCGTTCAGGGAATCAGGAATAAAGCTATTGTAACATGCAATAAGGGGAATAATCACGTAAACATGATTTTTTTCCTTTCAAATTGTCATCAAATGTTATGACTAATGGCCAATGTGAGGAAGGAGAAATGTGGAAATCTCTTCCTCAAATAGAAGTTCCTGGTCTACCTTTGAGCAAGGGCATGCCAGAAATCTGAAATTGGGCCTATCTTGAGGGAATTGTTGGAGGGCACAAATCTGCATCAGTTCCATCCCTGGAGCTGGAGATGAGTGCTTCCTTTGCTTGTGCTTTGATGCTATATGCTATTACTCATGGCTGGAGAGAGACAAAAGCATAGACAAGATCTAGAGTAGAAATATTTTGGAAGTGCTCCAAATGGTGCCCAAGGCTGCGGTACAGGTTTTAGTGGTGTGTTGTTGGTTGAAGGAGTCTTTGAATAGGGAAACTAATCTAAGGTGGAATTTTGTAATTTGTCCACCTAGAGTAATAAAGAAGGATTATGAAATGTATACTCGTCAATTATGGGGCTGAACCTTTTCTCCCTTGCTTTTACTTATGCTTAATACACATACAACATTTACATAAATGCATACATTTATGGCGGGGGGTGATCCAGATGGTTCAAGCCAGTGTTCACCATTGAAGGAATTGCCCCTCCCAGCAAAAAAAAGTCATCAAATTTGGGCCTGAACCTTTCTACATTCTTGCTTTTAGATATACCTTGTTAATACACATACAATATTTACTCAAATACATACATTTGATCCAGATGGATCACCCTACCATGACAGACACACACAAACAACTGCCTTGCCACTATGCATTTGCCCTCTATGTGGCTTATGGGGCGTTGGGGTTATGTATTAGTTTCTGTAATTAGTTCACGTGTGTTATTCTTATCTTGACCTACATTAATATACTGTGCACTTCTTGCTTTTATATTTTAAATGTTTAATCAGTTCTTTATGGTAATATGTTTAATACTGGTTTCTTATTTTCATAGGGAAAGAAGAAGAGGTCTTAAAATCTACCATAGTAGGAGGACCAGTATTACTTGCTTTAGAAGATATTGACGGAAATCCATCATTTTTAGAGAAAGCACTCCGTTTCATTGAACAATATGGTAATGTCATTTATATATTTATAGATGTCAAGTGTTTTATTTTGGGTCATATTCTATATGACAATAAGATATAAAGCTAAACATCAACATAGTGCTCGTCTACTTGAATGTAGGCTAAAATCATGTTGTTGTCTTGAAAATTTCTGTGGGCCAACCCAAAAAGAGAAAAAAAACTTACCACTATAATCACCAAGAGAGATACACAATCTAGTATTTGATTTGTATAAAGGAAAAAAGCCACCAAATTAAGTACACTGATGAAACTATGAAAGAATATGAAAATCATTGTTGAAGAAAACTTGAACTATATTGTGTAATGGGGATAAAGCATTCTATAATCTTATCTGTGAAGAGTTGTGGTTTTAGGATTATGGTGTATAGAAGTCTCAAAAATCTACCCAATGCCAAGATGCTATAGTTAATTGTATGTTGGAATTGGATAAAGTACTGATACCCATGCTCTAATGTTACTTAGACTGAGATATTTATTTATTTTCTATTCTCTTTTTCATCTTCGTTTTGTATTTCTTTTCCCTTTTCTTATTTCTTTCGTGTTATTTAATATGATCCTAAGTTTATTAGGCCTATTGAGGTTTTTGTTCACTTCCCTGTATCTCCTGCTTCAATTATAGGAGAGAGGGTTACTCTTTTATCAATAAAACATGACTGCTACTTCTAATAAGGTATTAGAGAAAAAAGTATAGGCGTCACTGCCCTCTCCACACAAAGCCCTCGTTATTGTTGCCGCCATCATCACCACTACTCTTCAACATAACTGCCATCTCTGATCCTCTCCGCTGCTGATTATGCATAGTGGGTTCCCCTTTCACTCTAAGCTAGTCCTTTTCTCCAACGAGAGGATCTGGTGGCGTAGCCTACTACCTTTTCAATAGTCTTATGTCCTGAATACTAGTTTCCAGAAAGTCGTAGGACATCTACTTGCTTAGGGTGAAAGGGGAATCCTCTATGGATGGACGATATATTCACAATGTTGTATTACAATGTGTGTTGTACAAGAGAGACCCCTCTCCTTTATATAGGAGGTGGACATGACTCTAGAGACTTTCAAACCTGATTAGACTTGATTAGACTCGATATGGGCCTACAGACTCTGGCCCATATATGATATGACATATATTTCTAACAATGGCCACCTACTATAGAGCTCTACATATATTTATCTGATATGATCATATATCTTCGACATATCCTTTACCCCCTTGAAGATCCATAGTGACCCCACCCTTCTGTTGTTATTTTGGGTCCACTTTTTGACATTATTCTCTTGTTGCACCGCCAGACATAGAGATGGCAATTGGGCGGGTATGAGAAACCCATACCCATACCCATTATACCCATTGCATGATTGCAATTTTAACCCAACCCAACCCAACCCATTTGAAGAATAGTTTTAACAGTAGATACCCATACCCACCCGAATAAATCATGGGGACCCATTTCAGCCCGTTACGACCAAATATGTGAATTAGTCACGCGATATAAATATTTTTCGAAACATGTAACTCCACAATATTTTCACACTATATGCAAACGGACCACTACAAATGTCATATTTGCAAAATAACCCTTTTCAACTTCTTACTCACCCATCACATTAGCGGATATGTACTTCCATCACACTTGAGATACAACATTAACTACTTCATTTCAAATCTCATTCACACCTAACATTCATGCAACAAGACATCCACGTATTTACTCATTCACGAAGCTTAGCTTTTGATAACTCTCGTTACAAATTAAAGTACTGGCCGCTGGCATCAATAGGATTTCTCACTGGAAATTAACAATGAGCCAGACAAACACCCAACAGATTAACATATCCAAACAAATCTGCATCAAATTCTTCATAGATAATTACAACGAAAGTTGGATATATACAGGTTGTGCAGGCATGAGAAGGTTTTTGACCCATTGGGAGAACATGTGAATACAAAGAAGATGATTGGGAATACAGAGAAGATTATGAGATCTTGACTAACATCAGGTTGATCTCCAGCAAAACCATTTTCGTAGTTACAAACGACGATTATTGAAACAAAAGAAAAAATTTGGTAATTATCAGGCAAGATTTTCCGAAGCTCATTCAATCCCGAGAGCATGTGTTCGAAATGGAATAGAGGGGAGTTTCATAATCGTCGAACTGTGAAGAAGGGACGCAAAGCGGGTGGCCGGAATCATGACACGCTTGACCACAGTCGATCTTCGGGGGTTGCTTGGAGTCGTCTACATCATAATCACAGAAGACGACAGGAGGGGAGCACGAGCGGCGTATGCTATGGCAGATTCAGGCCCGGACGGCGCCGCTGAGGCCAAGGTCGCTATCCGCCATTGGCGCTGACCTGAACGGAACAGGAAGGGAGAGAGGCGGCGAGACGGTGCAACAATCGGCTCGAGAGGCGGGAGACGGCGATGCATCGACGACAGATGATGTTCGAGAACGAGCAAGGAGCTGGGCCACCGCTTGTCTGTTCCAACTCTGGTTAGGGGTAGCCCAACGGCTCTCTGCGACACCTGGTCGTGTGGCGTTCGAGCAGCTCTTCACGAGACCTTCTAACTCAGGCACTGAGGGTCTAGGGGAGAACCTTGGAGGTCAGGGTTCAAGAGATGAGAACGACGAAAGGGAACAGATCGAGAAGAAGAGCCGCCATCTCAGGTGGGAAGGTGAGAGACGGGACTCGGGACATGAACGGATTCTGCGACTTGCGAGACGACAGGGGTGTTTTGACCTAACTAATTGGGGAATCGGGTGTTTTGACCTAACTAATTGGGGAATCGTGGGGACTGACGAGGAAACACATGTCACCAAACCCAGATCGACCCTCCCCACTTAGACCCAACATGCAAGCCAGGACCCTTAATACCCACTTTAAATTGGGTCCGAGTGCATTGCGTTTGTTGGGTTATGGGTTTATGGGGAGATTTGCCATCTCTAGACAAACAAGGTGTTTATCTTCAACACATCACGTCGCTTCGATTTTCTCCACCCTGAGCTTCTACATCAAGACACGACATATCCTCGACAAGAACACGATTGTCACCCCTAACATGATGTGTCTATCTTCCACACATGTCCCTCGTCATCTTCTGCCACATCAATTGCATTGATTCACAATCGACATGTTTCGTCCCGACTCATGTTGCTTGCGTTGCGACACTGCATGCGTCAAACTTGACACTGCGTATCGGTTCTTATCTATCTTGACGTTTGTCTACTGATAACTAAACATAGTGTGTCAATGAATAGACACGACATGTCGCTTCTTGGACATGACGTGTCAGATTACAACTTGCCTACTTCCAATTATGATTCTAAGACTTGCATAATATGGTCTAATCTTCCACTGTTGAGTTCTTTGAAGGACACTCCGGGTCTGTAACATATGTGAAATTTAACGAGTTTGATTGCATCCTTTGGGCACGCTCATTTCAAATTTATATTCATTCTTCAGGCAAGCTTGACCATTGTACAAATCTGGCTCCATCAAAAGAAAAAGCATTCGAAAAAAGGAAGGGTGAAAACAAGGAGTGGGCACAACACAACTGTCTAGTTCTATCCTAGATAATGAACAATTGCGAATCACATGTCTCTACAAATCTCATATTCACCCAGATATACTTTAGCAAAGCGAATGCTTCCCGAGTCTTTGATTTGTACAAACATCTTCATTCCTTGAGACTGGAAGACACTTCATCGTTTGCATCACATTTTGACAATTTCAAAGGGATTTGGGGAGAAGTCAAAATCCACCACCCTTTGATATCTGATCTTCTAAAAATACAAAAGCAATAACATGAGCTACACCTTTGCCAGTTCCTTGCATCTATTCCATCTAGTTATGAAGCTATTTGATAATAGATTTTTGCATCCAATCCTCTGGCCACATTAGAAGACACATGTCTTCGGTTGTCTAGATCTATGTTTATTGCAACTATAGAAGACCCTCCTGATGTTGTTGTTTCTGGCCGAGGACATGGTATTCTTGGTCGTGGATGAGGAAGAGGCCCCAACACCATTGGTAGAGGGACTTCATTTCCCAACCTGGATACTAGAACTTTTGTAAAAGATAAAATCACATAGGATAAATGCTAGAAAAAAGCATGGTAAATCAGAGTGGGCAAATCAAGTTTCAACTGCTTAAACTGTCTGGGAATCAACATCTACCTTTGGTGGCACCAAAAAATAAATGGTGACACTTAGTCTATTGATTTTGACAAGCTGATCAAAGCCAAGGAGTGAGGTATCCGATTTCAATGCCATTTCAACAACGTGGAAGTGGATTTTTTGACGCTAATTTTGGTAAATGCAACCGTTCTTTTATTTGAGGCCAAAATGAGTTAAGCCATGAAAATTTACAGGTGTGATAACTACACCTAAATGCATCTTTATTGCAATAATAGTTTGTATGGGGGTAGGTGAAGGGATCATACATGGCTGCGGTATAGAAACTGAGATGTATCCTGGGAATTTTGATGAGAATTTTCGATGGCCAAATAAAGAATTTGAGGTATGGAATTTTGCAAGCATGAGCTATATACATGCATGCATATATTTATTCTATAATGTCACATATTGGACATGTAGGGCACCCTACACATATTTTTCTTACGTTGATAGTTTGTAGTTGATATGACTCAACAATCAACCATTTCATTGGTCCCAGGAACTACAATGCAATGTTTCCAAGTAAAATCATATATTTTGGTGTAGTTGGTTGCATGACACCGTCTTTGTCTGAGAAACCACCACCGGAATACATGGTGTCCACACTGAAAAAATAAATAAAAACAACATAAAGCATGCATTGCATTAGTATTAAATACACACAATAACAAATAATACAGATACAATGCAAGGATGCTACTCTATAGGTGTATACTAGGTGTGATTACTATAGAACCAATCACACAATTTTTTTAATAACGTTCAGGTTTTCTAATAATTTTAGGTCTGAACTCCTAAAATGTAGAATTCAATGATGTTAGACATGAGAAGTGTATTTTATTCATTAATAAAATAATTATATGAATAGTTATATTTTGATCACGAGACATGTAGTTTAGTTTATCTTGATTTTTCATGTATCAATGTGTGTGGTGTATGTAATCTTATGCGGCAATATGGCTTGTTAAAAAGTGACATGTTTTCTTTTATATTTTTTATGTTCTCTTCCCTTCCCCTCCCCATGCTTACCAAACAGACTAAAATAAGTGTCCCCTCCCTTCCCTTCCCCTCCCCTCCCCCCCTCCCCTCCCTTCGTTCACCGCGTACCAAACATAGCATTAATGTATTATTGTAGCAAATATG
The DNA here is from genome assembly GCA_963693085.1 of Alisma plantago-aquatica. NCBI lineage: Eukaryota > Viridiplantae > Streptophyta > Magnoliopsida > Alismatales > Alismataceae > Alisma > Alisma plantago-aquatica. Next base: position 139,418,754 of record OY856410.1, on the reverse strand, counting down.
AAGAAATACCGTATTCCTGTTAAGGTTATTGCTCTTTTTGTAATTATAAGTTACTTCGTTTAATAGTTTAAACTATGCACAAAGTTTTACTTGGTTAATATTTGTTAACATTTCTTACAACCATCATTAATCTTTATGCCTGTCCTCTATGCAACGAGAAATCTATGTGATATAGTTTGGTGTACGTAGCCAAGTAAACTGATATTACATTCAAGTCTACAGCTTAATTTTAAAAGTGTAAGAAGAAATGAAGAAGGGAAGAAGACATGAACACCAATCACATGTCAGTTGCAAGATGCAGCAAACGTGAGTAGGGCTTGAGCCTACACTCTTGTATTTATATATTAGGGTAAGTACATGAGGTACAAAGAGAGAACAGGAATAAAAAATAAATTTTATAAATAAAATAGAACCGCCGCTGGATTGCCGAGCCGCCGCTGCGCCGGTGTCGATACCATCGACATGAGTGTCGATGGTATCGACAGAACATTATCTCGAACCTGAACCAGTCTCGATACCATCGACATGTGTGTCGATAGTATCGACCGGGATGCCGATTGCTTCAACTTGAACCTGAACTGATCTCGATACTATCGACAGAGTGTCGATAGTATCGACCGGGATGCAAGTTGCTTCACACTCCCCCTCAAGCTGGAGAGTACACATCGCGTATGCCCAGCTTGCCACAGAGTCTCTGAAAGATTGCTGAACCCAAAGGCTTTGTCAGGATATCTGCAAGTTGATCCTCAGATCTGACATATGGTGTCACAATAGTGCCATCTTTTATTTGATCACGAATAAAATGGCAATCAACCTCTATGTGTTTTGTACGCTCATGAAAGGCAGGATTCCTGGCAATGTGCATAGCAGATTGATTGTCACACTTGAGCTCCATAGAAGGTAGAAGAGAAATTTTAATTCAGATAGAACATATTTGACCAATTTTAGTTCACAGCATGCATGGGCCATAGCACGGTATTCAGCCTCAGTGCTAGACCTAGCAACCACATGTTGCTTCTTACTTTTCCATGTGATAAGATGATCACCTAGAAAGGTACAATAGCCTGATGTAGATCTCCTATCAGTATGATCACCAGCCCAGTCAGCATCTGAATATCCTGTGAGAGACACAGTAGATGGAGGTGCCTTTGGTCTAGAATATGTGATACCCTTACCAGGAGCACTTTTCAGATACCTCAGAATTCTGCAGACTGCTGTCCAGTGTGACTGTCGCGGAGAGTGCATATGTTGGCTGACCACGCCCACAGCAAAAGAAATATCAGGTCGAGTGACTGTTAGATATATTAACTTGCCCACTATTCTCCTGTAATATCCTGTATCTTGATACTCAACATCATCAACCATCTGTTTGATGTGATAATCCATTGGTGTAGATACCGGTTTAGATTCAGCCATGCCTGTCTCCTGTAGTAAATCAAGCACATATTTCCTCAGAGATAAATTGACACCTGTAGGCTGTATGAGATCTAAGCACTTCAATGCCTAGAAAGTATCTTAGTTTGCCCAGATCCTTTCTATGGAAGTGTTTTTGCAAACCTTCTTTGACACGAGATATTCCCATGTTGTCACTGCCAGTAATTACTATGTCATCAACATATACAATAAGAATAATGGATCCACAAGAAGAGCTGGAGTAAAATAAGGAATGATCAGTCATGGAGCGAGAAAAACCCATCTGAAGAATAACTTCACTGAACTTGTCAAACCAAGCTCTAGGTGACTGTTTCAGCCCATATATAGCTTTCTTTAATTTGCATACTTTTTGACACTCCCCCTGAGCAACAAACCCAGGAGGTTGCTCCATATATACCTCTTCCTGTAGATCACCATGGAGAAAATCATTTTTTTACATCCAGCTGAAACAGTGGCCAATCAAAGGTAGTAGCAAGAGAAATAATGATCCGCACAGAATTCAGGCGAGCAACAGGAGAAAAGGTTTCAAAGAAGTCAACACCATAGGTTTGGGTGTAGCCCTTTGCGACCAATCAGGCTTTCAACCGTTCAACTGATCCATCCAGATTGTGTTTGATAGTGAAAACCCATCTACATCCCACTACTTTCTTTCCTGTAGGAAGATCAACAAGATCCCAAGTACCATTATTTAAGAGAGCTGACATCTCAAGTTGCATAGCCTGTTTCCAGCCACTGTTCTTCATAGCATCATAATGATTTCTTGGTATAGGCACAGAATCAATCCCAATAGCGAATGCACGGGCCTGCTTAGATAAATGAGACAGGCAACATACATTTGTAATAGGATGTTTAACAGTACAGGACCTAGTACCTTTCCGAACAACAATAGGAAGATCGAGGTCTGATGTCTCTGTAGGAGTCTCTTGAGTAGAAGGCGATGATGAGGGCTCAGGGACTGGTGTCGCTACTTCTTCTGGATCTTGCCTGCCTCGCCTATGGTAAACATGTGTGTAATGCTCAATGGGAGGTCTATCTCCTGCTTGTTCATCCGGAATAGAAGTAAAATCCGGAATGATAGGTGGCACTCCCTCACTCTGCACCGATGGTGCCAGTCTCTCATTCTATATTTTTGGTGGCTCTCCCTCTCTCAACTGCTCCCCCTTGCTCATAGCATTGGAGAAATATGGAGTGGTCTCATGGAAGGTGACGTCCCTAGACACAAACATGCGGCGAAGACTAGGACAGTAACACTTGTATCCTTTGCTAGTGTTAGAGTAACCCAGGAACAATGTTTTAATGGACCTAGGAGACAGCTTGTCGGCCTTAGGGTCAAAGTTATGGACAAAGGAAGTGCAACCAAACACTCTAAGAGGAACAGGAAAGGGGGAGTCCATGGGACGCAATACAGAAAACGGAGTCTGTCCTTGAAGAACAGAAGAAGGTTGCCTATTAATCAAGAAACAAGCAGTTAAAAGAGCTTCAGACCAAAACTTCTTGGGCACATTGGATTGAAACATAATTGATCGAGCAATATCAAGAAGATGGCGATTCTTCCTCTCTGCCACCCCATTTTGCTGAGGGGTGTGAGGACAAGATGTGCGATGAATCATACCAACCGAACTGCAAAAATCAGACATAGCCTTTTGAACATACTCCAAAGCATTATCAGACTGGAGAATTTTTATATTGCAATCAAATTGGACTTTAATTTCAGTATGAAAATGTTTCACAATAGACAACACAGACTCTCTACTTTTAAGAAGATAGATCCATGTCATGCGTGAGAAATCATCGACAAAGGAGATAAAATAACGAAAACCATTATAACTCTGGTCTTTTACAGGACCCCACACATCACTATGCACTAACTCAAAGGGACAAGAAGCCCGCTTATTGACTCGACTGGGATAGGATAACCTATGGTGCTTTCCCAGTTGACATGACTGACACTCTAAAGAAGATAATTGGGACAACTCTGGTTCCAACTTCCGCATGTTCTCCAAAGAAGGATGTCCATATCTGCAATGCCATAGTAAGGGGGAACCACTCAACAAGATGGATGGAGCAGGAGAAGGCATTTGGTGAAGTAGACTGTCACCGTTGAAAAGGTAGAGATCACCTTTCCTAGCCCCCCCACCAATCGTCTTCATACTCTTGAGATCTTGTAATATGAAACAAGAAGGTCCAAATATTACCCAACATTTTAGAGTGTCAATCAATTTGGCAACAGGAAGAAGATTAAAAGGAAATTCAGGCACAAAGTGAACGAATTTAAGATCAATCTTGGGTGTTAGGGAGACAGATCCACTAGCTAACACTCTTTTCACTGAACCATCTTCCAGTGTAACAGATTGGTGAGGAATAGATGAGTCAATAGTGTGGAGCAATCTCCTCATACCAGTCATATGCTGTGCGGCGCCAGAGTCAACCACCCAAGATGAGGATGAGCCAGATGCTATGAGAGATGTAGCCTGATTACCAGCTGTAGATGCCAGATTTGCCGATGAAGAAGATGATGACCCCATACTCATGTGCTGTGTCGCCTGAATGAACCGATCATATTCTTCTTGGGTAAGAGTGTTGCCGGTGCCAGAGGTAGTACCCACAGTTGTAGAGGATGAGGATCCTGTGGTAGTGGCACAATGTGCTGCTCCCACAGGTGGTGCAGCAGATCTTCCATGTTTCTTCCAACACTTCTCCACTGTATGTCCCAGTCTGTCACAAAAGGTACACTTAGGACGTGTCCCACGCCCTCTGCCCATACTGGGTCGTCCTCCTCGTACCGCAGCAGCAACAGACGCATGAGATTCTCCAGAAGGTATATCAAAAACAAAGGAAGCAGACTCAAATAGAGATTGCTGGATCCTTGAATAAGCCTCCACAAGACTAGGTAGTTTATCAGTAGCCAGAATAACGCTCCGAGCGGAGCTACAAGCCGAGTTGAGCCCAGATAAGAATTTGGCTGTAACAAGATCATCTCTATCCTTTATCTGTTTAGCAACGACCACAGGATGATAATAACTTAGCTCTTGAGCAAGAGCCTGAACTGCCCCAAAATACTCCTCAAGAGATCGGTCACCCTGTTTCTCAGCAAACAAACGATCATAGATCATAAACTGACGGAGAGCATTCTTCTCTTGAGAATAATGTTGCTTCACTGCGTCCCATATTTCCTTGGCCGTAGAGTAGAACATGAACCTTGCGGCGATTGCAGGTTCCATACTATTCCACAGCCAAGTCTTCACAAGACTGTCATGACGCTTCCATTTAGCATACCTTCGTCAGTAGATGCCTTGGGACCCGAGTCAACATGCCTCGCTCTGTCACGAGCCTCCAAGACGGTGTGGATGGCATTCATCCATAGAAGATAATTTTTCCCGTTGAGCTTGATGGAGGCGATAGGTGACACCTCGTTTTAGATCGTAGGTGTCTTAATATCCTCCATTGTAGAACGGAATATGTGACAGATTGATACACGTCAAATAGATTGTGGTGACAGAGAGATACACATCACACACAGAAGAAAAACAAGGAGAAATGCGTTACTGACGCATTCACAACCTCCAAATGATCTTCCTAATCACACATGGAAGAGGTGTGACTAGGATGATGGCTGAGACGAAACTAGTCCTCCGGTTGTGTTTTTAGATGATCGTTGGATAACTCGGAGATCCCCAAACGCTTTGTGATGGAGGCTACGGTAGATTTGGATATCTACCGCAGACCCAGAGTAGCCGACGGTGGTTCTACACAGCCGGTGGATTACGCCAAGTTGATGGGTGGGAAGCAGCCGGCCGCCGGAGAGGGAGAGATCCGCCGGAGAGAGGAAGGAGAAGCCCTAGATCGATCTCCGCTCTGATACCATGTAAGAAGAAATGAAGAAGGGAAGAAGACAGGAACACCGATCACATGTCGGCTGCAAGATGCAACAAACGTGAGTAGGGCTTGAGCCTACACTCTTGTATTTATATATTAGGGTAAGTACATGAGGTACAAAGAGAGAAAAGGAATAAAAAATAAATTTTATAAATAAAACAGAACCGCCGCTGGATTGCCGAGCCGCCGTTGCGCCGGTGTCGATACCATCGACATGAGTGTCGATGGTATCGACAGAACATTATTTCGAACCTGAATCAGTCTCGATACCATCGACATGTGTGTCGATAGTATCGACCGGGATGCCGATTGCTTCAACTTGAACCTGAACTGATCTCGATACTATCGACAGAGTGTCGATAGTATCGACCGGGATGCAGGTTGCTTCACAAAAAGAAATTAGGTTTGACCCACTACTTTATTATAGCATGTGCTCCATGCAGTCTAGGAAAGTGCGATCTAACAATGTTTTTTTAATTTTACAGTTAGCATTGGGATGGATATTTTATAGTTCCTATCCCATGCTCCTCTTCCCCTCTGATTAAAGTTTCCTAGCCACCTTGATCACTGGTGCTATCAATCTTAAAGCACATTTCCAGTAGCACTACAATTTCCTAATATAGTAGGACGACAAAACACAAAGTGGAAATGAGAAAAATATATAAAGTCAACATAGAAGTTCGCTGAGAAGCCGTCACAGAATCATACTAACTTATATCTAAGTTCAAACAAACTAGAGCCTTTAACTCCCGATTCTCTAAACAAGCCAAGACCATTGTATAGTGTTAATTTAAATTAATACCAGTTTAAGCGTGATACTAATTCTCAAAAACATAATTTTAAGAAGCCTAATATTACATTTGTTAGAGACTTCTTCCATTATGTTACTGTGAAACAACCTACTCGATACTATCGACAGGAGGTCGATGGTATCGAGATTATCACAGCAACAGAACAACACTCTGTCGATACCATCGACAGTCCTGTCGATGGTATCGACACTGGAACAACGGCGGAAATCGGTGATCTGCCTCCTGGTTCTATCTTTATTATATTATTTGTTTTATTGTTTCTCTATTATTTTCTCCTTTGTACCACTATGTATCTTACCCTAATATATAAAAAAAGAGAGACAACTATTGCCCTCTCAAGAAAGCTGCTCCTTGCAGCCGGCAAATCTCTCGATGTTCGTCTCCTCTCCTCCTCATCTCTTCTCATATGGTATCAGAGCAGCTTTGATCCGCCGCTCCGCTTCCTCAACAAGCCGCTGCCACAGCCTCTCCTTTCTCCTTCTTAGCCGCCGCCGCCGCCCAACTTCTCCAGGCGCCGCGGCCGTCGGGCCGGCAGGAACAGCAGCCTGCCGCCGGCGCGGGTGCTGCTGGGCTAGCATCCGCTAGCCGTCTTCATCGCTGGATCGATAGCAGCTTTCCCTTGCTGTTGTAGATCTAGCCACCAAGGACCGGAGCCGCTAGCAAGCTTCCGGTTGATTTACAACAGTTTTCGGCTAGTTCTCGGGAGCCGGAACTACTGTTTGGGAGTCTCTGGTTGATCCAACGACTATCTAAAGCCCAATCCGAGGGACTCGTCTCTTCCAGAGTGCTCTCCTAATCACATATCCTCAATGTGTGATTAGGAAAATCGATTGGAGGCTGTGAATGCGTCAGTAACGCATTTATCCGTGTTTTTGTTGTGACGTGTATCTCTCCGTCACCTCATCTGTCTCCGTGACGTGTATCTCTCCATCACCTCAGTTTTCTCTGTGACGTGTATGAATCCGTCACTAAGTTCCCGTCTACAATGGAGGACACCAAGACTCCCTACAGCGAGGCGTCTCCTATCCCCTCCATCAAGCTCAACGGGAAAAACTATCTACTATGGATGAACGCTGTTCACACTGTCTTGGAATCTCGCGACAAGGCGAGACATGTTGACTCGGGTCCCCTGGACTCTACTGATAAAGGATACACTGAATGAAAGCGTCATGACAGTCTTGTGAAGACTTGGTTATGGAATAGTATGGAACCTGCCATTGCGGCTAGGTTTATGTTCTATACTACAGCTAAAGAGATATGGGACACAATGAAGCAACACTATTCTCAGGAGAAGAATGCTCTTCGGCAATTCATGATATATGATCGTCTGTTTGCTGAGAGCCAGGGTGATAGATCTCATGAGGAATACTTTGGAGCTATTCAGGCACTTGCTCAAGAGTTGAGCTACTATCATCCTTTGACAGTTGCTGCACAGATCAAAGACAGAGACGACGTGGTTACTGCTAAATTTCTATCTGGGCTTAATCCCAATTGCGGTTCTGCCAGGAGTGTCATTCTGGCTTCTGATAAATTGCCAAGTCTTGTGGAAGCCTATTCGAGAATTCAACAGTCTATTTTTGAGTGTGTTAATCCTATCTCTATTATATCTTCTGGGGAGTCTCATGCATCCGTAGCTGCTGCGGTGAGAGGAGGACGACCTGGTATGGGTAGAGGACATGGGACACGTCCTAAGTGTACTTTCTGTGACAAATCGGGACATACAGTGGAGAAGTGTTGGAAGAAACATGGGAGACCTACTGCACCTCCTGTGGGGGCTGCACATTGTGCCACCTCTACAGATTCCTCTTCGTTTTCAGCTGTGGGCACCAATTCTGGGACCGACATCACTCTCACTCAGGAGGAGTATGATCGGTTCATTCAGGCTACACAACACATGAGTGTGGGATTTTCATCTTCGTCATCAGCAAACCTGACATCTACTGCGGGTAATCAGGCTACATCTCTCATAACTTCTGGCTCTACTTCATCTTGGGTGGTTGACTCTGGCGCGTCACAACACATGACTGGTATGAAGAGATTGCTCCAATCTATTGACTCGTATATCCCTCACCAATCTGTCACACTGGCAGATGGTTCAGTGAGGAGAGTGCTAGCTAGTGGATCTGTCCCTCTAACACCCAAGATTGATCTTAAATCTGTACACTTTGTGCCTGAGTTTCCTTTTAATCTTCTTTTTGTTACAAAATTGATTGACACTGTAAATGTACGGTAACATTTGGGCCTTATTGTTTTGTCTTACAGGATCTCAAGAGTATGAGGACGATTGGTGGGGGGCCTAGGAAAGGTGATCTCTACCTTTTCCACGGTGACAGTCTGCCTCGCCCAGTATCTGCTCCAATTGCATCCATTCTGTTGAGTGGCTCCCCCTTATTATGGCATTGCAGATATGGACATCCGTCGTTAGAGAGCCTACGGAAGTTGGAACCTGAGTTGTCCCAAGTGTCATCTTTAGAGTGTCAGTCGTGTCAGCTGGGAAAACATCATAGGTTGTCTTATCCCAATCGTGTCAATACGCGGGCATCTTGTCCTTTTGAGTTAGTGTACAGTGATGTATGGAGTCCTGTTAAAGACCAGAGTTATAATGGTTTTCGTTATTTTATTTCCTTTGTGGATGATTTTTCCCGCATGACATGGATTTACCTTCTCAAAAGTCGAGAGTCTGTGCTATCTATTGTGAAACATTTTTCATAAAGAAATAAAGGTTCAGTTTGACTGCAATATAAAAACTCTCCAATCTGATAATGCTTTAGAGTATGTTCAAAAGGATATGTCTGATTTTTGTAGTTCTGTGGGCATGATCCATCACACGTCTTGTCCTCACACCCCTCAGCAAAATGGGGTGGCTGAGAGGAACAATCGTCATCTTCTTGATATTGCTCATTCGATCATGTTTCAATCCAATGTGCCTAAGAAATTCTGGTCTGAAGCTCTTTTAACCGTTTGTTTCTTAATAAATAGACAACCATCCTCTGTTCTTAAAGGACAAACTCCTTTCTCTGTGTTACGAGCCACAGATCAACCCTTCTCTGTTCCCCTAAGAGTTTTTGGTTGCACTTTTTTTGTCCATAATTTTGACCCTAAGGCTGACAAACTTTCTCCTAGGTCTATTAAAACCTTGTTCCTTGGTTATTCTAGTACTAGTAAAGGATACAAGTGTTACTGTCCTAGTCTTCGTCGCATGTTTGTGTCTAAGGATGTTACCTTCCATGAGACAACTCCATATTTCTCCGATGCTATGAGTAAGGGGGAGCAGTTGAGAGAGGGAGTGCCACCAGATTTTCAGAGTGAGAGAGTGGCACCATCTGTGCAGAGTGAGGGAGCGCCACCTATCATTCTTGATTATACTTTTATTCATGACGAGCAGGCAGCTGACATGCCTGTTATTCAACAGTACCCATATGTTTATAGTAGGTGAGGTAGACAAGATCCAGAAGAGGTAGCGACACCAGTCCCTGAGCCTTCCTCATCGTCTTCTACTCACGAGATTCCTGCAGAAGCATCAAATCTTGATTTTCCTATTGCTGTTCGGAAAGGTACTCGTACTTGTACTATTAGACATCCTATTACAAATGTGTGTTGTCTGTCCCACTTATCTAAGCAGGCCCGCACATTTGCTATTGGGATTGATTCTGTTGATATACCAAGGAATCACTATGATGCTATTAAGGACAGTGGCTGGAAACAGGCAATGCAGCTTGAGATGTCAGCTCTTTTGCATAATGGCACATGGGATCTTGTTGACTTACCTGCAGGAAAGAAAACAGTGGGTTGCAGATGGGTTTTCACCATTAAACATAATCCAGATGGATCTGTTGAGAGGTTGAAGGCCAGATTGGTAGTAAAAGGCTACACACAGACCTATGGAGTTGATTTCTTTGAGACCTTTTCTCCAGTAGCTCGTCTAAATTCTGTGCGGATTATTATTTCTCTGGCTACTACCTTTGATTGGCCCCTATTTCAGCTTGTTGTGAAGAATGCCTTTCTACATGGTGACCTACATGAAGAGGTATATATGGAGCAACCTCCTGGGTTTGTTGCTCAGGGGGAGTGTTAGAAGGTGTGTAAATTGAAGAAAGCCATATATGGGCTGAAACAGTTTCCTCGAGCTTGGTTTGACAAGTTCAGTGACGTTGTACTCCAGATGGGTTTTTCTCGCTCCATGATTGATCACTCTTTATTCTACTCTAGCTCTTCTTGTGGCTCTATCATTATTGCTGTATATGTTGATGACAGTGTGATTACTGGCAGTGATTCTACAGGCATATCTCGTGTGAAGGAAGGTTTGCAGAGACACTTCCAAACGAAGGATCTGGGTAAGCTGAGATATTTTCTGGGCATTGAGGTGTTTAGATCTCATGCAGGTGTCAATCTATCTCAGAGGAAATATGTGCTTGACTTACTACAGGAGACATGCATGGCTGAATCTAAACCGGTATCTGCTCCTATGGATTATCACATCAAGGAGACGGTTGATGATGTTGAGTACTCAAATCCATGATATTATAGGAGAATAGTTGGCAAGCTAATATATCTGACTGTTACACGACCTGACATTTCTTTTGCTGTAAGCGTCCGAATTCTGAGATATCTGAAGAGTGCTCCTGGTAAGGGGATCACTTATTCTAAACCTAAGGTGACTCCATCTACTTTGACTCTCACAGGGTATTCAAATGCAGATTGGGCTGGTGATCATATTGATAGAAGGTCTACATCAGGCTACTGTACCTTCCTAGGTGGTCATTTAATTACTTGGAAAAGCAAAAAGCAGCATGTGGTAGCTAGATCCAGCACCGAGGCTGAATACCGTGCTATGGCCCATGCATGTTGTGAACTACAATGGGTCAAATCTGTTCTTTCTGAGTTAAAAATCACTATTATGTCTTCTATGGAGCTCAAGTGTGACAACCGGTCTGCTATACACATTGCCAGGAATCCTATCTTTCATGAGCGTACAAAGCATATAGAAGTTGATTGCCATTTTATTCGTGATCAAATCAAAGATGGCACCATTGTGACGCCATACGTCAAGTCTGAAGATCAACAGGCAGAGATCTTGACAAAGTCTTTGGGTCCGACAACTTTTCAGAGATTATGTGGCAAGCTGGACATACACGATGTGTACTCTCCAGCTTGAGGGGGAGTGTGAAACAACCTGCATCCCCGTCGATACTATCGACAGGAGGTCGATGGTATCGAGATTATCACCGCAACAGAACAACACTCTGTCGATACCATCGACAGTGGAACAACGGCGGAAATCGGCGATCTGCCTCCTGGTTCTATCTTTATTATATTATTTGTTTTATTGTTTCTCTATTATTTTCTCCTTTGTACCATTATGTATCTTACCCTAATATATAAAAAGAAGAGAGACGGCTATTGCCCTCTCAAGAAAGCTGCTCCTTGCAGCCGACAAATCTCTCGGTGTTCGTCTCCTCTCCTCCTCATCTCTTCTCACAGTTACCTTTGTTTTAATCCATGCAATTGCAATCTAGAAGGGATTACTTGTATTACCAAAATTTGGAATCATGAACAAAAAGTAGAATGCAAGTCTAAATATCTCTAGATTAGATAATCTAGTAACCAGTAAGTATAAGTATTGTACATAATTTGTTAGACATAGAAATGGTGAACATTTAACTCAAGCAGCCACAACATTAAGTTTAGTTATAGTAGCTGCAGAAGCAGGTGCAATGGTGTGCGAACAAAAACAACAATCGCAGCATGAAAGAGAGTATATATTAGCCTATTTAGTTAATAGGTTAATTAGTTAGTGGGCCTTTAGTATCTTGGCCCATTTAGATTACTTGTGTCCCAAGTCTCAGGGTTTCTCCCTTGCTCCTATATATAGGACAGGGCTTTACGTCTTTTATTAATCGAATCAATTCAATACATTTATCATTATTTCTCACACAGCCAGTGTATTCAAAAACGACCCAGGCGGCCGCTTAAGTGTTGACGGGTGCTGGCCGTTGTGATCCTGCCTTGGGCGTCCGCCTGGCGCTTGGGCTATTAAGCGCCCGCTTTTGGGCCACTCAGCCCGCCTAACTGCCCGCTTCAACAACTGTTTTAGGCGGCCGCTTTAACCTGCTAAAGTAAAAATCGGCTCCTAGAGCCATGATACTGCAATTTCTTTGCTGATTTTAACTTGAATGGATATTACTCTATTATACTTCTAGTGAATGATTATTTTTATTGATTTCCTTGCCGCTTTAACTGATTACTAATTGGTATTACTGATTACTATTACTTTTTGGCACAATAGTGATTATTTGATTAATATTACAGATTAGTAGTAAAGTTCTTAATAATTCATTCATAGTTGGTTGTTTACAATTACTGATTTGCTTGTTGATGATTAGAAATATTGTTTGGTGGTAAGTATTGATAAATGCTTAATTGAATACTGATTTACTGATATGCTTGCTTATTTTAGCTATTAGTATTACTGATTAGTCGTTTACAGTTTAATAATAAATTCATAGTTGGTTATTTACAATTATTGTTTTGTTTGCTGATTTTGGTGATTAGAAATATTGATTAGTAGTAAAGTATTGATTATACATAGTTTTAATTACTGATTTGCGGATTACATATGTATAAAAGTTCCATAGAAATTTATATTTAATATACAAATATGTGTAATTTTGTATAAAAATATATAAGAATATAGGAACCTGTTTTTTCAAAAAACACCCGCTTAATCGCCCGCCTTGCGATTAATCAGCTACAAGGTGCTGTTCGCACGCCTCCTGCTTTGCGCTTTTTAAAACATTGATTGCAGCCATAGATTTGTATTTGAGCTTTCCCGGTTTTGTGCCAACTACTTCTTGTCTTTGTTTGATTGAAAAAGTTGGTTAAATTGCAGAAGTGCCCTCAACCCCTCCTTTTCTCTTCCCCTTGTCTTTGTATTTCTGGCCCTCAACCTCCCATTAGACTTAGCACCATGGTACTAAACATCCTCGACATCTGGCGATATATCCTCGATGTTACATGTGTCTACGCCTGTCGATGTCGAAACCTAGTAAACTTCCTCGACATCGATGTTGCCTACTTGTTGACATGTGTCAATGAATTCAGCCTACTTGGTGATGAAATTGACTTAGCTAGCTCAAAGCCTCCCATCTTCTCGATGATCTTTGTATTTATTATTGTTGCACTCATAGTGAAGGCATAAAAAACTTGCAGGAAACCATTCTTCACATTGAGATGACTATTTCCTTGGTTTCTAACTAGAGTAATGATAAGTTTATTTCTCTACTAGATGTCTACAAGTTTTGCAAAATTTGGTGTAGACCTAATAAAATTTCACCTCTGTTACTTTTTCCCCTCTTGACAAATTGATGTATTTGAAGATAAGCTCATGTTTTTTAATTCTAGAATGTGATCCGATTGGGATTTCTGTAGATACAGAACACATATATAGAACAAATCTAAGTTCTAAACATTTCATATTGAAGATTATAGACGAAGTCTGTGTTTACTTAAAAATTGATGCTTTATGCCAAATTCCCTCACAATCTCACTATCTTTTAGCTAATTTTGCGTCAAAGTGTTAGTCCAGAACTTCCTTAAAGTTTCCTTACATGTTCCACAAACTTCCACTTCCTTGCCTATCGAAGTTGACACTAAGACGACATCTTTTACATTTGCACGTGACTGTTTTTCTTTATATGTAAACATGTGTGGATGGCTATATATAGTCATATATTTAGTTTTTAAGATAGATTTGATGAAATCTATCAATTTTCATCATGGAATTACTATTTTGAGCTTAATTTTTGTCAAAGATGCGTCGAAGTTTGACTGTAAAAATCCTCGAAGTTTCCTCGATGTTTCCACAAACTTCCACTTCCACACCTGTTGAAGTCAACTCGAAGTCGAAGTCCTGTTCCAAGCTTAGCACAACCCCACAACCAGTAGTAGCATACGTGATACCCCCTTCAAGTTTCATCTTTTACAAACCTGTCCTACAATCTAGCAAGATCCATATGGAAATTGATGCATCAAACTCACTGTCCATTTACTTTCCCCAAAAGCAATCTAGAGAGATGGTTAAGTGTAAAGGATTGGTTCTAATAAAATTGACTTTGCTCAGGATTGGAATGCTTTTTGAGCATGACTATGAAGATGTTGACAAAAACAGTGCATAAGGATAAAAATAAGACGTGAGAAAGACCTGTATGGGTCTTATGAGTGAGCCTTTCAACTACACTTGCGAGGGTATTGTTAAAGGCATCATGTAAGGAGACAAACCAAACGTGAGAAATTCCTATATGATTCATATGAGTTGTTGGCCTTTCAACTTGACCACCACATATAATGTATTATGCTTAATTTTTAATTTCTCAAAGATAACCCAAAGGAATGAAAATTTGATTGAAGAATATTCTTGTGATTTGCAATAGTTTTAAGTTGTCGAGGGGTTTGGGTTAAGCTTTATAGCTTGGAGAGGAGGGACGGGGTTAGGTGAGGTTGGGATTGGGTAAAGGCTGAGTTAGGCATGTGATAGGTGGCAATATGGTTATCTTTTTATTAGGGGACATTGTTATAGACGCAATATGAGGGGTTGACGAAATTTGCAACAAGATGAAAACATGAGGCTTTAGGCATAAAAACAGAGGACGAAAGTGCCTTAGAGGGTGGCGGTGGTGGGGGTAAGTGGTGGTGGAGACAATTGGAGGGAAGGAGGAAGAGGACGACAACTGCGGCTGGGGAGGAAGAAGGGGATGGCAACGAGAATGACAGAGAAGAAGAGGATGCTGACAGAGGGGGATAGGGATACACCGGTGACAGTGGAGGAAGGGGGAGACAATGGTAGGGTGGTGGCAAGGGGAAGAAAGGCGAAGGGTGATATGGGAGGTAGAAGGGGATGACAACAACAAATCATACTTGTTAAGGCGACAAGGCGACAAGGAGTCAGGGATGGACGCCTTGCGCCAAGGCGTGACTAGGCCTGCCAAGACGACTTTTAGAAAATTAAAATATGTACATTTTACTTATGTGTTTACATGGGTTATGGAATTTTTATAACACCCCCTTCATACATATGCTATTTTTACCTATATCTATACACATGTTATGATCTTTATGTCATTTCTCCCTTCATATATATGTCATATTTCAGATATACAAATGTAGGTCAATTCATAATGTTATGGCGAATATACATGTCTTACGGGAAGATATCATATATTATTGTTTTATACATAGATATATACATATTAAACACAACTAAACATGGATATATACAATTTTATTGTTTCATACATAGATATATACATAATTTTAAATGTTATACTTGGATGCATGTACGTAAATGTAGTAATATGGGTATAGGATGTTCCACTAATATACAAAAAAGACTCTTATACAAGTTATGTAATCCACTATATATCAATTTAGACTTGAGTAAGAGATTAAGGATAGCGGTGCTTTAAATAGCAACAGTAGGTAATTTTTGTTTCAGTAGATAATTTCACTACTTTAGGGTTATTTTCAGCTTATATACGTAGCTTTTGCAGCTAATATGGCTGCTTGAAGTTCCTAAAATAAGAAAGAAGGGATTTAGTGCAAGTAGCAATGCATTTACATTGCAATTGGATAGCCATTCAGGGGAACAAAATACTCCAGCATCAAGATCAGATTCAACCAACAACCAAGAAAACAGTAAAATAAATATCAAGAGTATTATCCAGAAAACAATGATATTGTACAACATAGATACATATATGTGAAATAATAAAAGAAGGCTTTGTGATATATTGATAAGAGGAATCCCCCTCCTTTATATAGGAGAATGGAGAAGCATACAAACTTTAGACTAATCCCTAACGGGCCAAGACACACCAACCCATATACAATTAGACTCAAATAACTTAATTAATTAAATTAACCAAACTCACTAATACTCCCCCTCAAGCTGAAGCTTGGGAGAATCCCAAGTCAGCCTGCAAACAGAGAGACATACTAAAAAATTAAGTAGAGACAAAGATAAGCCAAGCCCATACATGGATATTTCTCCCCCTCAAGATTACAATAAAGCACTCATCACTCAAATACTATCCCTCAAGTAGATACTCCATAGCAGGCAAGGCTGGCAAGCAAATTGCAGAAGCTTCTCGATCATAATTGTGTTATCTGGAGCAGAAGTAATCAATAAAGCATCATGCTCTTCATCACAGTTGCCAACATTGTAGTCTAGAGAATTCTGGTTCACAACAACAATAATAGTCAACGTGCAAACAAAGCACGGATGAACCAGAGAGTGCTGGATCACAGTAGCAGGAGGTCAACATGCACACAAAGCATGGACAAATAGAGAGTCAACGTGTGCAAAGCACGAACAAGCCAGAGAGTGCTGGTTCACAGTAGAACAATCCAGAAAGTGTTGGTTCACCAAGTCCAGAGAGTGCTGGCTCACAAGGTCCAAAGAGTGCTGGTTCACAGTAGAAGTAGTCAACGTGAAAGAAAGCACGGACAAGGAAAGAGTCAACATGCGCAAAGCATGGACAATGTCAATGTGCAAATAGGGCATAGACAAAAAGTAGAAAGTAGAATCGACATAGCCGGATAGAAGACCATCAACTTATAAAAAGAAGCAGTAGACATGAAGCACCAGATAGTAAGCTCCCCAAGAAGCACATAGCAGTAAGCGTCAATAGTAGTAGTCCACAAGTTTATCAAGAAGTACATCATCATCATCGTCTAAGCCTCAGTCCCAACTATGTTGGGTCGGCTACATGGATCCTTCGTTTCCATTCAGCTCTATCATGGGCAATATTCTGGTTGAGATGTAGAGATTCAAAATCTCTCTTTATAAGCTCATCCAATGTTAATTTAGGTCTTCCTCTTTTTCTATTTCTTGTGCTTGACTCAATAGCATTGCTTCGTATAGGCGCATTTTTCGGTCTGCGTTGCACATGTCCGTACCATCTGAGTCGGCCCTCGCACAACTTGTCCTCAATGCTCGCCACCCCCACTTTATTCTTGATATAGTCATTTCTCAAGCGATCTTTTCTTGTCTTCCCACACATCCATCTCAGCATACACATTTCAGCCACGTTCATCTTGTTGACACCTTGTTTCTTCACCGCCCAACATGCACTCTCCCATAGAGCATGGCTGGCCGTATAGCTGTTCTACAAAACTTACTTTTTAACCCGAGAGGGATCTTCCGATCACATAATACTCCAGTTGCACTCCTCCATTTCAACCATCCTGCAGTGATCCTGTGACAAACGTCATTTTGGACATCCCCATCTATTTGAATAATAGAACCCAAGTAACAAAATTTATCACATTTTGGTATATCTACTCTGTCTAGCTTGGCTCCATCATTCACACTGTGAGATTGGCTGAAATTGCAATGCATATACTTAGTTTTGCTCCTGCGAATCATCAATCCATTTGATTCCAATGTCTTTCTCCATTGTTCATTTCATTCAATCGATCTTTAGTTTCGTCAATCTAAACAATATCATCAACAAATAATATACATCAAGGAATATCATCTTGAACATTCTTTGTCAACTCATCCATAACAAAAATGAACAGATATGGGATGACTGTGGATCCTTGGTGTACCCCAACTGTGATAGGAAAAGTTGGTGTCTCTCCTCTAGGAGTCCTCACACTTGCAGTAAAGCTACCATACATGTCTTTGATCAAGTTAATGTATTGGATTGGCACACCCTTTTTCTTCAAAACCATCCACAACACTTCTGTGGGTACTCGATCATAAGCCTTTTCCAAATCAATAAACACCATATGAAGATCTCTTTTGCTTTCTCTGTACTTCTCTATAAGCCTCCTTATCAGAAAAATATCATATGTTGTTAATCTTCCAAGCATGAAACCAAATTGGTTGTTTGATATCTGCATTATAGATCTTAGTCTCTGCTTAATAATCCTCTCCCAAAGCTTCATTGTGTGACTCATCAACTTGATACCTTTGTAGTTTGTGCTGCGCTGAACATCACCTTTGTTCTTGTACATGGGGACTATAGTACTATTTCTCCACTCATCCGACATCTTGGTTTTCATGATCTTGTTAATGAACTTTGTTAACCACACAACTCCTTCATTCCCCATACTCTTCCATACATCAATGGGAATACCGTCTGATCCGTATGCCTTTCTCATTGTCATCTTTTCAAAGCATTCTTGACCTCAAATGGTGAAACTCGTCATGTGTAAATGATATCTCTTATATTCATATCACACGAGTCTCTAACATTATTTGCAGTATCTCCATTGAAAAGATTATGAAAGTAATTTCTCCACTGGTTCTTGATATCATCGTCCTTCACCAACACTCTGCCATCTTCATTCTTGATGCATTTTACTTGACTCTAGTCTCTTCCTTTCCTTTCTCTTATACGAGCCATTTTATATATATATCTTTTTCCCCTTCTCTAGTGTCCAACTTCTTATAAATATCATCAAATTATCTAGACCTTGCCTCCTGAACAACCTTTTTAGCTTCTTTCTTTGCTTGCTTGTATCTTTGGAATGTTGCATCATCTCGAGATTTGGGAAAGCTCCTATAGATCTACCTTTTCAGTTTAATAGCCTTCTGTACTTCATCATTCCACCACCAAGTTTCTTTTAGTGGAGGCCCACAACCTTTGGACTCCCCAAAAACCTCTTTGGAAATTTTTGATATGTAGGAGCTCATGTTATGCCACTTAGTGTTAACATCAGACTCCAAGTTCCAAGTTCCCTCCTTGATGAGTTTATCATGAAAAGTCGATTTCTGTTCTCCTTTAAGACTCCACCACTTGATCTTGCTATCTTGGTTTCTGTTATGCTTGCCTTTATTGATCTTCATGTTAATATCCAAAACCACCAACTTGTCTGGGTCATGAGTTCTTCGCCAGGAATCACTTTACAATCCTTGCATATATTACGATCCACCCGCCTATAAGGAGGTAATCAATCTGGATACAATTGTGCCCACTCTTGAAAGTAAGCATATGAGATTCTCTATTCTTGAAATGGGTGTTTGCCAAAATCATATCATATGCAACTGCAAAAATCTAATATCCTCTCTCCTTTTCCGTTTCTGCTACCATATCCAAAACCACCATGAACTCTCTCATATCCGACATTGCTACTCCCCACATGGCCATTTAAATCACTCCCAATAATAATCTTCTCCTCTGTCGGTATTACTTGCATCAATTCATCCATGTCATCCCAAAAATCCTTCTTAGCATCCTCGCTAAGGCCAACTTGGGGGGCATAAGCGCTAATAATGTTAAAAATATTTTTCCAAAGAACAACCTTGATAGCTATGATTCTATCACCCATCCTTGTGATCTTGACAACATCATCCTTTAACATCTTATCAACAATAATACCTACGCCATTTCTATATTTATCAATACATGTATACCAGATTTTGTATCTGTCTCCAATCTCTCGACAACGTTCCCCTATCCACTTGGTTTCCTGCAGGCAAGCTATATTGACTTTTCTTCTCATCATGGTATCCACTATCTCCAACGATTTTCCTGTCAAACAACCAATACTCTTTTTTTTTGAACTTGCTTCTTTACCTGCTTTCGTTGAAAATGTTGCCCTTGCACATTTTTCACTACATCTGGACAATGATGCGGCAGGACTAACTTCTTGACCCACACCCGTCCAAGATGTGGAAACCCTTGCACATTTTTCACTACATTCGGGCAATGATGCAGCGAGACTAATTTCTTTACCCACACCCGTCTAAGATGTAAAAATCCATGTTTGTCCTTCAACACAACCGGGCGTTGTTGTGTCGAAACCCCTTGCATATTTATCACTGCACCCAGGTGCTGATGTAGCACGTCGCTAGGTAGGGACGCTCCAACGAAATTTTTATAAGGATCCATGTCCTAGAAAGAGTGACAATTTTTATGGCTGGCTCATGGCTGTCAACCTACCACCAACCCTCCTTTACCCGGGCTTGGGACCGGCTACATTTGCACAAAATGTACGAAAACATAGACGGAGTTCTTCAAGAAGTACATCAAGATACACAAAAATATAAAGCAACAAATTATAATATTCCTCTCTATTTCTCCCCTCACACCAACCATGGAAAGAACCAAAAGTGGTAGGGGTGGACAAGTCAGATACAATAACAAAGGAAATATATATGTAGGCAAATATGTGGAGGATGGCAACTGAAAATTCGAGTCAGTGTGCAACATGACCAAATGATACAGATCTAGATAGAAAAATAAATGTATCTTTTCAGGACCCGAAAAGGAGATTTGTCTGGCCCTTTACAAATAGAACGGGGTCTTTTTGTTTGCCAAATAAATAAAAAATCAAGTCTTTGCCGGTTAAAGTCTGGTCAAAGTGTTTGTCGGTTTCTTTCCTTTGGCAATGGTAGTGCTAGGACTACTTTGTTTGCTAGTCAAAGACTGATCATAACACTAAAGAAGCGTCCTTTTGGTGTTTGACTTCATGCATGTCTCACATGGAAGAATGACGCCTGCAAAGTCATTGATTTGACCATATTGCGTTGCCTTCAATTGATTAAGAATACAAGCACAATGGAAACATGTATTTCTTTTTATTTTGACAACGGCAATTACATTAATGTTGGAAGAAGTGGATGGAATAAGAAGAGGCTGCAGATCATTGATATTGTTCCCTCGTCCATGGATCTTTGGATCGTGCTTCTCATCTTTAATGGTATTATCTTTCACCTTGTGTCGTTATCTTGCTGGGATAGTGCCTCCTACTCTGGATGATCGGGAGAGGTAGAGGAAAGGCCCAAATTTGATGGTGTCGGCAACACATCAAGGAAAATAGTAAAAGAAAAGGGATTAGTCATTCCATGGCTCGATCACCAAGCTTGTACACTGCTTCAAAATGGTCGAGAATTATATCTTGATATAGAGGCAGCAGGAAAGATACCTTGCGGCTGTTCTGGAGTTCGGGCAGACGATTCAGGGATAATAGATAGATAAACATAATAGACAGATAAGGTTCCGGGAGGCCGGAAAGGAGACGGCCGATGGATGGGTTCAAAAAAGACAAGATTTTTATAAGAGAAAAAGAAAAGAAAGACCATGGACACTGAGATAATGCCTGGAGGGCAGCCAAGCCAAGATGAGACGGCTGGCCGCTTTGGCAGGCGGAGGAGCCCTTTCTTTTCCTCCCTAGGTTAGGATCGCTGCTCCGATACCATGTGAAATAATAAAAGAACGCTTTGTGATATATTGATAAGAGGAATTTTCCTCCTTTATATAGGAGAAGGGAGAAGCATACAAATTTAGACTAAACCCTAACATGCTAAGACACACTTGGGCCCATATACAATCAGACTCAAATAACTTAACTAATTAAATTAACCAAACTCTCTAATATCAAGAGAATTATCCAGAAAATAATGATATTGTACAACAAAGATAGATACATATACTGTTGTATTTTTTTTTTTTTGATCAATGTATACTGTTGTATATTAGAACAACAATACAATAAATATCACGAGTATTATCCAGAAAATAATGATATTGTACAACAAACATAGATACATATACTTGGTTTGTATATTAGAACATGTGTATAGCAAATAAATACTTATATATAGGGTCAGGGGTTCATAAAAAAAATTTAAGGCGACATTTTGGTCAAGACGCAGGCCAAAGCGTACCCCCTTGGGGCGCCTTGATGCTTAGGCGCTCGCCTTGACAAGTATGCAACAAATATGACAACAAACACAGGGTGGATAGGGCTGGTGATGGCAGCTTACTAAGGCATAATGAAGGAGTGTAGTAGGTGGAATTCAGTATCCTTCTTTACACCAATGTTCAGAGTAAAAATTCTCAACATGTAATTATTTGTATCGGTATTGATAACTAATAAGCATGCTTATTTATAGGGGATTAGGAAACCTTGCAAACTCTACTTATATGATGTATGACCATACCCTTTGTGGGTGAAATAACATGCCCAGGATAACATTGTACAAACTCCAACAACAATGAAATCCAATGACTTCCTATTCTGGGAGTACTTCGTTGTGTCTTGATTACTATTTAGGTTAATTACATATTTTACAAGTGATAATTGCTTTGCAACTAATTTAACTCCATTACTTAGAAAATAAACATTTTCTCTTCATAGATGGCCCGTGAATGTCTCATTAGCCTGACTTTTGAAACATACTAGACTTTAAGTAATAGACATCAAAACTATTTGGTTGGATAATGTAATAGAGTATTGCTATGTCTTTACATTTAGGTAAAATTCTATAGATCTTCCTTTTCAGTTAAACAACTCTTTCTGCCGCATTCCACTACCATGTTTGTATTTTGAGGAGGCCCATTCTCTTTTCATTCCTCCAAACCTTTTTTTCGGCATTCTTTTCTTTGAGAGTTATTAGTTATCGGATTAAATATGTATATGGGCCTAAGTATGTTTGGCCCATTAGAGTTTGAAACTAAGTCTTATTAGTCCCCTCTCCTAAGTATAAGATCATGGTTTCACCTAATATAGATATCCCATTGCCTTCTACTTTGCTATTTAAAACTTTTATGGAAAGACTGGTGTCATTTCATATAATTATAACGTTCAAACCCAGGCTACAAGAGCCTGTCTTTCTAAGACTATCCTTAAACATTATTTTGTTCTCTACTCTAAGGTTCTACCGCTTGATTCTTCCATTAGTCCACCCTTTATTGGTCTGCATATTTGCATCCAAGTCCATCAACTTATGTTGGGCGGTGAGTTCTCTTATGACCACCTTACAATCCTTGCATGTTCTTCGGTCCACTCGTCTTATGAGTAAGCAATCAATTTGACTACAATACAAATCAAATAATATTGCTATATAAATTTGAGAAAACCCAATAAAGGCTTCACAAAGATTTGTCATCATGCTATTTGTTATAGAGGTGAGCTTCATTCATATATTAGGATTGGGGAGGCATTTGGGACCTACTTCAATTGATATATCAACTATTTTGAGGGAGGGGTTTCGGTTCACTTGACTCCACGTAGGTCCAGCCCGGTCTCAAGGTGCATTTGAGCTAGCTTTTACCATTCAATCATTTCTTGACAGGCTAAAAGTTTCCAGTTTTTGATTTGATTATGTGGCCAGTTGTTATCTTAACAGTGAGTTCATTATTTTAATCTCTAAACAGGAGCAAAAATAGAAGGTATCTTACGGCAGTCTGCTGATGTTGAAGAAGTGAAACGAAGAGTGAAAGAATATGAACAAGGTTAGTTGTCTATTTGTTATAGATTTCAGTTTATTCTTATACTATCAATTTTGTAGCTTTCAGTGACACCTTTATGTGTGATATCCCATCTGAGCTGATTTTATGACAAATCAATCATTTTATTCATGTAATGCTGGTTTATGTCTATAATTAGGAAAGAATGAGTTCACTGCTGATGAAGACGCTCATCTTATTGGTGACTGCATCAAGGTTCCTATATACCATACCTCCTAAATTTGTCCTGTATAAGCATTATTCTATCTGCTTTCTGTTTTCTGATGTTTAAAATTACAGTATATTCTTAGAGAGGTTCCAGCTGCTCCGGTTCCTGCTTCATGTTGTACGGCGCTTTTGGAAGCATTTAGTATGTCTTCTCATGATATAAACCTTGTTATATGTTATGCACTTCTCTTACAGCTGTATTTATTGCCTCCATAGTTTGCTTTTCTGGTTTATTCTACTTGTATAGGATCCCCCCTTGATTATTAACCTTTAATTTTATGTTTGATTAAGCTGATGGTTCTCTCAGATAGTCCAGTCTGCAATTATCTCCAAACTGCATAAATTAAACAGGCAATTTACATTTTATTCGTTCTTTCTGATCACATCATCACAGAAATTGCCATTTCATCAATCTTGCTCCCTTATCTTATTAGTATGTGCCTGCAATGCTTGGGAAGCTAGCTATTCTACCATAATATGTTGAAGCTGACCTAGGATTTCAACTGAGGTTGGGTCCAAAGAATCCTTTTTGTAAGTATTTTCTTACTCTAGTTAGATGCGATAGACTGATAGGAAGTAATGGAGCTGCTTCCTTGGAGTTAACCTAGACAAGCCTTATTATTAGGAAGC
This sequence comes from Alisma plantago-aquatica, assembly GCA_963693085.1. NCBI lineage: Eukaryota > Viridiplantae > Streptophyta > Magnoliopsida > Alismatales > Alismataceae > Alisma > Alisma plantago-aquatica. Next base: position 139,394,534 of record OY856410.1, on the reverse strand, counting down.
ATAACACCTTCTATGATATTTCCCCTTGTATTTTATGAATATGTCCGCCTCATCTTCTAACATGTTTTAGGAGCAGGTCTTAGCTTTTCTTCTTTCTAGACACAATTTTCTAGTTCTATATGTTTTGTGCTTGCAAACCCTTCTTATGTGAAAGATGAGGCCACAACAATAGTGCAATTTTTTTTGGATCCCTCCCTTTCTCATTTCTCTCTACATGGTCAACAACATGCTTTTATAGGATGACCGCACATCTATTTCTCCCGTCTCTCTCACACTATCAACAAAAAATGGAGTCTACTTGGACTTTCCTCATAATTCATGAGTCCTTTCAAGCTTCCCATTGTCATGCAGCCCATCCCAAGTACCCACACTTGGTTTGTTTATCCTTCATGACACCGGAGCTACAACTGCCTAGTCGCACATCTCAGTAGAACTGTCCTTGTCCTTGTCTTTCCTTAAGAACATCAACTTTTCTCAGGCCTATTCCTGTTTTGTTACCTGGGCTATAAACTCTGGAGGAGAGGTTTTCCAGAATCGTGAGCAGATGACTGTATGGAATATAAAAAGTATATATTTTTGGTTTATGTAGGTATTTAGGCTTCCAATTGTAGGCAAGATAGGATCTAATATAGATGCTATAATCTTTTATATTGCCATTGATCTCTATTATAGATAACATCTACCTTATATGGCATAGAGGACCAATTTTTTTCCCAAATTATGTTTACCCTTATGAGGCTTATATGCATAGATTTGTAGAATATTGTTTTTGGGGTTCTCATATGCAAGATGGCTCCTGGTTAAGTAATACAATCTTTACATTGCAATTATATCATCAATAAGCAAAATAGAAGTCCTCAATAGAGGATCAATTCAAGGCACAAACTACAAAAAAATTAAAAAATAGACATCATCATCATCATCATCTAAGCCTCGATTCCAACCATATTGGGGCCGGCCTAATGGATCTTTCTTTTCCAATCAACTCTGTTATGGGTCATGTTCCACTCAAGATGTAGAGATTCAAAAACTTTGTTTATAATCTCTTTCCAAATTTCTGGCTCTTCTTCTTTTAACTCAGATTGAGTCGATAACATTGCTCCGTATAGGCGCGTTAGTCGATCTGCATTGCACATGTCCAAATCATATCAGACGGCCCTTCACAACTTATCCTCAATACTTGCCACCCCCACTTTGTTCCTAATATAGTCATTTCTCAAGTGATATTTTCTTATCTTCCCACACATCCATCTCAACATATGCATTTCAACCACATTCATCTCATTGAGACCTTGTTTTTTCACCACCCAACATTCACTCCCATATAGCATGGCTGGCCGTATAGCTGTTCTATAAAACTTACTTTTTGATCTGAGAGGGATTTTCCAGTCACGTAATATTCTAATTGCACTCCTCGATTTCAATAATCATGCAGTGATCTTGTGACAAACATCATCTTTAACATCTCCATCCAATAAAATAATTGAACGGTAGAACCCAAGTAACGAAATTTATCACATTTTGGTACATCCTCTCCATCCAACTTGGCCCAACCATTCACAATCCGCAATTGGCTGAAATTGCAATGCATGCACTCAATTTTGCTCCTACGAGGCATCTAAGGACATAATCCCTATAGTTATTTATAGATACTTGATGGATAAGAAAATTCAATTTGGACATCTGGACCCTAAAAGAAACATATATACCCTTGTATAGGCTTGGGGACCAACAACAATATAGAAAGGTAGCAAAAGAAGTCGCGACCTGAGGCGTTTTGATGCCTAAGGTGCACAACTTAACAAGTATGCCATCAAGTTGGATTGTTCAAACTATACAATATGGCTATGGTCTGTAGTATCAACAAGCAAGAAACACATTTTTGGTGGCTGCTTGAAAGGATGGAAGTCCAACGACAACCTTATGGCTACTGCTACAAGCACGGACATGGACACAAACATGAGACAATGATTTTTCAAAATTTAGGACACAAACACGAAGACAGATATGGCAAACTTTTTCACACACATATACACACACATAGATATGTCCAATCATGGAAGCTCAATTGGAATTCATGTTTCATTCACTTGATAGAAATACGTTGGAATCAAATGGATTGATGATTAGTAGGAGCAAACCTGAGTATATGCATTGCAATTTCAATCAATCTAGAATTTTGAATGGTAGGCCAAGTTGGACGGAGTGGATGTACCAAAATGTGATAAATTTCGTTACTTGGGTTCTATTATTTATATAGATGGGGATGTTCATGATGATGTTTGTCACATGATAATTGTAGGATGGTTGAAATGGAGGAGTGCAACTGGAAGATCCCTCTCATATCTAAAAGTGTGTTTTAATATAATAGCTATATGGCCAACCATGCTATAAGGAAGTGAATGTTGGGCTGTAAAGAAACTATTAGTAGATAGACTTTGCTGTGTTTTTCTCTTTTACACTTAGTCTATTTTCTATTATTCTTTTCCTTTACACTTATGTTTTATCCCACATGGGTTATCTCTAGACCCTGTGGTTCTTTTGTGTATTATATAGAGACTCTTGTATATTCTTTTATCATCGAATAATACAAGACCTTTTTTCCGCATTATCCAGATGGTATCAGAGCAACAAGATCCACCCTAATTCTTTCCCCCCCCCTCCTTACCCTAACCTACCCCTGCGCCGTCAACCACCACACCGCCGCCGCCCCCCCCCCCTGCGGTTTTCTCCCTGCCGCCGCCGTCCTTCCTCCTCCTCCCTTCCTTCCTTACCCTACCACCACCGCAGCCCTTCTCTTCTCTTTCCCTGCCCACCGCCCCATCTCCTTTCTTCCCGCTGCTACAGTACCGCGACTGCTACAGTACCGCAACGCTACAATACTTGCTGTCCGCCACCAACAGCCACCACCACCACCAATTTCCCGGCCCCTACACCACCCACAACCCTCCACCACACCCCCACATCCTCACCATCTCTATCCTTGTGGCCTAGACAACCACAAGTTCCCTTTTCGGTCTCCGTTCATTTTCTAAATCCGTTACGTACAGCCCCGACACTTTCCAGTTCTGGCACGTTGAGGGTCTAAAAGCTACATCTGGATCTGCCTGCCTGCGCCACATGGTGGAGTAATTGTTTCTCCATGTTGGCGTAGGTTCTGCTTCTTTATCTCTGCCCCGTGAGGGTTTCTGAGGTCCATGATCGAATCTCCTATCTGCTGCTGCTGGTCCATGTGTTGGACACTTCCTGCTGCCTACTGATTCTACTATCTGCCCTGCGCTCGTGCTGCTGACTGTCTGCTTCTACTCTCATAGCGACTTCAGATTTACCACGGTCTTTGTGTGTTACTTCTGTTAAGTTGGATGGCTCCAACTATTACCTATGGGCTGCTTCATTCGAACTCTACGTGAAAGCACACGGGCGCCACTCGCACCTGACTACCAAGGGTCCTGCTGTACCTGCTGCTACTGTTGATGACAAGACTAAGCAAGCTTATGATCTCTGGTCCAAGGAGGATTATGGGGTTATGGCCTGGCTGGTCAACAACGTTGATGCTAAGATCAGCCACTCTCTGCTTCGCCTTCAGACTGCTAAGGAAATGTGGGATCAACTATCCCATGTTTACTCTCATCAATAGAACCCCAAGAAGGTGTTTGAAATTTTCAAGAAGCTTGCGAAACAAGACTTCTCGACATCTGACTCTGTGGAAGACTACTACAACTCGTGCTGTGCTCTGTGGGACGAGTTTCAGGTTTATCATCCTCTGACTGCGAATCTTGAAAAACTACATCGTCAGCGGAATGAGCTCATGCTTGTTCAGTTCCTGGCTGGCCTTCCTACTTCGTTTGCTGGGGTCGTGGATCAGATCCTCTCCAGTGACCCGTTACCTACTCTTCGGGACGTCCTCAAGCGGGTCCAACGTCTTCCTTCTTTGACGCTCTCTACTTCTGATGGAGCAGCCCTTGCTGTCCGTTCTGCGGATTCCTTTCGTGGTCGCGGCCGAGGTCGTGGCCGTGGTCGTGGTGGCCGCTCTTCTGCACCTGGACGTGGTTCTGGCTCGGAGTCAGGGGATCCCCGCTACTGCACTCACTGCAAGCGTACTAATCACAATGAAGACCGCTGCTGGATAAAATATGGTAAACCTGACTGGGCAAACCAGGTTACCACTGAACAACCTGCATCTACCTCTGCTGCCTCTGCCGCTACTGCTGATTGGATTCGCTCCGAGTTTGAGAAACTGCTTCAAGCCCGCCTTGCCTCTACTTCTGCGGACTCTCCTGAGAATGGCGCTGCTCTCCTGACGACGACTGGTAAAAGCCCTTGGGTGATCGACTCTGGTGCGACTGCACATATCTCTGGTACTGCTAGTTTATTTTCTACTCTGCGTAAGACTTCTCTTATACCGCCTGTGACGGTTGCTGATGGTTCCAAATCTCCTGTTTGTGGCATTGGAGATATCACTTCTACTAGTACTCTACCTCTGCAGTCTGTGCTATATGTGCCCAACTTTCCTCTGAATTTACTATCTGTCAGTAAACTGGTAAAAAGTCTTCGTTGTGCTATTACATTTGACCCGGATGGTGTTCTGTTTCAGGATCTGCGTACGAGGACGACGATTGGTTCAGGCCATGAGGGACCGGATGGATTATACTATTTGGACGAGCCGAAGCCAGCTGCTTTCCTGACATCTACAGTTCCTGATATTCAGTGGCATTACCGTCTGGGCCACCCGTCTGCTGAGAAGTTGAAGGCTTTATTACCGACTGTTGCTAGCACTAGATTTTATTGTGAAACATGTCAATTGGGCAAACAACACCGTTCTACTTTTTCTGTAAAATTTTGTATTGGCTCTAAAGCCCCTTTTGACATTGTGCATGCTGACATTTGGGGACCGTGTTCTGTGCCTAGCGTTTCTGGATTCAAATATTTCTTAAGTTTTATTGATGATTTTTCCAGAACCACATGGTTATTTTTACTGACAGACAGATCTACTGTAGTTGAAAAAATTTCTGAGTTTTTTGTGGAAATTCGGACTCAATTTGCTAAGCCCATCAAGATTTTTCGCACAGACAATGCCTTGGAATTTGTGCAAATTTCTGTTCAGTCTTTTTGTAAACGTCAGGGCACCATTCACCAGACTTCCTGTGCTTATACCCCACAACAAAACGGTGTCGCTGAGCGTAAGAATCGCCATCTCCTTGAGGTCGCCCGCACACTTCTCTTTCACTACCATGTTCCTCACAAATTCTGGCCTGAGGCAATCTCCACTGCTTGCTATCTCATAAACCGCATGCCTCCCTCTGTACTTCACAATAAAATCCCTTTTCAAATTCTTTTCCCTGATCTACCACTGTTTGCTGTACCACCGCGTATTTTTGGGAGCACATGCTTTGTGAAGAACCTTAGACCTGGTGTTACTAAATTAGATCCCAAGGCCACCAAGTGTGTTTTTTTGGGCTATTCCCGCACTCAAAAAGGATATCGGTGTTATGTGCTTCACATAAATGGCTTGTATCTGCGGATGTGGTATTCTTTGAACACATGCCATTTTTCTCTTCGGAGGGTTCTGCTCTTACGTCTGATTTGTTGACTGATACGCCCTTACCTATGGTGGATGATGAGTATGATAGCCCTGCTCCTGTATCTACAAGTGAGAAGCCCCCTCTGCAGGTTTATCACAGAAGACCAAAGCCAACAGCTCCCTCTATGGCCTCTCCATCGTCCACGTTCTCTATGCCAGATCAGCCACCTCCGCAGGTATTTTCTGACCTTGATGTTCCCATTAGTCTGAGAATTTTTGTACGAAACATCCCAGCATGGCGTCAGGCAATGGGACACGTGCTTGTACGAAACATCCAATTGGGAATTTTTGTACGTCTACTCATTTGAATTCTAATTTTGCCAACTTTACTGCTGCTCTGTCTGCTATTTCTGTCCCTAAGACTGCTGCTCAGGCTCTTAAAATCCCAGCATGGCGTCAGGCAATGGAAGAAGAAATGAAGGCTCTTACTGATCGTCATACTTGGACTCTTGTTGATCCTCCTACTGATTGCTCGCCAGTTGGGTGTCGCTGGGTCTTCACAGTGAAATATCAGCCTGATGGTACGGTCGAGCGCCTGAAAGCCAGACTGATTGCTAAAGGATACACTCAGACCTATGGGGTTGACTATTTTGAAACCTTCTCTCCTGTGGCACGACTTAATTCTGTAAGGATTCTGATCTCTGTTGCTGTTAATTCTGATTGGCCGTTATACCAGCTCGATGTGAAAAATGCCTTTCTCTATGGCGATCTACATGAAGAAGTCTACATGTCTCAGCCCCCCGGCTTTATCTGTGAGGGGGAGCCATCTAAAGTCTGTAGTTTAAAAAAAGCTATCTATGGCCTCAAACAGAGTCCACGTGCGTGGTTTGACAAACTTAGCACTATTCTCCAGGATTATTCTTTTCGCCGCTCTCAGTCGGACCACTCTGTTTTTGTTAAACAATCCACAGCTGGCATTATTATTCTTATTGTGTATGTTGATGATATTATACTCTCTGGGAGTGATGCAGCAGGTATTCAGGCAACTAAGCGGTATCTTGAAAAGTACTTTGTTACTAAAGACCTCGGTTCTTTACGCTACTTTCTTGGGATAGAGGTCTCTCGCTCTTCTGCAGGACTGTGTCTTTCTCAGCGGAAGTATGTTCTGGACTTGTTATCTGAGACTGGACTCCTAGGTGCTAAGCCTGCTAGCACCCCTCTTGATCCTAACACTGATTGGGATGATCAAGCCTCTCCTGCATATCCTGACACTCATCAGTACAGACGAATGATCGGGAAGCTTATCTACCTCACAGTCACACGAGCTGACATTACTGCTGCTGTCAGATTGGTTAGTCGCTACCTTGACAAACCCCGACAATGTCATTGGGATGCTGTTTGCCATATTCTGCGCTATTTGAAGAACTCTCCTGGAAAAGGGCTTCTCTACAAAAAACATGGGCACTGTAAGATACTGGGCTACTCAGATTCTGATTATGCTGGGAGCAAGGTTGATCGCCGCTCCACTTCTGGATACTGTACTTTTGTTGGGGGCAATTTAGTCACATGGAGGAGCAAAAAACAGGCTGTGGTTGCCCGCTCTAGTGCTGAAGCTGAATATCGCGCCATGGCACATACTACCTGCGAGCTCTTCTGGATTCGAAGCCTTCTGACAGATTTTGGTTTTTCAGACTTGTCGCCCATTCCTATGTTCTGTGATAATAAAGCAACCACTTTCATTGCTAGCAACCCTACCTTCCATGAGCGCACGAAGCATATTGAAGTGGACTGTCACTTTGTTCGTGAGGCGGTTCTATCTGGTCAGATTTCTACCCCTTACATTCATACTGATGAGCAGATTGCTGATATCTTCACAAAGATTCTTCCGAAGAAGCGCTTCACTGATATGACATCCAAGCTGGGCATGATTGACATCTATGCTCCAGCTTGAGGGGGAGTATTAGTAGATAGACTTTGCTGTGTTTTTCTCTTTTACACTTAGTCTATTTTCTATTATTCTTTTCCTTTACACTTATGTTTTATCCCACATGGGTTATCTCTAGACCCTGTGGTTCTTTTGTGTATTATATAGAGACTCTTGTATATTCTTTTATCATTGAATAATACAAGATCTTTTTTCCGCATTATCCAGAGAAACAAAGTATCAACAAGATGAATGTGGCCAATATGATGGATGTGTGGGAAGACAAGAAACGATTGCTTGAGAAATGACTATATGAGGAACAAAGTGGGAATGACGAGTATTGATGCCAAGTAGCACGAGGGCTGACTGAGATGGTATGGACATGTGCAACGCATACCAACTAACACACCTATATGATGCAATGCTATTGAGTCAAGCACAATTCAAAGGAGAGGCAGACCTAAATTAACCTGGGAAGAGCTTATAAAGAGAGATTTTGAATCTTTACATCTTGATCAAAATATGGCCCATAACAAAGATGATAGGAAAAGAAAAATCCATGTAGCCGACCCTAACACGGTTGGGATTGAGGCTTAGGTGGTGATGACAATATAAAATACTAATGATTGTATAAAATAGTAAGTATAGATATGCAATATCTACTATTAGTCTATTACAATAAGTCACACTATAATATATTTAACTACTGTCTCTATAATATGTGTAGATACTATGTCTAAACAATATCTCGTGTTTGTATGGTATTGTATATTATTATTGTAGAGATATGCTTATACTTCACTTAGTGTCATGTGCCTTGCATGTGCCTCACTTACATATTACTTGTGTTGTTTTGTCCCATATTGCTCATCTCTGTTTTATGTCTCATCTCTTAAGGCACATGCCTCACTTACATATTACTTGTGTTGTTTTGTCCTATATTGCTCATCTCTGTTTTATGTCTCATCTCTTATCCTATATAAGAGAATGCATTGTACTCCTTTGAACTCATCTAATATATTTCTATTTAGTTATCTATATGGTATTGAGAGCAGGTCTGCTCCTGTACAAGTTCCTACCCTAACCCTGCCCTCCATGACCTAGCCCCCCCGCCGAAACCCCCTCTCTCCTTCCCCACCCGCCGCTGCTGCCCTTCCCCTCCCCCGCATCCCCTCCTACTGTCGCTGCTACCCCCCCTCAACCACCGCCCCAACCCTCTCCCCGCTGCCTCTGCCACCACCAACCTAGCCGCTGGCTCGCCCCGCCCCCACCTCTCCCCGCCACCACCACAATAGCCACATCGCCCACCATCCCTCTCATCTAGCCTCCTCCCTTGCTAGATCTACTTCTCTACTTTTACGTCTCCGAACAACCATCGTCATTGCACGTTGAGAGTCTCCAGGATATTTCGCTTCTTCTGCCTACACCTCATGGTGGGATCTTAATTCTCCTCATGACGACGTAGGTTCTTTTATCATTATTTCTGTTCGTAGTGGGTCTCTTCTGATATGATGCGTCAGATGTACAACTGCTCTCTACTGCCCCATAGCGGGTTCCTTCGGATTTGCCGATCCCTGTTTGTGGGTATAGAGCAATTGGGAATTGCTTATTGAGAGTAAAAACAGTGTACAATACAATCTCTTATATAACAGAAGAGAATAGCGACTAAAGCAGAGATGAGCAATATGAGACTAAACTACAGAAGTGAAAGCATAAGTGAGGCACATGCTATGCACATGACATTCAACAAAACACAACATAACACAACATATCTCTATACTCCCCCTCAAGTTGGAGCATAGATGTCGAACATGCCCAACTTGTCAACTAGAGTCTGAAAACGAGTTTTAGGAAGTATCTTGGTGAAGATGTCCGCAACTTGCTTTTCAGTGTTGAGATATGGAGTGCAAATCCGACCAAAAAGGACTGCTTCTCGAACAAAGTGACAGTCGACCTCAATATGTTTCGTCCTTTCATGAAAAGTGGGGTTGCTCGTAATAAAAATGGAGGCCTTATTGTCACAAAACATCGGTATAGGGCTGGAATAGGATATATCAAACTCCTTGAGGAGACTCTGAACCCACAGAAGATCGCATGCAATATGAGCCATAGCTCGGTATTCCACCTCTATGCTAGACTTGGCGACAACAGTCTGCTTTTTGCTTCGCCAAGTGACAAGATTTCCGCCAACAAATGTACAATATCCTGATGTTGACTTATGATCATAACGACTTCCTGCATAGTCAGAGTCTGAGAAGCCGGATAGGTTGCAGTGGCCATGCTTCTTATACATCAGGCCTTTTCCTGGAGAATTTTTAAGATATCGCAGAATATGACATATAGCATCCCAATGACATTGTCGGGGTTTATCAAAATATCGAATGATGAATCCGACAGCAGCAGTGAGGCCAACTCTTGTGACGGTCAGATAGATAAGCTTGCCTACTAGCCTTCTGAACTGGTGATGATCAACATAGGGAGGAGAGTTTGCATCATCGCAGTCCATGTTTGGGTCAAGTGGAGTGTTGGCTGGTTTGCAGCCCAGCATACCAGTTTCCTGCAAGAGATCAAGTACATATTTTCTCTGAGAGAGACATAACCCTGTAGATGATCTGGAAACCTCAATGCCTAAGAAATACCTCAGCTTTTTGAGATCTTTAGTGACAAAATGTTTTTCTAAGTAGGTTTTAGTTTCCTGTATGCCCCCAGTATCACTGTCAGATAAGATAATATCATCAACGTAAACAATAAGAATTACAAGTCCAACGACTCCAACCACTATTTTGCGGATAAAAACTGAATGATCAGAATGAGAGCGACGAAAGCCAAAAGTGACTAATATCTGACTGAGCTTGTCAAACCAAGCACGTGTGCTCTGTTTGAGACCATAGATGGCCTTTTTCAACTAACATACTTTGAAGGCAGACTCCCCCTGTGCAACAAACCCAGGTGGTTGCTCCATGTATACTTCTTCCTGTAGATCTCCATAAAGGAGTGCCCTTTTAACGTCTAACTGAAAGAGAGACCAATCTTTATTAACCGCAACAGAAATCAGAATTCTAACAGAATTTAATCGTGCAACAGGAGAGGTCTCAAAATAATCAACACCATATGTCTGCATGTAGCCTTTTTCTACAAGGCGGGCTTTCAGGCGTTCAATAGTCCCATCAGGTTGATATTTAATGGTAAAGACCCAACGACAACCCACGGTAGGGCAAGAAGAAGGGCGATCCACAAGTTCCCATGTCTTGCGATCGCAGAGTGCCTGCATTTCCTGATCCACTGCCTGTTTCCATGCATGAATAACAAGAGCCTCTGTAGCATTTTTTGGAATGGTGACAGCAGAAATTGCAGAAGTAAAGCAGGAAAAGTTGTTATGCAGATTGACAGAAGTGCAGTAGTTACTGATAGGATGTTTAGTATAGGAGCGAACACTTTTGCGCAGACTGATAGGAAGGTGCAAGTCAAAAGTTACCTCGATGTTTATTTGATCGTCCGCAGACGGAGGAATTGGTTAGAGGGGCCATGGAAGGAGTGCTTGTCTTTGGCCGACATTTGTACACTTGCAGCGAACGATCTTTAGGCTGGTTAGAAGAAGGCAAGTCTTCAACAATATCTGGTAGAGGTGTGGGTGCCAACATATCATGGGATAGTCTTGTTACATCATCAGAAAAGTAGGGCATATACTCAAAAAAGATCACATCCGCACTGACAAACCACTGTCTGAGTATCAGATCAAAACAACGATAACCTTTTTGAGTTCTCGAATAACCCAAGAAAATGCATTTAGTGGATTGAGGGTCAAGTTTCGTCATTCCTGGGCGTAAATTTTTAACAAAGCAAGTTCACCTAAAATGCGAGGAGGAACAAAGAAAAGAGGTGCATCAGGGAACAAAAATGAAGTAAGATATCCGATTTTGTAAAACAGAAGATGGCATGCAGTTTATAAGATAACATGCCGTAGTGACTGTCTCAGGCCAAAAACGGTGAGGAACTTTATAATGAATAAGAAGGGTGCGAGCAACCTCTAATAAGTGGCGATTTTCCGTTCAGCAACACCATTTTGCTGTGGAGTATAAGGACAAGTGGTTTGATGGATGGTGCCACGATCAGAACAAAAAGAAGTGACAGACTTCTGCATAAATTCCAGAATTAGTTGTACGAGCAACCAAGGCAGGATGCTCAATAGCTGGTGTAGAGGAAACAGAAGGTAGTCGTTGGACTCGCTTGAGAACATCGCGGAGAGTCGGCAGTGGATCACTAGACAATATTTGGTCAACTACACCGGAAAACGAAGCCGGAAGTGTAGCCAAGAACTGAACCAGTTGGAGTTCATTGCGCTGCTTCTGAGCTGCCTTGATGTCAACAGTCAACGGGTGGTAGATCTCATACTCGTTCCAGAGAGCGGAGCGTTGGTTGTAAAAATCTTCAATAGATGCATCTGAGGAGTACTCCTTTTTGGCAAGGTTTTTGAAAATGTCAAAAACCCTCTTTGAATTTTGCTGGTGTGAGTAGACATGAGACAGCTGGTCCCACATAGCTTTGGCATCATGAAGGCACAAGAGAGACTGACAAATGCGCGGCTCGATGCTGTTGAGTAGCCAGGACATAACACCTGAGTCGTCTTTAGACCATTGGGCATAAGCCTGTTTGGTCTTGTCGTCAGCAGTAGCAACAGGAGCAAGAGGTGGATCAGTAGTAAGATGAGAGTATCTGCCTTGAGCCTTCACATATAGAACAAAGGATGCCGACCACAGATGGTAGTTGGATCCATCAAGCTTGACCGTGGTAACACAGAGAGATCGAGGAGGCTCCACAGATGCCATACTGTGCAGAGGAAGACAATAGCAGAAATAGGAGCAAGAGGTGGATCAGTAGTAAGATGAGAGTATCTGCCTTGAGCCTTCACATATAGAACAAAGGATGCCGACCACAGATGGTAGTTGGATCCATCAAGCTTGACCGTGGTAATACAGAGAGATCGAGGAGGCTCCACAGATGCCATACTGTGCAGAGGAAGACAATAGCAGAAATGGGACGGAGCAGTAGTAAGCAACACGTAAATAACCCATGACAGGCAGCAGCAGTAAATAATAAACCCGCTATGGGGTAGTAGCAGCAGCAGAGATCTGACGCATCAAATCAGAAGGACTCGTACTCAGGCAGAGATAGATGTAGAAAACCTTCGCCGTCATGAGGAAATCAATAGTCCTTCATGAAGCGCAGGCAGAAAAGGAACCGGAAGACGTAGGGGACCCTCAACTTGAGAGGTCTATGGCTGTCCGAAACAGTCGAATACTCGGTAGGAGAAGAAGAAGGATGGATTAGGGATCAAGGAAGAAGATGGATGGGGACGGAGCGGTGGAGCGGTTACGGCAGCAGGGGGGTTGGAGTGGTGGTTGGCGGCTGGTGGGGAGGTGGTGGGCGGCGGGTGGTGGTGAGGGCGGCGGCTGCAGTAGGGCAAGCCGGCGGCGGGCGAGGGGCGGGCGGCGCTGGGGGGAGAGGAGGGGACTAGCGGTCGGGGGGGGGGGCAGCGGCGGCGCTGGGGGGAGAGGAGGGGACTGGCGGCCGCGGGGGGGGGGGAAGGGCTTCAAGGCATTGGGGCAGGGTGGGACAGAGAAACCGAGACCGGGCCTGTTCTTGATACCATATAGATAAATGAAGGCTTATTTTTTGAGTGAGTAAAATAGTGTACAATGCAGTCTTTTATATAACAGAAGAGAGTAGAGACTAAAACAGAGATGAGCAATATGGGACTAAACTACAGAGGTAAACAACATAAGTGAGGCACATGCTATGCACATGACACCCAACAAGACATAACATAAAAACAACATATCTCTATAATACCAAAAGTTTAATATCAAAGTGCAGTCACACTAATAATCCGTACTTCAATGAGCGTCAGGTCACTTTTCTTATTAAGCATGGAACTTATGATGTATGTTCCAACTTTGGTGTGTGTGTCTGTGTATGTTAGATTGGATGTGTACAAATTAATTATGTGACTATGTGAGAGCCTCATGTCTCAACATGAGAACTCATAAACTGTAAGAGATTGAAAGTTTGCTTAGGTTCGGTCGCCCTGTTCTCCCAATGTGCACTTTTGTTTCAACCGAGGACAAACATTTTTTCTCAATAAATTTGATATACCTCAACTTTTGTAAGGTGTAGATATACACCAATATCCTTATATAAACCCGCCACACTGCTGACAAAAAAGTCTGAAGCAAAAAGTTTAAAATTAAATTGCACTCAAATTTGCTGCAGTTTACTTGACACCTCTCCTGCTGTGTACCTGACACACCTCTCATATTGTGGCATTTTTCTAAAGTAATAGATTCCACTAAACCTAAGGGAAGAGCTTAGTTGTAATAAGTCACATAGAAGTTGTTTATGTGTGTACTGTTTGAAATTGTAGTATAAAATTAGATTACGCCCTACAAACATTATTTGTTTACTAGTAAGGTCGGTACATATGCAATAGACCTAGAATAAATCTAATTAATACATGCCTTAGCAAGAGAAAACATGAATTTGAATTTGAGATATAACATCCTTGATTTTAATGTATCAGCTTTGTTAAAGTAGATTTCGAGATTCGGCTAAAGATCCCCGAACCCATGTAGAGCTTTAGTGCTCGATCTCTTTGTAAAACTAGGACCGTTACAAGGTGTAGAGTTCATATTTCCAATTGTGAGAACTAAAACATGCGCGGTACAAGTTACCTCGAATGTTCTTTCTCGAGCACAGGTGCTATAGCTCACAAGCTACAAAGAGAAGTGCCAACCTATGTTGTTAATGCTGGGCTCGTCTAGGAGCTTAATAGGTGATTCGAATATCTTAACTTGTTTAGTGCCATTGACTTGAAATGTATCTTTTTATACTGTTACTAGCTCTTTCCTTGGTTTCAACAACTCATTAATGTGATGGTTGGTGGATGCAAATGATGACAGTGTCTTTAAAAATCTTATACTTTACTAAAACATAAATATTCTGTGAAGGTGTTGTTACTTTGACAAAAGACTGTCTACCATGAACTTGAAGGCATATTACCATGATACAAGTTATTAATATTTTGGTAAAAATACATGCCACTTTATCACCTTCCATGTTGTGCCAAAACAATCAAATGGGGACATTGTCACCTAATGAACAGAACATAAATTCTTGTAACACCCTTAGGTTTCTTTGCTATTAGGTAGTCTAGTATATTACCAAATGACACCTAAATCTCCTTTCAAGCCCAAAATTTTATTTCTTCATAACAGTGGGAAAGAGCGACCATGTTCCATTAATAGTACTGATTGTAACACGTAACTTTAGAGCCCACACCTTAAAGTATACAACTAATGCTGACTTCAACTAGCAGAAGAATGCGGAAAGCTCAACCAAAACAAGGTTCTTCAAAATAAGTCACATCCTTCAGGGCTAAGACATATACATATAATTTAATCCTCGAACGAGACAACAGGTTGGTGCATATACTGGCAACTGATATCAGACTTGACATCTTAACATCTTATATACGTAGTTAACAATATGCTTGAGACCATAGAAGAAAATATTTGATTTCGATGCCACTTCGGTAGCCACCAAAACAAAAACGTAGAGAATTTTTTTTGATGGAAATGTCGACGGATGCTTTCCATGGTCAATGCATTTAGATATCTGATGGTCGTACATATTTTTTTGCCAAAATTTGACAATATTTTGGACAATGCTTGGGACCATAAAAACTTGCAGAAAACTATAATCTAGCCCTAATTTGATTTATGCTTTTATGGTCAAGCAAATGTCTTTGATATCGACATTTAAGTTACCAAGTGGGCTTATGGACATGTTGGTAATTGCCAGGAGTCAAAGTGTCTGATAAAGTATAAGGAACTTGGATGAAATCCTCACTGCTGGTGAACGCAGTGTAGACATATTAACTTGCATTTAGCAATTACGCTTTTGATAGAAGTACAAATCTTGTTGCAAATATAATGGAAAGATTCAGTGGGGTGACTGATTCAAAACAGTTGTGGATTAATCTGCATGAATATTTTAATGTCTTTTTAACTCCCACTAAATCTTGATAAAATGTCTTATCTAGTCATTCCCACAAATTTTCAAGTAAAACGAAATGCATACTCATGGTATATAAGTACATGTTACCTGATGTATTTTGTAAATTGAAGAGTTCTACATTTCACAAACTGCCATGTCTTGAAATCAATGTCTACATGAGTGAAAGATAGTGGTTGTCTAGTATCATAATTCCTTAGGATGAGTGGGTTCTAGGATAATGTAAACTTTACATGCAAGGCCCATGAAAGCCTTGTCTTTAATGTTCAATGTTGTTATTAACATTGAGTTGACATACTGTTGATGCTTTATATGCTACAGAAAAGTTTTAAATTTGGTTTCTTTTTAGATTCTGTATCTTTATCACTATCGTCGGCTATTATCTGAATTATGATTTCATGAAACTTCTAAGTACGTGGCCTCTATAAATGTCATCCTGATATCATGTATAAATATATTGTATCATGTACTTAGTAAAGCATCGCTATCCCTAAGAACTTGTGTAAATTTTGAAGTACATCTCCTTATACATCTTCGTTTCTTCTTGTCAGAGAGTGATCGAGGAACTAGAGTTAGTCGCATGCGAATTGTCATTGCCAAGTCTTTTCCAGAGCCAAATCGATGCTTGCTTCAAAGGTAATCCATGTTCTGTCCATTTATTGTTTTGCTGGAAGTGGCTTATATTCTTATAAGGTGGACACCTACATTGCTTACATAGAAGTGAATTTTATTCATACAAAAGTTGAAACCCCACATATCGGTAGGGGTTGCTATGGAAAAGCCATAGAGGTACATCTTAAAGAAACATATAGAAATGGAGTAGCTATATCTGTTTCTTTCATATCTCAGCACCTCAAGCTGCATCAAACCATCTGTTCCCAAATTGTGTTCGATGTAAAATATCCAGTACCTAGGGAGAGCTTTCAGGAATACATTTGCTATAAACTTGCCAAAGAGAAATTTATGAGTGCTGAATCTGCTAATTTTCCTCGCAATAGTCAAAATGCCTGTTGTATTGTGACAATCCATCTCTATGTGCTTGAAGAACTCATGGAACCTTGGATTCATAACTAGAAAGGTAGATAATTTATTTATCATTAAAAATAGCAATAAGATCCTCGACGGCAATATTAAATTAGAACAACTAAGACTCCACTTAAATGGTTCTATGCTATGTGCAACATAACCTGACATTTGTTTATGTTACTTGATTGGGAAGCAACACTTCTCTTCTATTATTAACTATATGACCTCCAACAAACATGCAAAATTGTAATAGATCACTTTTCCACACATTCATCTCCACAGTAACTGCTAGAAAAGATTATAACTTTGACTTTGACTAGTCATTGTAAGCCACCCCCAACTTCAAATGGTATATGCATGGTTGCACTCTAGAAAAAATACAAAATTCAGACGACTTTAGGGTCTTTGCCAAATCCCTTTAAGGAATCCGACCCAGGTTATTGGCCGATAGTGACTCAGTTTGGCGAGGTGAGGCTGGTGGTTACATGGGACGATGACAATGCTTGGGGAAATAGTTGCATGGCTTCTCATAATCAATTGGGTTATGGGATAGTGTGACTAGGTCTAGGGGTGCTCCCAGATGCCTTATATAGGTACAAGTGATTGGGTGTTCATCAACGTCGAGGTTTCATTGGGATAATTTTGTTCGGAGAATTAACCATTATCCTAGATCTCCATGATTATGCTATCCGTGGGGCTTTTTGAGTTTGTCTCAACCCCGCGATCCATGTAGGACACTCATAGAGGGACGAGAGCCAACAGAGAGACGGAGATAGATCTTGGGCCGAGATTCCTATGCTAGATCTTAGGCCGAGATTCTTGTGCACTTAAGATTGAGTTGGGGTTTGGGCAAGCGAGAAGGGATCCCCGCTCACAACTCTGCTCGATGTTGGGAGTCCGAATCCGAGTGGGAATCCCCTCTTGTGGCATTAGCAAAGGTTATTTATTTTATTTTTATAATAAAACCTTATTCTCATATCTAATTATCTAGGCCATGCATTATTTTCAAATTTCTAAAATAATAAAGGAATTCTCTTTGATGATTAAAACAATTATAGAGATCTCTCTTTTATAGGATAATAGAGTAAAGAGAAAAGTAGAGACAAGTAATATGGGATAAAAGAAAGAGGCTAATAGACAAGACAAGTCAAAAGCCCATAACACAACAATAAGAATAAACCCAGTAAAATATATATACTAATACTCCCCCTCAAGCTAGAGCATAGATATCAGTCATGCCCAACTTGTCCATTAGAGTAGTGAATCTGGTTTTCGAAAGCATTTTGGTGAAAATGTCGACGACTTGATCTGAAGTATGCGTATATGGCGTAGAGATCTGACCAGATCAAACAACTTCACACACAAAGTGGCAATCAACTTCAATATGTTTAGATCGTTCATGGAGGGTGGGGTTTCTGGCTATAAAGATGGCTGCTTTGTTGTCACAATGCATTGGAATAGGTTTAGAATCAGAAATACCAAAGCCTTTCAGGAGTCCACGGACCCAGAAGAGTTCGCATGCAGTATGAGCCATCGCTTGATACTCAACTTCAAAACTAGAACGAGCAACTACGGTTTGCTTCGCCAGGTGACTAGGTTATCACAGATAAAGGTACAATACCCGGATGTGGATTTGCGATCTATCTTGCTTCCAACATAGTCAGAATCAGAATAGCCAGTAAGATTACAATGCCCATGTTTCTTGTAAAGTAGGCCTTTTCCTGGAAGCTTTTCATATACTTAAAAATATGACATACAACTTCCCAGTGACATTGTCTGGGCTTATCTAGATATCTACTAACCAATCCAACCGTAGAATTGATATCAGCCTTGGTGACAGTGAGATATATAAGTTTCCCTACCATTCGACGATATGGATGATGGTCAGGGTAAGGAGGAGAATTCTCGTCATCCCAGTTAGTATTAGGATCCATGGGAGTAGCAGCAGGTTTTGCCCCAAGCATTCCTGTTTCAGATAGGAGGTCAATGACGTATTTCTGTTGTGACAAGCATAGACCAGAGAATGAGCGGGATACCTCAATTAACCCGTCAACGTGCAATAATTAGAAAGTTGTCGGATACGTCCAGAGAGTAGCGGGGAAGAGAAGGAGTGATTGGGGTGGTTAGCCGGAGGGAGAGATGGCTAGTAGATGGAGGGGCTTGTGGTGTGGAAGAGGGGAGGGAGGAGAGGAGGCGGCGACGGGCTATATGGAAGAGGGGAAGGTGGTGGCAGGCTGTTTGGAGGAGGGGACTGGTGGCGGCGGGGCTAGGGGAGATGGTGGGGTTGGTGGCTGGTTGGATAGATGGGGAGGAGATGACGACGGGGTGTGGAGAGGGAGAGGGGGTTGGCGGTGGTGGTGAGGAGAGGGAGAGGAGGGGCAGGGCTAGGCGGTGGTAGGGAGAGTGCTGGATGGTGGCGGCGACAACAAAGGGGACGAGAGAAGGGAGGGGTGGCGACTAGCTAGGTTTATGGGGGCATGTGTTAGGGTTAGGGTGGGAAGAGCTTAAGGGGGATCGGGTTGCTCTGATAGCATCTAAAATAATAAAGGAATTCTCTTTGATGATTAGAACAATTATAAAGATCTCTCTTTTATAGGACAAGAGAGTAAAGAGAAAAGCAGAGACAAGCAATATGGGATAAAAGAAAGAGGCTAATAGACAAGATAAGTCTAAAGCCCGTAACACAATAATAAGAATAAACCCAGTAAAATATATATACTAATAAAATTAATTCAAACTTTATCATGATCTTACCTTGGAAAAAAGTTCGAGTCAAAACTGAACAATTACCGACCCTAAATTTGGTTGCTATAACAACTATTTCATTAGATAGTTATGCAGGTCGTTAATAAACTCATATTTATCTCCAATTTCATTAATAACTCTAAAATATCTTATGACTCATTTAAACCTACCTTTTACTATGAATTCGGGTACAAAACTTCTGAACAAAAAACTACACCACAGGGACCTAGATGCAAACCCAAAAATGGTCAAATTGGGATTTCTTGATTTTTGTGAGATCCTAGTTCATACCTAGGTCCTTTCTATACCCAATAACTATATATTGTCCCAACTGTCATATTTCATGCCTATTGATCCATAATTGTGCCTTGAAGTTTGGTCTCATTATATATTACTAACCAATCCTTATATGACATTAATTACTTAATGCATCAATTTGACCTTTATCACTTAAATCATAGACTCAACCAAAGTCACAATCTCAAAATTTTTAATCTAGGTCATTCCATTAAATTCATTATACTCATATTCATAAAATCAACTTTAAGTTGAACCCTGATATCAATTCCTTGAATTTCAATCTATTATATTGAAAAGTACCAAAGTTTGAGGTTCTTGCAGCTGCCACCGTCTCTCCTTTCCCAATTTGTCGCAACTGTTTCCTCACTTGTCCTATCTTACGACCACAACTGGATCACCGACCAAGTCCATTGACCTCTGTTGTCACCATCCTAAGTTGCCAAGACCATCCTCTGTTCATCGTCAAGCTACTGGCGGGGAAGCCAACATTGATCCTCCCTAGTTTGGCCCTCTTACAGTCAAGGCTCCCAAATCAAGCCCTGTACAACTTGATACGTGTGTGGCCACCACCTCTTCATGGGCAAAATCTCCAACCATTAAGTAGCACTCATGTGGGAGTTCTCCATCCCATCTCGCTCAAGCAGTCATCACCTTTTTCTAGATTACGACAAGGTCTAACCACATTCGCTATGATGATTTTTGCTCATGGGCATAGTCACAAATTTAGATTTGAGTATCATTCGACAAGTTGTAAACAACGACATTCGGGTATTATGCATAAAATTGAGATAAAAAATTTGTCAGATTCAGTAAAAATTTGGTCAAGTATATGGTAAAAATCGGATAAAACTCGTTAAATTCAATGTGTATACATAATACAAATGTTACATATATACATACATGATAAACATATTGATCTATAATTATATATGCACACACATGATTTATTTGAATCACTATTCTCAATGCCAAGTCATATACCGTGTTCTTATTTCAAATATGAATTGTTAGCGAAATTCAGGAATACAATTCATAAAATTTGGGATGATTTGTAGAATGTGTGAATAATTCGTAAAATACGTGAATAATTCATGGATTTCTGGAATAGTACGAGTTTCTTACAAGATTTAGGCGAGTATTCGTCACACAAAAATGCACGAGCTATTAAAAAAAGAATTTTTTACCTATGCTCGTGACCATGACCGTGTGCATGGCCCCATACCTTCTGCAACAAACATTGTCATCTAGAGGAGAAGTGTTATGAGAAGCAAAGACACCCTAAATGGTGAGGCGCAAAAGTTGGCACCTCTCATATTGCCCTTGACAACAAAAGATTCTTTGCAAGTCCCCACATCCTCCAATGAGTTGGGACAACTTCTATAGGTGTCTCAAAATTGCTAAGCTTGCAAGAACTTCATGACTTCACATCTTGATGCAACATCCTTAGTGCTTCTGGCCTCCAAGCTAAATGGGGGTCTTTAAGATAGCCTCCAATTTTTCTATTTTCTTTACTCTACGGCCACCTAACACATGAGTATGGGCTAGGAAGCACATCCACTTCTATGCAGCCCCCGTGTCCATGTCGGACACAGTTTGGACACAGACACTTCCCGGACACGGCCCAAAACGTTTTGGACATTGCCAGGGCGTGTCCTGTCCATCTTGGTCCATTTTTGCAGCCTGGGCACTTCATGGGCACGGCCAGGACACTTCTTGGACACATCTGTGTAGCTGCAACTGCTGCAGCAGCCTATTTCTGAGTATATTCTGGATATACAACTGCTATTCAACTACACTTATCATTGAGAAAATGTGACACAAAGCTGTATTCTAACTTGAATTGCATATAAAATATCTTAGAAAGATTCAACGTGTGAAGTTCAAGATCAACTAGCTATCATAAACATAGTAACAAAAAGTGCCGAATATTCGTAAAATTCGGCGATTATTCACGCTTTTTTAAGCCGCCGAATGTTACGCCTAAATAAAGCGGGGATCGCCGAATATTCACATTTTTTCGCGATTTTTCCCGATTTTTCGTGAATTTTACGAACTTTGGTGATTTTTCGCGATTTTATTTTGTTTTTTCCCGAATTTTCGGGTTTCAGTCGCCAGGCCTGAACCCGCTGCCGGGCCGGCTTCAGCCCACTACGGCTCCCAACCTCCCTCAACACCCCCACCCCCGACATTTCCCGACTCTGCCCTATCTATTCCCCCCGACCCTAGCTTTCTCCCCCGACAGTTCCACGACACGCGACGAACGATGCGCTTGGAGCCCACGACACCGACGACTCGAGGTAGACCTTCGAGGCGGAGTTCACGGCGGCGCTTGGCAGCAGCGGCGGCGGTGCTTGGCAGCAACGGCGGCGGTTCTCCAGCGTCGGCGACAGCGTCTCCAGCGGCGCAGCTCCTCCATTCCAGTGGCTCAGGTACTTCTTCCTCTCTTCTTCCTCCCATGGGTTCCCTTCCCATCCTCCGCCATCCCCCCTATTTCTCTGTGGAAGCAGCAACGCTGCTGCCCAATCTGTTGTGTCATCACCTTCTCTCCCTCTTTTCTTTGATTCCCCCTTGCTGAGCCATTCCTTTGATTCTCCCTTGCTGCTCCTAATTTTTCCCTTCCCATAGCTGTGTCATACATGTATTCCCTCCCCGCTAACCCCATGTTTCCCCTCCTTAATCCCCTGTTGTTGCTCCTCAATCCCTACGATTCCTCCCTCCCCCATTGCTGTGAGGCTGTGACGTGATGCGAAAATGTCTAATCCCCCTCTTTACTGCTGCACCACTCTATTCCCCCACCTCTTCTTTCAATTTTCTGTATCCCTACTGATATGTTGAATTCTCTACTACTATGATTCTCTACTCCCCCCCCGCCCCCCTATTTATTTTCTTTTTCTTGATACAAGTACAAATACAAATTACTGACAGTCCATGTCTCCTCCCTCTTTCTATGTTCTAATTAACAGAGTTTTGAGCATCTAAACTCTCAAGCTCGCAAGACCCAGGCCGGTCTTCTCCTATATTCCCAACTCCCAAGACATAAACTACTACTCTATAATCAGGTATTTCCGCTGTTCACTTGTTTTAATTGTATTGCTGAAAATTTTCCTACTTACTGATTTGATTGTCTATTTGCTTGCTTTTGTGATATGCTTGTAATTGTATTGGTAAAATTATCCTGTTTACTAATTTGATTAGCTATTTGCTATATGTTTTTATGTATTTGCATTTGCATTTGCTAATTGATATACTCTTGCATCATTTTGTGGTTTACATTGTGTATTGTGTATGATCTCTAGTATTTGCAAACATTGATATTATGTGGTGGTTGTTGAAAATTTGGAATGCAAGTTACTTCCTTAATTCCTCCATCTTGAATTGTAAACGATTCTACTCTACAATTTGCATGTATGTATATCAATGTGTGTGTGTTATATATATATATATATATATATATATATATATATATATATATATATATATATATATATATATATATAGAGTCAGGCTATCCAGAGCAGAATACACTCAAGTAGTTTTTCATGATGCAATATTTTTTTTGAAAATCTAATCCGTTGATCTTCTTAAACATCTTGTGAACAACTCATACGCAAAATTTGAGCACGTTTGGATATGTATAGCTCATGTTATGAAGACCACAAAAATTATGCATTTCAAATTAGTTTCGCGCGTCGATTTTGTTTCCCTTGGATGAGTGACTTACACTCATCCAAATGGGCTCAAAATTTGTATGTAGCCTAGTTATAGTATGACGGTGAAGATCAACGGTTTACATTTTGCAAAAAATAGTCTTGATATGCAAACACACTTGAGTGTATTCGTGCGATCCGTACACTCGAGTGTATTCTAGCCTGACTCTCTCTCTCTCTCTATATATATATATTGCCGATTTATTCCCGATTTATTCCGAATAGTTGACCGAACTTTATCAATCTTTTCCCGATTTTTCACGATTTTTTCCGAATTCCGATTTTTTCCGGCCAGCCGAAAAGTTGCCGAATGCCGAATTTGTTACTATGATCATAAATTGCATTTTGATCTAATAAATTGATTGATTAATGCAAAGTCATTTACTATATCTGAAATTTTGCTATTGGAAGTAATCCAACAGCTAGGTGGATACTTCATATTATTTCTACTACACAAACACAAGCGATTTCATATTCGTATACAATCACACCATCATTTATTTATTTTGAAATTCTGCTATATCTACTGAAAGTAATGCAACAGTTAGGTATCTACTCCATATTGTTTCTACTGCACACAAACACATGCATACTTCAAATTCATATATTATTATACATACCAATATATATAATTCTAGATAATTTTCAATAAATTTAGATGCATACATATAGAAATACATACATATGCACATATAAATACATACATTATACACATTTGCATATATTTTAAAAAAATCCCCCTCATCTACAGCCGTGTCCGTGTCCTATATTTTAGAAAATTGACGTGTCCCGTGTCCGTATTGGTGTCTGTGTCCGTGTCTAGAAACATGTCCATGCTTCCTTGAGTATGGGACATCTCCTTTCCACTTAAGAATCCCTTATTCCTCATTCTTTTGTCACCCTATATGACAGATCCACTGAAACGTCCCATAATTGGTGTGAATTTCTCACCTAATCTTCAACTTTGGTTGATGCACTGCATTGCATACTTTCCTTTTACTTTGATGTGAATCTCTAAGCTTATTGATTCCTAAATTGATACGTAACCTTTGGTAGTCATTGTTTAATGTTATATGATTTTTTGAGTTTGAAGATGATTGGTTTGGGCTTTGGAGCTTGTGACCTTTACCAGTGTTCAGAAAATCGGCCTAATCGGCCGAATAATCGGTTTTGGGGGTCTACCGCTCCGAATATGAATAATCGTCCTATAATCGGTCCAGGACCGATTAATCGGCCTTTCGGGGGAATAATCGGCCGATTAATCGGCAATTTTCAAAATCAAATGCTAGTAATAATTTTTTTTACGTTAATTTTTTCTAATACTACTATTGGTCATTACAATTACATTCTCTTCTTCCACTTTACATATTTGATTTTCTCCTCATATTTTCTCAATAAGTTTATAGTTAATGTTTATTGAACTGATCCTTATCGTTAATGTTTTCTTCTCTAATTTCATCAATGTTTCTATTTACTTCTTAATGCAATATTAGTCTATGACTTATCAATGTTTCTAATTACTTATCAATGTTTCTTCTCTAATTTCATCAATGTTTCAAGTTACTTATTAATGCAATATTAGTCTATTACTTATCAATGTTTCTAATTACTTATTAATGCAATATTAGTCTATGACTCATCAATGTTTCTAATTACTTATTAATGCAATATTAGTCTATTACTTATCAATGTTTATAATTACTTATTAATGTGATATTAGTCTGACTTATCAATGTTTTCTTCTCTAATTTCATCAATGTTTCTAACTACTTATGAATTCAATATTAGTCTATTACTTATAAATGTTTCTAATTACTTATCATTGTCATTATTATATGGTCAATATATAATTTACATATATTTATGATTAATATTTAAAAAAAAATCAAAACCGATTAAAACCGAATATTCTCCCGCTTATACTCCCGCATACCGTATATACTCTATTCGGTACCCTCTCCGCCCGTACACCGATTACCACTTTTCAGAACAATGACCTTTACTACTTCGGTGATGGACATCAATAACTGTCGCTTCTCTCATGTTCACCTGTTTCACTCCATAGGCGCTATGGACATCCTTCCTTAGAGAAACTTAAATAGCTAGAGCCATCCTTACCTATTTCAAAAAGTCTTCAATGTAGTTTTGTCAATTAGTGAAACATCATAGGATTTCTTTCCTTGCAAAACTACTTTATGTTCGTCAAAAACTTTTGATCTTGTTCACATGCTATGTGTGATCCTTTTCTGCATGACCAATTTTAATGGATATCCATTGTATCAACTGAAAGCAATGTTGCTGACCCATGAAAGCAATGTTGCTGACCAATTTTCTGCATGAGTTTTCATGAATGACTTGATTGTATTGTTGGAACTTGGAAGCTCGTGATGAAATGTTAGTATTTTCAATCTTTCCATCAAATGGCTGAAACTCAGTTTAACACTCACAACAAAGCCTTTCCACCGACAATGCTTTAGAGTATATCTCAGTTTTAGTATTTTAAAATTTCGTCTTGATGATGGGATGATCTTTCAGAGATCTTTCACATACACCCTATAACAAAATGGAGTTGTCGAGTTGAAGAACAATTACCCACTAGACATTACTCGAACACTTCTCTTTTAGGCCCAAATGCCTAAACCCAATTGGTTTGAAGCTATTTTCACTGCCTGCTGCCTCATCGATCGCCAATATTACTCTGTCCTTAAAGAAACACCCCTCTTTCCATTTTCTATTCCAAATACGAAGCTTTCTGTCTTATTCTCTAGGTTTTTGATTGTACTACCTTCGTTCACAATTTTGACCCTAAAGAAGACAGACGTCGAAGAATACGTTTGTCAAATATTATCTCTCTGATCCCATTGATCTTGTCATTCCTATCTCTGATTAATCATTGATACCTCCACCTCCGCCTCCGCCTTCGACTCCATTGACGTCTCCCACCATTGAATAAATTGCTTGAGCCTATCACTAAAGGCCAAAGGGGAATCCACCGCTCTAGGTTCTAACACCTTCATCAAAATCCATGTCCTATGGGCTTTGAAAAGTTATATGTACTTTCATCAATAAATTTCCCGTTTCGCACACAGACCGCCTTTCTAAACTTACTAGAAATGCTAAAGCCTTTCCCAACCAGTTAGAATCCATCTAGATTCCCAAAAGCTACAGCGCGACCCTTTGACATCCTGTTTTGAATGTTGTAATGCTTGAGGAAATGACAATGTTATGTGACAACGTGACTAGGGATCTTGTTCCAATGTCTCGTGACAGTATATTGTTCCATATTGGTGAATATTCTCCCTCAAATTCAACTCAGATGTTCTTATTGAACGCCTTAAAGTTTGCCTAGTTGCCAAGGGGTTCAAATGAACGTGGATGTTGATATCTTTGAAATCTCTCAAATGACATGTATTGCTTTGGTCTAGATCATCATTTGGCCTGTACTCCATATGGACATACTCCTTTTACAACTAGATATCAAGAATGCCTTCCTCCATGTTCATCTTAAGGGGGAAGTTTATGCAACAAACTTTGGTGTTAATTGCTGACGGGAATTCTTTGCGACTTTGCGAAACTCAAACGATCCTCTCATGATCTGAAGCAATCATTAAGAGCATAGTTCAACAAAGTAAATGGTGTTCTTGATACCTTGGAATTTTCCAAATCATCCAGTGGTTACAACCTAATCTTTTCTAAGTGTCTATGGAACTATCATCTTGACAGTATATGTAGATGATATCATCATCATCGACAATGATGTGGCTGGGATATCTATAATCAAAGACGCTCTTAGACCCCACTTTCAATGTCTAACACCAAAGACCGAAGGCAACTAAGATATGTAGTTCACGAGTTCCATGGCGGTGTTACCTCTCTCAACTAAGATACATTACACACCTATATTCCTGTCGATTACCGTAGTAAAGCTGAGGTTTAGGGGGAGTCCTTTGCATATTTTGTGAAATATCGACCGATAGTCACGAAGCTCATCGATCTGACTATTTACCCAACGTGACAGTCCTTTAAAGAGTTTGAGAAATATCAACAGATAGTAAGGAAGCTCATCTACGGGATTATTACTCGACCTAACATTTCTTTGATGTTAGTGTGATCTAGTCAACACATGGACAAGCCCAAATTCACCATTCAATGTTTAAAATTTCGTCAAAGCTGTCCAAATTTGGACAATTTTTTCTGTTTCGGTGGCAATCGAACATAGAAATGGACTGTCGAAACTCTCAAAACACGTAAATCATCAATTTTTTAAACTTTTTCTATACTATGTACCACCTAAAGTATATTTTTTTCCACAGTTTTGTTTCTTTTAAGTCCATATATCAGGAGGCAAATTGGAGACAACCCACTTAACCAATTTTCCATCCTTCCATTGATTATGATCAAGGTTGGAAAGATTTATTTATCATTCACTAATTCATCCTTGTCTATGTTGCTAACTTAATTCATTGATTTCACCATTAAAAATTGACATCAAAATTCCCCATCGAAATGCCCATCGAAACAGCTTAGGGTCCTTCACTTACAAATGCCGAGACCCCACCCCCCATATAACCAATATGATATATTATTACTGTGAAGAAGTGTAAACGATAATGTTGTGTTGTTGTATTCATATGTACACCCCTATCCTATATATAGGAAAGGAGGCTATTACAAGGAGGCACAAAGGAAGCGGACTATCCCTAATGGGCCATGGGCAACAAGCCCATGTAGACAATTGACTAATAGCCTATAAAGCACAAATACTCCAAAATAGGTGACATACCCGTATCCGATACCAATACTCCGTGGATACCCCAAATACGTATCAAATACTCTTAAGCCATATCCATGCCGTATCCGAGTCATATCCAACTGGTTAAAACTAGAAGAAAAAAATTTGGTATGGCCTGCCGCAATTAGCACCTAAGACTAGTTCATGTCTCAACCATCTCTGATAAGTAGCAGCTAGTAGCAAAGTCGTCACAGTTGTCCCCTGGATGTCAGTTCTTTTAAACAAATTTCCATGTCTAATCATGGATTTTTACTTGTTCTTAATTGCAAACCAATTCACTCACCTTTATATGGTACTTCTAGATGCTTTCCCTAGCTGAGGTGCAAGTTTTATGCCCGTTGATGTCCTCTACGTTATCTCAAAAAGCTTTAGTTTAGTATTGTTGGTTAACATTCCTCTTGTTTTGGTGACTAAATATTAAATCCAATGTGGTATATTTTGGATTTCTCTCTAGACAATATATATTTCATTTCCTTTATAGATAAACATTGCATCCCCAACCTTTTGTCTCCCCCTATGAAGCATCGATACTCCATAATTGGTGTCCTACCGGTATTCAATACATATCTAATACCAATATTCCCTAGATACTCTAATACGTACTGGATACTTCTTAATTTCTATCCCATTTTTTATTAGCAGGATATAATCTCAATACATCTCGGATACTGCCAGCTTTTAAAAATTGACGTATCCACGCCGTACCCGTATCCTATATTTTAAAAAAATTGTTGTATCCTTGTACCATACCCGTACCCGTACCCGTATCCGTATCCGTGCTTCATAGCGAATAACCTATTAACTAAATAGGCTATATTCTAACACTCCCCCTCAAGCTGGAGCATGGGTAAATGCATGTCCAAGTTTGGAGTTAACATGACTCGATTGAACGATAAGAAACAAATGATAAATGAAAGATAGATGTCGCTCCCCATAAAAAAATGTTACTCCCCCTTAAACACTACTTCTTAACTGAAAAGATATGATGACGCCTCTTTGAGATGTGTTTTGCAGGTTGGAGAAGCTCGAGCTTTGAAGGTCTTTCTCTTGAAGTGCATCCAGAGTGAAGAACATGTGAAGCAGACAATCATAAATACCACGACTACGCCGTCTTCACCGGAGAGGAATGTGGAGTGGAATAAGCGCACTCAACACATCACACGTACATAACGCGACACGAACGTGGAGGCACAATGTTGATGTAGCAGTGGAGATGTCTCTGAATTGTCTGAGAAGTGGAGCCAACTGGAATTAGTGCAGATGACCACCGACGTGCATAACGTGGCACGAACATGTTGGGCGAGGTGCTGAGGTGTCGTCTCAACACACAGAGGTAGCAAATGCAACTCGGAGAAGACGTGATGAAGTAGCTCAGTGAAGATCGCTTTGGATGAATCCTTGCAGAAACAATTTTGGCACAGGCTTGAAGATGACGAGCTTCGAATCTGGAACACCATCAACGTAGCACGGATGATCAACTGGAACGTCATCAACACCAAAGGGACTAGAGGCCGGAATATGTGCAACAAGTTCTTACCCTAACGTACATAATGCGGTATGAACGCTAGAGTCTTGGTGTTAATGCTGCAACTGTAAGATCCTTCAATTTTGTCTGAAAAGTAATGTGATGCTAAGTGGGAATGACGCACCACAAAGACATTAGGAAACCAGATGTGCTGAACAATACGAAGCTCCATGAAGATAGCCTAGAATATATCATCTCATCTCATCTCATGTCCCTCTCCTCATATCCTCTCTCTCATATTCTCTCTCTCATGTTCTCCTCATACCCTCCTCTTTATCTCTCTCTCCTCTATTCCCCCCGCACACCAAATACGACGAGAATGAGTAGATGGTCTGAAAAAAGGGAAATATGACCCCCCGTACGTGGAAAGACACACACATGATTAATGGGAAGTGGGAAAGGAAAAGGTCAAATGAGAGGTGTAGTATGGAGAGAAGAACAACAAAAAGACTACCGGAATGGAAGCATCGGTAGAAAGAGGAGATACACTACCAAAATTTTGCTCAGTAGGGGGAGAAGTGGCACTACCAGAATGGTTTATCGGCATGAAAATCGATAACCAGAATCAATATGCAAAACACACCCGATTAAGATTCAGATAGAGAAAATAAATGGATCTTTTCTTGACCCGAACTGGGTTAAAAGAATAGGAAATCAAATATTGGAGAAGAGATGGACTTGTTGACTCAAGGTCAATTAGGTCAATGTTGACTCACGTCTAAATTGACTAAACCCGTGTTTTGATGATGACTAACCATTCCACATATTGGTGTCTAATGTCTCTACTTGAGTGATTTTAGATTAGGTATAGACACACTCCAAATGCCCTAACTTGCGCATATCAAATTGGAGAAAAGACAAGTCAAAGTCATACAAGTGCTCGTTTTTGTAATATGATGTAAATCTATTAGAATCATGTTGTAAATCACTTGTAATGATTGTATGACTTGTAATTAAGCTTAGAAAAAATCAGGAGCACTTAGATCGAATGTTAGATCACTTTAGATGCAACTTTGAAAATTGATTACAGACACTTTGTCGGTCGAGTTTCCCAGCCTGAAAACTCGACCGATCATCCTTGATCAATTTTCTGGAGATTGCATCGGTCGAGTTGTGTTTACAGAGAACTCGACTGATCAAGTAACTGACCATTTCGATTCCTAATGGTCGGTCGAGTTTTGTCAGGACAAACTCGACCGATCATTTGAGTATCGGCCTTGTCGTTTACTTGATCGATCAAGTTACCTTTATAGAAACTCGACCGATTGCATTGTACGGAAAAGTGCAGAAAAGTGCTTCTAGCCGTTGTGGACTTGCAACAAGTGAAAATAGATCCGTTGCAAGCCACAAAACGGCTAATTTTCGTTCTCAAGTGTTCCCAAAGGCTAAGAGGCATCCCCAGCTATAAATAGGACCCCTTGGGCTTCATTCCAAGGTTGAACATTCAATGCAAACTCTATGTGAGGTTCCTATTCTATAGTTGAGTGCTTCCTACAGCCTCCTCTCTCTCTCTAAGCTTAATCACTTGCTACATCCATTAGAGTGAGTAGGAGATTTGTAAGAGAGCTAGTCCTACATGTATATCTTGTGAGGCTCTCACTTCTACCACCTCCCCATCTCTCATTTCAATCATGAAGATGAAGGTTCTCTCTCTTGTCCAAGAGAGGTGAAGAAGAACAAGGGAAGGAGTCCCTTGGTGAAGATCAAGGCTGAAGACTTGGAGCTAGAGTGGGTAAGTCCTTGGTGAAGGCAGAAGACTCCTTGCTCAAGTGGGTAAGTCCTTGGTGGAAGTTTCTCCGAGTGAAGGTGAAGTCAAAGGCGGAAGATCCAAGAAGAGTGGGTAATCCCTACAAGGCTGAAGACTTGTTGCAAGAATAGGTAAGTCCTTGGAAGAAGGCGGAAGACTCCTTGCAAAGTGGGTAAGTCCTTGGTAAGGTTGAAGACTCTTTGTATTTGATAGGTAAGTCCTTTGTTTGGTCATGTATTGTAAGTCTTATGAATGAATATAAGAATGCAATGGTTAGGAAATCCTAGAGGTTGACCTCTCTAGGTAAGTGGACTGACACACTTCTAGTTTGAAGTGTAGAACCACTCTAAATAGCTTGTCTTTTGGTGTATGTTCAATCTCTCTCATCCTTGCTATGCATGTTTTAGTTGCACACAAATTTCCTATTTAGCAACCTTATCTTGTGATATATCTTGAAGGTCTAATGAATTTTGTTTAAGTGCATTCAACTCTATTCACCCTCCCTCTAGAGCATCTAATCACCCATCTAGGATCCAACATGACTTTTGGAGGACATCGGACTGGACTGGAAGTGTTCAGACTGCTTCAGACACGCTAGGTCTATGATTGGACATGCCGTGTAGATTGTCGGGGGGTGAGAGGCAGACTCCTAATGACACACCATGTACGATTGTTGACATGACGTGTAGCTCCTTCACTGAAAACTGACTGACTCCTTCAACATGCCATGTGAAAATGTGACACGCCGTGTCGGATATCGGAGGCGTGAACTGGATCTCCGGGGACACGCCGTGTTCCAACTGGACACGTCATGTCTGAAATTGGAGGCGTAATGCTGTTGTCCACAGACACACCGTGTTCCGAGGATGACACGCCGTGTTTGTTGCGATATGCGTCGTCAGGACGAGTTCTGGAATCGAACACGTCGTGTCTTTTGAGAAACACGTCATGTCTTTTGTATCTTGGACAAAACTCCACGCCTTCAGGGTGATATATGGAGTGCGACACGTCGTGTTGTTTAGTCAACACGCCGTGTCGCCTGATGCAAGATCTCGACGAGAATTGGCGCCATCAAGGAGACAAGTACCCCGGGAATTAGTACCATGGGCCGACGGGAATTAGCGCCGTCTTTTGTACTCCTTTGATCATGAACAGAGGTGGCTCCTTGCTGGACTACAGCCGGATCTGGACGGGAATTAACGTCGTCCTGGTTCCCGAGAAGCAGTGTAGCGATGGAGTAATGGAGCGGCTGGATGCAGAGATGATGGATGGGTGGCGGCTTGACGCGGAGACGACAAAGCAACAAAGCGGTGAAGACGATGGCGGCAGTTGCTAGAGTGGAAGGCAAATCTACTTTGGTGTGGTTGCTTCAATGGCGGCGGCTGGAGCTGCTTGACGAACGGATCTTCGGGGAAGGTGACGACTGACAAATAGATCTAGGCGGGATGATGGCGCCGTCCAAAGACATAGATAGACTATGATAGATTGCCGGGAAGGATGGCGCTGGCGGATAGCTTTGGATCGGAAAACATAGCTTGTATGTCGAGAAGGTTTGGCATCGGCTTACGGATCTATGTGAAAGTGGGAGAAAGACCTTGGAGGCCAGAATTGCCTAGCGGGCAATCGGCCTATGCCATGGAGGAGGTGGCGGTGGCCGCCAGCAGGTGGAGGCACTCCCCCTATTGCTCTCTCTTAGGAGAGAGAGGGTGGCGGCTGCTAGGGTTGGATCGGGCACCGGAGAGAGAAGAGGGAAGGAAGGGCGGCCCGACTAGGGTTCTCTCCTCAGGGCTATTGCTCTGATACCATGTCAAGAAGTGTATACGATAATGTTGTGTTGTTGTTGTATTCATATGTACACCCCTATCCTATATATAGGAAAGGAGACTATTACAAGGAAGCACAAAGGAAGCAGACTATCCCTAATGGGCCATGGGCAACAGGCCCATGTAGACAATTGACTAATAACCTATTAACTAAATAGGCTATATTCTAACAATTACATATTTGAGTAGATCTACACTAGTAGATCATTCTAATAAAATTTCATAACTTAATTCGTTACTTTTGCCATAGAAACACCAATAACACATTTATCAAAATTTCTGTCGAAATTTCTATTTTGTGGCCACAAAAACATCGAAATTGGACATTTTCTTCCTTGATTCCATTGGGTTCAAATTCAATGAAACTTGAGATATCTCAAAAATGCACCAAGGGTCCAGGATGAGGTCTCTTTAATAAGAATCTCGATAACAAGGACATCACGCTGACAACCTGATTTGCTATTTTGATGCTGATTAAAGTGATGTTAGCGATTGACGATCTACGATCTACCTTTGGCTTTTGTGTATTTATGGCGATCACCCTATTAGTTGGAGAAGTAAAAAATAGCCTATTGTTGCCCGCTCAAGCACTAAGCAGAGTAGGCAGTGGCTCATGCTTATTGCAATACCCAATGGGTATAATCTACGCTTCAAGAATTGGGGTGTAAAGTATTCTAAAATGTGACAATCAAGCAACAATACATATTGCAAACAATCCGATCTTCCAGAGTGCACAAAACACACACAAGTTGATTTCCCATTTTACGGGATTTGAGTTCTACGAAAAAGATCATCATACCTTATGTGAAGAATGGTAAACATATAGCTGATATTTTCACTAAACCTTTTCATCCTCCTTCATGTATGTGTAACAAGCCAGGAATACATGATATCTGCTCTCTTGCTTGAGGGGAAGTATTAGAGTTGATGGGCCTAGCTTGACTGAGCCCATTAGTAGTGGTTCTTCTTGTCTTGTGTTGTTTCTCACTTAGAACATATATTGGTCCACTATTATATATAGCACCCCTGTATTAGCAGTTATAATTAGTGAGAGCTCTCTGATTATCACACATATTTCATTTGGCACCTATTTAGACATGTGGGGGTGGTGTTGAAAATCGTAGATCATGCAGCCAGTCTGCATGATGCAATAGTTAGTGCTACTTCCAAGCAAGGTTTTAAAGTGCGTGAGGCGCATCGAGGCGCTTTCGGCTCAGCGAGGCAAGGCGTAAGCCTCAGATTGTACCGAGGCGTACATATAAATATATAAATATATATATAAATATATCCACATAATATATATATATATATATATATATATATAATATAAATATAAATATATGCATAAACATCATCATCATCTAAGCCTCAATCCCAACTATGTTGGGGTCGGCTACATGGATCCTTCGTTTCCATTCAGCTCTATCATGGGTCATATAATTGAGATGTAGAGATTCAAAATCTCTCTTTATAAGCTCATCCCATGTTAATTTAGGCCTTCCTCTTCTTCTATTTATAGTGTTTGGCTCAATAGCATTGCTTCGTATAGGCGCACTAGTAGGTCTGCGTTGCACATGTCCGTACCATCTGAGTCGGCCCTCACGCAACTTGTCCTCAATGCTCGCCACCCCCACTTTATTCCTGATATAGTCATTTCTCAAACGATCTTTTCTTGTCTTCCCACACATCCATCTCAGCATACGCATTTCGGCCACGTTCATCTTGTTGAGACCTTGTTTCTTCACCGCCCAACATTCACTCCCATTGAGCATGGCTGGTCGTATAGCTGTTCTATAAAACTTACTTTTTAACCTGAGAGGGATCTTCTGATCGCATAAAACTCCAGTTGCACTCCTCCATTTCAACCATCCTGCAGTGATCCGGTGACAAACATCATTTTGGACATCCCCGTCTATTTGAATAATAGAACCTAAGTAACGAAATTTGTCACATTTTGGTATATCTACTCCGTCCAACTTGGCTCCATCATTCACACTGCGAGATTGGCTGAAATTGCAATGCATATACTCAGTTTTGCTCCTGCTAATCATCAATCCATTTGATTCCAATGCCTTTCTCCAACATTCAACTTTATCATTCAATCCATCTTTTGTTTCGTCAATCAAAACAATATCATCAGCAAATAACATACACCAAGGAATATCATCCTGAACATTCTTTGTTAACTCATCCATAACCAAAACGAATAGATATGGGCTGAGTGTGGATCCTTGGTGTACCCCAACTGTAATAGGAAAAGTTGGTCTCTCCTCCAGGAGTCTTGACACTTGCAGTAGAGCTATCATACATGCCTTTGATCAAGTCAATGTATTGGATAGGCACACCTATATTTATATATATCTATATATATATATATATATACATATACCTATATTTATATATATAAACATATACCTATACATATACATATACCTATATATATATATATATGTACATATACATATACCTATGTATATATATATATGTACATATACATATACCTATATATATATATGTACATATACATATACCTATATATATGTACTTATACATATACCTATATTTATATATATATATATATATATACACATATACATATACCTATATTTATATATATATACCTATACATATACATATACCTATATATATATATACATATACCTATATATATATATACATATACCTATATATATGTACATATACATATACATATACATATACCTATATATATGTACATATGCATATACATATACCTATATATACATATATATATATATATATATATATATATATATATATATATATATATATATATATATAGGGCTATATATATATAGGTATATATATATATGTACATATACCTATATATATATTTATATATATATAGGTATATATATATGTACATATACCTATATATATATTTATATATATATATAGGTATATATATATAGGTATATGTATATGTAGGGCGTTCATTCGTTGCCCGCGCGAGTAGCCTGGATTTTCGCTACCCTGCAGCCAAAAAAGTAACTCTCCTG
Source organism: Alisma plantago-aquatica (assembly GCA_963693085.1). Classification (NCBI taxonomy): domain Eukaryota; kingdom Viridiplantae; phylum Streptophyta; class Magnoliopsida; order Alismatales; family Alismataceae; genus Alisma; species Alisma plantago-aquatica. Next base: position 139,358,316 of record OY856410.1, on the reverse strand, counting down.
GCCAAAAAAGTAACTCTGCTGTAAAAAAAGTAACTATGGTGTCAAAAAAGTAACTCTGCTGGCCAAAAAAGTAACTCTGTACAAAATATACAGCAGATATATATAAGGACGGGTTTTTTGATTTTGGAGGGGCAAATGATATTATTTTTGGCTAAAATATTTTGGAGAGCTAGACAAAATAGTCCTCTACAATTGCGAATTTTTTTTTTTGAAAAAAAGTGGTCGGAAGGGTGGGCGGGTAGCTACCCGCGCGGGCAATAAAGATGAGCCCGTATATGTATATGTACATATATATATATATATATATATATAGGTATATATATATATATATATATATATATAGGTATATGTATATGTACATATATATATATATAGGGATTTATATATACCTATATATATATATACCTATATATATATATACCTATATATATATATATATATATATATATATATATATATATATATATGTACATATACATAATACCTATATATATAGGTATATGTATGTATATATGTACATATACATAATACCTATATATATAGGTATATGTATGTATATGTACATATACATACATATACCTATATATATAGGTATATGTATGTATATGTACATATACATACATATACCTATATATATATATATATACATATACCTATATATATAGGTATATGTATATGTACATATACATATACCTATATATATAGGTATATGTATATGTACATATACATATACCTATATATATATATATATGTACATATACACACACCTATATATATATATATATATATATATATATATATATATACACTCACACCTATATATATATATGTACATATACATATATAATCCCATATATTTATATATGAATACATATATGTACGTGTATAAAGTCATGTATACAGATTTACATATGCATACATGTATATACTATATAGACAGATTTCTATTTTATACTATACAGATTGACATATATATAACAGATATATATAATATACTATTACTATATAGACAGATTTCTGTTTTATACTATACAAATTTACATATATAACTATACAGATTTACATATCTCCGAAACAGAAATATATATATGTATAGATAGATATACTATTACAAATACACATGTATATATAGTTACATATCTATACATATAAATATAGTTATAATTATACACAGATGCATATATATACACATACACAAGAGAATGTGTACATACATGCAGCATATAATGATAAAAGTAGTAAAATATCCATAGTTGTTAACAAACAAACGTACACATATATAGATATGCACATACTTATATCTATATACATACAATTTTGGGTTAATTTAGCCTCTATTAAGCCCAAAATAGGATAATACAGCCTTTTTTTAGACAGAGTCTGAGGCTTACGCCTCACAAACGCCTCTTAACGCCTCGATACGCTTCGCAGAAACTGAGGCGCACGCCTCTCACTGGCAGACTGAGGCTTAAGCCTCGAGGCGTACCGGAGGCCGCCTCGCCTCGAGGCGTACGCCCCTTAAGCCTCGAGGCGCGTTTTTTAAAACCATGCTTCCAAGCGACAAAACCCACATTTTGCACCTATCTATAGTCTCACCTTTGCTTTCCTGGGTTTCTTTTGCCGAACAACCTAATCTTGTCTTTATGAGGCTGAGGCATTAATAGTGCAAAGTACCAAGGACCCGCTGGTGTGTAGAACAATAAATGAATTGTATCAAAGGCACAAGCACGTCTAATTTCTAGCAAAAGACATGTCCTTACAACTGCTATTTCCTTAAAGTGTTTTGTGTACAGGATAGAGGTGTCCATCCCAAGAAAAGTCTTCCGCGCTTTGTGTTTTTAGTGGTATTTTGAGCCTTGATTCTTGTAGTTTTGTTGTTCTGATCCGTAAAAGATTTTTACTGATTGTTCCATACCGCAGTACCCGATCCTATTTATCATGTATATGTCTTGCTGTATCCTCCCTGTACACATAATGATTTGAGTTTAATTGTGGAATGTTAATTTATCCTCTTAAACAGGGGTTGAAAACTGTGATTCGCGTGCTGTAACATTGTGAAATTGATTTCATGATGCTTTCATTATATATAACCAGTTGTTGATTTCTTCTTGCTGCATTTCTAACTAGCTTATTTTTCCAGAATTCTTAAAATGATGAAGGTTATTGCTTCCCATAAATCTGAGAACTTGATGTCTGTGTCAGCCGTCGCTGCTTGCATGGCCCCATTACTTCTTCGCCCACTCCTTGCTGGTGAATGTGAACTGGACAAACATGTTGACATGGGTGGGGATGGCTCCTTTCAGTTATTGCAAGCTGCAGCAGCCGCTAACCATGCACAGGCAATGGTCATTATTTTGTTAGATGAATATGACAAGATATTCAGTGTAAGCGTCTTCTTGTAAACATCACACTCCTGTTTTTATTAAATTCTATTTCTATATGGATTTCATGTAGTAGGGAACAACTAGCTCAATGGCCTGTGTTTCTGAATCTGTGTATACGTCAAATAGTTGTGTTCATAATGTTTACAAGTATTACTCTTTTTTATTGCCTAAGCTATTTTCTAAACCATAAAGAAACTTGTTGAAACATTGTACACTTCCATGCTTGTGGACATGCGGAGGAGTACAAGAATAGCTAGGAAGCATGGACACTTCCCGGAGGCTTTCGTGTCCGCCGTGGACACAACTCATGTGTGTCCAAGACCCCTTTTTTTATTAGGAGTTGGTCACCGACTCACCATACGAACATGGTTTGAAGACAACCCGACACTAATTAAGAAGGGGAAACACCCTACTGCTCACAACTCCCTCCTCACCACTTCGTGTCTCCCCATCTTGATCATGCTGCCACCTACACTACTGCTCCTCTTCCTCCACCTGTCGTCACCTGCCCCTCTTGTTTCTCCACCTAATGCTGACAACCCCTCCTTTTCCTCCATCTGCCACCATCAACCTCTACTCCATAACTTCCCCCCTGCCAGCCTGCTTATCGACAATCATATTCTCTTTTACTAACGGAGCTATAAGTAGCAAGTAGCAACAAGATAGCAATCCCTCTCCTCCACAAGAAGCAGGACCTGCAAGCAGTGGAAATCCCTCCTCCGCAAGAAGCAACATGTATGTGGTGATCTCCATCAACCATTGTGGGTTTGTTCAGTGGTGGGAGCCATGATTTTACAATGGGTGAAGCACAAGTACATGAAGTGAATTTTCTAATATCGCAAAACTTACTAATGTGTGCTGATACATAAATTCTACAAAGGTGATTGAAATATATAGATAAACCAAGGCTTGTTTGTTGAGTGAGTAAAACAGTGCACAATGCAGTCTCTTATATAATAGAAGAGAATAGAGACTAAAGCAGAGGTGAGCAACATGGGACTAAACTACAGAAGTAAACAACATAAGTGAGGCACATGCTATGCACATGACACTCAACAAGACATAACAGAAAACAACATATCTCTATACCCCCCCTCAAGCTGGAGCGTAGATGTCAAACATGCCCAACTTGTCAACTAGAGTTAGAAAGCGAGCTTTGAGAAGTATCTTTGTGAAGATGTCTGCAACTTGCTTGTCGGTACTGAGATATGGCGTGCAAATTCTGCTAGTGAGAACTGCTTCTCGAATAAAGTGACAGTCAACCTCAATATGTTTCGTCCTCTCGTGAAATGTAGGGTTGCTCGCAATAAAAATGGAGGCCTTATTATCAGAAAACATAGGAACATGGCTAGAATAAGATATGTCAAACTCCTGAAGGAGACTTTGAACCCATAACAGTTCGCAAGCAGTATGAGCCATTGCTTGGTATTCCGCCTCTGCACTGGATCTGGCGACAACAGTTTGCTTTTTGCTTCGCCAGGTGATAAGATTTCCACCCACAAATGTACAGTAGCCTGAAGTTGACTTCCGATCAGAACGACTTCCTGCATAGTCTGAATCCGAGAATCCAGATAGGTTGCAGTGGCCATGTTTTTTACACATCAAGCCTTTCCCTGGAGAACTTTTAAGATATCTCAGAATATGGCATACAACATCCCAATGACATTGCCGGGGTTTGTCAAGATACCGACTGATGAATCCGACAGCAGCAGTAAGATCAGCTCGTGTGACAGTCAAATAAATAAGCTTGCCTAGGAAATATCGAAGTTTTCCCTGATCTTTAGTGACAAAATGCTTCTCTAAGTAAGTTTTAGTTTCCTATATGCCCACCGTGTCACTGCCAGATAATATAATATCATCCACATAAACAATCCGAATCACAAGTCCGGCCACTGTCTTGCGAATAAAGACTGAATGGTCAGACTGAGAACGACAAAAGCCAAAGGTGACTAAAATTTGACTGAGCTTGTCAAACCAGGCTCGTGGACTTTGCTTGAGACCATAGATAGCCTTGTTCAGCTTACATACTTTGGAGGCAGACTCCCCCTGAGCAACAAATCCAGGTGGTTGCTCCATGTATACTTCTTCCTGTAAATCTCCATAAAGAAATGCATTTTTCACTATGTCCGGTAGAGGTGTTTGTGCCAACACATCAGGAGTTAGACTTGCTCCATCCTCAGAAAAAGAAGGGTATAAGCTCAAAGAAGACGACATCCGCACTGAAAAACCACTGTCTGAGTATCGGATCAAAACAACAATAGCCCTTTTGAGTTCGTGAATAACCCAAAAAAATGCACTTAGTAGACCGAGGGTCAAGTTTCGAAATTCCTGGGCGCAAATTTTTAACAAAATAGGTACACCAAAAAATGCGAGGTGGTACAGGAAACAGAGGTGCATCAGGAAACAAGATATAATAAGGGATGCGATTTTGTAAACAGAAGAGGACATGCAGTTTATAAGAAAACATGCCGTAGTGACTGCCTCAGGCCAGAAACGGTGAGGAATTTTGTAATGGATAAGAAGAGTGCGAGCAACCTCTAAGAGATGGCGATTTTTTCGTTCAGCAAGACCGTTTTGCTGAGTATAGGGACAAGTGGTTTGGTGTATGATGCCATTATCAAAACAAAAAGAGGTGACAAACTTTTGCATAAACTCTAGGGCATTGTCAGTACGGAGAATTTTGATGTTTTTATTGAATTGGGTTTTTATTTTAGAGAAGAAAATATGGATATTGTTCAAAACAGTACTCCGGTCTTTGAGCAGAAAAAGCCAGGTAGCACGTGAATAATCATCAATAAATGTCAAAAAATACGTAACACCAGTTTGACTCGGGACACTGCATGGACCCCAGATGTCAGAGTGAACAATGCTAAACATATCTTCAGACCCAATATCATTCTTTGCAGGAAAAATAAACCTCGTTTGTTTACTCAAAACGCATGTTTCACAAGAGAATTTATTTTCAGGTAAAGCAGGAAATAAAAGTTTCATCTTCGCAGTAGACGGATGCCCAGCCGAACGTGCCACTGAAGTCCTGAGACAAATGTAGATAAGAGAGCTGACGCCGGAGGTGGTCCATCTAAGTAGTAAAGTCCATCTAGTCCTTCATGGCCCGAACCAATCCTCGTCTTCGTGCCGAGATCCTTCAAAACACAACCAGAGAGATCAAATTTAATAGAGCACTGAAGTTTGTTTGACAATTTTAGTGACAGATAGTAAATTAACAGGAAACTGAGGTATATATAAAACAGAGTGAAGATTCATCTTGCGAGATAACGGAACGGTGCCAATGCCATGTACAGGTGTTTTCGAGCCATTAGCAACAGTGACCGATGGAATATGTGATGTTTTAGACAGGGCATAAAATAAGTGGAGGTCGTCTGCCATGTGAACAGACGCTCCAGAATAAATACACCACTTTTGGTTACCAGTAGAGGGAGACGCCAGCATAGCAGAGGAGTCTCCCGTCGATGTCGAAGGTAGTTGAGTCATTCGCTCCTGGAAGAATTTCTCGAACTCAGAGTGAAGCCAGTCAATGGATGGAGGAACAACTGGTGGATTGGATGCAGCTTCTGTAGTAGCTTCAGTGGAGGCCTGGTTTGCCCAGGCTGGCTTGCCGTGCTTGATCCAACACCTATCTTCAGTATGATTGTCACGACCATACTAGTTGCAGTAGCGAGGTCCAGTGGCTTGACCTCGTCCAGGAGCAGTAGAAGTGTCTCTTCCTCCAGAAGGTGGTGGACGTCCTCCACGACCACGTCCACGACTGCACGGCCACATCCAGAATCAGTAGTACGAGCAACCAAAGCAGGATGCTCAATAACTGGTGTGGAGGATACAGATGGTATTCGCTGAACCCGCTTTAGAACATCGCGAAGAGTCGATAACGGATCGCTTGACAATATTTGATCAACCACACCTGAAAAAGAAGCGGGAAGTGCAGCCAGGAACTGAACCAGTTGGAGTTCATTGCGCTGCATCGGAGACGTAGGGGACTCTCAACGTGAGAGATCTATTGCTGTCTGGAAGAGTAGTTACCCACTAGGAGAAGAGGAAGGATGGGATTTGTGAAGAAGGAAGAAGATAGAGGCGGAGGTGGAGAGGGAGGGGTGGCGACAGCTGATGGGTGAGGTGCTACAGCGACAGCAGGAAGGGGAGGGGGTTGGTGATGGGTGGGGACAGGGGGCGGCGGTGGGTGGTGGAGGCGGCGGGTGGTGGTGGGGCTGGGCGGCGGTGGGCAGTGCAGGCCAGCGACGCTGGGGGGGTTGGCGGCGTTGGGGGGATGGCGACGCGGGGGGGGGGGAGGCGGCAGGGGGAGGGGGGGAGGGGCACTTCAAGGCATGGGGGCAGGGTGGGAAGGAAAAACGGGGACCGGGCCTGCTCTTGATACCATATAGATAAACCAAGGCTTGTTTATTGAGTGAGTAAAATAGTGTACAATGCAATCTCTTATATAACAGAAGAGAATAGAGACGAAAGCACAGGTGAGCAATATGGGACTAAACTACAGAAGTAAACAACATAAGTGAGGCACATGCTATGCACATGACACTCAACAACACAACAGAAAACAACATATCTCTATAAAATATACAGTTTAAAAAAAATATAAGAAAATACTTTTACATAATACATCATAGTGAGCCTCACTTCACATATTTTGGAATCTTTACATAATAACATCCATGTCAAGATGTTTCTTGTGATACCCATGCTTTGTTTCATCAACTATATCTTCCACGCCAGTAAACTAAAACTATGTGGTTTTGGAACCAGTCTATATTCTAAAAACAAAACATAAAAAACAATGTGTATAAAGTCTGATTGACATTGAAAAGAGAAACATAAAATAAAACATGAGTGTCCAACTAATGTATTAAAAAATCTATCTAACAAATCACACAACCAATTTCAATTTAGTTGCACACTACCAATTTGAATTACCAGTAATTGTCTCTTATCTCCAGAATCACCAATTTTGTGTTGGTATTTCTCGGGGTGTCGATTTTGCCGAAGCCCTGTTGTATGCCGTGACACGCCTCGCCCATGAAAAGAGACATGTTCATACACACATTGGCTCTTGTAGACTTCTCCAACGCCTTCAATATGATTGACATGTCCAACATTTTTCTCGAGGTTCGTCTCCACTTCCCAACTATTGCACGTTGGGTTGAATTCTGCCATTCTTTACCTACTCTTCCTTGGATAACGGTGAGTCTATTTTGTCCTCCGCTGGGTCTAACAAGGTGAGCCACTTGGGCCACTTCTTTTCTCATTGACTCTTCATTCCTTGATCTTAGAACTAAAGGAGACATGCAACCTTGACTTATTCTCTTTCTACCTAGATGATGTCACTCTCATCGGTGATACTGTTGAAGTGTCTATACTCTATGGCCTTATCTCTCTTGCAAGAATCGGGCCCAAATTTTGAACTTCATCTCAATATAAGAAAAATAAAAATCTTTTGGCCTTCTGACGACCCTTGAAGATCTCCAGGGTATGGCTTATTTCTTTCTAACATTTCCCGGCCTATGCATGGTGTGAAGCTTCTTGGTGTCCCAGTTTCCGTTGATCCACGTTTTTCTTTGGATTTATTGAGCAAGCATGTGGCCAAATCTCTAGCTATGATGGACCTCCTTGCCTCACTTAATGGTCTACAAAGTGAACTTCTCCTCCTTAGGTCATGTGTTGGATTGCCCAAGTTGTTATTTTGTCTCCGAATAACACCACCTGGATTTGTTTCTTCAGCCTTGGAAGACTTTGATTGTGGACGTCGCCGTTGCCTTTCACACATTGTTGTTGGTGAAGGTTAAGGTTTTGGTAATCTACATTGGCGTCTTGCCACACTTCCTATGCATCTAGGGGGGTTGGATATTACAACTGTCCAGGATGTGGGAAGCTATGCCTATGTTACTTCACGGGTTCACACCAAAAAGCTTCAAGACTATAGAGAAATTGGGAATTGCTTATTGAATGAATAAACCAATGTACAATACAGTCTCTTATATAACAGAAGGGAATAGAGACTAAAGCAAAGATGAGCAATATGGGACTAAACTATTGAAGTAAAAACATAAGTGAGGCACATGCTATGCACATGACACTCAACAAAACACAACATAGCACAACATATCTCTATACTCCCCCTCAAGCTGGAGCGTAGATGTCAAACATGCCCAGCTTGTCTACTAGAGTCTAAAAACGAGGTTTAGGAAGTATCTTGGTGAAGATGTCCGCAACTTGGTTTTCAATGCTGAGATATGGAGTGCAAATCCGACCAGAAATGACTGTTTCTCGAACAAAGTGACAGTCGACCTCAATATGTTTCGTCCTCTTATGAAAGGTGGGGTTGCTTGCAATAAAAATGGAGGCCTTGTTGTCACAAAACATCGGTATAAGGCAGGAATAGGATATATCAAACTCATGGAGGAGACTCTAGACCCACAGAAGTTCGCAAGCAGTATGAGCCATAGCTCGGTATTCTGCCTCTGCACTGGATCTGGCGACAACAGTCTGCCTTTTGCTTCGCCAAGTTAAAGATTTCCGCCCACAAATGTACAATATCCCGATGTTGACTTACGGTGAGAACGACTGCCTGCATAGTCAGAGTCTGAGAAACCAGATAGATTGCACTGGCCATGCTTCTTATACAACAAGCCTTTTCCTGGAGGACTTTTAAGATACTACAGAATGTGACATATAACATCCCAATGACACTGCCGGGATTTATCAAGATACATGCTGATGAATCCGAGGGCAGTAGTGAGGTCAGTTCTTGTGACCGTCAGATAGATAAGCTTGCCTACTAGCCTTCTAAACTGGTGATGATCAACATAGGGAGGAGAATTTTCATCGTCCCAATCCATATTTGGGTCAAGGGGAGTGTTGGTTGGTTTGCAGCCCAGCATACCAGTTTACTGCAAGAGATCAAGTACATATTTTCTTTGAGAGGGACACAACCCCACAGATGATTTGGAAACCTCAATGCCTAACAAATACCTCATCTTTCCGAGATCTTTAGTGACAATAAGTTTTTCTAAGTAGGTTTTAGTTGCCTGTATACCCACAGTATCACTGTTAGATAAAATCATATCGTTAACATAAACAATAAGAATGACAAGTCCAGCCACTGTTTTGCGGTTAAAGATTGAATGATTAGAGTGAGAGCGACAGAAGCCAAAAGTGACTAAGATCTGACTGAGCTTTTCGAACCAAGCACGTGGGCTCTATTTCAGACTGTAGATGGCCTTTTTCAGTTTACAGACTTTAAAGGCTGACTCCCCCTGAGCAACAAAATCGGGTGGTTGCTCCATGTATACTTCCTCCTGTAGATCTCCATAGAGAAATGCATTTTTAACATCTAGCTGAAAGAGAGACCAGTCTTTATTAGCAGCAACAGTAATCAGAATACGAACATAATTTAATCGTGCAACAGGAGAGAAGGTCTCAAAATAGTCGACACCATATGTCTGCGTGTAGCCTTTTGTAACAAGTCGAGCTTTCAGGCATTCAATAGTACCATCAGGTTAATACTTAATAGTGAAGACCCAGCGGCAGCCAACAGTAGGGCATGAAGAAGGACGATCCACAAGTTCCCATGTCTTGCGATCACAGAGCGCCTGGATTTCCTGATCCATTGCCTGTTTCCTGCAGGAATAACTAGAGCCTGTGCAACAGTCTTTGGAATAGTGACAGCATAAATCGCAGAAGTAAAACATGCAAAACTGTTATGCAGATTGGCAGATGTGCAATAATGACTGATAGGATGTTTAGTACAGGAGCGAATACCTTTGCGCAGGCTGATAGGAATGTGCAAGTTAGAAGTTACCTCAGTGTTTATTTGATCATCCGCAGATGGAGGAATTGGTTGGGGAGGGGTCATGGAAGGAGCGCTTGTCTTCGACCGACGTTTGTACACTTGCAATGGACGATCTTCAGGCTGATTCGAAGAAGGCAAGTCCTCAACAATATCTGGTAGAGGCGTGGGTGCCAACATATCACTGGATAGTGTTGCTCCATCATCAGAAAAATAGGGCATATGCTAAAAAAAGATCACATCCGCACTGACAAACCATTGTTTGAGTATCATATCAAAGCAGCGGTAACCTTTTTGGGTTCTCGAATAACCCAAGAAGATGCATTTAGCGGAGCGAAGATCAAGTTTCATCATTCCTGGGCGTAATAACAAAGCAAGTACACCCAAAAATGTGAGGGATAGAGAACAGAGGTTCATTAGGAAACAAAATCGAGTAAGGTATACGATTCTGTAAAACAGAAGATGGCATACGGTTTATAAGATAGCATGCTGTAGAAACTGCCTCAGGTAAAAAATAGTGAGGAACTTTATAATGAATAAGAAGAGTGCGAGCAACCTCTAATAAGTGGCAATTTTTCCATTCAGCAACACCATTCTGCTGTGGAGTATAAGGGCAAGTGGTTTGATGGATAGTGCCACGATCAAAACAAAAGGATGTGATAGACTTCTGCATAAATTCTAGGGCATTATCGGTACGGAAAATTTTAATGGATTTATTGAATTGGGTGATGGGTCTGTATTTCAGAAAAGAAGATACAAATATTGTCCAAAATAGTGCCACGATCTTTGAGCAAAAACAACCAAGTTAGTACGAGAATAATCATCAATAAAAGTAAAAAAATATTTAACACCAGATTGACTCGGAACAGAGCATGGACCCCAGATGTCCGCATGAACAATATCAAAAATTGCCTTAGAACCAAGTTTCTTTTTAGCGGGAAAAACAGACCGCGTTTGTTTTCCTAAAAACACAAAAATTGTTTTCAGATAATGCAGGAAATAAATGCATCAATTTTGTAGCAGACGGATGACCCAGCCGGAAGTGCCACTGAAGTCCTATGATTGATGTAGACAGAAGAGTAGAAGCTGCAAGCGGTCCATCCAAATAGTATAGTCCATCTGGTCCTTCATGGCCCGAACCAATCCTCGTCTTCGTGTAGAGATCCTTCAAAACACAACCAGAGGGATCAAATTTAATGGAGCACTAAAGCTGTTTTACAGTTTTACTGACAGATAATGAATTAACATGAAATTGTGGTATGTATAAAACAGATTGGAGATTCATCTGTTGAGATAGAGGCACGGTGCCAATGCCATGAACAGAAGTCTTAGAGCCATTTGCAACAGTGACATATGGAATATTAGAGATTTTAGTCAGAGTAGAAAATAATTGGATGTCGCCAGCCATATGGACAGACGCACCAGAATCAATGCACCATTTATTGTTACCAGCCGAAGGAGAAGCAAACATGGCGGAGGAACCAGCAACATATGTCGAAGGTAGCTGAGTCATGCACTCCTGGAAAAACTTCTCGAACTTTGAGCGAAGCCATTCAGTAGTCGGCGGAGCAGCTGGTTGGTCGGATGCAACATCAGTGGCAGTTTCTGTAGAAGCCTGGTTTGCCCAGGATGGCTTGCCGTGCTTGATCCAACACCTATCTTCATTATGATTATCACAGCCACACCAGTTGTAGAAGCGAGGACCAGTAGCTTGACTGTCCAGGAGCAGTAGAGGAGCCTCGTCCACCAGTGGGAGGTAGACGTCTGTTGTGACCGCGGCCACATCCAGAGTCAGCAGTGCAAGCTACTAGAGCAGGATGCTCAATAATAGGATTGGAGGTCACAGACGATAGTCTTTGAACTCGCTTGAGGACGCCTCGAAGAGTAGGCAGAGGGTCACTCGACAGAATCTGATCGACCACGCCGGAGAAGGAAGCAGGAAGGGTAGCCAGAAATTGAGCCAATTGTAGTTCATTGTGCTGCTTCTAGGCTTCTTTTATGTCAGTTGTCAAAGGATGGTAGATTTCATACTCATTCCAGAGAGCAGAGCACTGGTTGTAGAAGTCCTCGATGGAAGCATTAGAAGAAAACTCCTTGGCCAGGTTTTTGAAAATTTCAAAAACACGTTTAGGATTTTGCTGATGGGAGTAGACATGGGAAAGCTGGTCCCACATTGCCTTAGCATCATGAAGGCATAACAAGGACTGACTGATCCACGATTCAGTGCTATTAAGAAGCTAGGACATAACACCAGATTCGTCTATGGACCATTGTGCATAAGTTGGCTTGTTTTTTTCATCAGCAGTAGCAACAGGGGCAGCAGGAGGATCAGTAGTAAGATGTGAGTACCGACCTTGGACCTTAACATAGAGGACGAAGGACGCCGACCGCAAATGGTAATTAGAGCCATCGAGTTTGACAGTGGTAACACACAGAGAGCGAAGAGGCTCAACCGAGGCCATGATGAGCAGAGGTAGAGCAGTAAGACGGTGTAGCAGCAATAAGTAGTGGATAAAGAACCCGCTATGGGGCAGTAGCAGCAATAGGGATCTGTCGCATCAGATCAGAAGAGACCTGTGTCGGGCGTATAGACTGATAAAAGAACCTACACCATCATGAGGAAGATCAATATCCCATCATGAGGAACTGGGGAACCAAACCTGCTCTTGATACCATATAGAGAAACTGGGAATTGCTTATTGAATGAATAAACCAGTGTACAATACAGTCTCTTATATAACAGAAAGGAATAGAGACTAAAGCAGAGATGAGTAATATGGGACTAAACTACTGAAGTAAAAACATAAGTGAGGCACATGCTATGCACATGACACTCAACAAAACACAAAATAACACAACATATCTCTATAAAGACCATATTCTTTGTGAGGTTGATTCTATTCCAGTTGGTGACGTTTTTTTGACACTACTTATGCCTCCCTTTGTGAGCTTCTACCATCCTTCTGTTGGTCCAAGTTGTCATGTACTAATTCTACCTCCCCCAAGACATAGTCTCTTCTTGAAGATGCCTACTGTAACATGGTCTTCTAACGCTTCAAGGCTTTCAAATTATCTCAACGACAAGTGGCTATTCTAGCTTCCCTACAAGCTGACCATGCACAAGACTTTCTTCTTGCTATTCCTATTGATGGTTTTGGATTATTTATGACATCGGTTGAGTACCATGCCATTTTACATTATCGATAGTTGATTCCTCTATTTCCAGGCAATGAGCGCTAACCGCTTTGTCATTTCTGCAGATCTTGATTCTTTTGGAGATCACGCGGTGCACTGTCGCATACACTCAGGCTTTAAGTTCTGCCACGATGTCGTTCGAGATGCCCTTTTTGACATTATTTCTCATACAGGGATAAAAGCTTTGAAAGAAGCTCCAATTGCCTTTCTAGGGACACGTCATGATGCTCTATACGCCCTAAAACCAACTGATATTTTATTATTTGACTGGACTAATGGAAAGCACACTTGTGTTGATCTCACTGGTGTCTCTTCATTAACTGGGAATATTTCAAATAACTTTAAGGTTGGTCAGGCATCATTTGATGTGGACACACATAAAGTTTGTAAACATGGGGCTGCTTGTGAAGCAACTTATCATCATTTCCTTTCCTTTGCCTTTGATGCCTTTGGTGTTCTTACTGATGACTCAATTTTCCTCCTATGACACGTACAACATATCATAAATAGAAATGTGATGAGACCATCATCTATTTCTTCAGATTTTGTCTTTAGATCATTGGGCTTTGCCATAAAAAAGGATCGACAACCCAATTTGTAGCTCGTGCCTCTGCAAAGGCATTTATTTAATTTTGATCATGGATTTTGTTAAAATAGTTGCAGTTAAAAACTTTAGCACAATATTATTATATCAGTAGGTGTGCCACATGTATGAAGTATAGAGACGACACATACTTTTAAGGTTTCTTTAATACAACTATTGACTTATTATTTGCTATAAACATATTAGTTCTTTATGTATTTTATGCAAAAATGTAATGAACTTTGAATTGTGTACATCATGGTGTTTAAGCCGTGATTAACCATAATTTTTGTATGACGTGATTATGATATTTAATTTTGAAAACTGCAATGTATATGGTGTCTTTGTTATCTAGTGAGGTTGGGATTTTTTAAATTACTACATTATACCCGCACTACTACTTCATAATCAAGTTGCATGAGAGGAATAGCCCAATTGGTTATTTTGACGGTCCCAGATGGAGTCCCGAGTTTGAACCACACAAACAGCTATTTCTCAATTCACCACTCCTCTAGGGCATCCGGCCTTCGCTACAGACTTATGGTAGAAGGGAGAAAAATATTTCTCTTAACTGTAAATATACCAAAAGTCAAAGCCAACGAAGAGCATATTCCAACTAGAAAAAAATGATGAAAACTAAACAGAAACCAATACAAGGATTCATACTTTGAAATATTAGTTGGTGTGCTCCCCTAGACTTGTTTCTTGTTCCTTGCGGCATCTACTTTGACTAGAGTTTGCACTTCTATAATTAGTAAACTGGACCATTTTGTTATTCTTTTACGGAAGGGGAGACACGAATAGATACCCTGTTTGGCAGCAATGGCATAGTTATTTATAAAGGTACAAAACATGTCTTGTTTGAATAGGAATTACAATTGAGAAGAATTCAGAAACGAGTATAACTAGAATTGAAATAGAAAGAAAGGCATGACAGAGAACTGGAGTTTGGTACGAGAAAGCAAACATAAGTTAAATGTGTTAGAATTTAATATGATACTTGTCTATTTGGAAAGTGGAGAGAGAAGACATTTCATAGAATAATATTTTAAATAGAGAAGGAAAAAGCATGCAAGAGACGTAAGGATTTAATCGAATAAAGTGGAGGGAGCAGGCATCGCAAAGAATGGGGAGTTTGTATGAAAAAATGGGTTGAGATCAATTAGGATACAATACAAGACGACCGGACTTGCCTATTCTTTAAGTGGAGACTGAACATAACATCGTGCCTCAGAATTCTGGGCACACAACGTATTTATCTTCCTAGTTGTAAAAAAAAATGGGCGAGGCACATTGTAAAGAAATGACAATCAAAGACAGAATGTCTGAGAATTCTGTATATTAAATTGCAAATATTTGGGAAAGTGGGTGAGGCCTCAGCCTCATAGGGCCTTAAGGTATTTACGCCACTGAGTTTGTTTGATACTGTATCTGGCTTGATTTCATGATGTATGCAGTATGTGTGTTTGAATGCATATATGAAATTGAATATAGCGTGGATGAGGTGGTCCTTGTGTTTTAGTGTGCTTGTTCTGCTTTTATTTATATATAAAACTAATCTGCATGCATATGTATTTTTTCGTTGTGTCCAGTGCTGTGTCCGTGTCCTATATTTTTGAAAATTGTTGTCTCATATCTGTGTCCATGCTTCCTAGAAGAATAGTAAAGAGAAACATTGCATTATTAAAGCCAATCCCACTTTTATACATATACAGAAATAGGTGAAAGTATAAACTTGGATTCATCACTATGTTCCACTAGCCTAGGTCCAATTTGCAATCCTAGTTGACAGTTGACACACTACAAAAATACTTGAAGCTAGGAAGTAAGCCCGGTTTCTAGAACTCCACTCAAGGTGGAGCATGAGAGAATTCTGATGTTCAGCTTAAAGTAACACACTAATTTCAAACAAGAAGAGCAACTGCATAGAAAATTAGCCCATATAAAGGGAATCACGCTCTTTGAATATCTCAAGCTAAACTCCCCATCAAACAAATGATTTTATATACAAATTTCCGAAGAATCTCTTGATAAGCTGAAGAAATGCATTTGTAGCAATAATGACAATGGAAAGTTATAGAAACCATCTCTAGTTTAGAGAGTGTTGGTCTGCAGCCATGTAGAACCCAGAGAAAGCATGTCTGCAATCAAGTAGGTAGTAACAGATGCATAATGCCAAGCACACAGTGAGCTGATGTTTGGGGATGTAGCCCATCTGTGGTAAACCACTGTGATAAGAATGATATAAGCACTAGAAGTAGAGGCTAGCCCTTGATGCATCAAACACAAACCTTCTTGGAAAATATAAGAACCCACATATGAAATTCTCCCACAAATTTTAATGTTTTACTCATCTCCCCCTTCCTCTATATCAACCTTCTCACACCAACTACAAAAGAAAATTGGATGTAGTTGGAGGACAACACAATCTAAATGTAATGATGGCAACAAGGAAGGGAGAGCGTACTGATGTTGGGGATGAACTGGTACTAAAAGGAGTAACATAAACTATTCTTGATAGGTGAACATGGTATTTTGCTGAGAAACTAGAGAAAAGAAAGCATACACATCCTTTATATTATTAAGTTTTGTTTTGTTCCTCTAAACAAAAGAGGTCTGCACTAGAAATATAAAAGTTTGGTGGATTTGAGAGGAAAACAATTGTGTTGGAGTGGACTTGAATTTGAAAGGACATGAGGTTTACACCTGTTGCTTCACTAATAGAATGAAATTAGGGGAACATGAATATCCAATGCAACATGAGCCAATACAATCTTGCATACGGTTCTTTTGAAATCTAGAAACAAGTGTCTGCTGAATCTAGTAGCAATCCTTTATACAGTTTTTTTGTTCCCACAATTATTAAGGAACAAATACAACAAATTGGCCGAGCTTGTTGCCTAGGATCCTATCTATTTTTAGGTATGTATTGCATGTATAGCAATAGTGTATGCTTATATATATGGGGTAGTGATCCAGTGAGAAGCATCTTACAGTGAGAGCATGAGAGTTATTTGAATAGCTACAATGTTAGGAGTTGTTTTCCAAATCTGACTTAATGGATGACAAGATCATGGCACTAAATGTCCTCGACATGGGGCGAAATTTCGCCGATAATGTCTATGTTGACGGCCGGCGACGTCGAATCCACGTAAACATCCTTATTCCACAATATCCTCGACATTTCGTCGAAGTTGTCGACATTTCTCCATATGTCGACGAAGTTGACCCAAGTCCCTTAAAAAATTCCACAATGTCCTCGACATCTGTCGAAGTTGGCGACATTCTTCTCGTGTTTTGTGGAGTTTGCTGTGTGAGGGGGAAAAGTGTTGGAGCTTGAGGTAAGATGATTTTGATGTTATTTTTTATTATTCTAAGCTAATAGTAATAAACCGACCCCCTCTCTGCTAAATCTACCATAAATTTACACCATTTTTATGTAGTTTGTTTAGTGTCACAAACTTTATATATGGAAGAACTTTGTAGTTTGGAGACGACTGTATGCAATCGTGTATTTATCTACATATGTAAACCTATATGGATGGCTATATGTAGACGTATATTATGTTTTTTAGTTAGATTTGGTGAAATCTGTCAAATTTCATCACAAAATGAATATTTTTAGCTTAATTTTTGTCAAAGTTGCATCAAAGTTTGGTTGTAAAAATCCTCGACATTTCCTCGACATTTCCACAAACATCCATGTCCACACCTGTCGAAGTCAGCTCGAAGTCGAAGTCTTGTTCCATGGACAAGATCATTATTACATTTAGCTTTACACAAAAACACAATGGACTCCGACTTTTTTTCTTCTTCTCCCTCTATGAATTATGAAAAACTAATCACCATGAAGGGTTATTGAAATGCTTATGGTGCTCACTAAGATCTGTTTCTCACTGCATATATACATGTATGCAAGAATATAAAGTGTGTGAGGCATAACATGGCGTTTTTGTCTCCCGGTGAGGCGAGGCGTAAGACTCGAGGAGTTTGAGGCGTAATACTCAAAATATGCATGAAGCAGTCTTAATAAATAAAATTATACATGTATATACATATATTTGAATATGTTCTATGTATATACATATGTGCAACATAAATATGTATATCAAAACAAATCTATCATCAAATTGAAATCATTTATGAAACTTAACAAGGATAAAAAAATTAACGACCACCACAATAATGAAGAATATTCATAAAATTAATTAGATATCAATTAATTATACTATTAGATCAAAACATGTGATTGATAAAGAAAAAGTAAGGGAGATAGAATTGGAATTAGTAGGAACAAGTATGCAAAATTTGTTAACATCATCATCATCATCATCCTCATCATAATCATCTAAGCCTCAATCCCAACTATGTTGGGGTTGGCTACATGGATCCTTTGTTTCCATTCAGCTCTATCATGGGCCATATTTTGGTTGAGATGTAGAGATTCAAAATCTCTCTTTATAAGCTCATCCCATGTTAGTTTAGGTCTTCCTCTTCTTCTATTTATTGTGCTTGACCCAATAGCATTGCTACGTATAGGCGCATTAGTCGGTCTGCGTTGCACATGTCCGTACCATGTGAGTTGGCCCTTGCACAACTTGTCCTTAATTCTCGCCACCCCCACTTTATTCCTGATATAGTCATTTCTCAAGCGATCTTTTCTGGTCTTCCCACACATCCATCTCAGCATACGCATTTCAGCCACGTTCATCTTGGTTAGACCTTGTTTCTTCAACGCCCAACATTCACTCTCATAGAGCATGGCTGGCCGTATAGCTGTTCTATAAAACTTACTTTTTAACCTGAGAGGGATCTTCCGATCACATAATACTCCAGTTGCACTCCATTTCAACCATCCTGCAGTGATCCCGTGACAAACATCATTTTGGACATCCCCATCTATTTGAATACAGAGCCCAAGTAACAAAATTTTTCACATTTTGGTATATCTACTCCGTCCAACTTGGCTTCATCATTCACACTGCGAGATTGGCTGAAATTGCAATGCATATACTCAGTTTTGCTCCTGCTAATCATCAATCCATTTGACTCTAATGCCTTTCTCCAACGTTCATTTATCATTCAATCCATCTTTAGTTTCGTCAATCTAAACAATATCATCAACAAATAACATACACCAAGGAATATCATCTTGAACATTCTTTGTCAGCTCATCCATAACAAGAACGAACATATATGGGCTAAGTGTGGATCCTTGGTGTACCCCAACTGTGAGGGAAAGTTGGCGTCTCTCCTCCAGGAGTCTTCACACTTGCAGTAGATCTATCATACATGTCTTTGATCAAGTCAATGTATTGGATCAACATACCCTTTTTCTTTAAAACTATCCACAACACTTCTCTGGGTACTCGATCATAAGCCTTTTCCAAATCAATAAACACCATATGAAGATCTCTTTTGCTTTCTCTATACTTCTCCATAAGCCTCCTTATCAGAAAAATATCATCTGTTGTTGATCTTCCAGGCATTAAACCAAATTGGTTGTTTGATATCTACATTATAAATCTTAGCTTGCGCTCAATAATCCTCTCCCAAAGCTTCATTGTATGACTCATCAACTTGATGCCTCTGAAGTTTGTGCAGCTCTGAACATCACCTTTGTTCTTGTAGATGGGGACTATAGTACTATTTCTCCACTCATCCGACATCTTCTTGGTCTTCATGATCTTGTTAAAGAGCTTTGTTAACCACATAACTCCTTCATCCCCCATACTCTTCCATACATCAATGGGAATATCACATGGTTCGCATGCCTTTCTCATTTTCATCATCTTTAAATCATTCTTGACCTCAAATGGTGAAACTCGTCGTGTGTAAATGATATCTCTTGTATTCATGTCACACGAGTCTCTAACACTATTTGTAATATCTCCGTTGAAAAGCTTATGGAAGTAATTTCTCCACTGGTCCGTGATATCATCGTCCTTCACCGACACCTTACCATCTTCATTCTTAATGCATTTTACTTGACTCAAGTCTCTTCCTTTCCTTTCTCTAATATGAGCCATTTTATATATATCTTTTTCCCCTTCTCTTGTGTTCAACTTCTTATAAACATCATCACAATATCTACACCTTGCCTTCTGAACAACCTTTTTAGCTTCTTTCTTTGCCTGCTTGTATCTTAGGAACGTTGCATCATCTCGAGATTTGGGCAAGCTCCTATAGATCTCCCTTTTCAGTTTAATAGCCTTCTGTGCTTCATCATTCCACCACCAAGTCTCTTTCTGCGGATGCCCACAACCTTTGGACTCCCCCAAAACCTCTTTGGAAATTTTTGTTATGCAGGAACTCATGTTATGCCACATAGTGTTAACATCAGACTCCAAATTCCACGTTCCTTCCTTGCTTTGGAAATTTTTGTTATGCAGGAACTCATGTTATGCAAAATTAGTTAACAATGAGATGAAATTCACTGACATAATAAATATGAAGGTAGCAAACAAAGATGAATTTAGCAATGAAGATTGAAAGACATCACTCCGAGAATGTAAACTAAAATTTTCTGTAATAAACGAATTATAATTAACTACAACAACTCTGAATATTATTTTCAAAATAAACTCATTGTAGATATCCTATTAGTAGAAATTTGGTGGTTAACATAATATATTATTATCCAAAATCGAGGCTTGCGCCTCAGCTAAGCCTTAGAGCCTTAGTGCTTTGAGGCGAACTTCAGACATTGTGAGGCGTAAGCCTCAGTCCAGTACATCAAGGCGTAAGCCTCGAGGCGCAAGTGGGATAGCCTCGCCTTGAGGCATAAGCCTCGAGATCCTCAAGGCTGACTTTTGTATACCATGTATGTATGACATTCATGTATCTATCTAATGTTCTACATCCGAAGCATCATTATATGTCAAACACAAGATTAAAACATTATATAAACATATATATTTATAGAAAAACAACTACCTATTTTATCCTAGGAGGTTGTCTTGGTGTCCAACTTTGTTGTTTTCATGCATTTTACTATGTAGAGGCTTAGTCAATTCCCTTCATTGACAACTAGGCTCCCATCTCCCTTAACCAACAACTATGCTTAATCCACTACGTATAAAAACAGTAGAGGCAGTGGTTACATAGTGTTTTCAGTACTGGATGCATGAGTAGTTGCTTAAAGTCAACCTTTCAACAAAACTTGCATATATACTACTACTTGGTTGGAGAGGTGTAGGGTAACATTGTCCTTGATGATTAAGGGTAGTGAGAAACCCTACTTCCTTGGAAATAGAAACAAGTGTATGGTAGTGCACTTAGCACACCCGTTTCCCTATGATTGATGCTAGGATTATGACCCTCAATAGCATCTAGGGTTTTCACTTGTTAGGCACTATTAGCTATTTGATAAAGGGCCATATTCACTAATGAAATCTCTTTTTGTGTCTCCTCACCTAAGTAATGATCCATTTATCACTTAAGTATCCATGTAACTCCCTAGCCTCCTATATATTGGAGTCCTAGGCAATCACTATTTACTATAATGAGAATGGAAACATAATTACTCCACATGGACAATGTACTACTACTTGGAGAGGTGTAGGGTAACATCGTCCTTGATGATGAAGGGTAGTGGGAAACCCTACTTCCTTGGGAAATACAAAGAAGTGTATGGTGGCGCGCTTGGCACACTTGTTTCCCTAAGATTGATGCTATGATTGTGGCCCTTAATAGCATCTAGGGTTTTCACTTGTTAGGCGTTATTAGCTAATTTGATAATGGGCCATGCCCACTTATGTAATCTCTTTTTTTGTCTCCTCGCCTAAGTAATGATCCATTTATCACTTAGATATCTATGTAACTCCCTAGCCTCCTATGTATTAAAGACCTAGGCAATCATTGTTTAATGTAATGAGAACACACACGTAATTACTCCACATGGAGAGCATGCATGCTCTTAGACCTAATCCTAACCCCTTTCCTCCCACAACTATCATCGTCCTTTCTTTCTTCCACAATAACCGCTTCCCTACCCCTTTTCTCTCACGGTAGTCACCACTCCTCTCCCCTCTCCCGCAACCTACAACAACGACAACAAGTGGTAGACCATCATCGAGATGTATAGAGAAGCTGCTTTTGGAGCCACTTCCTCTAGCCCAAGCCTCCGTACCTCCAAAAGGTGCCAGACTGGGGCGCCATTGGCCACCTAAGGGGGGTCACACAAGCAACAGTTAGGGATGAGCATCGGCTAGACTAGCCCGATCCAACCCATGTCCCGACCTGCATGACTCGACCAATCCCAATCCATGTAATTTACATGGGCAGGCCACACAAAAAATTCCGACCCAGATTTTATGCGGGCCAGGTTAGGGCCAAGGTAAACTTAGATTTCATAACTCAAATACCCATTCATTATATATATATATGTATATATAACCACATATGTATATATAATATATATCTTTTGTAAGATGTATTTGACTACAAAGTATACTTTATCTAAAATATATTTAGTCAGTCATATTAATAAGGCTAAAAGAAGGATCCATGTAGCCGATCTCAACATGGTTGGGATTGAGACTTAATTGATGATGATGACGATATTACTATATAAGATATAACTTTTATAAGATACATTTGACTACAAAATTTCCAAATTATGATTATATAAAATAAATTTAGTCGGTCATATTAATAAGGCAAAAAGAATAATGTAGTTCAGTATAGTTAAGGTATATGTACCCATTTAATATTTAACGTGTTTGCAATATTCCAACAAAATCTTACCTTATAGATTGAATGCATACTACTTACATTAGATTTGTTTAAAAAATTTACTCATTCTAACATTTGTGGACATTGATTGAAATAAAATATGCTAATAAATGGCTGGTTGTAGAAATTCCAAAATGGTTGAAAAATTATTAATTATATCTCATATATACTTGGGATATGACAGCCTTTGTAAAATGTCTAATCTAGACGATATCATTTTCGTTCATATGGTTGAATTTAGTCACAAGCTGTAAGTGCAGTAGTTTTATGGTTGGTACATAACATATACATGTACGTGTTGATTACACACTTCCCAAATTGTATTAGTAAGAATACATCTACGCATATGTTTGAAAATATCTTTATTTTAGTATGTAATCAGGGCTGAACGAAGCTGACTCGAAATCAATATCCATTACATGGCTGGGTAGGGCCGAGATTTTCAAACATCATCAGGGCCTAAACTCGGTCCATAAGGGGAAAGGAGGTTGAATAAATAGAATGAAGTGTAGCAACAATGCCTTTTTTAGTAACCTATGAATCCACCTACACCCATATTGGCTACCAATGAAGCTCCGTGAGCCATCAATTTTAAAGGGTTGATCTACAGCAGGGCTACTTCGAAGTAGACTTTGAGACCAACGTTCCCTGGTTTGAGAGGCACGGTCGAGCAACCTAGTGAGGCTTTAATGGATTTGAGTGGGGGAGGGAGGGGCTCATGTGAAATATCATGTGCAACATTGTTTTTTAGGAAGGGATTGTAATTCACTTGGGCTGTTTCCAGAAAGGATCCATGCTGTGACGCTATATTTTTGACCATAAAAGGATGAAAAAGTCGCTAGGCACAACTCCAGGCATTTTCATAGGGTGTAGGTGTCCAAGTCCAATACATGCCCATTATGGGTATATGACCTATGAAGCGTCTTGCTTCAAGATTGACATATTTTATTCAACCTCTTCATATTAGCTAATTTTTAGACATATTTTTCTTATATGTCATCTTTTTTTTAGTTACATATTGGTCTTCTACAGCTAATTTTGAGACATCTAAAGAAATGAAGCATTGAGCACATAATTGTTCAAAAAACTGCTTTTCTCTCTGTGAAAGTACAAAATAATACTACGTCTTGGCAGTTCTATAAACTTTATCCACTGCATGCCATTTTAAGGACCAGATTGGCGCATACTACCTAGTGGATTATTTATTTGTAGGAAGTTGCTAATTGAATATTATTCTTTAATCTGTGTAGGATGAGTATCTACAGGAAGAATACTTTTCTTCAGAGGTTTATTCCGAATCTGAGGATGCTGATGGTGAAGATGATGATGATGATTATGAAGACGACGAGGGTGATGATGAGTATGAGTATGAGGATTCAACTGACAATGAAGTTGAAGATGATAATGGCTACGAAGATGCGGATGATGAAGAAAATGTAGAAACGGATTGCAATCCTGGAAGAACTTCATCTGGTACATCTGATGGGAGCAGCGATAGGGAGAGTGATTTCTCTGATAAGGTCTGATATTCCTTCCCACTTACGTTATTATATTTTCATACTTAGAAATAAGTGCTGCACCAAATATGTTAGCTTCTTTTATGGTTAAAATAGTTTCCGAATCCTGATGTATCATGTTTGATGTAACATCTTAGTGGTGCAATTAACATTTGTAGAGACTGTATATGCTTTTTTCCAAATGCCATGAGGCATGATACTTGTCGTGCAAATGAGATGGTGCTGCCCTTCACTGTGATGGTACCCACAGAATTGGGCTCGGCTTGTGCTATGGTGAGAAATTCAGAAAATATGTACTCATATAGTGGTATATATTGCACATAAAGTTTTTATTGAAAGCTAATATGAATTAATGGTATCATTGGTTTAAATGGCTACTCTTATTTCAGCATGTCTTGATCAGAGTATGACCCATAACAAAGCTGATTGGAAACGAAGGATCCATGTAGCCGGACCTAACACGGTGGATTGAGGCTCATATGATGATGATGCAGTCATTTGAGCATTCTGCAGTAGTTACCACATATTAACATGCTTTCCTATCTACACGTATTACTAGTATGTGAGGAGTGTCAATACATATGAGAATATATGGAAAAGGAGTAATTAGGAATGTATCCGTTCTCTGATATATGTGTCTATGTATATGCTTAAAGAATCAGATGCGAATTCTCTACATGTCATTCTGATCACTTATCAACTGCATAACAATACTGTACTTTGTGTTTCTTCTGTTTATTAGAAACATGTCATTTTAAATTTCATTTACAAATGTGAAAATTTTCCATTCTATCATAAACTTGAGACTGCAAGTCACACTGAACTTGTTTCTTTAGTTTGATATAACTGTTATATTCAATGGGTTCTACTCTGCAGGTATCTGCTAGTCATCACTCTGATTCTTTACGTTCAGAAATCAATGAAAAGGCTGAAGCCAATGAAACAACAAAAAATGTTACACATTCTCCATCTTCTCAATATGACACTGACACAGACGTTACAAATCCTGAGATAGTGCCCCTATCTGGCAGCCCAAATATCTGCAGCAGTTTAAGAGAAAAAAAGGATTTTCCTCCTGCCAGTGAAACTTACAAAAATCCAGGAGATTACATGCTGAATGAAAGGCTCACAATGAATAATAGTCCTTTATTATCAGACAAGAAAACAGAACAAGTGGCTGATGCCAAGCGCTCAGCTGTCTGGGGACGAACTCCTGTGAGTTTTCTTTATTATTACGATATTTAGAACCAGTGGAGTATTTTGTCTAACATGTGGTCTACAGGGAAAGAAGCTATCTATGGAGTTACTCGATTACGCAATTGATGATGAGTATGTATCCAGCAGTTACATCGGAGTTTTTGACTTTTTAACAAGCTAGCACTACAGATGCCCTTTTGAATTTCATGATGACTACTCTATGCATGTAATGTTTGTTCCTAATGTAATTGTAACGTATGTATCTGTAACGTATGTAATATGTGAAAGCCCAAAGTGGGAAGAACTCCCCAGAGGACACCAATGCCCCGTAGAAGCCTAGCAACATATCTAATTTATAAAGCCTTCTCACCCATAGAATCCCATAAACCTATGGAGGCTAGACATAGATGAGGATGATAACCAAAGAAGACATAGTTAGCCTACAGAAACTTGTTTGTTAAATCTAGAGGTCCGATATTGGTGGGGTGGGTAAGAACAACCATAGTCGGCCTTCACAAACTAGCTCTCCTTGACATCTGCTGCACATGCGATAATACTAGCTTAGAGGAATGGATCCCGGGACCTGCTCGCTGCTACTGCACCCTTATGGGCAATGCATATCACTTTCTATATATTAGATCCCTGGTAAGTGAGTTTCAGTTGAGCCAAAGAACTATAGTAAGTTGCAGGATTCCAATGATATATAGAAATAATACTATAGAGGCCTAATGCGAAGGGTAGGCAAACCAAGGGCTGGTACAATAAAACTGACATATAATTCCTGGGAAATCTGCCCTCTACTGTGATTGAACCTAAGAACTCTTGCACACCGATGTGGTTTGCTCACTATTTTAGATACTGTCATGGGCAAACATTTTAGTGTCGTAGGCAAACCCTGATCACATACATATATAAGAAACATAGGCATACAAGCACGCATTTTCGTATCTATGTAACCATCCTAACTAATTACAAAATTGACGAGGCTTCTCTACAATGCTAATATAATTCATGGGAACATATATAACGGGTCAGTGGCATGTTTTCCTAAGGATGCCTTAATTTCACTCATAAAGGATGCTTTCTTGAAGGGGTCTACTGGATATTTAGAGGCCACGCTGTTTCCTACTCATTTGACCTTGTCTCGTCAGAGATCGTTGTCAAACATCTGAGTAAAATGCTATAGCTCAAGAGCGTTGCTCCACTTCCATCAACACCATGATTTCGCCATCAATATCCTTTGTAGAGTGTTCTTCCTCTCCCTTCTCCTTTGTTCAGAGAATTATTAATATGACTTGCTAATTCTTTTTATCTTCGAGATGCCAGATGAAGCCTTGGCTTGATATTGGAAATTCTATCATTCCTATTCGTTAATGCATGTCAGTATTTTATACTTATATTGGAATTAGATGGTTGCACCGGTTGTCTTGGTGCTTTGAGCCTACGGCCTTATAGGAGATTACAAACTAATTAATTTTTATTTGAACTAGCACATGTTCCTTTTCTTAGGTGTTAATGACCGGAGACACTTGAAATGTGCTATTGATGCCATGTAGAAAATGTAGAATAGTGTCCCTCTTTAATTCAAAGTTCCTTGTGATTTCAGGAGTATCACTATGTTATACCCACAATTCCCCCAATTTCTTGACACTGTAGCCTTCAACACAACATAACAACTTGCAATGCAATTTTTATTGATGAATCCAAGCATTTATAAGAGGGTGAATTTGATTATGCTTAAACCCTTTGGTTATTGTTATCTCCAAGTGATCATAGTAACAAAAGTTTCCGAATTAAAAAAAAACCATCTCTGTTTCACGATTTTATAGGCTCCCAAATGTTCACCACAATTAATTCATTGGTTGCCGTTTTTTTGAGATTTTTCACGATTTTCCCATTTTTTCATGATTTATATGATTTTTCACGATTCTTCGTGACTTTTCAAGTTTTTTCACGATTTTTCTCTTCTAAGTCGTTTGCTCTTTTTTTCACAGAGCCATCTACACAGAACTTTTGATATACACTAAACCCCCAAATCCCCCCACTCTCCCGACAGTCCATTGCTATTGTTCAACTATTCTTTAATTCTTTTCCTACTTTTTTCATTCAACAAGATTGTATGTCTAGTGATCTTAATAGTTATATTTGTATTTGACATGTATATATATGTATATGTATATGTATATGTGTATATATATATATATACACACACACACACACACACACACACCCACACCCACATATATGTGCGTATATGTCTATATCTATCTATCTATTCATCTATTATATATATACACATGTATATAAAAGTAAATACACGTGTGCCATGCACGTGAAACACAATATTGATAAACTTTTACATGATACAATTTATCAATTAAAAGAATTAATTATGTTAAACTTATAGAACATATGTTAGAACATTCATTTTCAGTTTAAAATCAAAACAAATAAATTGTATTGTGAAAAATAAGATTGGATTGAATGCAATGGGATGAATACAAGACTGGACGCCCTCTCCTTTATATAGGAGAGGGGAGACGCCCTAAGACTTGGGACTCAAGTAATCTAAACGGGCTGAAATACAAAAGCCCACTAACTAATTAACCTATTAACTAAATAGGCTAATATAGACTCTCTAACACTCCCCCTCAAGCTGGAGCATGGGTGAACCACATGTCCAAAGCTTGGAGGTTACAAGACTCGATAAAACGATAAAAGAAATGATAAATGAAAGATAAAAGATAAATATCACTCCACATACAAAAATTGATACTCCCCCTTAATTAATACCCCCCCTGAATCATACGATGGTGCCTCTTTGCTTTGAAATTGTATTCTGCAGGCTGGAGATCCTTGAGCTTTGATGAAGGTCTTTTGGAGTGCATCTGGAATTAAGAACATCTGAAATGGAACCTAAATACTGCAGTAGTAATTTGCCACTTAGAGCAGACGATTATCAATACCACGACTATGCTATCTTCACTGGAATACGTACTTAACGCGACATGAACGCGGATACACAATGTCAATGTAACAGTAGCGGAATTTTCAAATTGTCTGGGAAGACGTGCATAACGTGGCACGAACACGAACGAACGATATGCTGGTGATACGATGCTGGTACCATAACTCTGACGCATGAACGGATGAACCTTGGGGACTTGACAGGAAAGGAGATATTATCCATCAAGGAAAGTCCCAAGTAGATCAGCGGAAGGCGATGCTAATACAACAGATGCGGCTCGGAGAAGACGTGATGAAGCAGCTCGGTGAAGATATCTCTGGATGAACTATCAACCTTGCAGATGCTTGCTGAGCTTCTGAAATCTGAAGAAGCACCCATCTGTCTCATGTAAATGTAGCCGAAGAAGTACACCATCAACACCTGATGTACATAATGAATGCGGTACGAACGCGGATAGCTCGGTGTTGACGTTGAATGAAGATCCTTCAATGCTGTCTGGAAGTAGAGAACGGATGTGCTGAACAATGCGAAGCTCTATGAAGGTAATAGCCTGGAATATATATGGCCATACATATATCATCTCTTCTCATACTCTCTCTCTACATATTATCTCACACACACTCTCTCTCTCTCTCTTCTCTTCCTCTCCTCTCTATCCCCTCCCCCCCACACCAAATACGACAAGAGTGAGTGTTTGGTGTGGAGAAATGAATATATGACCCCCCCCGGTACTGTGGAAAGGGATACAAGATATGGGTGGGTGGGAAAGGAATTGGTGGATTTGAGAGAATTTTGTGTATATGGAGATGTGTAATATGTGGAGAATGAAACCGATACCTGGAGAGAATATGCTAAATGGGTCAATGTAAGATCCAGATAGAAAAATAAATGGATCTATAAGGATCCGAATATCAATAGGCATCTGGTATATGGGGGCAGTAATAGGGTTGTTTGGTAGCGGTGGAGAGTGATGGGTGACTGTGCTTCAACCAAGGATAGGCAAAAACGTTGGGGCAACAACGACGAGATGGAGAGCAGCAGTGCAGCAGTGACCAGGGGCATGGATGACGGCGGCGGCTGAATGGTGTGATCGGCGGCTGGGGATATGGTTGCTGGATGATATGGCAACAACACAACAACAGGACAAATGACGATGATTGTGTCGCTCGGCTAATGTAGCACTTGGCCGCAACGAAAGAGATGATACTGGTCTCCTGCACGGCTCCGGAGATATTGCATGCCATGAGGCTGCATGTGGAGTCAAGTGCGGAGCCTCTCCTTATGAGACAACGAAGGCTGGAGCTGAGGACATCATGGCGATGCAGCAGTAGATGGTTGCTGAACAATGCGAGTGTGATAGCGTTGACGGATGCGGATGGTGGCTGCTTTTTACTGGCCGCTCGAAATGATAGTTGGGTGATCGCTGGTGGTGGCATTTGTACGAGAAGGATGATGATGACGTCGGGAAGGTGATGGTGCCGACGCACAGAAAGAAAACTAGATCGTTTGAGAAAGAGAAAAATATGCCATGGAGGCCAGGAGATGCCTAATGGGCAGCCGGCCTAAGCCATGCAAACGGCGGCGGCCGCCCACAGGCGCTGGTTCTTCCCCTCGGTTGCTCTCTGGAAAAGACGAGCGACGACGACTAGGGCTGCGTGTGAGCCGGAAAGGAGAGGGAGGAGGGGCGGCGGCTAGGTTTCCCTCAGGAGTGAACGCGCTCTGTTCATACATAAATTACTGTTCACGCCGTGTACTGTTCACAGCTGGAGTTATTGTTCACGTCGTCGTTACTGTTCACCGCTCTGATACCATGTGAAAAATAAGATTGGATTAAATGCAATGGGATGAATACAAGACTGGACGCCCTCTCCTTTATATAGGAGAGGGGAGACGCCCTAAGACTTAGGACGCAAGTAATCTAAACCAGCTGAAATACAAAAGCCCACTAACTAATTAACCTATTAACTAAATAGGCTAATATAGACTCTCTAACATGTATCTTT
Source organism: Alisma plantago-aquatica (assembly GCA_963693085.1). Lineage (NCBI taxonomy): Eukaryota > Viridiplantae > Streptophyta > Magnoliopsida > Alismatales > Alismataceae > Alisma > Alisma plantago-aquatica. The sequence goes on along the minus strand of OY856410.1, from coordinate 139,327,917 downwards.
GCGAGGTGAAACACCCTTATCACTTAATTTAAACTATCAACAAAGAAAGAGAAAAATCAATCTTTAAAAGTGTGTTCAATAACATCGACACATGTTACCACAGATAATTCGAATATTTAATGTTTTAAAAGTGATTAAAAAAGTCTATGTGAAAGAAATTATATTGAAATTGGTTGTTTATTTTTAATCTTATCTTGCATATAACATTAGAAATCAATCAACATGTTTGATATTGTTACAATATATTCCTGTTTTTATATATTCTGTTAATTGTTTTGTTATTTCCATATTATATGTGGACCTCTCTGTAATTGTTTCAATGTTATATATATATGAGGGTGCACACATTGTGCAACCCTACGCTTCCCAAACCTGCTTTGTGTTTCACATGGTACCAGAGCAGTAGATCCAGTCGGCCGTCACCCTCCCTTCCCTTCCCTCTCTCTCTCTCTCCCCGCCGCCCACGCTTCCCAAACCTGCTTTGTGTTTTACATGGTACCAGAGCAGTAAATCCAGTCGGCCGTCACCCTCCCTTCCCTTCCCTCTCTCTCTCTCTCCCCGCCGCCCCCCCCGCCGACCAGCAGCAGCAGGGCCGCCGGCCAGCAGCAGGGCCGCCGCCGGCCCAGCAGCAGCCGCCGCCGCCGGGCGGGCAGCCGCCGCAGCCGGGCGGGCAGCCGGCAGGCCTCCAGCCGCCGGGGCCGGTGCGCCTCCGCGGTTCTAGCCGCCGGTATGTTGGCTCTGTGAAGTCCTACAACGCTCCGGTGGCTTAAAGACGTAGACCGTTTGTTTCGGTCTCTTGCCTGCCTGCCCGTGTAGGCCGTTGTGCCACCGGGGTCTGTTCTGCGCTTCGGCGTAGACCGTATGTGAGAGGTCTTCTCCGTGTTCTTTGTGCCTGCTGTGCCTGTCTGACGGCGTAGACCGTCTCCTGCCTGATCGTGCCTGTTTCTGCTGTGCCTACTGCTCCCATGGCGTCTTCGCATGATGACTTCCGCCGTCAGGTTACTACTGTGAAGCTTGATGGGCGCAACTATCCACACTGGGTCTGCTCCATGACGATCTATGCCAGATCCCAGGGCAAGTACTCACATCTTATCCGTGCGGGTCCGGACGCACCCGTCGAGGACGCTGATGCTAAAGATGTGAAGGCGTATGACGACTGGGTTCGTGATGACTCCACCGTGATGACCTGGATTCTCAACAGCAGCATTGAGAAGATCAGTGTCACACTTCTTCACCTGCCTACGGCGAAGCAGATGTGGGATCAGCTCGCCGGTACTTACTCGCATAGTCAGAACCCCAAGAAGGTGTTTGACATCACCAAGCAGCTGGGACGTCTACAGTTCACGGGGACAGATATTGCGGATTACTTCTCTGACTTCACTGGTTTATGGGGTGAGCTGGAATCCTATCACCCTCTCTCCACGGACCTGGCTACTATGCAGCGTCAGCGCCAGGAGCTTCAGTTGGTTCAGTTTCTCTGTGGATTGCCCGAGTCATATGCTGGAGTTGTGGACCAGATCCTAGCTAGTGACCCTCTGCCGTCACTACAGAGTGCCTACAAACGCCTTCAGCGTTTGCCTTCGTCTTCTTCTTCTCTGCCTACTGATGTTGGAGACTCTTCGGCCCTTGCCGCAGCTTCTGGTCGTGGTCGCGGTCGTGGCCGTGGTCGCTTTGCTGAGAGCCGTCCTCCTCTGGGTGGAGGACGAGGACGGGCTGCTCCTGGTCGTGGAGCCTCTTCTACTGCCCCTACTGCTGGTGCGCGTCCTTAGTCAGGACACCGCCTTTGTACCTTCTGTGGCCGGTCCAACCACATTGAAGAAAAATGCTGGGAGAAATATGGTAAGCCGGCGTGGGCCAATGCAGCTGCGGACTCCACTCCTACTGCTTCAGAGGGAACGACTCGGTCTACTGACTCTGCCTCCTCGGGTGTGACTGCTGACTACATCCGTGCTGAGGTGGATCGTCTTCTTCTTGAGCGCGCTGGTGCGTCGTCTCAAGCTTCGACTAGTGGAGCTCATGCCGCCACTTATTCTGGTTATGACACTGCCTTCCTGAGCTCTTCCTCTACTCCTGGTAATACTAAGTGGGTCATAGACTCCGGTGCCTCTTCGCATATTTCTGGAAATAGATCACTGTTTCAAAAATTATTTAAACCTGCCAGACCCTCTTCTGTCATGTTGGCTGATGGTTCCAAGTCTGCAGTGTTTGGAGTAGGGGATATTTCTTCTGACTTTCTGCTGAAATCTGCCTTATATGTGCCGCGATTTCCTTTGAATCTGTTGTCTGTTAGCAAGATATTGCGGAGTTTACAGTGTAGTCTGACTTTTATTCCTGGTTCTTGTGTTTTTCAGGACCTTCGCACGAGGATGAAGATTGGTGGGGGTATGAAGGTGCTGATGGACTTTTCTATCTGGATCATTTGCCTAAAGCTGCTAAAGCATCTGTGACTTCTGCATTATCTACCTCAGTTTCTGCTTTACAGTGGCACTACCGGCTGGGCCATCCCTCATCTGAAAAGCTTCGATATTTAGTGTTTGATCTTGGCATTTGTAGTTTTCAGTGCGAGTCATGTCAACCTGGAAAACAAACTCGTGCTGTTTATCCTAGACGCAGTCAAATTAGCAGTAAAAATATATTTGATATAGTGCATTCTGATGTATGGGGACCTTGTCATGTGCCTAGTTTATCTGGTCATAAGTATTTTATTCTGTTTATTGATGACTTTTCACGGACTACTTGGTTATTTATGATGAAAAGTAGGTCCGAAGTCTTGTCTGTTATCAAGTTCTTCTTTGCTGAAATAAAAACTCAATATGGTATGCCTGTCAAAATTTTTCGTACTGATAATGCACTGGAATTTGTTAAAAAAGATGTTGATGTTTTTTGCAAATCTGTGGGTACAATACATCAGACCTCCTGTGCTTATACACCCCAGCAAAATGGTGTGGCTGAGCATAAAAATAGACATGTGTTAGAGGTTGCTAGAACTCTTATGATGCATGCACATGTTCCTCGCTCGTTTTGGCCTGAGGCTATATTGACTGCTTGTTTTCTGATAAATCGAATGCCATCATATGTGATTGGAAACAAAATACCTATTCAGGTGCTTCAACCCGATATTCAGCTATTTACTGTGCCTCCTAGGATTTTTGGATGTACCTGTTTTGTACGGTTAGTTGGACCTAATTCTGATAAATTGTCTCCTCGTGCTGAGAAGTGCATGTTTTTGGGATATTCCCGTACCCAGAAGGGATATCGGTGCTACAGTCCTACTGCACGAAAATGGTTTACTAGCAGTGATGTGGTTTTCTTTGAAGATACTCCTTACTATTCGGCTCGTGGTGACAGTTTACAGTCTGATCTTATTGCTTCACCTCTACCTGTTATTTCTGAATGTGTGCCTGACACTACTGACAAAGTCACTACTGAGGCTGATAAGCCTCCTCTTATAGTTTATCAACGCAGGAACAGAGTGCCTTCTACTCAAGAAACCCCCCATGAAAACCAATCTTCACCTCTAGAAGGTTCTGCTACACCTGAGGTACCTTCTGATCTTCATTTACCCATTGCTCTTAGAAAGGGTACTCGTTCCTGCACATCACACAATATTGCTCAGTTTGTTTCTACTGACCATCTGAATGTTCATTCTAGCAATTTTGTATATGCCTTATCTGCTGTTGCTGTTCCAAAGAATATCCAGGATGCTCTACAGAGTACTGGTTGGTTGTCTGCTATGAAGGAGGAGATGTTAGCTCTTGCTGAACGAGATACTTGGGAGTTGGTGGATCCTCCTCCTCAGTGTAAACCTGTAGGTTGCAGATGGGTGTATGCTGTGAAATATCAACTTGATGGCACTGTTGAAAGGCTCAAGGCACGCTTAGTTGCTAAAGGCTACACCCAGACGTATGGTATTGACTATTTTGAGACATTCTCTCCTGTTGCTCGCCTTAATTCTGTTAGAATTCTTCTGTCTGTTGCTGTTAATCTTGATTGGCCTTTGTTGCAACTTGATGTGAAAAATGCCTTCTTGTATGGTGATTTACAAGAAGAGGTCTATATGGAGCAACCTCCTGGGTTTGTTGCTCAAGGGGAGTCTCACAAAGTGTGCAGATTAAAGAAGTCTATTTATGGGCTTAAGCAGAGTCCCCGGGCTTGGTTTGATAAATTGAGCAAAATTATGATTGATTTTGGGTTTATGCGATCTCAGGTGGATCATTCTGTCTTTACCAAGAAGACTTCAGCTGGTATTATTATTCTGATTGTCTATGTTGATGATATTATCATATCTGGCAGTGATTCTCTTGGTATTCAGGCTACTAAATCTCATCTAGGCAAGCACTTTGCTACTAAAGATTTGGGCAAACTTAGATATTTTCTGGGCATAGAAGTTTCTAGAAATTCTAATGCTCTTGTGTTGTCTCAGAGAAAATATGTCCTAGACATACTGCAGGAGACTGGTATGCTGGGGGCGAGACCTACTGATATTCCTCTAGATCCTAATGTAAATTGGGATGATGATTCTTCTCCTCTGTTTGCTGATCATAAAAAGTACAGGAGGCTGATTGGCAAACTCATTTATTTGACTGTCACCAGAGCTGACATTTCTACTGTAGTGGGTCTTCTTAGCAGATACCTTGATAAACCCAGACAGTGTCACTGGGATGCTCTTTGTCAGATTCTACGATATTTGAAGAAGTCTCCTGGCAAGGGACTTCACTACAGGAAGCATGGACACTGTTCTCTTACGGGGTACTCTGATTCTGATTATGCAGGTAGCAGAGTTGACAGAAAATCTACTTCTGGGTATTGTACATATGTTGGAGGAAATCTTGTTACCTGGAGGAGTAAAAAACAAAATGTTGTGGCCAGGTCCAGTGCTGAAGCTGAATATAGGGCCATGGCCCATACTGCCTGTGAATTGTTGTGGGTGCGCTCTCTGTTAAAAGAGTTCGGGGTTGACTCTTCTTCTGCTATACCTATGCACTGTGATAATAAAGCTGCTATCTTCATTGCGAATAATCCTGTTTATCATGAGCGCACTAAACATATTGAAGTAGATTGTCATTTTATTCGGGAATCTATTCTGACTGGCAAGATCTGCACTCCCTTCACTCGTTCTGAAGACCAAGTTGCTGACATCTTCACCAAGCTGCTGGCGAAGAAGCAATTCTGCATTCTGATGGACAAGTTGGGCATGATTGATATCTATGCTCCAACTTGAGGGGGAGTGTTACAATATATTCCTGTTTTTATATATTCTGTTAATTGTTTTGTTATTTCCATATTATATGTGGACCTCTCTGTAATTGTTTCAATGTTATATATATATGAGGGTGCACACATTGTGCAACCCTACGTTTCCCAAACCTGCTTTGTGTTTCACAGATATGTAAATCTAGTGGATAATATCTTATTATCATATGTAGATTTATATATTTGTTTACACTTGTGCTTGCAACCAAACTTGATAAAGACTCCACAAAGTCATTTATAACATGTGAATTTTTATTGCATGATGTAGTTTGCTTTTGTATTTCTTACCTATAAAAAAATAATAACTTTTTATCAATAGATAAAAATTAAACACTTTTCAAGCTGTATATATTCATGCTATTTTAAAGGTTCAAGTTATCACTATACTAAGCTCAAAATATTATGAAGGAATTAATGGAGCCAACATGGGAAAATAATCATTATAATATACTAATAATCCATAATGTTGTGTATGCATTAAGTACAAAGTGACAAAGTTAAACCACTTCCTCCTTATTCTCAAAATAAAAATGAAATTTTCTTCTACTTCTTATTATTATTTATAAGTATGTAAGGAATAATATATTCGGCATAATTTTAAAAACCTAGCATATCAAATTATATTTATAAATAATTCAAAATCACTTACTCGATATAGATTTGTTATTGTTTAATTTTGAAATGTCTAATATCCTTTATTACTTTAGGGACATCAATAATAAAACAAAGAATATTTGTTAAAATAAAGCCTTTTTTATTTCTCACATGCTTTAATAAATTCAACTTTGACATTTTGTTCGTTTTCATATATAGATTTTAGTCAGTAAAAAGGTAATATTAGAAAATCTTCTTGCTCCCTTAATTAAAGAAAAAAAGAGAAATATCAAAACGTACAAATTTACAATCTATTCATTCGATATTTCCTTTTTGGAGAGACGTGTAAAATCAAGGAAAACAATGATTGTCAGGTATTTTAAGATTCATGTAACAATAATTGGCAGTATCAAAGGAAAGATAATAAAAATTCTTCATAATTTTTAAAATAAAAAATAACGGAATTATGTTATTAGTGACATTTCCATTTCAGACGATTCTGAATAACAACGTGGGGATAATTGTGGCATAGTAGTTAGGGAGGAGAGTGGTAGAAATAAAATTATGCTTTGTACTTTGTAGTGAGATGATAAAGCATAGAGAGAGCAATTTCATGTTGGTTGTGCATTTGTAGAGATGAACCAATGAGATGTGATTGTATAAGGTCAATGTACTAACTATTTTCCACAAGTAGCGGAAGGAGTAAAGATTAAATTGGTTATTGTTTTCAGAGAAGACTGGACGGGTTGATGGAGAGAAAAATTTATAGAAAGAGTGAAAGAGGGATCGAGTCTTGACGGAAAAATTATAGTATGAGAGACGTTTTATACTTTTCTATAGGAGAACCAATGAGAATTCAATATTTACCTCCGAAATGTCATCCTCTAGAAAAGATAATGGACAGAAAAGTGTTACCAAAAAGAGTGAAAAATGGTTGCAATAAGGGTGCACATTAAAATAATTTGTCAATACAATTTATCAATTAAAATAATTAATTATGTTAAACTTATAAGACATACTTTCGAACATTAATTTTCAGATTACATAAATTGTATTTTTGCAAGTTGAAATACCTTTATCACTTAACTTAAACTATCAACAAAGAAATAAAAAAATCAATATTCAAAAGTGAGTTCAATAACATCAACACATGTAGCCACAAATAATTTGAAAATTGAAGTTTTGAAGTGATTCAAAAAAGCTATGTAAAAGAAAATATACTGGTACTTGGTTGTTATTTTTTTAATTTTATTTTGCATATAACATTAAAAATCAATCAACATGTTTGATATGTAAATCAAGTGGATAATACCTAACTATCATAAGTGGATTTATATATTTTTTACACTTGTGCTTGCATCCAAACTTGATAAAAACTCTGCAAAGTCATTTATAACATGTGAATTTTTATTGCATGATTTGTTGCTTTTGTATTTCTTACCAATAACAAATACGAATTTTGTATCAATAGATTAAAATTAAACACTTTTGAACCTGTGTATATTCATACTGTTTTATAGGTTCAAGTTTTCACTATACCAATTTTGAAATATTATCAAGGAATTAATGGAGCCAACATGGGATAAAAATCATTATAATATATTAATAATCCATAATGGCGTGCATGCATTAAGTGCAGAGTGACAGCTAAACCAACTTCCTCCTTATTTTCAAAATAAAAAGAAATGTTTCTTATTATTATTTATAAGTACGTAAGGAATAATATATGGCGCATAATTTTTAAAACCTAGCATATTAAATTATATTTGTAAATAATTCAAAATCAATTACTTGATATAGAGTTGTTATTGTTTAACTTTGAAAAGTCTAATATCCTTTATTTCTTTAGGGACATCATTAATAAAACAAAAAATATTTATTAAAATAAACATTTTTATTTATGTTGAGATATGAAGTGACATAATTATAAAAGATTAAATTTCTAGTAACTTGGGAAAATTATCAAAAATAAACTTTATTGTACGTGATTCTTTTTTTATTATTTGTGTACTGCATTCAATGTTTAGAAACACTCAAAATATATGATATTTTTATCAATTGAATCATAATTAACATGTGCAGATTTACCCATTTATTTACATTTCCACATGTTGCCAGGTTGAAGTTTGTATCAAGCTAATTAGATAGGACGCATGCTTTACAAAATTTCAACTTCGGCATTTCTTTTCGTTTCCATATATATATATATATATATATATATATTCTAGTCAGTAAAAAGATAAGTAATCTTAGAAATTCCTTTCTCGCTCCCTTAATTAAAGAAAAGAAAAGAAATACCAAAATGTCAGAATTTACGATCTATTGATTCGACTTTCCATTTTTGGAGAGATGCTTAAAATTAAGGAAAAGAGTGACTGTCGGGTATTTTATGATTCATATAACAGTAATTGGTAGTAAGAAAGGAAAGATAATAAAATTCGTCATTATTTATAGAACAAAAAATAACCGAACTATTTTATTAGTAAGACTGCCATTTCAGACATTTTCTGAATAGCAATGTGGGGATAATTGTGGCTTAGTAGTTAGGGAGGAGAGTGTTAGAGATAAAATTATGCTTTTTAGTGAGATCATAAAGCATATAGAGAGAGCAATTCCATGTTGGTTGTGCTAATATAGACGATCGAGATGTGATTGTATAAGGTCATTGTACTAACTAATTCTCACATGTGATGGAAAGAGTGAGGATGAAATTGTTGGCTGTTTCCGAAGAAGAACTGACGGGTTGATGGAGAGAGAAAAAGCTATAGGAGTGAAAGAGGGATCAAATCATGAAGGAATAATTATAGTATAAGAGATGTTTTATACTTTTATACAGAAGAATCAACGAAAATTCAGCATTTACCCTCAAAATCCCATCCCCTAGAAAATAATATGGAGAGAAAAGCGTTCCCAAAAGAGTGGAAAATGGTTGCGGAAAGGGTGCAAATTGATTAGAAAATATAATAAGATATGGTTAATGGGATAACCATTCATGTGGCATGAGAAACATCACTAATGAAGTTTGAAATGTGCATAGTATACACTCTTTTGATGAAATGGGAGAGAGAGAGAAGTTGGAGGGGTGGCACAATTTGTTTGTTATTATCAGAAAATACTAAAAAAGTAGTGAAAATTGAGGAAAGAACCAAAGAAGCAACATTTTGAAGAAGCCGCAATATGTTTGGTGGAGCATTTCCCAAAAAAAAAAGACATCATTATAGTTTTCTCAGCAAGTTTGTTGTTTATAGTAGCTTTGCAAGTTTGAAAGTGCTAACCATACAAATTAACATCCATTGTGCCTAAGCAATCTTATGGAATCTTCTTGTATGTGGGACAAATCAATCGCGTGGAAACTTATGGATAAATATGAAGTAGACAAACACCCTCCAGTCGAACAATTCTCCCAGTCATGACATCGACGCCAATTGCAACCTCACCCTACAATCGATAAATAAGAGGCCCAACATTGCAACATTGAGAAACTGAACATACATTTTATTTGGTGTATGTCTACCTAGTGATGGACGTAAGGTTGCTCATATTGTTTAGAATGGCAATCGTTTCACACCCGTGACTCGAAAAACGGCTGCATCACATAACAAATGTCCGGTAAAAGACAAGGACAAAGAGGGAGAAATAGTGAGAAAAATCACTAAGAGAGAAGGATTTACATGGTGTTATGGAGAACACCGACAGAGTAAGAAGTGTCTGTTGGGTAGTGTAACAAGTGGAATGCATATCGTGGATTTTACTGGAGATCCGTATTGACAATTTGTATGTGGTAAAAGATTGTGTAAAACAATTTGATAAAGGTGACTATTGAAATGGAAAATCGTGCGAAAGTTTCTTATAATCAAAACAGTAAAAATCCTCTTTCTATAAGTTGCCTTAATGATTGTCTCTGTGTCCATGAATATATATGTTATTATGAATTGCAATTGTGGAGGGATAACATTTTGACCTCAGGTGTATGAAAACCGGACATGGACAGTGATGGAAATCCTATCTGGTGGTACATATACTAAATCAAATTGCAGAAAGAAAGAAGAATGAAAGGTGGATTAAGTGCTAGAAAACAAAATAGAGCCCATGCACCTTTTGCTTTTCCAAGGCGACACCAGAGGGGACTCTACAAAGGAGGAGATCTGATGACTCTGATGGGCTCCGTCCTGCCTTTTGGGATGGAACAATCTGGTACTAAGAGGCATGCCTGGAAGACCTTGTGATCAAGCGAAAAGTCTTTTGAATGTCACAACTCCTGCGATCAAGCAAAAAGTATTTTGAGTGTCACAACGCCTGCAGTTTGCTGGATTCATTCGAGAAACGGAAAACTGTGCAATGATGGAGTGTAGAGTGTGGAGTGAGATTTACAACAGTGTTATTAAAGTTTGAGGAGGACGTTATCGGAAGAGGAGGAAGTGGTTTCTTGGGGAAGAATGTGCCAAGAAAAATGGAACGTAGTGATCGTGGTGGAGATGATTCGAGAAAAGATAATATCCGATTGGTGAAGGAAAATAAAGAGTCTTCGTTGTAGGAAGTTGGATATTTGACTGAACATGAAATGTGCGTGAGAGGTATCTGCGGATGGGGCAATGAAAAAGAGGGAAATGGCAAAAGTGGGAGGAGAGAATCAAGGAGATGTCATAGATAGAAGAGGAAGAGAGGGGGGAGTGGGGCAACTGGCTGGCGTTGCCTTTGGTGGAGGGGAAGGGAAGTTGGAGTAAAAAAAGTAAAACCGTAAAGAAGCTTAAAAAGGAGAGAAGAGAGAGAGTTAAAGGAGAGTTTAAGATTTTGAAAATGGTGTGATATGATTGGTTAGTGGCATAATTGTAATTAATAAAAAAATTCACTCTTATATATATATATATATACACACACACATTATGTTTGACTTATTCACGATTATTTCCTCATAGTTGACCAAAATGTATCAAAATTTTCACGATTTTTTCTGAATTCTAATTTTTCTCGACCAGCCAAAAAGTTTCCGAATCCCGAATTCGTCACTATGCAAGTGATTAATCATTTTTTATTTATTTCATGGTTATAACTATAACTGTTAAACAATCAACAATTTATATCTGATCTAAATTTGTTAACTGGTATAACAGTCAACCCTTTCCATGGGGGCCGCAATATTATACAAAGCAAATTGAGAAAGCGTAGGGTTACACAATGTGTGTACCCTGATATATATACTAGTGGAACAATTACATGTAGGTCCAAATAGAAAAGTAAAATAACAAGACAGTAAGTAAAGACATAATAGCACTCCCCCTCAAGTTGGAGCATAGATATCAATCATGCCCAACTTGTCCACAAGTGAGTTGAAATGTTTCTTGGCCAGTAGCTTTGTAAACATATCAACAACTTGATCTTTTGAGCGAGTGAAAGGAGTGCAGATCTTGCCAGATAAGATAGTCTCTCGAATGAAGTGACAATCGACTTCAATATGCTTTGTGCGCTCATGATATACATGATTATTAGCAATGAAGATAGCAACTTTATTGTCACAGTGCATCGGGATGGCAACAGAAGACTCAAACCCGAAGTCTTTTAAAAGAGATTGTACCCATAGGAGCTCACAAGCAGTGTGGGCCATCACCCTGTATTCAACTTCAACACTGGATCTGGCAACAACATTTTGCTTTTTACTTCTCCAAGTGACCAAATCACCTCCAACATAAGTACAGTAGCCTGAAGTAGATTTTCTGTCAATCTTACTTCCAGCATAATCAGAATCAGAGTAGCCTTCCAGAGAACAGTGTCCATATTTTCTATAGTAGAGGCCTTTGCCAGGTGATTTCTTAAGATATCTCAGAATATTACAGAGAGCATCCTAGTGACACTGTCTAGGCTTATCTAGATACCTACTCAGAAGACCAACAACAGTAGAAATATCAACTCTAGTAACAGTCAGATTAATCATCTTACCAATCAGTCTCCTATATTTTTTACTGTCTAGAAACATAGGAGAAGAATAATCATCCCAATTAATATTGGGATCCAGAGGAGTATTAGCCGGACATGCACCAAGCCTCCCGATCTCTTGTAACAGGTGTAGAACATACTTCCTCTGAGATAAAACAAGAGCATTAGAAGTCCTAGATACCTCAATGCCCAGAAAATATCTTAGCCTCCCAAGATCTTTAGTAGCAAAATGTTTGTACAGGTGTGTTATAGTAGCCTGAATCTCAGAATGATCACTGCTAGATAAAACAATATCATCAACAAAAACAATCAGAATGACAATACCAGAAGAAGTCTTTTTCGTAAAGACTGAATGATCAACCTGTGACCTCAGAAAACCAAAAGCAGTCAGGATTTTACTCAGCTTATCAAACCATGCCCGAGGACTCTGTTTGAGTCCATAAATAGATTTTTTAACCTGCAGACTTTATGTGACCCCCCTAGCAACAAACCCAGGAGGTTGCTCCATATACCTCTTCTTGAAGATCCCCATACAGAAAGGAATTTTTAACATCCAGTTGAATAAGAGGCCAATCTAAGTTAATAGCAACAGAAAGAAGAACTCGAGTTAAGTCTGGCAACAGGAGAAAACGTCTCAAAATAGTCAATTCCATAAGTTTGAGTATACCCTTTTGCAACCAGCCGTGCCTTCAGACGTTCCACTATTCCATCAGGTTGATACTTTACAACATAGACCCATCTGCAGCCAACAAGTTTGCACTCAGGAGGTGGATCCACCTGCTCCCAAGTTCCTCTATCAGTAAGAGCAGTCATCTCTTCTTTCATGGCAGTCATCCAGGCTGAGCTTTGTAAGGCATCATGGACAGCCTTGGGAACAACAATAACAGATAGAGCAGCCACAAAGTTACTAGCATGAATAGTTAGGTGTGCAGTAGAAACATGATTAGCAATAGTATGAAAAGTACAAGAACGAGTGCCTTTTCTGAGAGCAATAGGCAAAAATCTAAGTCAGAATGTACCTCAGCAGGAGGACCTTCGTGAGGAGAAGAGTGGTGCTGTATGGGGGGGGGGGTCTTAAGCAGGTTGGGACCTGTTCCTGCGTTTATACACAATAAGTGGAGTAGTAGTTTCAGTAGGTGAAGTTCCAGAAGTGCAATCACTCATGACAGGCAATGGTGTTGTGATTATATCAGAATCCATGATATCTCCTTTAGTAGAATAAAAAGGTGCATCATAAAAAAAGACTACACTACTTGTGAACCATTTTTTCGTAGTAGGACTATAGCACCGATGCCCTTTTTGAGTACGAGAATAACCCAAGAAAATACATTTTTCTGCTCTAGAAGATAATTTATCATAGTTAGGTCCAAGTAACCGCACAAAACAAGTAGAACCAAATATCCATGGAGGTACAGAAAACAGAGTTACATTAGGCTGTAGAACCTGAATAGGAATCTTATTGCCAATAACAATAGACGACATTCTATTAATAAGAAAATAGGCAGTCAGGATAGCTTCTGGCCAAAAATGCCTAGGTATATTAGAATGCAACATTATAGTTCTAGCAACCTCAAGTAAATGCTTATTTTTCCTTTCTGCAACTCCATTTTTTGAGGCGTATAGGCACACGATGTCTGATGAATAGTACCCACAGATCGACAAAACAATCCAACTTCTTTCTGAACAATCTCCAAAGCATTGTCGGTTCTCAAAATTTTAATAGGCACAAAATATTGAGTTTTTATTTCAGCAAAAAAGAATTTTATTGTAGATAGCACTTGAGACCGATTTTTCAACATAAACAACCAAGTGGCACGAGAAAAATCATCAATAAACAGAATAAAGTATTTATTGCCTGACAAACTTGGAACATGACACAAACCCATACATCTGAATGAACAAGATCAAAAATATTTTTACTGCTAATCTGGGATCGTTTAGGAAAGACAGTTCTAGACTATTTCCCTAACTGACACGACTCACACTGAAAACCGTGCGTTCCTACACCAAAGATAACATACTTCAATTTCTCAGAAGATGGGTGTTCAAGTCTGTAATGCCACTGCAAAGTTGAAACTAATGAAGATAGAGTTGAAGCTAGCGCCAAGTTGTCATTCTTTTTCAATTCATCCAGATAATATAGGCCATCAGGTCCTTCATGCCCCCACCAATCTTCATCCTCGTGCGAAGGTCCTGAAAAGTACAAGTACCAAGAATGAATGTGAGACTGCAGTTCAAGCTACGTACAATTTTGCTAACAGATAATAAGTTCAGTGGAAATTGAGGCACATATAGAGTGGATTTTAACAAAAAATGAGAAGCTATGTCTCCAATCCCAGCTACAACAGTCTTGGAGCCATATGCTAGCATAACAGAAGAATTAGAGACCGGTCTAGATAAGGTTTTAAAGAAAGACCGATTTCCAAATATATGAGACGATGCATCCAAATCAATCACCCATTTTTTATTACTAGTACTTGGCGAGGGGGCACTGAGGAAAGCAATATCACAACCAGAATATGTAGCAGCATGAGCTCTAGAAGCAGCTCCAGAGGATGACCCGGTACGCTCTAGCAACAGACGCTCCACCTCAGAACGGATGAAGTCAACAGTAGTAGAACTAGGTGCATCAGTAGCAGGAGGCTGTGACACTACCTCAGAGGTAGCATGGGCATCAGAAGCTGCATTAGCCCAGGCAGGCTTTCCATATTTCTCCCAGTATTTTTCTTCAATATGATTATACCGACCACAGAAGCTACAGAACCGTTGACCAGTCCGAGGGCGAGCAACATTGGGAGGACCAGAGGGTGCTCCAAGTTCAGAAGAACTCCTCCCCCTCCTAGCACCAAGAGGAGGACGACTTTTGTGAGAATGACCACGACCGCAACCACGACCACGGCCGGACATAGCAGCAAGAGCAGTAGTATCACCAGTATCAGAAGGCGACTCAGATGAGGATGACGGCATTCCCTGTAGACGTTGAAAGGCACTCTGTAGAGTAGGTAGTGGATCACTAGCAAGGATCTGATCCACAACCCCAACATATGATTCAGGTAACCCACACAGGAATTGAACTACCTGCAACTCCTGGCGTTGACGTTGCATGGTAGCCAAGTCAGTAGACAAGGGATGATAGGCCTCCAATTCTCCCCATAGTCCCTTGAAGGCAGAAAAATAGTTAGTAAGATCAGATCCCGAGAAGTGTAGACGACTCAGTTGCTTGTTGATATCAAAGACCTTCAGATTCTGGCTGTGAGAGTAAGTACTAGCAAGCTGATCCCACATCTGCTTTGCTGTAGGCAGATATAGTAAGGTGACACTGATTTTTGTCTCACTGCTATTGAGAATCCAAGTCATCACAGTAGAATCATCTTTGACCCAGTCATCATACGCTTTGACATCCTTGGAGTCGGCATTGACAGCAGGCACAGGAGGCGGATCACGCATCAAATGAGACAGTTTCCCTTGAGATTTAACATAAATTTGCATAGAACAGACCCAGTGCTGGTAGTTTTGCCCATCCAGCTTAACAGTAGTAACTTGACGATGCAGATCCTCATGTGAAGACGCCATGATAGGCAGAGCACCAACACCGACGGTGAGAAGAACAAGCATCCACAGGCAGAAAACGACCGCCTAGTTCCTCAGCTAGGCGGCAGTAGGCACAGTGGAAAGACTGGACATACCAGTTACATACGGGCTACGCCGAGGCGCAGCAGGAAACCCAGTCGCTCAAAGGCCTACACGGGCAGGCAGGAGGCAGATCCGAAGACGAACCTTTAGACCAGTGTCCGGGAACAAGCGGATCGGAGGGTGGCTATGAGTAGATCACGCCACGGGAGCGAACTGCGATGGGCAATACCGGCGGCGCCCGGGCAGTGGCTGGCCCGGCGGCGGCGCCCGACGCTGTGGCTGCCGCTGTGGCCGGCCGGCTGGCGGGGGGGGGGGGTGAGAGAGAAAGGGAGGGGAAGAAGGAGAGGCGGCTCCCCGGATCTAGATCTGCCGTGGTACCATGATACAAAGCAAATTGAGAAAGCGTAGGGTTACACAATGTGTGTACCTTGATATATATACTAGTGGAACAATTACATGTAGGTCCAAATAGAAAAGTAAAATAACAAGACAGTAAATAAAGACATATATTAACAACATCCATATGCTACAACGTGAGTGTAAATATATAACCTGAATCTGATCAAGGGTCCATATTTGAGGTATCTGGCCTTTTCCATTTTCTTTGCTTCTACATTCACTCAATGAATTTTAACCATTTGTTTCTTAGGAAAAATCATTGTTTATGTTATTAGCAATGTTCTATGATAAGATGGTTCTTAGCTAAAACCATAGTGATATCTTTCCTAAACCATTTCAAGAGTGAATTTATAACTATTCATGAGTGTGCAGATTAAGGTTCTTCATAAACGCTATCGGTCTTTCTCCATAAGATATATATGTCTCCTAACTGAGTCTCAAGCATGTGTCCCAAGTGTTCTTTTGGTTCCAATTTCTGAAAATAGCGATGAAGTCATCTGCTAAAAACCCCTTGCTTTTAGAGTTAAACCACAATGTCTTTTTTTTGAATAACTTTTGATAAAAGTCTTTTAAGGATATAATGTGCTAAGCTTCTCTACTCATAAGTATATATAGTGATGGAAGTTTTTAATTGGAATATAACTAGAGACGTTATTAGTCCATATCAAGCTTATTGGAAATGGATGTGCCTATGTAAGTGCTAACAGAGAGGCTTTACAAGGAGTCAGTAATGGAAATGATTCCATATTGGGATAAGGTAATCCTCATGAGCTCCAACCTATAAAAAGAGGTCTACAACAATACATAATATGGAATATAAATTTCTGGCAACTTTGGCCTAATATCTTTCTCAAGAAAAGTTTCTAGCAACATTAACCATAAGGGGTAGACCAGTTGTAGAATATCCTTCCATGCTGGTGTAGTTATGTTGTATCACCTCTATTTAGGGTTGACAGTGACACCCTTAATGCCATGGTCTCACCTGCTTTCATCTATTCTCAAATTCTGTTGCGGGCTTCTCTACCTGTTCACTATATTCTTATTACACAAACACTTTGTCTTGTTATCTCATTTCATTCATCGTAGTTTTTTCTTTTCTTATATTCGGTTGTTTGCAAATATCACCTCTAAATTTAAAGAATTTTATATGACCATCTCTTAGCAAAATACACATAAGGATTAAAAGAATAATTATTAAATATAGTTTTTCATTTTGACAGATCTGATATCAACAAGCTTGAGGCCATCAAAGCTGACTTAGAAAATAGAATCAAGGAGGAGGTACTTCATTTAATTATTTACTTTTAAAATACTGTTAGTTTAACACTATGCCTTAATGCTCACTTGTTTTTTTGCACAGGTAAAGGAGAATGAACTTCTACAGGAAACCCTTAACAAACGAAAAGAGACTCTCTGTGAACGTCGATTAACTCTTCAACAAGATGTAATACAAATTTTGATTTCCTCTTCACACTTTATAGTGATAGTAACTACCAATATTTTCATGCAAAATCAACTACACATTTCTAATCAAATCTAGCACATTTAACAATACGATTGAGCTTCTTCATTGATGTGTTTGTTATCTATAGCACAATAGCCTTTTTTTGGAGTAACGACCTCATTTTTCCCTGCTTTTTTTTCTTCCGATTCACTATTTTTTTTCTCTTTCCTCCTTAAAATCCTCACTATGCTTCCTTTCCTCCATTGACTCTCCTATTTCCCAGTTCCTACTTCCTTATACTATATTTTCTCCTCTCTCACTACCACCTCCTTAATCTGCTAGCATCCCTTGTCTTTGCTCCCCTCCATTCTATGTCCTTTACGCCCTCTGTCACTACATTGTCTCCTGCTTGACTTCCTCTCTTTGGTTGCCGCCACCCCGTCTTCCTCCGACATCTCCTTTGTCTGCCTCCTCGTTTTCCTCATCTTCCATGCCTCCACTGCCCTTTTCTCCTCTGCCTTCATGCCTATCCCATGTCCCTGGTGTACCTCAGATATCATGCCATCTCCCTCCCTTGTGAGGTTCAGTCTCCTCTACAGTTGCCTAAGCAAGCTATTATATATCCTTTTTATCATAAATCTTGTTGTTAACTTTAGTTCCTTACAAAAGAAACATTCACTGCCTCTTATTTCTCATTAGATCAGTGAGACTTTCTTCCTCCATTTCTCAATAAGAGTATCTACACTCCCATTTTTTATTGCTCAGCAGGATGCATGCAATGTCCAAATTGTCTGTCCTATTGTTGCTGCAGTAAGCCTCCTGTTATTCATTTTCATCAATATCATCCTTGCCTTCTTCTCTCCTCTTAGATTATTTCTACATATTAAAGGAGTTTAATCTACTATTGACCCAATCATCTTTTATTCAACCTTTATGCTGCATCCCTCCCTCCCCCACTCCAATCCCCTCCACACACTACTACATGCCATAAATTGCATTTGGGGTTAGTACAAGAGACAACACAACATGTATGACACAACTGAGATATGGTAGGAAAACATGACCAAATTAGCTACATAAAATAGAATGGAGACTAACTACCATTAGTGTGCTATTTTTTGCATATTGTTATTTCTTCTGTGTATTATCACTAATAAATTGTGATTGACCTGGTAAATAAAGTGCCCTACCTTGTTGCATTAGTCGTCCTTGGCTTTGGAATTTTTTTAATAAAGACTGAGGATTCTGTTTATAGCTTCTCTGAGCTAGTGTGATTTGGGCCCGTTGCCTCTCACTTACAAATAACTTTGTAAGAAATAAACAATGGGGGAACCCACGACTTGCGTTTTCTAGTCGGCTTGAGTATATAGTTATGTTCATTAGACTTTACAGATGCGTCCCTCACTTTTCGCTTAATTGCAAGTAGGTTACAATATATTAACACTCCCCCCGAAGCTAGAGCATATATGACATATGTGCCTAGTTTACTGTATTTACCCGAGAACTATTTAGCGACTTGGTAAACAAATCAGTTAATTGATCCCATGATTCGACAGGTGACAACTGCATCAACTTTTCTAGGATTTTTTCTCACAAAGTGACAATCAACTTCAATATGTTTAGTTCTTTCATGGAAGACAAGGTTATGGGAAGATGTGGACAAAACTTGATAATCACACTTCAAGTCCATTAACGTTTTTTGCATAAACCAAGTTCCTATAACAAGCCTAGTCTGAATTCAAATTTTGCACTAGATCTTGCTACTAGAGTCTGCTTCTAGCTCTTCAATGACACAAGGTTTCCTCCCACTAAGACACAATAGCTAGAAATAGTCCTCCTTTCAATGCTAGATCCAATCCAATCAACATCTTAGAAATTTTATACTTGTAGATGTTCATGATTTAGATATAAGTCCTTTGCCAGGGGACGTATTTAGATACCTTCGAATATGCATCACTTCCTCCCAGTGAATTGGAAAATGGCCTGAGTGGCCCAGCACCCAGGTCGTTTAAATTTTGCCAAAATCGCCGGTTAACCGTTTTTGTAATTAATCGGCAGTTTTTTCCCGCTTTTTGCCCTTTTCCCCTTTTTTTCCTGCTTTTTGGCCTTTTTTGTCGTTTTTTTAATTTTTCTGTACACCTGTAACTTTATATAAACTATATGGTCCCAAGTTTTTTTTTTTTTTTTTGGAGAAGCCAGGAGGCTATTTATTCATCTCACCCTCCTCTTGCAAGCCAATACGGATAACAAATACATGAACTAGCGTCTAATTGAAATTGAAACCTGGTAGTACTACTACCATTACAATTGTCTTCAACTAAAGCATTCCTAACACACTCTGGTGGTCTGGTATAATTAAAGACCCCAGTTTTTTGCTTTTGGTGGTATTTAGCTAAGGCATCTGCTACCTTATTACATTCCCTTACAGCAAATTTGATAGTCCATTCCCTTTGCTCGCATAGTTTGCATTGTATTCTTTCAATGAATCTGGCGAACTTTGGGTTGTCCCTTGGATTATTCTGCAGCATATCTACAAAAATCTTGCAATCGGTTTCAATGACCACCTTGGGTATGCGTGACTGGCTGGCCATCTCACAGGCCATTTCCACTGCCAAGATTTCTGCATGTAAGGCGGATTCTGCAGACGTATCCCTTACATGCGCACCTGCCCATTTTCCTGCATGGTCCCGAATTATAATAGCTATGATAGTCTTGTTCTTCTTCCATGCTACATCTGTATTAATCTTCAAGAAACCCTCTGTTGGTCTTTCCCATTGTTTTCTCCCCTCCAGCGTCAGCTTTTTGTGATTTTCTCTGCCCCATGCCAAATCATTTAGCTTGACTTCTCGTGCGATCCTCTGGACAAGGAGCTGGGGTGGTAACTTGGTTTTCTCAAACACTTGGGCGTTTCTTGCGCCCCACAGCAGCCAACAGGTAATCAGGAATGTAGTAGCATTTGAACCTTTATTCTTCATTTGGTCTCTAAACCATTCATCAGAGCTGGACTGAAAGAAAAGATCTGTTTGGGTGATGTTCAGCGTTTCCAACCAAACCGTCTTGGAATATGGACAATCTCGCAGCGCATGAGTCAGTGTTTCCTCTCCGTTTGCGCATCTATCGCACTTGGCATCGCTAACCAGCATGCGACGAACTCTTCTATAATACATGGTCCCAAGTATTATTGACTATAATATATTAAACCTATATACATTAAATATCCTATGATATGCCTAGTTCTAATATAGAATGCATACTTTGTATGCAAGTTGGGATAATAGGGTACTGCTATAAAGTGTAATTTATACAAGTAAAATATATGTAACTATTATGTAATATTAGAATGCATACTTTAGTTAAATGTACTTCTGTAATGTAACTAATTGATTATATGCACATATAACAATAAGTTAGAAAGGTATCCAATAATTAGTCTATTGTTTACTGCTTAGTTAGAAAGGTATCCAATAATTAGTCTATTGTTTACTGCTTAGCTATGTTAACATGTGATGCACATTTTTTTTCTGTATCATGTATGTAGGGTGTTTTATCCATGTCAAATCTATTGTTTATTATATTATGGCTATAATTATTGTCTTATAGCTATCTTATAAACTATTTGGGTGTTTTGTATTGTTGGGTAGAGTGTTTAGAATCTTTAGATATGTATAAAAGTTCCAAAGAGTAGTAGTATTTGTATACATATATATGTAATTTTGTATTAAATTATAAAATTCGTTTTTTCAAAAATCGGCCGCTTACCGCTTAGCCAGTTACAAGGTGCTGTCCGCACGGTTACCGCTTAACTTTTTTTAAAACATTGCTTCCTCTATATGACCTATGTATGGCTTTACCATGAACAAACTAATACTACTAGTAGCTAAAGTGATGTCAGGCTGAGTGATAGTCAAATAAACCAACTTTCCAACAAGTTATCTCTATCTCCATGGATATCAAGTAACTCCCCCAATTCCATAGACATTTTGACGTTATCATCCATTGGAATATCAACAAGTTGGGTCCCAAGCATCCTTGTCTAGATGAGAAGATCTAATGCATACCTCCTCTGCGTACTATTGTCCCAGACTTGGGCTTGGCAACTTCAATCCTCATAAAGTATTTATGACTACCCAAGTCCTTTGTCTTAAATTGACCCTGCAGAATAATCTTCAACTATGCAATGCCATTCTTGTCACCCCCAGTAATCATAATATCATCAACACATACCACCAAGAAGATGCTCCTAGAATCTTGTTGCCTATAAAAGACAAAATGTTCCATGATACTTTGTTGGAGCCAAACTTAGAAAGAGCATTGTTGAATCCACCAAACCATAAACGAGGTGACTACTTCAGTCCATAGAGAGACCTGTGAGGAAGCATACTAGATCTGATTCCCATGAGAAACAAACCTAGGTGGTTGCTCCATATATATCTCCTCATCCAGACCACCATGTAGGAATGCATTTATGATTTCAAGTTGGTGCAAAAGCTAAGAGTGACTAGCGACTTGAGTCAAGAAGGCAAAAACATATGCCATTTTTTCTACGAGAGAGGTCTCTAAATAATCCTCACCATAGACTCGAGTCAGCCCTTGGCTACTAAACATGCCTTACCACGATTAACATATCAAATTGCACCTACTTTGACTGTGTAAACCCAACGATATTTGACTATCGACTTGCCTTTGCATACATTAAAGAAGGGATCGTGTCTTGTTCTAGTCAAGAACTGACATCTCTCCATAGTAAGGCGCCAACCTTGGTGATCAAGTACAACTAAAATAGACAAATGTACAGAGCCAAAGATGACATAAATGCATTGTGAGAAGAGATGAGGAGAGGAGACGAACACCGATAGATTTGTCGGCTGTAAGGAGCAGCTTTCTTGAGAGAGCAATAGCCGTCTCTCCTTGTTTTTATATATTAGGGTAAGATACATTGTGGTTCAAAGAAGAAAATGAGATAAAAACAATAAAACAAATAATATAATAAAGATAGAACCAGGAGATGGGCCGTCGATTTCCGCCGCTGATCAACTCTCGATACCATCTACAGGACTGTTGATGGTATCGACGGAATGCTCTTCTGTTGCTGTGATAAAGTCGATACCATCGACCTCCTGTCGATAGTATCGACGGGGATGCAGGTTGTTTCACACTCCCCCTCAAGCTGGAGAGTACACATCGTGTATGCCCAGCTTGCCACATAATCTCTGAAAAGCTGCTGGACCCAAAGGCTTTGTCAAGATATCCGCCAGTTGATCTTCAGACTTGACGTATGGCGTCACAATAGTACCATCTTTGATTTGATCACGAATAAAATGGCAATCAACTTCTATATGCTTTGTACGCCCATGAAAGATAGGATTCCTGGCAATGTGTATAGCAGACTGGTTGTCACACTTGAGCTCCATAGAAGACATAATAGTGATTTTTAACTCAGAAAGAACAGATTTGACCCATTGTAGTTCACAACATGCATGGGCCATAGCACGATATTCAGCCTTAGTGCTGGATCTAGCTACCACATGCTGCTTTTTGCTTTTCCAAGTAATCAAATGATCACCTAGGAAGGTACAATAGCCTGATGTAGACCTTCTATCAGTATGATCACCAGCCCAATCTGCAACTGAATACCCTGTGAGAGTCAAAGTAGATGGAGTCACCTTGGGTTTAGAATAAGTGATCCCCTTACCAGGAGCACTCTTCAGATATCTCAGAATCCGGCAAACTGCTGTCCAGTGTGACTGTCGTGGTGAGTGCATATGCTGACTCACGACGCCTACAGCAAAAGAAATGTCAGGTTGTGTAACAGTCAAATATATTAGCTTGCCAACTATTCTCCTGTAATATCTTGGATCTGAGTATTCAACATCATCAACCGTCTCCTTGATGTGATAATCCATAGGATTAGATACCGGTTTAGATTCAGTCATGCCTGTCTCCTGTAGTAAGTCAAGCACATATTTCCTCTGAGATATGTTGACACCTGCATGAGATCTAAGCACTTAAATGCCCAGAAAATATCTCAGTTTACCCAGATCCTTCGTTTGGAAGTGTCTCTGCAACCCTTCCTTCACACGAGATATGCCTGTAGAATCACTGCCAGTAATCACTATGTCATCAACATATACAACAATAATGATAGAGCCACAAGAAGAGCTAGAGTAGAATAAAGAGTGATCAGTCATGGAGCGAGAAAAACCCATCTGGAGTACAACCTCACTGAACTTGTCAAACCAAGCTCGAGGAGACTGTTTCAGCCCATATACAGTGGCGGAACCAGGAATTTGACTTGGGTGAGGCACAAGTATAAAATAATAAAAAATTATTGTAAACATAATCACTATCGATAAATAAAAATTGATGTTTAAATTTTTAAAAGTAACTCATCAGTATAAGAACGATATATGATATTAAAATAATTTACACTATCAAAGAGATCCTCGTCTAGATTTCATGGTCTGGAATCTCTGGATAATAACATCTGTTTCAAGATTTTTGGAGATATCTTTTTCAGAATAACCTACCAAACAATCATTGAGATACTCATCACCCATCCTATTCCGCAGACGATGTTTTACAATTTTCATGATAGAAAATACTCTCTCAACAGATGCAGTGGCCACAGGCAGAAGCATTGCTAGCTTTAGAATACAATATACTAAATGAAAATCTTCATCTTGCTTCATCAAAACCATCTTTTGGGCTAGTTCTGTGAGGCTCCTCAATTCTTTATACGAAGGATTGTGACGAACATGAAATATATAATTACCAAGCTGACATCTCAATCTTTCAATCTCTTGCAAGTTGAAATCTGATGGATAGAATTGTGCAAGTCTAACTAGCTTGTCTTCATCATAAGCACAAAAATTATTACATGGATCAAGGCAAGCGACACATAATAGCAACTCAGTGTTACTCTCATTGAAGCGGTCATTAAGCTCATTTAGGAAAAATCTATCATAGTGTTGTATATGTCAAATCGAAAATAATGCAGATTACTCTTAACCTCATGGACACGTCTCGTTCTTCCCGGCATAACATAGGTATCATCCATATTCTTTAATGGTACTTCATACCTTGTGCAAAAAACATTAACCATGTTATTGAAAGACTCCCATTCAACATCTTCAGTTCTTAAGAAATTCAACTGCAACTTCACTGTCTTGACAAGAGCCATGGCGTTCACAATATCTTAGTCTTTTCGTTGTAATGCATTTGACAATTCATGTGTTATTCCTAGGAGTTTCTTCATTAAAAACATCATGAATATGAAATCAAAAGTCTCCATATCAAAGAGTTGCTTGTGAGCCTTTGCTCGATGTTTTGCCAATTCACTATCTTCAGTTAAAATCTGCAAAACCTTGAGAATAGACGGGTACATAACACTTAAGTTAACTAAAGTGTTGTAATGTGAACCCCATCTAGTAGCGGCAGATCGTTTAACTCCATGTTCTTGATTTTTTCCTCTTCCAGATAAATTTCACATTCTTCAAGTGCTTTGGTCACTCTATCAACTTCTTGAGCTCGAAGGTACTCAGTCCGTTTACATGAGCCAGTAATGCAATTAAGTACCTGATGAACTGTTTCAAATAGACAAGCTACTTGTAGGTGATTTTCTGCAACAGAAACAAGTATCAACTGTAATTGATGCGCAAAGCAATGGACATAAAATGCACAAGGATTCTCTCTTTGTATGAGAGCTTTCAACCCGTTGAATTCTCCTTTCATATTGCTTGCACCATCATAGCCTTGACCTCTCAAACTATTGATGTTCAATCCAAATTTACTAAAGATGACATCTATAGCTCCTTTTAGTAACATAGAACTAGTATCAGTAACATGCACCAAACCGAGAAATCTTTCCATAATCATTCCTTTAATGTCAACATAACGAAGAACTATGGCCATTTGTTCACATGAATCATCAACAAGAATAGTGAATAGGCCATCACAATAAGATATATCAGAAATTATTTCCTCAGAAACTAGACTTGAAATGACCTGAATGATATCTTTCTGAATAGAAGGAGACGTGAGTTTTAGGTTTTCAGGAGCATTGTTTAGTACGACTTGTTTAATATCATCCCTTTGATTTGCAAGCCAATAAAGAAGCTCAAGAAAGTTGCCTTGATTAGAAGAATCCTCAGACTCGTCATGCCCACGAAAGGCCAAACCCTGATTTAACAAATATCTTATGCAATCAATGGTGGCTTTCAGCCGCAACCGGTATTCACTCTTTTGTTCTTCTGTATGCTTAGAAATAAGAACAACTAGTCATTGATTATCATTCATTAAAGCATGTCATTTTTCTTTTGTTGTATTGTGAGGACTAGTCGGCCCGCCTACATGATTATCAAGTCTCTTTTTGTCTTTCCAATATCTAAACCCATAAATGATAAATGATGGATCAGTGTGAGAAGAGGGGAAAACATAACAAAGTAGACAAAATGCTGCATCTTTGGCAATACTATATTCCAGCTGTGAAACACAAAGCAGTTTTGGGAAGCGTAGGGTTGCACAATGTGTGCACCCTCATATATATAACACTGAAACATTTACAGAGAGGTCCACATATAATATGGAAATAACAAAATAACTAACAGAATATATAAAACAAGAATATATGTTAACACTCCCCCTCAAGTTGGAGCATAGATATCAATCATGCCCAACTTGTCCGTCAGTGTGCAAAATTGCTTCTTCGCCAGCAGCTTGGTGAAGATGTCAGCAACTTGGTCTTCAGAATGAGTGAAGGGAGTGCAGATCTTGCCAATCAGAATGGATTCCCAAATAAAATGACAATCTACTTCAATGTATTTAGTGCGCTCATGATAAACTGGATTATTCGCAATGACGATAGCAGCTTTATTATCACAGTGCATAGGTATAGCAGAAGAAGAATCAACCCCGAACTCTTTTAACAGAGAGCGCACCCACAACAATTCACAGGCAGTATGGGCCATGGCCCTATATTCAGCTTCAGCACTGGACCTGGCCACAACATTTTGTTTTTTACTCCTCCAGGTAACAAGATTACCTCCAACATACGTACAATACCCAGAAGTAGATTTTCTGTCAACTCTGCTGCCTGCATAATCAGAATCAGAGTACCCTTCAAGAGAACAGTGTCCATGCTTCCTGTAGTGAAGTCCCTTGCCAGGAGACTTCTTCAAATATCGTAGAATCTGACAAAGAGCATCCCAGTGAAACTGTCTGGGTTTATCAAGGTACCTGCTAAGAAGACCCACTGCAGTAGAAATGTCAGCTCTGGTGACAGTCAAATAGATGAGTTTACCAATCAGCCTCCTGTACTTTTTATGATCAGCAAAGAGAGGAGAAGAATCATCATCCCAATTTACATTAGGATCTAGAGGAATATCAGCAGGTCTCGCCCCCAGCATACCGGTCTCTTGCAGTATGTCTAGGACATATTTTTGCTGAGACAACACAAGAGCATTAGAATTTCTAGAAACTTCTATGCCCAGAAAATATCTAAGTTTGCCCAAATCTTTGGTAGCAAAGTGCTTGCCTAGATGAGATTTAGTAGCCTGAATACCAAGAGAATCACTGCCAGATATGATAATATCATCAACATAGACAATCAGAATAATAATACCAGCTGAAGTCTTCTTGGTGAAAACAGAATGATCCACCTGAGATCGCAGAAACCCAAAATCAATCATAATTTTGCTCAATTTATCAAACCAGGCACGGGGACTCTGCTTAAGCCCATAAATAGACTTCTTTAACCTGCAAACTTTGTGAGACCCCCCCTGAGCAACAAACCCAGGATGTTGCTCCATATAGACTTCTTCTTGTAAATCACCATACAAGAAGGCATTTTTCACATCTAGTTGCAACAGTGGCCAATCAAGATTAACAGCAACAGACAGAAGTATTCTGACAGAATTAAGACGAGCAACAGGAGAGAAAGTCTCAAAATAGTCAATACCATAAGTTTGGGTGTAGCCTTTAGCAACTAACCGTGCCTTCAACCTTTCAACAGTGCCGTCAGGTTGATATTTCACAGCATACACCCATCTGCAACCTACAGGTTTACACTGAGGAGGTGGATCCACCAGCTCCCAATTATCTCGTTCAGCAAGAGCCAACATCTCCTCCTTCATAGCAGACAACCATCCAGTACTCTATAGAGCATCCTGGATATTCTTGGGAACAACAACAGCAGATAAGGCATATACAAAATTGCTAGAATGAACATTCAGATGATCAGTAGAAACAAACTGAGCAATACTGTGTGATGTGCAGGA
Organism: Alisma plantago-aquatica; assembly: GCA_963693085.1. Taxonomy (NCBI): domain Eukaryota; kingdom Viridiplantae; phylum Streptophyta; class Magnoliopsida; order Alismatales; family Alismataceae; genus Alisma; species Alisma plantago-aquatica. The sequence continues at coordinate 139,300,389 of OY856410.1, read as the reverse complement.
ACGAGTACCCTTCCTAAGAGCAATGGGTAAATCAAGATCAGAATGTACCTCAGGTGTAGTAGAACCTTCTGGAGGTGAAGATTGGTTTTCATGGGGGGTTTCTTGAGTAGAAGGTACTCTGTTCCTGCGTTGATAAACTATAAGAGGAGGCTTAGCAGCCTCAGTAGTGACTTTATCAGTAGTATCAGGCACACAATCAGGAGTAACAGGTAGAGGAGAAGCAATAAGATCAGACTGTAAACTGTCACCACGAGTAGAATAGTAAGGAGTATCCTCAAAGAAAACTACATCACTGCTAGTATACCATCTTCTTGTAGTAGGACTATAACACCTGTATCCCTTCTGGGTACGAGAATATCCCAAAAAAATGCACTTCTCAGCATGAGGAGACAATTTATCAGAAGTAGGTCCAAGTAACCTTACAAAACAGGTACATCCAAAGATCCGAGGAGGCACAGTAAATAGCTGAATATCGGGTTGAAGAACTTGAATAGGTATTTTGTTTGCAATCACAGATGATGACATTCTATTTATCAGAAAACAAGCAGTCAATATAGCCTCAGGCCAAAACGAGCGAGGAACATGTGCATGCATCATAATAGTTCTAGCCACCTCTAACACATGTCTATTTTTACGCTCAGCCACACCATTTTGCTGAGGTGTATAAGCACAGGAGGTCTGATGTATTGTACCCACAGATTTATAAAAAACATCCACATCTTTTTTAACAAATTCCAGTGCATTATCAGTACGAAAATTTTTGACAGGCACACCATATTGTGTTTTTATTTCAGCAAAAAAGAACTTGATAATAGACAACACTTCGGACCTACTTTTCATCATAAACAACCAAGTAGTCCTTGAAAAATCATCAATAAACAGAATAAAATACTTATGACCAGATAGACTCGACACATGATAAGGTCCCCATACATCAGAATGTACTATATCAAACATATTTTTACTGCTAATCTGACTGCGTCTAGGATAAACAGCTCTAGTCTGCTTTCCAAGTTGACATGACTCACACTGAAAACTACAAATGCCAAGATCAGAAACTAAGTGTCGAAGCTTTTCAGATGATGGATGGCCCAGCCGGTAGTGCCACTGTAATGCAGAAACTGAGGTAGATAATGCATGAATCACAGATGCTTTAGCTGCTTTTGGCAAATGATCCAGATAGAAAAGTCCATCAGCACCTTCATACCCCCCACCAATCTTCATCCTCGTGCGAAGGTCCTGAAAAACACATGAACCAGGAATAAAAGTTAGACTACACCGTAGGCTGCGCAATATCTTGCTGACAGACAACAAATTCAAAGGAAATCTAGGCACATATAAGGCAGATTTCAGCAGAAAGTCAGAAACAATATCCCCTACTCCAGACACCGCAGACTTGGAACCATCAGCCAGCATAACAGATGAGGGTCGAGCAGGTTTATATAATTTGTGAAACAGTGATCGATTTCCAGAAATATGTGAAGAGGCACCTGATTCGATGACCCACTTAGTATTACCAGGAGTAGAAGAAGAACTCAGGAAGGCAGTGTCATAACCAGAATAAGCTGCGACATGAGCTCCACTAGTCGAAGCTTGAGACGACGCACCTGCTCGCTCAAGAAGAAGACGCTCCACCTCAGCACGGATGTAGTCAGCAGTCGCACCCGAGGAGGCAGAGTCAGTAGGCTGAGTCGTTCCTTCGGATGCAGTAGTAGTGGAGTCAGCAGCTGCATTGGCCCACGCCGGCTTACCATATTTTTCCCAGCATTTTTCTTCAATATGGTTGGACCGGCCACAGAAGGTACAAAGGCGCTGTCCTGACTGAGGACGCGCACCAGCAGTAGGGGCAGTAGAAGAGGCTCCACGACCAGGAGCAGCCCGTCCTCGTCCTCCACCCAGGGGAGGACGACTGTCAGTAAAGCGACCACGGCCACGACCACGACCACGACCAGATGCTGCAGCAAGAGCCGAAGAGTCCCCGACATCAGTAGTCAGAGACGATGAAGACGAAGGCAAACGCTGAAGGCGTTTGTAGGCACTCTGTAGTGACGACAGAGGGTCACTGGCTAAGATCTGGTCCACAACTCCAGCGTAGGACTCGGGCAGTCCACAAAGAAACTGGACTAACTGAAGCTCCTGGCACTGACGCTGCATGGTTGCCAGGTCCGTGGAGAGAGGGTGATAGGATTCCAGTTCACCCCATAATCCAGTGAAGTCAGAGAAGTAATCCGCAATGTCCGTCCCCGTGAACTGTAGACGTCCCAGCTACTTGGTGATCTCAAACACCTTCTTGGGGTTCTGACTATGCGAGTATGTACCGGCGAGCTGATCCCACATCTGCTTCGCCGTAGGTAGGTGAAGAAGTGTGACGCTAATCTTCTCAATGCTGCTGTTGAGAATCCAGGTCATCACAGTGGAGTCGTCACGAACCCAGTCGTCATACGCCTTCACATCTTTAGCATTATCGTCCTCTGCGGGTGCTGGCGGACCAGCACGGGTAAGATGTGAGTACTTGCCCTGGGATCTGGCATAGATCGTCATAGAGCAGACCCAATGCGGATAGTTGCGCCCATCAAGCTTCACAGTGGTAACCTGACGGCGGAAGTCATCACTCGAGGACGCCATATGAGCAGTAGGCACAAAAGTAACAGGCACGATCAGGCAGGAGACGGTCTACGCCGTCAGACAGGCACAGCAGGCACAAAACAACAGAGAAGACCTCTCACATACGGTCTACGCCGAAGCGCAGAACAGAACCCGGTGGCACAACGGCCTACACGGGCAGGCAGGCAGGCAAAAGACTGAAAAAACGGTCTACGTCACACCAACTTCAAGCCACCGGACCACTGTGGAACTTCACGGAGCCAACGTACCGGAGGTTAGGATCGCGGAGGCGCACCGGCCCCCTGTGGCGGAGTGGGCGCCCGGCCCCGGCGGCGAGGTGTTGCCCGGCGCGGCGCGGCGCTGCCCGGCGGCTGGGGGGGGGCGGAGAAGAGAGAGAGAGAAAGAGGTGGGAGGGTGGCGGCTAGATCTACTGCTCTGATACCATGTGAAACACAAAGCAGTTTTGGGAAGCGTAGGGTTGCACAATGTGTGCACCCTCATATATATAACATTGAAACATTTACAGGGAGGTCCACATATAATATGGAAATAACAAAACAACTAACAGAATATATAAAACAAGAATATATGTTAACACCAGCCAATTCTTATGTTCATCAAACCAACTTCGCACAAATTTACGTCTCTTAGATCCACAATTTGTCGTTGGGAACACATAATTTTTTGGTTGGCAAGGTCCTTTTGTTAAGTATGTCCTTCTAACCACATCTTGTACATTAGGGTGATAATGAGAAACTTGGGGTCTAACACCAGGATCAGTAATTATATCTTCTGCTTTAAAATCAAGCCCACCACCAGAATGTTGAGAACCAGGCTGAGAAACTAATGTAGAATCACCCACTTCCATATTTGACCCACTTCCCTTTTCATTGACTGATGTTCCGACAGAAGGTTTTCTCTTAATTACAAAATTTTCCATCTTTGATTGACTCCTATTTAAATAAACATAAAAAGGAAAAACAATTAATGTAACATAAATTATAGTTAGAAATAGTCAGACCAAGAATTTGTAAGTAACCATTTATATGCCAAACATGGTAAAAGAATTATATTTCGGTGAGATTCCTAGTCTCCTACCAAGTTGCATAAAGAGGAGTACTTAAAATAATATGTAAGTACTATTTACCTAATTACATTTATCAATGTTCCAATACACAATATACTATCTGACTTGCAATCGTGGATATGCACAAATTACAGTTCTTTTCCATCACTAAACGATTATGTATCAAGAAAACAGTACCAACTGGTAATATATTTTAACTGGTAAAAATCTTTGAAAGATTGTTCTGAATTATGAATATGGGTTCCAGTGTTGTTCTATAATGTCAAAGAACTTTATATGACATGACAAAAAAAACGAACAACTTGACTTTACGAGGGCACTAAGTGAAGTCTAGGGCATGGATTATGTAATGTATATTAGAGCCATCGAAGAAAAAAAATAGAAAAAATAAACAATGAGAACACGAAGCGATGAACTGCAAAGTAAAAAAAAACTAACCCACTGATATCTTCCGCAGCGACGAGTGCGGGACTGCGGGGCAAAGTTGTTGCCTTTGATTAAAAAATCAATTGCTTTGGAGTTTGGACCTTTGCCTTTGGGTATTACGCCGTTCTGCTGTTACTCAGGGTATAGCTCTAGTCGACTAGCCGTATAGCTCTAGACCTCAGGGTGTGACAGGGCTGCAGTGCCGCAGAGCACAGGTATCAGCAATCACCTCTGCAGTATGGTCTTGGGGTTTGCCTTGGCGCCTCGTGTCACCCAGGTCTTCGGCCGCGAGTCGGTATCACGCGAGTCGCGAGAAAAGGAGACAGAAAGGTCAGACGATACTTTGGGTAAAGATACAACGAGATTTTATATTGGGAACCGTCTCACAAAAAAGATATACAAGTTCAACTTAGATCCGGATTTCATAGCAAACGAGTTGCATGTATACTAGGAATAGGATACTATTATCTATTCCTATTGCGCCAGGCCCACTACTTTATTGTACAACTTTTTTCTCAAAAGTAGGGTGAGGTACGTGCCTCAGGGTGCCCAAACGTGGCTCCGCCACTGCCCATATATGGCTTTCTTCAATTTACACCTTTTGACACTCCCCCTGAGCAACAAACCCAGGAGGTTGCTCCATATATACCTCTTCCTGTAGCCTGTAGGTCACCATGTAGAAAGGCATTCTTAACATCAAGCTGAAATAGGGGCCAATCAAAGGTAGTAGCCAGAGAAATAATAATCCGCACAGAATTTAGACGAGCTACTGGAGAAAAGGTCTCAAAGAAAACAACTCCATAGGTCTGTGTGTAGCCTTTTAATACCAATCTATCCTTCAACCTCTCAACTGATCCATCCAGATTATGTTTGATGGTGAAAACCCATCTGCAACCCACTGCTTTCTTCCCTGTAGGTAAGTCAACAAGATCCCATGTGCCATTATGCAAAAGAGCTGACATCTCAAGCTGCATTGCCTGTTTCCAGCCACTGTCCTTCAGAGCATCATAGTGATTCCTTGGTATATCAACAGAATCAATCCCAATAGCAAATGCGTGGGCCTGCTTAGATAAGTGGGACAGACAACACACATTTGTAATAGGATGTCTAATAGTACAAGAACGAGTACCTTTCCGAACAACAATAGGAAAATCAAGATCTGATGCTTCTGTAGGAATCTCGTGAGTAGAAGACGATGAGGAAGGCTCAGGGACTGGTGTCGCTACCTCTTCTGGATCTTGTCTGCCTCGCCTACTATAAACATATGGGTACTGCTGAATAACAGGCCTGTCAGCTGCCTGCTCGTCCTGAATAAAAGTATAATCAGGAATGATTGGTGGCACTCCCTCACTCTGCACAGATGGTGCCACTCTCTCACTCTGAAAATCTGGTGGCACTCCCTCTCTCAACTACTCCCCCTTACTCATAGCATCGGAGAAATATGGAGTGGTCTCATGAAAGGTAACATCCCTAGACAGAAACACGCGACGAAGACTAGGACAGTAACACTTGTATCCTTTGCTAGTACTAGAATAACCAAGGAACAAAGTTTTAATAGACATAGGAGAAAGTTTGTCAGCCTTAGGGTCAAAATTATGGACAAAAGAAGTGCAACCAAACACTCTAAGGGGAATAGAGAAGGGCTGATCCGTGGGTCGTAACACAGAGAAAGGAGTTTGTCCTTTAAGAACAGATGATGGTTGTCTATTAATTAAGAAGCAAGCGGTTAAAAGAGCTTCAGACCAGAATTTCTTAGGCACATTGGATTGAAACATGATCGAACGAGTAATATCAAGAAGATGGCGATTTTTCCTCTCAACCACCCCATTTTGCTGAGGGGTGTGAGGACAAGACGTGTGATGGATCATGCCCACAGAACTGTAAAAATCAGACATAGCCTTTTGAACATACTCTAAAGCATTATCAGATTGAAGAGTTTTTATATTGCAGTCAAACTGAACCTTTATTTCTTTATGAAAATGTTTCACAATAGATAGCACAAACTCTCGACTTTTGAGAAGGTAGATCCATGTCATGCGGGAAAAATCATCCACAAAGGAAATAAAATAACGATAAAATAACGAAAACCATTATAACTCTGGTCTTTAATAGGACCCCATACATCACTGTGGACTAACTCAAAAGGACAAGATGCCCGCTTATTGACACGACTGGGATAAGACAACCTATGATGTTTTCCTAGCTGACATGACTGACACTCTAAAGATGGCACTTGGGACAACTCAGGTTCCAACTTCTGAAGGCTCTCTAACGATGGATGTCCATATTTGCAATGCCATAGTAAGGGGGAACCACTCAACATAATGGATGGAGCTGGAGCAGATACTGGGCGAGGCAGACCGTCACTGTGGAAAAGGTAGAGATCACCTTTCCTAGGCACCCCACCAATCGTCCTCATACTCTTGAGATCCTATAAAACAAAACAAGAAGGCCCAAATGTTACCGTACATTTTACAGTGTCAATCAATTTTGCAACAGAAAGAAGATTAAAAGGAAACTCAGGCACAAAGTGTACAGATTTAAGATCAATCTTAGGTGTTAGATGGACAGATCCACTAGCTAGCACTCTCCTCACTGAACCATATGTCAGTGTGATAGATTGGTGATGGATATACGAGTCAATAGATTGGAGCAATCTCTTCATACCAGTCGTGTGCTGTGACGCGCCAGAGTCAACCACCCAAGATGAAGTAGAGCCAGAAGTTATGAGAGATGTAGCCTGATTACCCGCAGTATATGCCATGTTTGCTGATGACGAAAATGAAGATCCCACACTCATGTGCTGTATAGCCTGAATGAACCGATCATACTCCTCATGAGTAAGAGTGATGCCGGTCCCAGAATTGGTGCCCACAAATGAAGACGGGGATGAATCTGTAGAGGTGGCACAATGTGCTGCCCCCACAGGAGGTGCAACAGGTCTCCCATGTTTCTTCCAACACTTCTCCACTGTATGTCCCGGTTTGTCACAGAAAGTACACTTAGGACGTGTCCCATGTCCTCTGCCCATACTAGGTCGTCCTCCTCTTACTGTAACAGCTACGGATGCATGAGACTCCCCAGAAGATATAGTAGAGACAGGATTAACAGACTCAAAAATAGACTGTTGAATTCTCAAATAGGCTTCCACAAGACTTGGCAATTTATCAGAAGCCAGAATGACACTCTTGGCAGAACCACAATTGGGATTAAGCCCGGATAGAAATTTAGCAGTAACCAGGTCGTCTCTGTCTTTGATCTGTGCAACAACTGTCACAGGATGATAGTAGCTCAGTGCTTGAGCAAGTGCCTGAATAGCTCCAAAGTATTCCTCAAGAAATCTATCACCCTGCCTCTCAGCAAACAGACGATCATATATCATGAATTGCCGAAGAGCATTCTTCTCCTGAGAATAGTGCTGCTTCACTGCGTCCCATATCTCTTTAGTTGTAGTATAGAACATAAACCTTGCCGCAATTGCAGGTTCCATACTATTCCATAACCAAGTCTTCACAAGACTGTCATGACGCTTCCATTCAGTGTATCCTTTATCAGTAGAGTCCAGGGGACCCGAGTCAACATGTCTCGCCTTGTCGCGAGATTCTAAGACAGTGTGAACAACACTCATCCATAGTAGATAGTTTTTCCCGTTGAGCTTGATGGAGGGGATAGGAGACGCCTCGCTGTAGGGAGTCTTGGTGTCCTCCATTATAGATGGGAATTTAGTGACAGATTGATACACGTCACAGAGAAAGCTGAGGTGACGGAGAGATACACGTCACGGAGATAGATGAGGTGACGGAGAGATACACGTCACAACACAAAAAACAACACGGATAAATGTGTTACTGACGCATTCACAACCTCCAATCGATTTTCCTAATCACACATGGAGGATATGTGATTAGGAGAGCACTCTGGAAGAGACGAGTCCCTCAGATTGGGCTTTAGATAGTCGTTGGATCACCCGGAGACTCCCAAACAATAGTTCCGGCTCCCGAGAACTGGCCAAAAACTGCTGTAAATCAACCGGAAGCTTGCTAGCCGCTCCGGTCCTTGATGGCTAGATCTACAACAGCAAGGGAAAGCTGCTATCGATCCAGCGATGAAGACGGCTAGCGGATGCTAGCCCCGCAACACCCGCGCCGGCTGCAGGCTGCTGTTCCTGCTGGCCCGATGGCCGAGGTGGCCGCGACACTTGGAGAAGTTGGGCGGCGGCTGAGAAGGAGAAAGGAGACGGAGAGGCTGTGGCGGCAGCTTGTTGAGGAAGCGGGGCGGCGGATCAAAGCCGCTCTGATACCATGTGAAAAGAGATGAGGAGAGGAGACGAACACCGAGAGATTTGTTGGCTGCAAGGAGCAGCTTTCTTGAGAGAGCAATAGTCGTCTCTCCTTATTTTTATATATTAGGGTAAGATACATTGTGGTACAAAGAAGAAAATAAGAGAAAAACAATAAAACAAATAATATAATAAAGATAGAACCAGGAGACGGGCCGTCGATTTCCGCCGCTAACCTACTCTCTATACCATCGACAGGACTGTCGATGGTATCGACGGAATGCTCTTCTGTTGCTGTGATAAAGTCTATACCATCGACCTCATGTCGATAGTATCGACGGGGATGCAGGTTGTTTCACATGCATAATATGAAGGTGAGATATGACTATATGCTATATGAATAAAGAAATGGGATGTTGAATGTTTTTAAGTGTGCATGATCTAACACCTTTACTCAAAGCAATGTGAAGATTATAGTGTGGTGTAGAGCAAATTATCTCTACTTGAATCTCTAATGGGGAAGCATTCTAGGAGCTGAACTGCCAAGGAACTCCCACCTGCAGTAGTGCCTAAACTGGGCTGCCCACCTATACATGTACCATTAATATGGAAATGAGTGATCAGTGGATTAGCAAAATTAGGTGGAACAACATCATGAGGACTACCACTACCTTGAGATAGAGGAACAAATACTAGACAACAACATGAAGGGGCAATAGCTCATCCACAACTACTAGTGTCATTAAAGCAAAATTTTCAAAGAAGGACGTGTCCTCAAAGAAGGTGACACTCGTAGACACAAAGAAGCAATGTAAGGTAGGACTATAGGACTTGGACACCTTTGTTAGTCTAGAGTAGTCTAAGAAGACACACTTGGTGGCCCGGGGACCCAACTTGTCCACTTCTAGAGCAAGGCAGTGGACGAAGCAAACGCACCCAAGCACCTTAGTTGGAACATGCTATAATGGTTTCATAGGATGATCATGATGGATTTGTACATGTATGCAAATCTGAATGGCAAATGATAGCATGCGATTGATGAGATTAATGGCAGTAAGAACAACATCATCCCAAAATTCTCTAGGAAGATGTGTGTAAAAAAGCAAGAGTGCTGGCAGTCTTAAAAACATGGCATATCTTTCTAGCAGACACTTTGTTTTGTTGTGGTCTATTTGTAAGAGATGATAGGCGGGTGATGCCATGGGTGGTGGTAAATGGTTGAAGTCATGACTGAAGTAAGCATTTTGAAAATGGCCCAAGTTGCTCAAGCGGCCAAAACCCCTGGCCGCTCCAAATAGCCTTTGGGCGGCTCTGCATTATGCGGCCTCTTTAGGCCCGCTCAACATGCTCAAGCACCCGACTGAGCACTGATCCTAAGCGTCCGCCTGAGGCCGCTTAAGTGAAAAGTAGGATCTAGCCCTACTTCCTAGGTCCAAAAGCAAAATGTAATGTTATTTTAGTATGTAATATTAGACTATTGATACTGTATGACATTATTTAACATGCTCATATGATACTATTGCATTAAACGACTACGTATGTATCTGAATATTGTACAATAGCTAACTCATGTGTAATCATAGTTTAAAATTTCGACAATTATTTCCATACCGATGGTCATCAAACATTGAAATGCATTGTCGAAACGCACTGACCATCAATTTTTTTCTTTCTTTTTAATGTACTATATGGAGTTATGGACTACCTAGATCATATATTTTTGCATAGTGTTGTGTCTTTTAAGTCTGTATATTGTGCTTGCAAACTATAATGACTTAATTCATTGATTTCACCATTGAAAATTGACATCAAATTCTCGATCGAAATCCCCATCAAAACAATTCAAGGTCCTTCACTCACAAATGAGGAGACCCCACCCCCCACATATCCAATATGAAATATTATTGCATATTTGAGTAGGTATGCACTAGTCGATAATTCTAGTAAAAATTCATAAATTAATTTGTTAATTTTGCTGTCAAAACGTCAGGAACGCATTTGTCGAAATTTCTGTCGAAATTTCGGCAAATTTCTATTTTTGTGGCGACCGAAGCGGTGTCGAAATCGGACATTTGATTCCTTGTGTGTAATATACTACACTGATTCTGCTGCTACTATACAATAGTAACGACTGTATATCATGGCTTGATACTAATATACGACTATATGTAATAAATTTCTCTATATATGGTACTAACTAATAAGTAGATTACTTGATAATATGATACTAGTATATTGTTATATATAAGAAATGTATCTTAATGCTTCATCTATAGGTAAGCAACTATTAAGCAACAATATTGTTGTGTACGGTGAATTTTACACTGCTAAATCGGTTTAGTTATGGATACAAGTTTTGAAAATATATTATATATATAAAAATGTGTATTTTTGTGTAAAATCGTATAGAAAATTAAGCATCTGCTTTTTCAAAAAGCAGATGGTGCTCAAACGGCCACAAGGTCCCGTCCGCATGCCTCCTGCTTCCCACTTTTTAAAACATTGGTATTTTGTGGCATTATCAGATTGAAGGGTACACACTCTTATTGTGAAAGACAATGAGACTTGGAGAGCTTAGGGTTGCACAATGTGTGCACCCTTCTATTTATAGAAAAGTAACAATTACAGAAAGGTCCAGATATAATAGAAAATAACATAACATAAATAAAGCAACACATATATTAACACTCCCCCTCAAGTTGGAGCATAGATGTCAATCATGCCCAACTTGTCTATCAAAGCGCTGAAATGCTTCTTAGGCAGCAGTTTGGTGAAGATATCAGCAACCTGGTCTTCAGATCGAGTAAAAGGTGTGCAGATCTTGCCAGTAAGAATAGATTCCTGAATAAAATGACAGTCGACCTCGATATGCTTGGTGCGCTCATGATAGACAAGATTGTTGGCAATAAAGATAGCAGCTTTATTATCACAGTGCATGGGTATAGCAGAAGAAGACTCAACACCGAAGTCTTTAAGAAGAGAGTGTACCCAAAGCAGCTCACAAGCAGTATGGGCCATATCCCTATATTCAACTTCAGCACTAGATCTGGCAACCACATTTTGTTTCTTGGATCTCCATGTGACTAGATTGCCTCCAACATAGGTACAATAGCCAGAAGTGGATTTCCTGTCAATCCGGCTCCCTGCATAATCAGAATCAGAATACCCTTCTAGAGAGCAGTGCCCATTTTTCCTGTAATGAAGTCCCTTGCCAGGAGACTTTTTTAGATATCGCAGAATATGACATAGTGCATCCAGTGGCACTGTCTGGGTTTATCTAGGTACCTGCTAAGAAGTCCCACAGAAGTAGATATGTCAGCTCTAGTCACAATTAAGTATATCATTTTACCAATCAATCTCCTGTACTTTTTATTATCAGCAAAAGATGGAGACGAATCATCATCCCAATTGACACTGAGATCTAGAGGAGTGCCAGCAGGTCTAGCTCCAAGCATAGTGTCATTGGCCGCGTCCACAGCCACGACTACGACCAGACATCGCAACAAAAGCAGTCAAATCCCCAGTATCAGTAGGAGTCTCAGATGACGATGCAGGCAAGCGCTGTAGTCTCTGAAAGGCAGTCTGAAGAGTAGGCAGCGGATCACTGGCGAGAATCTGATCCACCACCCCGACATAGGAATCAGGTAAGCCACAGAGGAACTGGACTACTTGCAACTCCTGTCGCTGTTGTTGCATAGTAGCCAGATCAGTAGACAAGGGATGGTAGGCTTCCAACTCCCCCCACAATCCCTTGAAAGCAGAGAAATAATCCGTCAGATCAGAACCAGAGAAACGCAGACGGTTGAGTTGCTTGTTGATATCAAATACCTTCTTTGGATTTTGACTGTGTGAATATGTGCTGGCAAGTTGATCCCACATTTACTTTGTCGTCTGCAGGTACAATAGTGTGACACTAATCTTGGTCTCACTACTATTCAGAATCCATGTCATGACTGTGGAGTCGACCTTCACCCAATCATCATTGGCTTTCACATCCTTTGAATCGGCTGTTGCAGGAGGCACGGGTGGTGGATCTCGCGTCAGGTGCAACATTTTTCCTTGTGATTGAACATATATCTGCATAGAGCACACCCAGTGCTGGTAGTTTCGCCCATCCAGCTTCACAGTTGTCACCGGACGTCGCAGATCTTCATGAGTAGACGCCATCAGGAAGAAACAGATGCAGACGTAGAGTTACAGGCAGGTAGCAACAGTCAGGCACAGGCAGTAGAAGTTAACAGTCAGAGGCAGAAGTCCAACACATGGACTAGTAGTAGAAGATAGAAGATCCACGCATGGATCGTAAAAAAAAAGCCACGTAGGGGCAGCAGAGGAGAAAATACCTACGCCAACATGCAGGATCAATCACTCCACCGTGAGGCACAGGCAAACAGAGAGGATGAAGCCCGTTACGCCGTCAACGTGCCAGAACTGGAAAGTTACCGAGGTTGTCTAGAGATTTCGAAAAGAGAAACGGAGCTAGACGGAGGGGCCTGTGGTAGATTAGGCCACAAGGATGGAGGTTATTAGGGGATTAGAGGTGGATGGAGGGCTGCAGAGGGGTGAACGGCGTTATTGTAGCGGCGGCGACGTTACTGTAGCAGTACTGTAGCGGCTGAAAAAAAGGAGATTTCAGAGTGTGGCGGCGGCTAGGGTTGGTGGAGAGAGAGAGGGATTAGGTTTAAGGTGGATCGGCCCGCTCTGATACCATGTGAAAGACAATGGGACTTGGAGAGCTTAGGGTTGCACAATGTGTGTACCCTTCTATTTATAGAAAAGTAACAATTACTGAAAGGTCCAGATATAATGGAAAATAACATAACATAAATAAAGCGACACATATATTAACACTTATTAAATTTAATTTCCACTTCCACACAAAGATTTAAATTATATCAGAGTTAAGATCTCTCTTTCATCAAATAAAGCCATGTAGCATGCGAGTAATCATCTACAAAGGTGACAATATACTTATAGGTAAGCTTGGAAGTGACGATTCTGTCTTTAAATGTTTGAATGGACTAACTCAAAAGTGGAAGTTGATGTTTGGCTCTCTGTGAACCTAAAGCTTGTATGTTCCCCTAACTAATATGGCTCACACTTCAAATTTTCTAGGTTGAAAAAACTTAGAACCAAGCTCTTGAGCTTAGCTAAAGATGCATGACCAAGGTGACTATGCACCACCAAAGGAGAAGCAACAAAACAGGCTGTAGGAGACCTTCAAGTAGTATAGATAGGCCAGTCATATCCTTTTCCATTCCGCTCCCCGTCTTCAAGTCTTGTAACAAAGGCTTGAAGAGAACGAGTTACTTTGCTAATTGATAACAAGTTGAATGAAAACTGGGGGATGAAAGAGGTAGATGGAAGGGACATATGTGGAGTCCACAACACCATCCTAGTTCCCTTAACGAAGGAAATAGAGCCATCAACGGCGACAACGAGCTTAAGGGTGTAGATGTTGTACATCTCTAGTACTCCCGCGATGTGATTGGTTGCACTTGATTTGAGAACCCATTCAAATCTGGATGGTCATGCCTTGGAATCTTGAAGGATGCATGTTGAAGTATCAATTCTCAGTACAAGAGAGGCAACTAAAGATGTGGCCTTCAAATAGTTGTTAAGAACAATATACCGTATGTGTGTTATTGATAGAAAGCCTATAAATAGGAGGAGATACAGGGAAGCCGTCATAACCATAATGGGCCATAACACAGTTGGGCCCATATACAAATAGACTCAACTTAATTAATTAAACACCTAGACTCTCTAACAATAGTAACACGTAATAAGTAATTTTTTTCTTCTTTGACATAATTCGAATCAGAAGCTGATAGTATGCACATATGGCTGGGTAATAGCTGGAGAAAGGGAGACCGCATGATGTTGGATTCTAGTGGATGGCAGCTCCACCAGAGTCCGTTGGAATTGCAAGATCACCTGTACTAGTAGTCACTGGAGATGAGCAACAATGTGGACTACATGTGGACGTGTGCTACAATATAAATAACTTGACTTTGGCATCAACAATGCACTAGGTAAGGACCAAAACTAACTTGCAGCAGTGAACTAGAAAGGACCAAATATATATTTACTTCGGACAATGGTACTAAATCAGAACTGGATGTGCTAGAGTACTCTGCCTGTGCCAAATAGGGATAGGAAGACCTGATGTTCCCTTCTTGTTTTCCTTATGCCCTTGTCCTTATAGGACAATGAAATTAAGGTATGGGTTCCCCCTTAGCACCTGGTACTCTGCCTGTGCCAAATAGGGATTAGGAAGACCTGATGTTCCCTTCTTGTTTTCCTTATGCCCTTGTCCTTATAGGACAATGAAATTAAGGTATGGGTTCCCCCTTAGCACCTGATATAAAGGGGGAGACAACCCCTGTACTTCTTTGGTGAAGATGAAAATATGCTGCAACAAAAGACTGCTGACAGCAGCCACATGAAATGCTGTTTTGGAGAAGAAATGGGGGCATAGCAGCTAGCCACAAGCACCATATGATAGCTAGGGCAAAGAGGAAGGAAGTTCAGAAGGGCAGGACCCAAGTCCAACCGGTGACGGAGCGACAACCACTACGACAACCATCATGCTACAATATGATACTGTAGTGACGAACGAAAGATATTGAACTGCTGTTGTTTTTGATGGTTGCAGACCTCAAGATGGTTATGACCACTCACTAAGATTTCTATGAAGTGATTAACGGGTCCCCTAGGGTTTACCCTCACTCTGATACCATGCAAGAAAGAAAACAATAGGGAAACCTACTACTTGTGAGTACATAGTTATATACATGAGATTTACACATAGGTCCCTCATCTTTTCACATGCATACAAGTAGATCAAAATATATGAACAAACTTCAATTAACTAACTCGCAAGCCACTCTTTGTCACTATAAAACACTTTGCTTCACATCTAATTTGCTTGTTCTATTTTTCTTTTTCCTTCATATGCATTTGGTTTACAATGGGAAATCATTTTGTTACACTTTAACAGTGTTTATTTATTTGTTTTGACAATCAGGTGCAATGGCTGCAAGAGCAGTTGCAGAATGAGAAAACATTAAGGGAATCACTTGAGGCTGGTCTAGCTAGTATACAGCATGGATTGCCTGTGTCGACCTCTATCGGTGACAAGGTAAGCTGACTCTAGGCTGTATCTTCATTATAAATACAACCGACTTCCACCACTTTTGAGGTTTCCTTGCAGACAAGGAAAGATGTTGAAGAAATAATTCTTGCTGAAGCAGACATTGATAACTTGAAACAGCAAGTTGCTGATCTTCATAGCCAGCTCCATCAAAAGCAACAAAAACCCTATGATTCAGCATGTCAATCATGTGGCCAACATCGTCGAACTTTCAAGTAAGAATGATTCTTTTTCATATTACATATATTTTTATGAATTTGTCTTAGATCTAAACTAGTTAAACTTAGCCTGCATAAACTGGCAGATTCTGTGACGGTAGGATATAGTGTGTGCTACTTGTTGCCAATACTTGCAACGACAAATATTATTCATGATATTCTCCAATGCCGCATTACGTGAATGGAAAAATCTACTGTCTGGAATCAAAGGCAATTTATAAGGTCTTCTATTTCCATGGCTGTGGTTATGAATGTGGAATATATAGAGCATCATGCACTACAACAATTGTCTTAGGCAGCATGAATTCTTATCCACTTGGAAGCAGAAATACTTAAAAATACGAACGCTGAAACATGCTTCTCAAACTCTGTATTGAAAGTGTTTGGAGATGGAAAACTTATTGGTACTTAAGAACAACCCTGGAAACATCTTATGCATGTTTCAAGATCATCTTATATTATATGCTTTGACATCTTATGGCATTTCTCCATTGGATATACGAAATTTCAGAATGTGATATCTTATTAATGTTTTCATCATATATAAAAAATTTCATACAACTGTTGATATACGATATTAATGCAATATTATGTTGATGTTTTCATCGTATTTACAAGTGCAAATAGGGGTATTTTTTGAATCCTTTGAAACTTTGAATCTATGATTTTGTTTTCAAATAAATAAAGATGAAATTTATGAAGTTATGAACAAATGCATTGATCATTTTGTTATATTTCACAAGAGTTGAAAGAATGATATATAGGCAGATGTAAATTGGCAGTATGTGAAAGAAAGCACATTACATGCGTGTTACTAAGAAGGACACATATACATTCATCATTTACAATTTAGTCTAGGAAGCTCACCATTTGTTGTATTTTATAGTTTATGGAATAGCATGATAGATGGGTACTTTAGGATTTAAGTATTGATGTCAAAAACGTCTCGTGGATGAAGACAAAAAACAAGAAGGGTGAATCCATCATATTGTACATTCAATATTCTAATGTGCCGAAAGATGTCTCACAATTGGCTTTTCAATAAAGAAACCCTAATCCAAAAGTGGGATGGGATCGTAAATGTTTGGCATGCTCCATCAAATCCCCCAACATAGAAGATGAGGAGCCTCTAACGAGTCTGAGGGCGATCGAAACATCACTTCCAAGTGGCTTTAGAAGAAATCTCTCGAAGCACATGCCAAAGTTGTGTGGTTTTCATGCTGGAAGCCATCTGCTGTAAACCTGCCAAGTCAAATTTTGACATAGCGCATGACCGATCGTGCTTCCATGGCCATCTCAATACTATATGTTGAACATCCAATGGCACAATGTCGCAGTATACCTTGTGTGAATACAAGCTTTATGAAAAGTGGACAATACATCTCTTAATTCACTTAAAAGTAATTGTGTTCATCATATGCAGTGTGATTGGAGGAGAATTTTTAGTGTAAATCAAGCATCTAAACAAATGAAGCATACGTGAGGTTTGTTATGCTAACATTGTCAATGGGCAACATGCAAATCCTACCACTACACTTTACTTAAGGGAAGAAAAGAGACATGTACTTGGGTTCTAAGCATCTTCTATTGTCAACATTCAAGAGCATTTTGGTGGCTATTAATGATTGTCGTTATCATTGGGTTAACTAGTGGATTGACGTATTAAATGCTTTGAATAAATCCTGAAGTTTTTGTTGCAAACATGATTAGGGAGACTAATCACTTGTGTTTACTATAGAAAGGAACACCTTAATATAGGGCTACGACGATCTATAACCCTTTTTCATGATGTGGGACTAGTCCCAAGCTAGAACTACATATAAAAGAATAAGCAAATACTTATTTACACATAGTTTTCTAACCCTTCCCGTTAAGTTGGTCAATATATCAAGGCACCAATCTTGTTACATAAGAATCTGACGTAACACCCATTCAGAGAAATAGCGAACAAATGTGCTAGTTGATTTTTTTTTATCGGACTGGAGCGAGTTTGATCAACTTATCTTGTAATTTATCACAAATGAAGTGGCAATTGACTTTTATTTGCTTCATTCATTCATGGAAAATTGGATCTGAAGCAATATGGGATGTTGCTTAATTATCACACTGTAGATCCATAGAATCTAACAAACAAAAATCATGTTCTTCCATATACTCATGACCCGAATTAGTTTACTAGTGGTATGAGCCATGGCTCGATATTTTGAATTAGTATTGAATCTAGCTGTGACAGAGTCAGAGAATTTGGGAAGCGTAGGGTTGCACAATGTGTGCACCCTTGTATATATAATAATGGAACAATTACAGAGAGGTCCACATATAATGTAGAAATGACAAAACTAATTAACAGAAGATATAAAACAAGATATATATGTTAACACTCCCCCTCAAGTTGGAGCATAGATGTCAATCATGCCCAACTTGTCCATAAGAGTGCAGAATTGCTTCTTTGCCAGCAGCTTGGTGAAGATATCAACAACTTGGTCTTTAGAACGCGTGAAAGGAGTGCAGATCTTGTCGGTAAGAATAGATTCCCGAATAAAATGGCAGTCAACCTCAATATGTTTGGTGCGCTCATGATAAACAGGGTTGTTGGCAATGAAGATAGCAACTTTATAATCACAATGCATGGGTATGGCAGAAGAAGAATCAGTCCCAAATTCTTCTAAGAGAGAACGCACCCACAGAAGCTCACAGGCAGTATGGGGCATGGCCCTGTATTCAGCTTCAACACTAGATCTGGCAACCACATTTTGCTTCTTGCTCCTCCAGGTGACCAGATTCCCTCCAACATAAGTACAGTACCCAGAAGTAGATTTCTTGTCAGCTTTGCTTCCTGCATAGTCAGAGTCAGAGTACCCTTCAAGAGAACAATGTCCATTTTTCCTGTAATGAAGTCCCTTGCCAAGAGACTTCTTCAAATATTTTAGAATGTGACAAAGTGCATCCCAGTGACACTGTCTGGGTTTATCAAGGTACCTGCTAAGAAGGCCCACTGTAGTAGAAATATCGGCTCTAGTCAAAGTCAAATAAATCAGCTTACCAATCAGCCTCCTGTACTTTTATTATCAGAGAAAAATGGAGAAGACTCATCATCCCAATTGACATTAGGATCTAGAGGGGTGTCAGCTGGTCTAGCTCCAAGCATACCTGTCTCCTGTAGAATATCTAAGACATACTTCCTCTGAGACAGTATAAGAGCATTAGAGTTTCTAGATACCTCTATTCCTAGAAAATACCGAAGCTTGCCCAAATCTTTGGTAGCAAAATGTTTACCAAGATGGGCTTTAGTAGCCTGAATACCAAGAGAGTCACTGCCAGATATAACAATATCATCAACATAAACGATCAGAATAACAATGCCAGCAGAGGTCTTCTTAGTGAAGACAAAATGATCCACCTGAGATCTCAGAAACCCAAAATCAATCAAAATTTTACTTAATTTGTCAAACCAGGCACGGGGACTCTGCTTGAGCCCATAAACAGACTTCTTCAACCTGCACACTTTGTGTGACTCCCCCTGAGCAACAAACCTAAGAGGTTGCTCCATATAGACTTCCTCTTGTAAATCACCATACAAGAAGGCATTTTTCACATCCAACTGCAGTAGTGGCCAATTAAGATTAACAACAACAGAAATAAGAACTCTGACAGAATTAAGACAGGCAACTGGAGAGAAAGTCTCAAAATAATCAATACCAGAAGTTTGCGTATACCCTTTAGCAACTAAGCGTGCCTTCAGGCGTTCTACAATGCCATCAGGATGGTATTTCACAGCATACACCCATCTGCAGCCTACAGGCTTACACTGAGGAGGTGGATCCACCAACTCCCAAGTATTTCTGTCAGCAAGAGCAAACATTTCCTCTTTCATAGCAGATGTCCACGCAATACTTTTTAAGGCATCATGAATATTCTTGGGAACAACTACAACAGACAGGGCAGATACAAAATTGCTAGCATGGGCGTTCAAATGATCAGTAGAAACAAAGTGAGCAATGCTGTGAGATGTGCAGGAACAAGTACCCTTTCTAAGAGCAATGGGTAAATCAAGATCAGAGGTTACCTCAGGTGTAGCAGAACCTTCGGGAGGTGAAGATTGGTTTGTCTGGGAGGGTTCTTGTTCAGGAGGTGCCCGGTTCCTGCGCTGATAGACAAGAAGAGGTGGAGGCGTATGCTCAGGAGTCACAATATCAGAATTAACAGACACACATTCAGTAGTAACAGGTAGTGGAGAAGCAAGAACATCAGGCTGCAGACTATCTCCTCTAGTAGAATAGTAGGGCGTATCCTCAAAAAACACAACATCGCTGCTGGTGAACCATTTTTTCGCAGTAGGGTTGTAGCATCTATATCCTTTTTGAGTACGAGAATAACCCAAAAAAACGCATTTCTCAGCACGAGGAGACAGTTTATCATAAGCTGGTCCAAGTAAACGCACAAAACACGTACAACCAAAGATCCGAGGAGGCACAATAAATAATGTAATGCCAGGTTGCAGAATTTGAACGGGTATTTTGTTCCCAATCACAGATGATGGCATTCTATTGATCAGAAAACAAGCAGTCAAAATAGCCTCAGGCCAAAACAACCTAGGAACATGGGCATGCATCATAATAGTTCTGGCAGCCTCTAACAGATGTCTATTTTTTCGCTTAGCTACTCCATTTTGTTGAGGTGTATAAGCACATGAGGTTTGATGTAAAGTACCAATAGATTTGCAAAAAACAACCACATCTTTTTGAACAAACTCAAGTGCATTATCAGTACGAAAAACTTTCACAGGCATACCATATTGGGTTTTCACCTCAGCAAAAAAGAATTTTATAGTAGACATAACTTCAGACCTACTTTTTATCATAAACAACCAAGTGGTCCGAGAAAAATCATCAACAAATAGAATGAAATATTTATGACCAGACAAACTTGGCACATGACACGGGCCCCATACATCAGAATGTACTAAATCAAAAATGCTTTTGCTGCTAATATGAGTGAGTTTAGGATAAACAGATCTAGTCTGCTTTCCCAACTGACAAGACTCGCACTGAAAACTATGAGGGCCAACATCAGAAACTACATGTCGGAGCTTTTCAGAAGACGGATGCCCAAGTCGGTAATGCCACTGTAGAGCTGAAACTGATGTAGATAGTGCGGAAGCAACAACTGCTCTGTCTGCTTTCGGCAAATGATCCAGATAAAAAAGTCCATCAGGCCCTTCATACCCCCCACCAATCTTCATCCTCGTGCGAAGGTCTTGAAAAACACATGAACCAGGTATAAAGGTCAGGCTACATTGCAGACTCCTCAATATCTTGCTGACGGATAATAAATTAAGAGGAAAACGAGGCACATATAAAGCAGATTTCAGCAGAAAATCAGAAATAATATCTCCCACACCAGAAACAGCAGACTTGAACCCGTCAGCAAGCATAACAAACGAATTACGAATAGGTTTAGATAAATGTCTGAATAAAGATCTATTGCTAGAAATATGAGACGAAGCTCCTGAGTCTATAACCCATTTTGTATTACCAATACTAGGTGAAGGAGTACTCAGGAAGGCAGTGTCATAACCAGAATAGGTGGCGGCATGGGCTCCACTAGTCGATGCAGTAGACGACGAGCCAGAGCGCTCTAGTAGCAGGCACTCCACCTTAGCATGGATGTAGTCCGCAGTCGCACCCGAAGTGATAGGCTCAGTAGGCTGAGTCGTTCCCTCCGATACAGTAGTAGTAGAGTCAGCGGCCGCATTGGCCCACGCCAGTTTACCATATTTCTCCCAGCATTTTTCTTCGATATGGTTGGACCGACCACAGAAAGTACAGACGCGCTGTCCTGGCTGAGGACGTGCAACAACAGTAGGAGCAGCAGAAGGGGCCCTACGACCAGAAGTAGCACGTCCTCGTCCTGCACCCATGGGAGGACGACTGTCAGTAGACCGACCACCGTTGTGACCACGGCCACGACCCCACATAGCTGCAAGGGCAGTGGATTCCCAACATCAGTAGACAAAGAAGGCGACGAAGAAGGCAGGCGCTGAAGGCGCTTGTAGGCACTCTGCAGTGATGGAAGAGGGTCACTTGCCAAGATCTGGTCCACTACACCTGCATAGGACTCTGGTAGTCCACAAAGAAACTGGACTAACTGCAACCCCTGGCGCTGACGCTGCATGGTGGCCAGGTCCATGGATAGGGTGTGATAGGACTCCAGCTCCCCCCACAATCCAGTAAAGTCAGAAAAGTAATCTGTAATGTCCGACCCCGTGAATTGTAGACGTCCCAACTGCTTGGTGATGTCAAACACTTTCTTGGGGTTCTGGCTATGTGAGTATGTGTCGGCAAGCTGATCCCATATCTGCTTCGCCGTAGGCAGGTGAAGAAGCATGACACTGATCTTCTCAACACTGCTGTTGAGAATCCATGTCATCACCGTCGAGTTGTCTCGGACCCAGTCATCATACACCTTCACATCTTTTGAATCGGCGTTCTCGGCAGGTTGTGCCAGACCGGCACAGATCAGGTGCGAGTATTTTCCCTGGGATTTTGCATAAATCACCATGGAGCATACCCAATGCTGGTAATTGCGCTCGTCAAGCTTCATAGTCGTAACTTGACGGCGAAAGTCATCTCCTGAGGACGCCATGATAGCAACACACACAAGCAGGCAGTGGAGTCCGGAGCACAGACACACAGGCAGGCACGAGCAGGCAGAAGACAGACTACACCGTCAGGCAAGCAGAGTCAGGCACAGATCAACCAATGGTGGAACCTCTCACATATAGACTACGCTGAAGCGTAGCAGGGAACCCAGCGGCGCAAAGGCCTACATGGGCAGGCAGGCAAAAACTGAAAAAATCGGTTTACGTCACGTCGGAGTCAAACCACCAGACCTTCACGACGCCAAACCGTCTGACGGTATGCGGCCGTGGAGGCGCTTCGGCCTCGACTGCGAACGGGACCCGGTCCCCTCCCTAGCGGCCCGGCGGCGGCTGCTGTCGCACAGCAGCTACCGCGGCGGTAGTGCTGGCGGCGGCGACTACCTGCCGGCTCGCAGCAGCGGGGGAAGGGGAGAGGAGCGGTGGGCAGTGGCGGGCGGCTGTTGTGCCGCGCGGCGGGGGGGGGACGCCGGAGAGAGAGAAGGGAGGGAAGGGTGGGTTTGTGACGGTTAGGTTTCAGATTCCTGCTCTGGTACCATGTGACAGAGTCAGAGAATTTGGGAAGCGTAGGGTTGCACAATGTGTGCACCCTTGTATATATAATAATGGAACAATTACAGAGGTCCACATATAATGTAGAAATAACAAAACTAATTAACAGAAGATATAAAACAAGATATATATGTTAACACTAGCGACAACATTTTGTTTCTTACTTTCCCAAGACACTAAATAGCCTCCCAAGAAGACACATTAGGTGGTAGCAGAATGCCAATCAATGACAAAATTCACCCAATGTATATTTGAGAATCCTTGCACCCTTAGGTGCCCATGACAAGTGTGAAAGATGACTTTGTTTGGGGTTCTCGTAAGATAATGAAGAAACTACATCCTAGTGATTGGCGTGTGGTTTACCCATGAATTGGCTGACCACAATAATAGCAAAAGTGATATTAGGATGAGTAACTCTAAGATAATTGAGTTTCCCAAGTAGCATCCTATATCTCCATGGGTTTTCAAATTGCTCCTCTAATCTTTATATAGCTTGAATATGAATCCATTGGTGAATTAATAAGTTTTTCTTTTAGCATGCCAGTTTCTTCAAGAAGATCAACATTATACATGCACTGTGACAATATAATTCCATCCCCGAATCTAGCCATTTAAATATCCGGATTGTATCATGTAGCCTAGATCCTTGGTCTACAATTGCTTATGAGAAATGGCTTTAGTTATGTAATGCCCTGGTGATCACCACTAGTAACAATATGACCACTTAGACTATGAATAGAATGTAAGAGGACCAATTTTGATAGAAGACAATGTATAAGGCTAGACCATCACAAAACATACTTTTGGAGGGATTGGTTGAATTTCCCAAACCGAGCTCAATGTGACAACTATAGGCCATAGAGACATTGATATATGCATCAAACAAGATGAGACTCATAAGTCATAAGCAATGATCCTGGGAGGTTTGTCTATAAATATTAGTTAACTTGCCACTAAATTAATGTCTAGCTAATATGATGACCAAGAGAAGTGAGCGTCTAAAGTGATTTGCAAAATAACATTTGTAGTCTGATTGCACTCTACCAAATGAGTCCATAGGGGAAAACATTTGTTCTTATTCATCCTGAAAATTTCGATTTTATGATTTTTGGGAGAAATCTTAGCACAAAGGTACGTGAGCAAGCGTGCTTCGATGTATAAAAAATTGAGAGGAACAATCTATCAATGTTTTCCAAAGATAGAATTATTTCAACCAAACAACATAATTGTGTTTGTTAGAAAAAGCGATAATGGGAAAATCCCTTTATTATTGTTGTTAGATGGGAAAACCCTTCTCCTATATATAGAAGTCGCAAGTACAAGATACTAGACAAACTATAATGGATAAATATTCCAAACACTAATGGGCCAAACAAACTTGATCCGATGTACTATATTAAATAAAACACTCGTAAAAAACGTCCTTTATAAATAATTACCGTGATCCGTGGCCAAGGATGATAATATTGAAAAGAGAAAAAGGCAAGAAATATACCCTCTAGGTGATGGAAAGAAGATTCCACATAGGATATATTGACTCCATATTTTGTTGTGTCGGCATGGGCCTTTTGTCTTCTACTCTATGTATGACGTTATTAGCTACATGAATCATTGACTAAAAAAGCGGCCCACTTAGCTTTAAGCAGTCAAGCCAGTAGCCCCATGTGAATTATTGTTGAAGCGGTCTGCTGAGTGGATTGTAGTGAAGCAGCTGCTTTGGGCCGCATTTTCCCGCTTTGGCCCACTTAAGCGATCCCGCTTAGGCAACGTATTAAGCACGCTTCGGTTAGAAAAGTAGTTGAGCCGTCTCTACAGCTATCAAATAAGTTATATACTCATCGTATCAGTGCCTTTTACTGATGCTGCTTATTATTGATGCTAAATGCTACAGAATAGGTTTTCTTATGCCTTATGCTATCCAAAATTAATATTTTTAACCAGATACTATGGTTCCTCTTGTAAAAAATGAGTCTTTCTCTCACCATTTTGATGCAAGTTATTCTTATATCTAATATAGTTTCAAAATTTAGAAACAACCAACAAACTAATATTGTAAATTTGTAATACATCATGTATTAAATTATTATATATCTATTCCAACAACAATTTAAGATTTTCATTTGAAATCTATTGATGTCTTAGTTTCCTTTACGGGTAGTTTTCATTAATTACTACTGAGTAATAAATTTAAAATGTTTTAAGTCCAATTTGTCGATGTTTCCAGTTTTTTAATTATTCAGTAGCAAGTAATTTTTTTGTTCAACTCCAAGTAATTAATAAATGTGAATCTATTACTTGTGGACGTTCCCTGTTAATGTTAATTACTACTGAGCTACTAAATATTTGCTACTTTTGAAGCTTACCTACTATACAACTTGAGATGTTCTGAACGTTAAGATTACTATCTCTTGATTACTTAATTACTCTAGCAATGTTCAGCTGTTCAGGTGGTCATCCTCTAATAAACATTTCGAAGGTTGCACGTTAGCCTCTGATTAACCAATCTAGTATTTACAAAACATAATTTATAAATTGTTTTTTTAAGATGACTGCTTTTTCGAAAAGCAACCGCTTCCAGAACCTGCTTCACGCTTAAGTGCTCTAGGAGGTGCATCCACTCGCTTCCCCCTTCACTCATTCCAAAACCTAGACATGAACAACATGGCTAGATACTTTAGTCTATTGTTGACATTAACTTAAGTTGTAAATCAAAGTACTCATTTGTCCATGTATGGAGAGATGTTTGTTCTGTGTTTCTCCATATCTTTTTGATGTAAACACCTTTGTTCTTGTGAATATGGATCTTGCAGAAGAATTTCAAGTAGAGATACAAAAGAAAAACAAGTCAATGACGTGGAAAAATTGCATAGAAAGCTCAATCCTGGATCTTCATCACTAAGGTATCTTCACTGATTATAAGAACAACATTTTGGCATCGATTTTTATTTGTAAGCATAGTGGTGGGGGACCATTACTCAGAACTGGAAAAGCCAACAATCTTAATGAAGAAACAATTGTGATTCATTAAACGAAATTTGTTGAGTATCAATTTGGTTTAATCAATTACATCTTATATTGTATGGGCCCGAATAAGTGGCCCATTAGGATCTCGATTTCAATTTTATAATTACTACTTGTTCTATATATAGAATTAGGGTTACTAATAAATACATGAATTTCTTCATGTATTTGTAATTTGTCATGGTATTAGAGTAGACAATCAATGTGTAACCAGTGTTTCAAAAAGCGGTATGCGTTATGCGTTCGGAGAGGTCACCTTGTAGAGTATATGCGGTATGCGGGAGTATATGCGGAAGTATATGCGGTTTTGGATTTTTTTAATTAATTATTATATATATATATATTAATCATGATTTACATATTTAATTTGTGCAATTGTGTATCTAAATAGTACAATTACAAGAATAATGGATGCAATTATGCAAATATGCAATCATCACAACTTAAATAAATACAAACATGCACTATAATCTAAATTTAAACAAACATAAATGAATGTAAATGTATAAAAGAAGAAATCAGAATATCTCTAACTAAAAATCGGGGTATAATCGGCCTTGTATGCAGCCGTACAACTGATTATGCGGCTTGGACCGCTTTTTGGACCGATTTTGATTATGCATTTTTTGGAGGTCCGCACCTTGTATACGGCCGCTTATGTGGCCGCATACACCGATTTTTAAAACACTGTGTGTAACCATAACCTATCATGGGAAAAAGGGGGGAAACTCCTGCTTCCAACGACCAACTGTCTCTCCCTTTGGCATTTGTTGTGAGTTATTCTCTCTCTTGTTGTTGTGTCCCTTAATGTCCCTGCCCAGCTGCATTTGTTAGGACAACCACAACTAGCTTTTCTACAATGCACGTCTCTTTAGGATATTTGTACTACACTAACAACTCTTGTAATGCTACCATGACCTTTAAAAGCCTTAGACCCTATTGTTCGTACTGTGTGGGTGGAGGAAGGTCGCAACTTCCATCATCGTTTATAGGGCTTAGAAACCCTTCCACCAAGTATTGCTCCCTATTACAGAGTGTGGACTACACGGTTGTGGTGTTGCGCACTACAACCATCTACGCCAACACCATCAACCTTCTTTGCATGCTATTATGGTAACACTAGGGCTTTGTTGCTTCTGCTATCCTACTTTGTTCTACCTAGATGGTCCTGCCTTCATCCCATCTGACTGTTGTGCTCTGTTGTTATGTACTAGTTGTGGTTACTTGCAGTTTGTCCGTGCTACCTGGTATGGCTTGCTATCTCAATTTAGGGGTTTTCCACTTGTAGTTGGAAAAGCAGTTTTGACACTTTTGTGTTTTGTTTAGACTTGTAAATGAACAAATTAGTCCTTTTTCAGCCATGAAGACCTACATTGTTATTAATTTTTTTCTCTCGCCCCTAGAGTCTACTGTCTTTTCAACTCATATCCTTTATAAGTGTGTTTCCTACTCTAATATATTTATATCTTTTTTTGGTCTCTCCTTAGTCTTCATTGATTACTATTCTACTTATTGTTGCCTACATGTTTGTTTCACAATGATTTTCCCTTGCAAGGTGTGCAATTTTTGTGTCTAATGTATTCTGTTTAGTCCCAGGTTATCGAAATTAGAGTTATGTTAGATTAGACTCCCATTTACTTATGTCCGATAATCACATGCCAAGCCGACAAGGAGTGGCTCAAGTGGTCAAGCACGGTGTCCCCTAACAAAGGGACCCCCGTTCGGATCCCAGTTACTGCCTTGATTTACCACCCTCCCGGGTGTTCGGCCTCCGCCACGGGAGTGGGAGAGGGGGAGAAATCTTTCTCTCTTAATCCCATATAATCATATGCCAATCATCTTATAAGAGATGCTTCATTTGCTCTTACAACAATCTTCCATAATTTGTCGTTAGATAAGATTAGAATCCATTTATAGCATTCTTCCTTAATTTTCCTCTCTATATTTGTTTGTCTCACTAATCACTTCATAATTGTACCCTTTATAGTGTTATAAGTTCCTGATTTTTTACATGTCTTACCATTTCTATTGTGACATTCTCACTTCAAACGAGCAGGAAAAAAACATTTTTTTTTGGGTTTACTTTGATAAGGGATTGGCTCTCTAAGCAGTTGCAACAATGCCTTCTATAAGTAATGGTTTCCCGTCTTCCTTAATGTCCATGCACGACAAATAGGGAGGTGTATGTATTCTCCATGGAGTTAGGGTTGGATAAAAATGGCACAACATTTTTTGTGCGTAGACTTACTCGAGTAGGATGAAGGACAAGATGATCGACGAGGATCTCACATTTGACAATGATATCTACTTAGTGATGTTTCAATCAAGGCACTAGCGAGATACTATGCCAGATGTGCAATGTGATTGGCCACAGGGGAGGCTGAGTGTAGCAACACGATTTCTTCTAAGGTTTTCCCTTTTAATTTGTCCTCTCTTGTACCCTCTTTTATCATTTTGTGTTTTTTTTATAGCCAATGTGGCAGGCTCTTGTACAAATAGAATCGAGGGAAGGGAACCAATGGCCAATAAGCACCTATTGATTAAGAGAATAGGGGGTTCCATACCTAGTTGGAGAATACAACATTTGTTTTAGGAGGAAATACCTTCTTCAATTTTTTACTGCTAGCAAATAGCTTTGGCCAGTTCTTCATCCAAGTAGGCATGTTGTTTCTATGGAATATGTTGTGCACTTGGGCAATGATCCAAGCATTTCAGAGTTTTAGAGCAAGTTGATGGATTTCTATTGCTTGGAATGGGAGGACCAATTGGTGGTTCAAGAGGTGGTGCTTGTTGTGGATGGTTAGCATTGTCGATATGCAAGTGGAAACCAAGGAAGACATTTTTGTTCCCTTACTATGTTGGCCCTATAAAAGTTTACTTCACATGGTTGTCAAGGGGCTATGGATGGAGCTACACCTGTGATTGATGAAGTAGGGTTTGTTGGAGTGACTATTTATCCATGTGTCAACCTTGTCGGCTCCAAGGACCATGAAATACTTTGCGATGGTTTGGCTTTTTGAAGATACAAGCGGAGGGGAGTCTTGACATGGTTTTTTGTTATTGCATTGTCTATGCAGAAACATGGATAGGGAGTACAACTAGTAATATTATGGTGGAGGGTTTTTAATCATCGACGATAATGGATGTAGAGCAAGATGGAACATTGTGTAAGCACAAAAATATGTACAATGTTGGATATTAGAAAAATGGTGCTCACAGATAAATGTGGCTAGATCCTTTTGAGGAAACGCTAGTGGTTGAAGATGGAAGGTTGGTAGGGGTGGGCAAACTTGGGAATATAATGATGCCTAGTTGAGAGAGGACAAGTAGTGACTTCTTAGGTGTTGGCTCACGGGATTGAGGTTACAAACATGAAAAATGAGGAGGCAAGAAAAAGTCGGATGGAATTTTCTCATGTGTTTGCGTTGAGGAGCTCAAAAGTAGGGATGAGTTCTTCCATGGAACAAAGTTTCAATCAAAATTATGAAACTAGACATCAAAACTTGCGACCGGACATCGAAACACACAAATGCCGTGAATGGGGCGTAATTTTTGCCAAAATTTTGGCCCCACCTACGGAGTTTCACAAAACAGGGTGAAATTTCGCAACAAAAAGCCCAGTTTGGGTATAATTTTGTGAAATTCACAGAAACACACCTTAAATTTTGAGAAATTTGTTCCTAGGGCTGCTAATACTACATTAGTACATCTTGGGTATTTTGGCATTTTTTTGAATCTCTTGCTTGTAGAGGCTATTTCTCTGAATTCTATGGTATGTTTTCCCTATCCCTAGAGCATCTATACATTACCTTCTTCAATTTCTACATCTTCTATAGAGATCTAGAGAAATGCTTAAAAAATAACAAAGTTCTTTCTTGGATCTATTTATAAATGGCCCATGTAACCTAGTTATATGCTAACACTAGACTTATACAAGTTGTAGTTCATAATTTTGTAACTTGTAACTGTAAGTTTTACATTCTAAGCTGTAGCTTGAAGTTTTAACAGTCTAACTGTCTAGCATACCTGACATTTTTGTTCATTTGTGCACTCACTCTTCAAGACATGGATCCCACCTGACCTCTAAACATATAAATTTATTATATAGTTTAATGCGCATGTCTAAACATTGTGTTTGCAAAATTTCATAACCTAATTCCTTCATTTTGCCATCGAAATTCTATCAAAACTGTTCAACTTCCTTTACTTACAAATGTGGGAGACCCCCCCCCCACATATCCATTATGAAATATTATTGCATATTTGAGTAGATTTTGGCGTTTCGACCGTCCATGTAAAGTTTCATGATTTAATTCACTTTTTTGGTTGCCAAAATTGTTAGGGCCATAAATATGAAATTACGGCCAAAATTTTGAAAATTTTCTATTTATGGGCCATCGAACATGATATCGAAATCGGACATTTAGTTCTATGAGTTTTGCCTAACTCCGATTCTAAATGATGAAGAGGTTTTCTGTTAAGTGAGTAAAAGAGTTTACGATGCCTTCTCGTTTATAGGACAAGAGAATAAAACAATAAGCATAGCTAAGCAATATGGGGTAAACAAAAAGTAGAGTAGAGCACAGGAAATAACATATCTCTTTACTCCCCCTCAAGCTGGAGCATAGATGTCGAACATGCCCAGTTTGTCCACTAGAGTCTTGAAGCGAGCTTTAGGTAGAAGCTTGGTGAAGATGTCAGCCACTTATTTTTCAGTATTGAGATGTGGGGTACAAATGCGGTCTGAAAGAACAGATTCCCAAACAAAGTGCTAGTCTACCTCGATATGCTTTGTTCGTTCATGAAAGGTAGGGTTACTCACAATAAAAATAGAGGCCTTGTTGTCACAGAACATCAGAATAGGACTAGAATCAGATATATCAAATTCTTTGAGAAGGCTTTGAACCCATATAATTTCACATGCAGTGTGAGCCATAGCTCGATATTCTACCTCTGCACTTGACCTAGCTACCACCGTTTGCTTTTTGCTATGCCATGTAACTAGGTTACCACCAACAAAGGTGCAGTATCCGAATGTAGATTTATGATTATGTCTACATAATTAGTCTGAGAAACCAGAAAGATTGTAATGGCCATGTTTCTTGTACAAAAGACCTTTCCCTAGAGAGCTTTTGAGATATCTCAGAATGTGACAGACAACGTCCCAGTGACACTGTCGAGGTTTATCAAGGTACCTGCTTACAAACGCGATAGCAGCAGTAAGATCAACTCTCACGACAGTAAGGTAAATGTGCTTACCAACCAATCGCCTGAATTGGTGGTGATCAACATAAGATGGAGAGGATTCATCGTCCCAATATGTGTTGGGGTCTAGAGGGGTGTTGGCTGCTTGCAACCAAGCATATCTGTTTCCTATAAGAGATCCACAACATATTTGCATTGGGAGAGACATATGCCTGCTGATGATCTGGATACTTCAATGCCTAAAAAATATCTCAGTTTACCAAGATCCTTGGTGACAAAGTGTTGTTCTAGATATGTTTTAGTAGCCTGAATACTCGAGGTGTCACTGTCAGATAATATAATGTCATCAACATAGACAATAAGAATGACCATACCAGCCACATGCTTTCTGATAAATACATTGTGATCTGAATGAGAATGGCGAAAGATAAATTTTATAAGAATCTAACTGAGCTTGTCAAACCAGGCGTGAGGGCTTTGTTTTAGGCCATAAATTGCTTTCCTCAATCTGCAAACTATCGAAGAATACTTCCCCTGAGCAACAAAACCAGGCGGTTGCTCCATGTAAGTTCTGCCTGCAAGTCTCCATAAAGAAAGGTGTTCTTGACATCCAGCTGAAATAAAGGCCAATCTTTCTTCACAACAACAGAGATGAGGACACGAACAAAATTGAGTCTAGCTACTGAAGAAAAGCTCTCAAAATAGTGCACACATAAATTTGAAGTATCCTTTTGCCACTAAGTGTGCTTTCAAACGCTCAATCATGCCATCTTGATAGTGAAGATCCATCGACATCCAACCGTAGGACAGGCAAAAGGGCGATCCACAAAATCCCATGTCTTGCAATTAGAGAGTGCCTGCATTTTAGCTTCCATTGCTTGTCGCCATTCAAGGATTTAAAGTGCTTCTGTAGCATCTCTCGGAATAGACACAACAAGGATTGTAGCAGTAAAGCAAGCAAAGCTAACACCCAAATTAGTAGAGTAACAGAAATGACTAATCGGATGTGGAGTACAGGAGCGAACACCTTTCTGAAGGCTAATAGGAAGGTGTAAGTCAGAGTGTACCTGATTGTGTTGTTATCTTCCGCCGAAGGAGGAATTGGTTGTTGAGGGGCCATGGAGGGGATAGTCGGCCTGGGTCTTCTCTTGTAGACTTGCAGCGGTCGTTCTTCAGGTGTCGGCTCAAATGGTAGATCAATATCCACAATGTCAGGTAACAGAGTTGGTGTCAAAATATCACAGGATTAGGAAGCCCCTTTATTAGAAAAGAATGGCAGATGTTCAAAGAACACTACATTGACACTAACATACCAATGTCGCGTGATAGGAGCATAACATTGATACCCTTTTTGGGTTCTGGAATAATCCAAAAAAATACATTTTCTGGAGTGAGGGTCAAGTTTTGTTATCCCCGAATGAAAGTTTTTAACAAAGCAAGTGCACCCAAAGATGTGCGGTGGAACAGAAAAAAGCTGCACATCAGGAAAGAGAATGCTATATGGAATCTGATTTTGCAAAATAGAGGACGATATGCGATTGATAAGATAGCAAGCCGCAGACACTGCCTCAGGCCAAAAACACTAAGGAACATGATTATAAAGAAGAATAGTGCGAGCAACCTCTAAAAGATGATGATTTTTGCATTCAGGAACCCCATTTTGTTGTGGGGTGTCGATGTGGATGCCACAAAGCAATGTGCAATGCGGCTTGCGTGAGGGTTCATGACCCGTCACCCTTTTATTGATAGAAACTTGGAGAAATCACATAGAGGCCCAACAATATATAGAAATTATAGATAATAGAATATAAAGAGATATTAACACTCCCCCTCAAGCTGGAGCGTACATATCATGTATGCCCAACTTGTTGCAGATGTGTACGCTCCAGCTTGATGCAAAAGTTCTGAAATGTTGCTGGACTCAATGGCTTTGTGAGGACATCTGCAGGTTGATCTTCAGATTTGACGTGCGGAGTCACAACAGTGCCATTCTTGATCTGATCTCTGATGAAGTGGCAGTCAACCTCTATATGCTTAGTGCGTTCGTGGAAGACTAGATTCTTGGCAATGTAGATAGTAGCCTGATTGTTACATCTGAGCTCTGTGGGAGATGAAACAGGAATCTTTAACTCAGAAAGCACAAATTGAACCCACTGCAACTCGCAACAGGCATGAGCCATTGCTCGATATTCAGCCTTCGTGCTTGATCTAACCACAACATTCTGCTTTTTGCTTTTCCAGGTGATAAGATGATTTCCTAGAAATGTGCAATACTCAGAAGTAGACCTCCTATCATTCAGATTACCAACCCAGTCTGCATCTACATAACCAATAAGAACAAGAGTAGACACATGAGTCTTGGGTCTATAGTAGGTGATCCCCTTATCGGGTGCACCCTTCAGATATCTCAGATAACTGCAAACTGCCATCCAATGTGACTGTTGTGGTGAGCTCATATGCTGACTCACTACTCCTACAACAAAAGAAATGTCAGGGCAAGTAACTGTCAGATATATCAGTTTACCAACAATTTTCCTGTAGTATCCTGGGTCTGGATAATCAGTATCATCAGTCATCTCCTTCACATTATAGTCCACAGGAATAGACACCGGCTTGGATTCACTCATGCTAGTTTCTTGTAGTAAATACAACACATATTTCCTCTGAGACAAATTAGTACCCGCATGATATCTAAGTACTTCAATGCCTAGAAAATATCTCAGTTTACCCAGATCCTTTGTATGAAAGTGCCCTTGCAATCCTTTCTTCACACGCGATATGCCTGTAGAATCACTGCCAGTGATAACTATATTATCAACATATACATCAATAATGATGGATCCAGCAGAAGAGCTAGAATAAAATAAGGAGTGATCAGTCACAGAACGAGAGAAACCCATTTTTAGTACAACATCACTGAACTTATCAAACCAAGCTCTAGGAGATTGTTTCAATCCATAGATGGCTTTCTTCAATCTACACACTTTTTGACACTCCCCCTGAACGACAAAACCAGGAGGTTTCTCCATGTACACCTCTTCATGTAGATCACCATGGAGAAAGGCATTCTTGACATCAAATTGAAATAGAGGCCAGTCAAAAGTAGTAGCTAGAGAAATAAGAATCCACACTGAATTCAGATGAGCCGCTGGTGAAAAGGTCTCAAAGAAATCAACTCCACATGTCTGAGTGTAATCCTTTGCCATCAGTCTAGCCTTCAACCTCTCAACTGAACCATTTGGATTATGTTTTACTATGAATACCCATCTGCAACCCACAACATTTTTACCTAAAGGTAAGTCAATAAGTTCCCATGTGTTGTTTTGTAGAAGAGTAGACATTTCCATATGCATTTCCTGTTTCCAGCCAATATCTTTCATAGCATCAAGATGATTTCTTAGAATGTCCACATAATCAATCCCAAGGCAAATGACCGGGCCTGCTTTGATAATTTTGACAAACAACACACATTTGCAATAGGATGTCGAATAGTACAGGAATGAGTACCTTTGCGAACAACAATGGGAACATCACGGTCAGATGATTCTTCAGAAATCTCTTGAGTAGAGGGAGATGGCAAAGGCTCAGAGACGGGAGTCGCTACCTCCTCTGGATCCTGTCTGCCTCGTCTACTGTAAACATGTGGATATTGTTGAATTAATGTATCACCTGCTGGCTGCTCTTCCTGAATTACAGTGTACTAGTATAGTCAGGAATGATAGGTG
This sequence comes from Alisma plantago-aquatica, assembly GCA_963693085.1. Lineage (NCBI taxonomy): Eukaryota > Viridiplantae > Streptophyta > Magnoliopsida > Alismatales > Alismataceae > Alisma > Alisma plantago-aquatica. The sequence continues at coordinate 139,265,458 of OY856410.1, read as the reverse complement.
ACACTCTCTCACTTTCACACAATTGCTCCCCCTTACTGAGAACACTAGAGAAGTATGGTGTGGATTCATGGAAAGTTACATCCCTAGACATAAACATACGATGGAGACTGGGACAATAGCACGTGTATCCTTTGCTAGTGTAAGAGTACCCAAGAAAAAGAGTCCTAATAGACCTAGGGGATAACTTATCAGCCTTAGGATCAAAATTGTAGACAAAAGACGTACAACCAAACACTCTGAGAGGAACAAGGAAAGGCTGATCCGTGGGACGTAAGACAGAGAACGGAGTACGTCCTTGAAGCACGGAAGAGGGTTGCCTGTTGATAAGGAAACAGGCTGTAAGTAAAGCATCAGACCAAAACCTCTTAGGAACATTGGATTGAACCATAATGGTTCTAGTAATATCAAGAAGGTGACGATTTTTCCTCTCAGCTACCCCATTTTGTTGAGGGGTGTGAGGACAAGACGTACGGTGAATCATCCCAACGGAGCTACAAAAATCAGCCATAGCACTTTGACCATATTCCAAGGCGTTATCAGATTGAAGAATTTTAATATCACAATCAAATTGAAAATTTATTTCTTGATGAAAATGCTTGACAATGGATAACACAGATTCTCGACTTTTCAACAAATAAATTCATGTCATGCTAGAAAAATCATCCACAAAGGAAATAAAATAGCGTAAACCATTATAGCTATTGATCTTTACAGGATCCCAACATCAATGTGGACTAACTCAAAGGGATAAGAAGCCCATTTATGGACACGACTGGGATAAGACATTCTATGATGTTTTTCCAGTTGGCATGACTGACACTCTAATGAAGACACTTGGGATAACTCATGATCTAACTTTCTCAAACTCTCCAACGAAGGATGTCCAGATCTGTAGTGCCACAGTAAGGGAGAACCGCTCAAAAGGATAGTTGGAGCAGGAGCAGATGCTTGGTGAGGCAAACTATCACCATGGAAGAGGTAGAGATCACCTTTCCTAGGCCCCCTCACCAATCGTTCTCATACTCAAAGCAAGAAGGCCCAAATGTCAATGTACAATCCACAATATCAATTAATTTTGCAATAAAGAGAAGATTAAAAGGAAATGCAGACACATAGTGAACATATTTAAGATCAATTTTAGGAGTCAGAAACAGATCCAGTTGCTAACACTCTCCTCACTGAACCATCTGCTATGGTCACATATTTGTGAGGAATATGTGAGTCAATGGAATGAAGTAGTCTCCTCATGCCAGTCATATGTTGTGACGCTCTAGAATCAACTACCCATGAAGAAGTTGAACCAGAAGCCAATAAAGAGGTATCCTGATTACTAGTGATAGATGCTAGATTTGCTGAGGAAGAAGATCCCTCATTTAGATGTTGTGTAGCCAGAATAAATGTATTATATTCTTCCTTTGTGAGTGTGATGCCAGAAGGACCAGAACTTGATGCAGACGGCTCTGAAGACTCAGCAGTACTAGCATAGTTTGCTGCCCCTATAGGTGGTGCAGCAGGTCTACCATGCTTCTTCCAGCATTTCTCAACAATGTGTCCAGTTTTGTCACAGAAGGTGCACTTAGGACGTGTTCCACATCCTCGGCCCATGCCTGTACAACCTTCTCTAACTGCAGCGGCTACAGATGTATGAGAATCTCTAGAAGGCGAGATTGTGGTAGGATCAATTGGTTGAAAATTTAATTGTAAAATCCTTGAGTAGGCTTCTTCCAGGCTGGGAAGTTTGTCAGAGGCGAGGATGACACTGCGGGATGAACTGCTTGAAGAACTCATGCCAGATTGGAACTTTGCAGTAATCAAGTCATCTCTGTCTTTGACTTGTTCTTAGATCGTCACTGGATGATAGAAGCTCAGTTCTTAAGCAATACCTTGGATCACTCCAAAATATTCTTCTAAAGGCTTGTCTCCCTGTCGTTCTGCAAAGAGGCGATCATAAATCATAAACTGACGAAGAACGTTCTTTTCTTGAGTAATGCTTTTTTACTACATCCCATATGTCTTTGGCAGTAGTATAGAACATGAACCTAGCAGCAATACTAGGTTCCATGCTCCCTCATAGCCATGTCTTCACCTGACTATTATGACGCTTCCATTCATCATAGCCTTTGTCAGTAGAAGCAAGAGGATCAAAATCAACATGTCTTGCCTTATCTCGGGATTCTAACACTGTATGGACAACATTCATCCACAAGAGATAATTCTTCCCGTTCAGCTTGATGGAGGGGATAGGTGACATCTCGTTATAGATGGTAGATGCCTTGATGTCCTCCACAATTCAGCGGAGAGATAGGGTGACGAAGTTATACATGTCACATAAAGGGTTGAGGGTGACAGAGAGATACGTCCCCGAAAGGATTGAGTGAAGGGGAGATGCACATCACGTCAAAAAATAGATGTGTCTGACGCATCCACAACCCCCAAACAAAAATTCCCTAATCACACATGGAGGAGATGTGATTAGGAATTTCCTACGTATGGACAGACCCTCCAGTATGAAATTTAATACGCCACTGCCTTCAGAAGCGACCAGAGGAAGGAGCTACTGGCGACGGCTGGTGCGCCTACCCTTGGCCGACGGTGGTGGCTGCTTGCTGCTCGGGAGGGCGACGGCGGCAGCCTGCTGGCTTGTGTGGCCGGTGGCGGTATGGAGGAGGAGAAGAGAAGAGAAGAGAGAGAGGAGGGGGCGGTGGCGGCTTGGAGGAACCCTAGGAGCAGTCTTGCTCTGATACCATGTCGATGTGGATGCCACAAAGCAACGTGCAATGCGGCTTGCGTGAGGGTTCATGACCCCTCACCCTTTTATTAATAGAAACTTGGTGAAATTACATAGAGGTCCAACAATATATAGAAATTACAAATAATAGAATAGAAAGAGATATATTAACATGGGGTATATGTGCAAGAAGTCTGATGAATTGTCCCATGGGATGAACAAAAATAAGTGACCGATTTTTGCATGAACTCGAGCATTGTCTGTGCAAAAGACCTTAATAGGTTTATTGAATTGAGTTTGAATTAAAAAAAAAGATGGTGATGGTGTCCATAATAGTGTTGCGATCTTTAAGTAAAAATAACCATGTAGCTCGAGAAAAGTCGTCAATGAATGTCATAGAGTATTCAACTCCATAATGACTTGCAACAGAACAGGGGCCCAACATATCTGCCTGAACAATGTAAAAAATGTATTTAGAACCAATTTCTTTCTTAGCAGGAAACACAGACCGAGTTTGTTGGCAAGATTCACGGGAAAAACTTTTATTAGCTAAAACAGGAAATAAATGTTTCAACTTAGAAGTCGATGGGTGGCCAAGGTGGTAATGCCACTGAATCCCAGTCACAGATGTCGTTAGCATAGAAGTCACCGATGTTGGACCATCCAGGTAGTAGAGCTCATCTGGTTCCTCATGGCCTGAACCAATCCTCATCTTCGTGCGAAGATCCTGAAAAACACAACCCGAAGGGTCAAACATAATAGAACACTGAAGTCTTTTCATAGTTTTACTAACAAAAAGTAGATTAACAGGAAATCTCAGAATATATAAGACAAATTTTAGATGCATATTTTGAAATAATGGAATCGTCCCAATGCCTTGGACAACTGTCTGAGAGCCATCAACTACCGTTACCAGAGGGAGATGAGTGGATCTTGTTAGAGCAGAAAATAAATTAGAGTTTTCGACCATATGAGTTGAAGCACCAGAGTTAATACACCATTTATTTTTGCCAGTAGATGGAGCAGCAAACAAAGCAGACGAGCTGACCTCTGAAATATATGGTAGATTGGACATGCACTCTTGGAAGAGATTCTCGAACTCGGACCGGATCCAAGCAAATGAGGGTAGAGCTGAGGTGTGATTAGAAGCAAAAGAATCTTCAGTTGCATCAGAGGTGACCTGGTTAGCCCAAGCGGGCTTGCCATGTTTGATCCAACATCGGTTTTCATTATGATTGTCATGTCCACAAAAATTACAAAAACGAGGGCCAACATGATGACCGCGGCCTGGTGCAGTAGAAGAAGTGCGACCTGAGGTAGGAGGAGGACGTCGACCAGGACCACGTCCACGACCACGACCACGACCGCGACCATAGCTATAATCAGCAGTGAGTACAACGAGAGCAGGGTGCTAAACAGCAGGGGCAGAAGTCACTGATGGTAAACGTTGAACACGTTTAAGTACATCTAGAAGAGTAGGCAGAGGATCACTACATAGAATTTGGTCTATAACTCCAGAAAATGAGGAAGGGAGTCCGACAAGAAACTGAACAAGTTGTAGTTCATTGCGCTGCCTCTGAGTTTCCTTGATGTCAGCAAATAAAGGATGATAGATTTTATATTCATTCCCGAGGGCAAATCATTGGTTGTAGTAGTCTTCAACAGACGCATCAGTGGAGAACTCCTTTGCCAAGTTCTTGAAAATCTCGGACACCTTCTTGGGATTTTGTTGATGGGAGTAGATGTGAGAAAGTTGATCCTACATGGCCTTGGCATCATGTAGGCAAAGGAGGGATTAACTGATCCTCAACTCGGTGTTGTTGACGATCCAAGACATAACACATGAGTCATCCTTACTCCATTGTGCATAGGCTAATTGCGTCTTGTCATCTGCCGATGCATTAGGAGGAGCTTTAGGGTCGGTGGTAATATTGTGAGTAGCGACCTTGTGCCTTCACATAGAGCATGAAGGAGACCAACCAGAGATGGTAGTTGGAACCATCAAGTTTCACCGTGGTGACACACAAAGAACGTGGAGGCTCAGTAGATGCCATGACGCACAGATCTATAACTGAGGTAGAGCAAAACCAACAGAAAGTAGCAGCAGCAGTCAGAAGGTCACCAGAATAAGCCCAGAATCAATAGATCCGAAGAAACCCGCTACGGGGCGGCAGCGACAGGTTGGAGGGTGGGGGGTGTGGCGGCAGCGGCTGGTGGGGGGCAGTGATGGGTTTGAAAAGAGGGGGGGTTAGCAGCGGCTAGGAGAGGAGAGGGAAGAGAGGGTGGAGGGGCAGGGCGGTAAGAGTGGCGGGGGTGGGGAGGGGGCAGCGGCGACAGGGAAGGGAGAAGGGGGGGGCTGGGCATGAGGAGGGAGGGAAAGCACTAGGGTTGAGAGGGAAAGAGCGATCAGATTGCTCTTGATACCATATGTATAATGAAGAGGTTTTCTGTTAAGTGAGTAAAAGAGTTTACAATTCCTTCTCTTTTATAGGACAAGAAAATAAAACAATAAGCACAACTAAGCAATATGGGATAAATAACAAGTAGAGTAGAGCACATGAAATAACATATCTCTTTACAGATCAAAGAGGATTTTGGGTCTTTTAGCTCTTAATGCAGCTCCAATTGTATAAAAAAAGTGACCAACTGCCTCATTGGTGGCCTGTGGATGTTTTCGAATGAAATGGTGCACATATTTCCAAAGTCTTTGTGACAAGCAAAAGTTTAGCGGATGTACTATGTATACCCCATGAGGTTTATCATATTTAGCAAGCAATAAGGGGTAGTGGGACAATTTTATTAGACTAAACCTCACTCTTTTATATAGGAGAGGGGGCTAATTCAAACATGCACTCAAACCCTAATGGGAAAAACATGCTTAGGCCTATATTAAAATAGGACCCAATGAACCTATCAAATAATACTCTTCAACACTCATCATTTAAACTTATAGGAAAGATGTAGGTAATTGAGGATAAGTAAATAGATGAAGATTGTTGACATTGGTCATGTTTAGTGATAAGCGACTCATGAGCATATGCTCTTGGTGCTTCTCAATGAAGATTGATGACAATAGAGGTTACATTGAAGTTGTTCCTAGATGGCAAGGGGTTGGAGGCTAACAAGAAAAAGGGGGCTACAAGCTTGGCAGTAGGCGAGAGGGATCTACAAATAGGGAGATTTTGAGAAAGCTTTTCCTTTGCCAATAAGTTAGACAGGGAGCTCCTTTAATGTTGACCAAGATGGAGATCATGAGGTTGTCAAGGTCATATAGAATGTCACTATCATCGAAACAACAGAGAAGGAGCTATTAGAAGAGTTATGTTTGTTTCGGAGGTCGATGAAGGGCGTCCATTGATCTGAGGCTAGCAAAGCAATAGTGGGTATCATCATCAGAGGGTGGCTGAAAGGATGTTCGATCTTTGGTGCCAAGTTTGGATGACAAACATTTTGCTATGGGAGGTGAGTCTTTGTAAATTGACGTTGTCTTCTCCAATCCAAGGATCACTGCTATATAGTTACACTCTTTAATTTTTGTAAGGAAATCAACATTAAAAAAGTTACATTGAAGTTATCCTTACATGGCAATAGTTTGGTGATAAGTGACTCATGAGCATATGCTCTTGGTGCTTCTCAATGAAGATTGATGACAATAAATGTTACATTGAAGTTGTCCCTAGATGGCAAGGGGTTGGAGACTAACAAGAAAAGGGGGATACAAGAAGCTTGGCATTAGGAGAGAGGGAATCTACAAATAGGGAGATCTTGAGAAAGCTTTTCCTTTGCAAATGAAGTTAGATAGTGAGCTCCTTTAATGGTGACCAAGATGGAGATTGTGAGGTTGTCAAGGTCATATAGAATGTCACCATCATTGAAAAACAGAGAAGGAGCTATTGGAAGAGTTATGTTTGTTTCAGAGGTCGATGGTAGCCATACATTGATTTGAGGCTAGCAAAGCAATAGTGAGTATCACCATTAGAGGGCGGCTGAAAGGATGTTCGATCTTTGGTGCCAAGTTTGGATGACAAACATTTTGCTTCGGGAGGTGAGTCTTTGTAAACTGAAGTTGTCTTCTCCAATCCAAGGATCACTATTATACAGTTACACTCTTTTAATTTTTGTGAGGCAACCAACATTTTTTATAGCGAAACGTAAATATCTGCATTCATGTTGAGTTATGGAAATGGGGCTTATTTGGAGTGGTTTATCGGGGCTCTTTTTCATTTCGTTGTACCAGTGTTTTAAAAATTGTCTTAGGCGGCCGCTTAAGCGCCACAAGGTGCTGGACGATTAAAATGTACTATAAGCGTCGCTTAAGCAAATTTGAGAAAAGCGGCCACTTAACCCGTTTTTTCCCGCTTTTTTCCCGCTTTTTCCCCGTTTTTTCCCCGCTTTTTTCCCGCGTTTTGCCCTTTTTTTTCCAGAAAAACTGCTGTAAGCATATAACATTAAGTACATTATATGCCACATTTAGTATTGACTATAATATATTAAATTAACATACATTAAATGTTCTATGATATACTTAGTTCTAATTTAGAATGAATACTTTGTATGTAAGCTGTAATGATATGGTACTTTTGTGATGTATCCAAGTGAATTATAGGTAACTATTATCTAATTTAGAATGCATACTTTGATTAAATGTACTGCTGTAATGTATGACTATTTGATGATGTGCAAATGTAACAATATGTTTGTTAGCTAACTATGATAGGTCTATTATTTACTGTTTAGCTATGTAAATATGATACAAAATTGTTGTTTCATCTTGTATATACACTTAATATTTTATGTGTAGGCTGCTTTATCTATGACAAGTATATTGTTTACTATATTATATAGATACAATCATTGTTGTATAGTTGTATTCTAAACTATTTGGGTGTTTTATATTGTCTTGTACAATGTTTAGATATGTATAAAAATTTCAAAAATATAATATTTATATACATAATTACATATGTATGTAATTTTGCATAAAAGTTTATAGGAATTGGAAATCCGCTTTTCTAAAAAGCGCCCGCTTAATTGCCCGCCTGGCGATTAATCGGCTACAAGGTCCCGTCCGCACGCTTCCCACTTCGCGCTTTTTAAAACCTTGCGTTGTACATTTTCTCTTTTCGAATTAGAATGAACTTCTAGTCCTTCCAAAACAACTTCCTCACTTCCAACATAGCCTAAAATTCACTGATAAAAAAATATTGATGGTTAATTGTAAGAGCTTTGAGATGTTTTCTAGCTATACAAAAGTTTTTTTTATCGGAACTTTCTGATTATAAATTTTCTGTTACATTATTTCATGTTGTTAATGTTGCTTTAGCCTTTTGAGGATTGATGTACCCTTTTCATGTGCTTCCATTACTATTTGAATTAGGGAGCTAATGGATCATATACTTCTTTACATGAATTCTCCTTTAACCTAAAACAAATAAATATGGGATCATTATCTTTAGTGTATCTCAATAGTTAGAAGATCTCATAGATACATTTCATGTGATTGACAAATATCTTGCCTAATGACCAATGTATCACTGGCACCCTGCTGTGTGCTCGAGTCCAGGTACACTAGATTGCATACGGATTTAATACGAGGTTTTAATAATAATGAATGCATACAACATGGTAGTGCTAGAAGCTTACTGAATATGCAAAACAATGATGACATGTAACTGTCATAGAAGGACACTGAATTTTTGGATATGGAATCAAAGTTTCTGCTGCTGGTATAATAATTATTTCATTAGAGCTTTGTTTCTCTGCATTTGTTCCTTACCAAGAGTATTATTGACTATTTTGTCTTACATCAATCTTCCAGTCCAATTCTTACAACTGTATGGCTATCAGATAAAAGTTGCTTATTATGCAGGAAGGTAACGAATGAGGAGTTTGATGCAAATCGGGCCTCAAAATGTGATGCCAGTTCTCCGAAAAATGAGGTCAGCCTTTTTGAGAGTTATGTACTCTAACGGGCCACTATTTATGAATTATCCTCTGTTCCTCTCCAATCTCCAACCCTTAAAATTACTTTTTGCATCGGCAGGATCTAGATTTGGTTGCACTAGGGGAATTGTATATTTTTGTGATCCCTTTTTCACAGGATGTTTAGTTATGGTTAGCTCTGCCAGTGGATGGAAATTTGGAGGATGATGACCCTTCTCTTTAGGATGTGGTTGTTGGAGATATTGGGAGTCACAACTGTTAGTTTTGGCAACGAGTTGCTGATGGAGATTGCCACTGTTTCAATAGCTAATGTGTTGGTAGCATCATTTCCAAAAGACTCCAGGGCACGGATAGGAGGGAGGTTAGATCCAAATGTTTAAAGTAAAAGTTAGGACGTTACTAGGATGTAATGGTTCTCTTCTAAACATCTAAGAAGCCCTCCTTTCTGCACATAAGTTGGGCTGAGAAATATGGTTCCCAGAGCAGTGGTAATACTTGAGAGGCCGGCTATACTATGCTAACTAAAATTATGCATCCCATAGTTGTCAATAATGGCCAGGCCATTTTTAATCATGAGGTTAAGTTGTGGTTTACTCTTAGACAGTGCACATTTACAATATAGTAGTTGCATTGTTATGCACTTTGCATTTTTCCCTTATACATCTTTTGTTTAAATGTGTACATAAATGACCAGACGTATTCTTGAGAGCATGGCCAGCCCTATTAAAGTAGAGATACCAAGTTCAAGGAAGTTGAATGGGGGAATACATCTAACTAGGAGAAAATGAAAATAATTTGTCAAAGACTATTCTGTTGCATATGTTATTCTTCACTTCTCTTAAACACCCTACCCTACCCCAAGCTGAAACACAGGAGAATGGCATGCTTAGCTTGGACAAAAAAGCAAGCTCATATATTAATATTACGTATACCATTTTTTTTGAAATAGTAACTTCAAAAGAAGACAGTTCATAAACATAGTCACAAATTTGGTATTCGAGATACATACGGCTAAGTTGAAAAATTCAGAAATCGGGAATTATGCGGAAAATTCGGATAAAAATTGGTCAACGTACAGTAAAAGTTCGGTCAACTATTTGGCAAAAAAAGGGATTATATATATATATATATATATATATATATATATAATCATACAAACATATATATACACCCACACATAATGATTGAAAATGGCTAAACATCGAATTGATTACCCTAATATTGGAAGAAGGGGAAGAAGCGATTACAGCAAGCAGCAAGCACAAATCAAGGAAGAAAGGGGGAGAATGGAGGAGAAAGATGGATCGTACATGTAAAATGTTGAGAGTTACTCCTCCTGGTGTGTCGGGGGATAGAGGAGGAAGGTTGGACGGTTTAGTGGAACCCTGCTACAAGTAAAAAAGGACGTGGAAAAAACAAATGTGTAGCAAAAGTACAAAACTGTTTAAAACGGCAAAAAAATGTATTAAACGCGTTTAAAACGCAATACGCAAATAAAACACAAATTAAACACATTTAAAACATATTGTTTGGTTTGGAGTTTAAAATGGCTGTCATATACGGCACGTGAATAATACGCGTTTTAAACGCGTTTTTTTCAGAAAAACGGAGTATATTGTGACTATGTTCATAAATATGCCTCTCGGTCAATTTGGAGCAGTCAGTAGTAGCACCGACCGATCCCGATTAGCCGCATCTGGAGTAATAATTGAGGTAATAGTGCTAGCATTGTCTAGCAGTATTATAGATCGTCATAATTGCTAGCATGACTCTGAAAAGGTTGATAAAGGAAGTGGCTACCATCTGAGTTATGACGGTCAGACCTACCAAAAGATACATAACAAAGTGCAAATATGAAAGAATAATATTTGCATATATAACTCCATCAAAAAAGCACAGTGCCGAAACAATAATGAAGTAATACCCATGCAACATGAATCAACTTTGAGCCGACTTCAACAAGTGTGGAAGCGGAAGTTTGAGGAAACATTGAGGAAACTTTTGAGGATATTTACATCTAAACTTCGACAAAAGCTAAAAATAGTGATTTTGTGATGAAAATTGATAGATTTCATCAAATCTAGCTAAAAACACAATATATGTTTACATATAGCCATCTATATAGGTTTACATATGTAGGAAAATGCATCGTTACATATAGTTGTCTCCAAACTACAAAGTTCTTCGATGTATAAAGTGTATGACAATAAATAAATTACATAAAAATGGTGTAAATCTATGGTAGATCTAGTAGAGAGGGGTAGATCGTAGATCCACTAATTTTAGCTCATAATAATAAAAAAATAACATCAAAATTACCTTACCTTAAGCTCCAACCCTATTCCCCCAATACAACAAATTCCACAAAATACCAGAAGAATGTCGCCAGCTTCGACGACATCGACTTATGTCGTGGATGTTGGGGAATTTTTGAATGGACCAAAGCCAACTTTGTTGACAAATGGGTTGATATCGACGAAGTTGCCTGAAATGTTGAGGATGTTGTGGATTGACGATGTTTTCGTGGATTCAACATTGCCAACTGTCGACACTTTCAAAATTGGTGACATTTCACCCATCCTCAACGGTTTTAATACCATGGTAATACCTCCTTGGAAAAGTGGGCAATTGGAATAAGCACATACAACCAACACAAGTGCATAACAACGATAAACATGAAAAGCACAATTCTTATGAAAATGAAACACCATAAGTCACTAGAATGAACACACACACAATGCACAGACATGAGCTCCAACAAGAACAAAATGAACACTAGTAGATATAATATTTCATGATAATCATATCTCTCTTACTCATCTCCCATTCTTTCTATGTATCCTATGTACCCCTCACACCAACAACAAATAAGAGTGGTAGACATGGGTGAAAAAAGAAACCTCTACAATGTGGGTATTAGTAGATAGACTTTGCTGTGTTTTTCTCTTTTACACTTAGTCTATTTTCTATTATTCTTTTCCTTTACACTTATGTTTTATCCCACATGGGTTATCTCTAGACCCTGTGGTTCTTTTGTGTATTATATAGAGACTCTTGTATATTCTTTTATCATCGAATAATACAAGACCTTTTTCCGCATTATCCAGATGGTATCAGAGCAACAAGATCCACCCTAATTCTTTTTCCCCCCTCCTTACCCTAACCTACCCCTGCGCCGTCAACCACCACACCGCCGCCGCCCCCCCCCTGCGGTTTTCTCCCTGCAGCCGCCGTCCTTCTTCCTCCTCCCTTCCTTCCTTACCCTACCACCACCGCAACCCTTCTCTTCTCTTTCCCTGCCCACCGCCCCATCTCCTTTCTTCCCGCTGCTACAGTACCGCGGCTGCTACAGTACCGCGGCGCTACAGTACTTGCTGTCCGCCACTAACAGCCACCACCACCACCAATTTCCCGGCCCCTACATCACCCACAACCCTCCACCACACCCCCACATCCTCACCATCTCTATCCTTGTGGCCTAGACAACCACAAGTTCCTTTTTCGGTCTCCGTTCATTTTCTAAATCCGTTACGTACAGCCCCGACACTTTCCAGTTCTGGCACGTTGAGGGTCTAAAAGCTACATCCGGATCTGCCTGCCTGCGCCACATGGTGGAGTAATTGTTTCTCCATGTTGGCGTAGGTTCTGCTTCTTTATCTCTGCCCCGTGAGGGTTTCTGAGGTCCATGATCGGATCTCCTATCTGCTGCTGCTGGTCCATGTGTTGGACACTTCCTGCTGCCTACTGATTCTACTGTCTGCCCTGCGCTCGTGCTGCTGACTGTGTGCTTCTACTCTCATGGCGACTTCAGATTTACCACGGTCTTTGTGTGTTACTTCTGTTAAGTTGGATGGCTCCAACTATCACCTATGGGCTGCTTCATTCAAACTCTACGTGAAAGCACACGGGCGCCACTCGCACCTGACTACCAAGGGTCCTGCTGTACCTGCTGCTACTGATGATGACAAGACTAAGCAAGCTTATGATCTCTGGTCCAAGGAGGATTATGGGGTTATGGCCTGGCTGGTCAACAACGTTGATGCTAAGATCAGCCACTCTCTGCTTCGCCTTCAGACTGCTAAGGAAATGTGGGATCAACTATCCCATGTTTACTCTCATCAACAGAACCCCAAGAAGGTGTTTGAAATTTTCAAGAAGCTTGCGAAACAAGACTTCTCGCCATCTAACTCTGTGGAAGACTACTACAACTCGTGCTGTGCTCTGTGGGACGAGTTTCAGGTTTATCATCCTCTGACTGCAAATCTTGAAGAACTACATCGTCAGCGGAATGAGCTCATGCTTGTTCAGTTCCTGGCTGGCCTTCCTACTTCGTTTGCTGGGGTCGTGGATCAGATCCTCTCCAGTGACCCGTTACCTACTCTTCGGGACGTCCTCAAGCGGGTCCAACGTCTTCCTTCTTTGACGCTCTCTACTTCTGATGGAGCAGCCCTTGCTGTCCGTTCTGCGGATTCCTTTCGTGGTCGCGGCCGAGGTCGTGGCCATGGTCGTGGTGGCCGCTCTTCTGCACCTGGACGTGGTTCTGGCTCGGAGTCAGGGGAGCCCCGCTACTGCACTCACTGCAAGCGTACTAATCACAATGAAGACCGCTGCTGGATAAAATATGGTAAACCTGACTAGGCGAACCAGGTTACCACTGAACAACCTGCATCTACCTGTGCTGCCTCTGCCCCTACTGCTGATTGGATTCGCTCCGAGTTTGAGAAACTGCTTCAAGCCCGCCTTGCCTCTACTTCTGCGGACTCTCCTGAGAATGGCACTGCTCTCCTGACGACGACTGGTAAAAGCCCTTGGGTGATCGACTCTGGTGCGACTGCACATATCTCTGGTACTGCTAGTTTATTTTCTACTCTGCGCAAGACTTCTCTTATACCTCCTGTGACGGTTGCTGATGGTTCCAAATCTCCTGTTTGTGGCATTGGAGATATCACTTCTACTAGTACTCTACCTCTGCAGTCTGTGCTATATGTGCCCAACTTTCCTCTGAATTTACTATCTGTCAGTAAACTGGTAAAAAGTCTTCGTTGTGCTATTACATTTGACCCGGATGGTGTTCTGTTTCAGGATCTGCGTACGAGGACGACGATTGGTTCAGGCCATGAGGGACCGGATGGATTATACTATTTGGACGAGCCGAAGCCAGCTGCTTTCCTGACATCTACAGTTCCTGATATTCAGTGGCATTACCGTCTGGGCCACCCGTCTGCTGAGAAGTTGAAGGCTTTATTACCGACTGTTGCTAGCACTAGATTTTATTGTGAAACATGTTAATTGGGCAAACAACACCGTTCTACTTTTTCTGTAAAATTTTGTATTGGCTCTAAAGCCCCTTTTGACATTGTGCATGCTGACATTTGGGGACCGTGTTCTGTGCGTAGCGTTTCTGGATTCAAATATTTCTTAAGTTTTATTGATGATTTTTCCAGAACCACATGGTTATTTTTACTGACAGACAGATTTACTGTAGTTGAAAAAATTTCTGAGTTTTTTGCGGAAATTCGGACTCAATTTGCTAAGCCCATCAAGATTTTTCACACAGACAATGCCTTGGAATTTGTGCAACTTTTTGTTCAGTCTTTTTTGTAAACGTCAGGGCACCATTCACTAGACTTCCTGTGCTTATACCCCACAACAAAACGGTGTCGCTGAGTGTAAGAATCGCCATCTCCTTGAGGTCACCCGCACACTTCTCTTTCACTACCATGTTCCTCACAAATTCTGGCCTGAGGCAATCTCCACTGCTTGCTATCTCATAAACCGCATGCCTTCCTCTGTACTTCACAATAAAATCCCTTTTCAAATTCTTTTCCCTGATCTACCACTGTTTGCTGTACCACCGCGTATTTTTGGAAGCACATGCTTTGTGAAGAACCTTAGACCTGGTCTTACTAAATTAGATCCCAAGGCCACCAAGTGTGTTTTTTTGGGCTATTCCCGCACTCAGAAAGGATATCAGTGTTATGATCCTGCTTCACATAAATGGCTTGTATCTGCGGATGTGGTATTCTTTGAACACATGCCATTTTTCTCTTCAGAGGGTTCTGCTCTTACGTCTGATTTGTTGACTGATACGCCCTTACCTATGGTGGATGATGAGTATGATAGCCCTGCTCCTGTATCTACAAGTGAGAAGCCCCCTCTGCAGGTTTATCACAGAAGACCAAAGCCAACAACTCCCTCTATGGCCTCTCCATCGTCCACATCCTCTACGCCAGATCAGCCACCTCCGCAGGTATTTTCTGACCTTGATGTTCCCATTAGTTTGAGAAAGGGGACACGTGCTTGTACGAAACATCCAATTGGGAATTTTTGTACGTCTTCTCATTTGAATTCTAATTTTGCCAACTTTACTGCTGCTCTGTCTGCTATTTCTGTCCCTAAGACTGCGGCTCAAGCTCTTAAAATCCCAGCATGGCGTCAGGCAATGGAAGAAGAAATGAAGGCTCTTACTGATCGTCATACTTGGACTCTTGTTGATCCTCCTACTGATTGCTCGCCAGTTGGGTGTCGCTGGGTCTTCACAGTGAAATATCATCCTGATGGTACGGTCGAGCGCCTGAAAGCCAGACTGGTTGCTAAAGGATACACTCAGACCTATGGGGTTGACTATTTTGAAACCTTCTCTCCTGTGGCACGACTTAATTCTGTCAGGATTCTGATCTCTGTTGCTGTTAATTCTGATTGGCCGTTATACCAACTCGATGTGAAAAATGCCTTTCTCTATGGCGATCTACATGAAGAAGTCTACATGTCTCACCCCCCCCCGGCTTTATCTGTGAGGGGGAGCCATCTAAAGTCTGTAGTTTAAAAAAAGCTATCTATGGCCTCAAACAGAGTCCACGTGCGTGGTTTGACAAACTTAGCACTATTCTCCAGGATTATTCTTTTCGCCGCTCTCAGTCGGACCACTCTGTTTTTGTTAAACAATCCACAACTGGCATTATTATTCTTATTGTGTATGTTGATAATATTATACTCTCTGGGAGTGATGCAGCAGGTATTCAGGCCACTAAGCGGTATCTTGAAAAGCACTTTGTTACTAAAGACCTCGGTTCTTTACGCTACTTTCTTGGGATAGAGGTCTCTCGCTCTTTTGCAGGACTGTGTCTTTCTCAGCGGAAGTATGTTCTGGACTTGTTATCTGAGACTGGACTCCTAGGTGCTAAGCCTGCTAGCACCCCTCTTGATCCTAACACTGATTGGGATGATCAAGCCTCTCCTGCATATCCTGACACTCATCAGTACAGACGAATGGTCGGGAAGCTTATCTACCTCACAGTCACACGAGCTGACATTACTGCTGCTGTCGGATTGGTTAGTCGCTACCTTGACAAACCCCGACAATGTCATTGGGATGTTGTTTGCCATATTCTGCGCTATTTGAAGAACTCTCCTGGAAAAGGGCTTCTCTACAAAAAACATGGGCACTGTAAGATACTGGGCTACTCAGATTCTGATTATGCTGGGAGCAAGGTTGATCGCCGCTCCACTTCTGGATACTGTACTTTTGTTGGGGGCAATTTAGTCACATGGAGGAGCAAAAAACAGGCTGTGGTTGCCCGCTCTAGTGCTGAAGCTGAATATCGCGCCATGGCACATACTACCTGCGAGCTCTTCTGGATTCGAAGCCTTCTGACAGATTTTGGTTTTTCAGACTTGTCGCCCATTCCTATGTTCTGTGATAATAAAACAGCCACTTTCATTGCTAGCAACCCTACCTTCCATGAGCGCACGAAGCATATTGAAGTGGACTGTCACTTTGTTCGTGAGGCGGTTCTATCTGATCAGATTTCTACCCCTTACATTCATACTGATGAGCAGATTGCTGATATCTTCACAAAGATTCTTCCGAAGAAGCGCTTCACTGATATGACATCCAAGCTGGGCATGATTGACATCTATGCTCCAGCTTGAGGGGGAGTATTAGTAGATAGACTTTGCTGTGTTTTTCTCTTTTACACTTAGTCTATTTTCTATTATTCTTTTCCTTTACACTTATGTTTTATCCCACATGGGTTATCTCTAGACCCTGTGGTTCTTTTGTGTATTATATAGAGACTCTTGTATATTCTTTTATCATCGAATAATACAAGACCTTTTTTCGCATTATCCAGAGTGGGAAAACAAAGAAAAATGATAGAAAGAAATTGAGAGACTTGAACCTGAGAATAAATCGCTAAGTGAGATGTGAAAGCATGTTGGAATTTTTGGAATCAACACATACAACCAACCCAGGTGGCCATAAGTTACTAGAAAAAAGACAAGCACAATGCACTCATGTGTTAACACACTAAAGACATGAGATCCAACAAGAACAATCGAAGACTTGTAAGATAAAATCTTTCACAGGTAATCATATCTCTCTTACTCGTATCCCGTTCTTTTGTGTATCATATGTACCCCCCTCACAACAACTAAAAATAGAAGTGCTAGTCTGGGGTGAACAAGGAAAGCTCATAAATGTGGGAAAATAGAGAAAAATTATGGAAAGAAATAGAGATACTTGAACATGAGGAAAAATAGGTAAGTGAGATGTGAAAGTATGTAGGGATTTTGGAATGCCAATGCTAGATAAATTGGCTTCAAACAATGCCTTTATGCTATCTACATGGAAGAACATTACTACAAAATTGCCTTTGATAAATCAGCGGTGAAGTTTTTTATATATATTATCTGTATTGTAGATGAGACTAATGAAAGAGTTTGAATGGCTTGGAGGTAAAAGATTGGGTTGGACTATGAAGACCTATAATGGGTGGAAGTGAAAATAAGTAAATAAGGATGCTAGAAATAAACACTCACATGATATAAAGTAAAATTGTATAGTTTGAAGATAATCATTGCAGTATCGAATACATATCTGATACTAATACTCCCTAGATACTCTCTAATACATAGCATATACTTCTTAAGCCATATTCCCTTTTTTATTAGCAGGATATGACCTCAATGCAGCCATGATACAACCAAACCATTTAGCAACTAAGGGAGCACCTCACTCATGTGATCCCTCAAAATCCCAAAACCATGTGACTTCCCAACTCTATACTCCCCTATTGTATTGTGATTTGAGAATGAAATTGGTATTTTTTGTTAAAATTTTAAAATAAACATTAAAATAATTGTTGTATCCACGTCGTACATGTATCTTATATTTTGGAAAATCGTCGTATCCCCATACCATACATGTACCTATACTCATATCCATTTCTGCATCTGTATCCGTGCTTCATAGTAGCTAGGCATACATGATAGAAGATAGTTTGGTATCACAGATGACACAACTCACTTTACAACACAACATTACATGATACATGAAATGTGAAAGGCTTAAAATATGATATTATCATGTTTTTTGTAAAATCTGTCTCACATTAATATGAATGAAAGACCCCTTTTTATATTATTGTTTGATATTATCGAATTGGTTTCTATTTTCTATAGAAATATTGTGATTTTTTAATGAAATTTGATTGTCTACATCTATTTTTAAAATAAACATAATGGTTATTTTTAAAAATATTAAAATAAATATTTAAAAATTGTCGTATCCATGACGTACCCGTATCTTATATTTTCAAAAATTGCCATCTCCCCGTACCCGTACCCGTATCTGACATATCCATGCTTCCTAGCTATATAAATACATATTTTTATGAGCATACACATGCATGTGATACAATATTCTAGAAGATGCATGGTATTTGATAGAAGTAAAAAGGAGATATTAGTCATATAAAATGGGCATGTGTCTATAAGGCCATATAAGTCAATCCTTAAGTCAGTCAGTCCATCAAGTCTAGGGTTTGTGTCCACATCTCCTATATATAGGAGAGGGTGCCTCTTGTATCTAAACATATGGTGAATATATTGTCTACTCTTTTCCGATTAACATGGTATCAAAGCCTAGGATTAGGCTGTAGAATGAGAGGAGTCTCTGTCAGTAGGAGGCCGCTGCCGTCATGGCTAGTGCCCGTAGGGCCATCTTCGCCGACGAGTGGCTGTCCTAGTCCTTCGTCTCCTGTAGGATTGTCATCTCCGTCCGTTTAGTTTCTCCTCTGACAACGTCTCCAGTCGTCTCTAGCTGTCTCCAGCTTTGTCATTAGAACCACCTACTTAGTTTCTTCCCTTGTTGTGGAAGCTGCTCTCTCTCTCTGTAAAAGTTTGGTCTTTTCTAGCACTTCTGCAATCATCTTCCCCATCAAAGCTACAGGGGAACCCTAAAGAGAGCCATAAATCTCTCCAAGGAAGTCTTCTTGAGGTCTACAATCATGTGGAACAACAGCAGCTTGGATTTTTTTTCCATTTGTTGCTACAGTGTTGCACTGTAGCACGACAGCCATTGTAGTGGCTGCTGCTCCCACTCCGGTTGGTATTAGGTTTTTCCCTTTTAGACAACCTTCCTCTTGCTTCCAGCTGTAATGTAGTACTTGTGGTTCGCTGTTACACCTCTTTTTCTTCTCCAAATCAGCATTGTATCAGGCTGCTGTCAACAACCTTTTATTGCTGCACATTGCGGCTTCAACAAAGAAGGTACAGAGGGTTTTTTTCCCCCTTAAATCTAGTCCAAAAGGGGCACTCCTAACCCTGCTATGTTGTCCTAGAAGGTCACGGGCATATGTACTCCGAGGAGGGATCATTGATCATTCTCCCTAGCTATTGTCACTGATGGAATACTGTAGCACGCACAATTTTCTGGTCCACATTTGCTGTCAAAAATCAATGCATTTGTTCCATTCAGGTGCATTACTGCTGCCAAAGTCAAGTGTCTCTTGTTCAACTCCCCCCCCCCCCCCCAACAACCTATATCCCCTATTTGTATATGAGAGTTTATCTTTGTCTTTGTTTACCCCAACCACTCTTGTTGTCTCTTCGTGGTTGGTGTGTGGGGGAGATATAGAGGAGATGAGAAGAGAAGAATGAGTATGAGGAGAAGAGAAGAGATGAAGAGTCAATTCAAGAGAGAAGGAATTTCTCTAATTACATATCATGCAGGTTGTCTGCATCTTGGAGCTTCTCGTTGTCTGTGTCTCTGGATTTCAGATTTCAAGGTCGATGCCAAGCAGTGCCGTTTAGTTTCTGGATTGCCAACTTGCCATACACAGATCAAGGCAAGAAGATGGTTGTCATGTGGGCTGTCTTTGGGTTCTTCAGTTTACTACATCAGGCGCATCTGTCACCCTTGGCTATGTCTTGGTCTTAGCAATTAGGCAATGCATCAGTCATCTAGCATTGGAAGCATCTTCAAGTATTTGCATAGTTGGTTGTGTGCTTTTCCACACCTATTCTTTGCAGATTATCATGCACCGGGCTCCGTCGTCAATGTTTCCAGATTGAATGTTCGTGCCATGTCAGGCAAGTTGTTTGCAGCTGCAACATCGTCTTCTTGCAGCATCAATTCGTCTCATCTATTCTACAGTGTGTCATTTTGGTAGTAGTCTTCATATGGAATTACTTGAGCTACCATCTCACCTAGTTGGTGATTCAGAGTCTCAGATCATTATGCATGTTCTTTCATACATCTTCTACTCCAGATTCAAGTTCTAACATGGTCAAAGCTCCATCTTTCTCAAGTCCACCTACTGATTCAAAGATATCGCGAAGGTCAAGATGTCAAAGTTCGAGTTGAGCCGATTCAAGGGGAGTGCACATGTCGTGCAAAGTCTATCTACATTTTTTTGTCGTGTCTGTATTCTGTTTTTAAATATGTCTTGTCTATGTCTAAGCAAATCATGTGATTCTCCCATACTCCAGCTTGCGTGGGAGTGCTAGAAGTAAAAGGAAATATTTTTCAGGTAATATGGACCCATATCTACAAGCTCACATAAGTCAGTTAGTCCATCAGGTCTAGGCTTTGTGTCCACCTCTCCTATATATAGGAGGGTGTCTCTTGTATCTAAACAAATAGTGAATATATCGTCTATTCTTTTCCAATTAATAGTATTCTTACCAAATTTGTATAGTAGATAAAAAGAGTAAAAGAAAGGACCGATGCAATGACATAATAAACAATCAGTAGTAAGACAATAAGTTATCAGTTCAGTGTAGTATCAAATCCAATTCTTTTGTGGATGAAAGAAAGCCAAAATTAATTTTGAATCGCTACAAGAAACTAGGAAGTAAACAACTTTAGACTAGAAAGTAAGGTCAGTGAAGATGTAGCAAAAAGATAAAATCAAGGTTGAGTATTGATAAATCTTAAGTATGTTGATCTTTAAGGCTTTTGACAAACAATAATCCATGAGAATTCTCTAAGAGAATGACAATTCACTATTATAATTGTAAACAAAATCATTACTAATGAATTGTGTATAATTTCTTCAAAGACTTGAAACTTGGTTCTAAACATGACTTTATACTTCAGAACTAAGGCCTGCACCTCAATGGTGCAACAAAGTCTCACTGTCCTGAGCTGAGACTTGGACATGTTGAGGCATAAGCCTCAGTCTAAAACACAAGCATACTCATAGCATAAATAGGAAGCCTTGCCTTGAGGTCGTTTTATAAAACCATATTCATAACTACTTTGAATCTACAAATCTATGCCCTTAAAGATTTTTTCTAACCTCATAGAGTGCATTATAATTCATAACGTTTCCCTTACATATTGAAACTAGGCTGGATCGGCATATAGACATTATTAGTCAAAGTCATTATTTCATAAGAGATCCTTTACTTCAAGCCCGTGAAGGTTGCAGCACTAATGGGCATCAACTAAAAGGGCAGCCCTGATAGATTTAAAACTGTATAGCATCACGACCAATTATATATTGGTAGTGAATGTCATAGGTTGGCACTTTCACAACAGCTAGAGGATTAGGTGCAACATATCTCAGTTGACACTATGAATTCCTGCTCTAAGACTGCATTTCAACATGTGTCATTGTTCAAGTAAAAAGGGAACATCTTTTATGTGTATCTTGAAGGTATGCCTGAGCACTGGTTGCCATGTGGTCCATGCATTACCCAATGCCTCTTTATGCAAAAGAGAAATAGGAATGCTCAATCCCACAACTCAAAAATTTTAATTTCCAGCAATAATCAATAGTGAGTGGTGGGGTGTACTATGGTGTCAGGAAAGGTAATCACCAGGTATGCTGAGCACTAGTTGCCATGTGGTCCATGCATTATACAATGCCTCTTTGTGCAAAAGAGAAATAGGAGTGCTCAATGCCACACCTCAAAAGTTTAAATTTCCAGCAATAATCAATAGTGAGTGGTGGGGTGTACTATGGTGTCAGGAAAGGTAATCACCAGGTAAACACTATCTGTGTGCAAAGCCATGTTTATTATCAACATACAAAATAAGGTAGGGAATTCATACAAAAGGAGTTGGGCATTTATGCGACATTAGGTGTGCAAACATTGTCTTTTATCGCTCATTTTCCTTAAATCTGAAGATTTGTGATAATTCATTAAACCATGGTGCTTCTCCCTAGAAAACCTCTACACGACTCTTATGTTGCTTCTGAAAAATTTAAAAGAGAAGTGTTATTAAGTTCAGTGAATGCATTATTTCTTACCTACCATGCAAATGAGTATTAATTTTCACTAAATTTTCTTTGAACAGAATAATTTGTCAAGTGTATCCTGTAGCAATGAGAAATCACAAACAGATGATAAAGATAAACCTTTCCAAAATAGGCAAACTTCTAAAAGGCTGCGCCAGAAAACACGAAAATTTGAAACCAAATCTTTGAAGGTAAGATGCAATGATGCAACTGATCAGGGACCAGATTTGCAATCTGAAAGACAAAAAGAAGACCCTCAACATATAAAAACTGCTGGACTATGTTCTGCTGGAAATCATGTTGTTTCGGAGAATACTGCAAGGCCCAAGGTAAGCAAGGCATGTTAATGCCGAACCTGCTAAAACTGTACATGGTGTATCTATGAGGGTGTGAAAAATTGTACCTGCTCATCTGTCCCCTCTTTTATTAGAAACCCACGGAAGATGTCACCTAATTTATTTCATTGAACAGGATAAGTTGCCAGAAACAAATTTTAGGAGTACAACAGTGCCAAATACTCGAGTGCAAGATTCATCACGTGTACAGAACAGAGAACTTCCGGAAGATCATCAGATAATTAGTCAGAGTGGAAGTAATCATACAGATTCCAGTAGATCACTGAAAGAACCAAATCTACCGTGGACTAGTGTGACTTCACAGAGCGTCAGTGATGTCCTTAATGGTGGGGTAGGGTTCACTAGTCCTGAGTCTTAATTTTCTCAACCTTTTTTTAAATGCTAATGTATTCCATCTTAGATAGATACTTATGCTTTGTATCTTCTCAGCAGGATGTCTCGCAGTCCAAGAAGCAGAGGCCTCATTTGCCAGAAGCATCATATTCTCAGAACAAACAACCTTCTCAGAACCAACAAGATAAACTGAGTCAAATAAGTAAAAGCACTGCGGAAGTCGGTGGTTCATCTACTGAGAACTCTTCTGTAGGAATTGTCAATCTGGCTTCTTTGAAGTGTAATAAAGACGAGGTAGGCACGTATTTTTGAAAATGTACTATGCTTTTGCAGGTTTTTCGTAATCGTTTCAAGTGTTTTACTATTCTCATTTTGTGCCACATACAGAATAATGTGCTTGGAAAAAACTTTGATAGCATGAAAGGTCAAGTGTTGGATTCACCCCCATTGAGGCGTCGACAACCTCCCCGAAAGCAGCAACCTGGCCTCGGAAATCCAAGTAGTATGAGATCTGCTAGTCCTGGGAGTAATGGCTTTGCAGTTTCAGAACCATCCTTAAGCAGCTGTCCCTCCACAAAAAGGACCTCCTCTTCTAGGGTAGAGGTAAAACCACTAGTTTATTTGGTTTTTTCAACAATCCCAATAAAGTGATTTGATTTCTGACACAACTTTTATTGTGTAACATTGTAGGATGCTGTTTCGTCAACATCTGCATTGACAAGGCTGACAAATAGACTCAATTTCTTAAAAGAACGTGTACAACTGACGAATGAACTCCAGGCAATGGATGGCAGACGTGGTCAATGTACAGATGGTCCTGCAGCCAAAACAAAAGATAATGGAGCAGACAAGGTTGTAAAAAGATAATGCAAACAACCTGATGTGATATTTACCTGTCCGGAGTGCTGTCTTACAGCAAGCTATCTCAGACTTGAATTGGGGATGCTAGTCCCTCCCTCTTCCAGCTAGTCGATGACCTGGTCATGGTTATCAAACACAATATGGTTGTGACCTGGACCAATTAGTTAGCTCTACATTTATCCAATTAATATGATTTCAGTTTTAGGCCTCTGGAAAGGGGCGTTGTAAATCCACGCTTCTAACTTGGTTAAGTATACATCTCAGATTCACTTGATAACAGTATACGTGCTAGTTTCCTAGCTGTATACCCCGATTATGTGCATATACGATGCCATTTTTATAGCAACGTTTAGGTCAGTGTATTTTTTTGTTTCGGTCTTGTTGCGTTGGGATATTGGGAGCTTAAATCATGTAAATTGTGAGAACTGCTACACGAATTCTGTTAATATCATTGTTCCTCTTCTTCGTGCATGCCTAGTTTTTCTAAAACTGGTTGCTATGTTATATCTTCAAGTCATTTTCTGCTAAACGCAGCATACAGCCCGGGATCTCAGATCCAGATAGAATATTTCCATTATTTACAAAGCATCTAACCTCATGGGCTACCACATTACCCGACCTACCCACATGTATGAAAGTACATGACTCAAAAGATTTTGATAGACTTAGTATATCCTCCAAAATCATAAACATAGTGCTCCTTCCTTGACCTCCTTTATTCAAATCAGTAATCAGATTCTTGGCATATGACTCTAGCTCTATGCCTCCGTTTGGTTCGAGATGTGGATTACAAAACTCGGATTGAGTTAGACCGGATATGTCCAGTCATTGAGATTATCCGGACTAGAGTTAATCCTGTTTTTGTTTGGCAAACCAATTCCATCATTAAATTGGACTGGCATTGTAACTTGTGTTTTTTAGTCTGACTGATAAAACAAAATATACAAAAAGACAGAGCCAAATCAGGACTGGGTTATGAAATCCTGCTGCTAGCAGGACTGAGTCAACCCAGATATCAGGATAACGGAACCCAAAACGGGACCATTTTAGGATTTTAAACCAAACGTGCATCTCGCAAATCAGACTGGATCGTGTTGATGTGACGCAGACGTGGCATAATAAGACAAGTCAAAATCCAACTGATATCCCGAACCAAACGGAGGCTATATGTTTAGCTTCGGTATGTGTAGCTAGTTATGCACAGTTTTACTCTCTTATCAATTTTCTTCGTGCTCACCGCTACCACCACCCCATTCTCATCCCGCAACATGGCCCCCACTCCAGATGATCCTCCAATTGCTGCATCCGTATTTACCTTCAGAGAGCCTTCACCAGGGCGTGACCATACTTTTCTCGTATGTGGTTGCCAATTTGTTGTGTGGTTGTCTTACTCTCAAACTCTCTCTTATAATCTTG
This sequence comes from Alisma plantago-aquatica, assembly GCA_963693085.1. NCBI lineage: Eukaryota > Viridiplantae > Streptophyta > Magnoliopsida > Alismatales > Alismataceae > Alisma > Alisma plantago-aquatica. Next base: position 139,240,292 of record OY856410.1, on the reverse strand, counting down.
CAACCACTTTACATCCCCTAGGCCACCGCCGCAGGTTGCACCTCTTTTGACCTAATTTTTTTTTTTCATATCTGCATAACCATACCTATATATATGATGAACATTTTTTGCATACAAACGCATACAAAAGTTTTAAAAATTTTCTATATTCATCTGTTCCTTCAGCCACATGGTAGTCTCTAGAAGTGTCACTTTTGGTGCTGTGTCTACTTCTGCATAATATTTGCTATCCGACCACATTGCCTTTGTTCTCGGACAAGCATACCACATGTATCATAGTCTCATTTTCTTCTCCCCTACACCACACACTGTATTATTTGTGTAAAGGTTTTCTTTTGTAGCTAGATAATTTGTGACCGCCCTCCAAAGAAAGTGTCTTATCTTTGGTTGTAATTTTAGATTCCAGCTTGTCTTCGACCAGCGTTCCCATTCACCCCTAGTCCCATAACAATGTGTGCTTCACGCCCCATCTTCCCCAACCAATAACCTGATTTTACAAAGTATGATCCGTTCTTGTTTGTTGGCCAAAACGCGATGTCTTTCGTTCTTCTCAAACTGATAAGGATCGTCGGAATTTCCCCCATTGTCTCTCTGTCAAAAATCTCCACCTTATCCACATCCCACTCCCCTCCATTCTCCTTGAGAAGATGTGTCACCCTCATTTGTGTCTTCTGAGTCCCTTCCTTTTCTTTGCATCTTCCATTTCCCTCTGTAGCCACTTTTCCTCCCACACTTGTATATTTGTGTTGTCCCCATTCTCCATCTCAGGCCCTCCCTCAACAAATCTTTAGCCCCCTACAAACTCCTCTACGTGTAGTTTGGATTGTACCCTCTTTATGCTTCCAGGATGTTGGTATTTTTGTGATATCTCGCTTTTAGTACGTGTTGCTAGTGACTCAACATTTTTCATCAATCTCCTAACCTATTTTGCTAGTAGTGCTTTGGTAAATATCTTTACATTTCTAAAGCCCATCCCACCTTGCCGTTTTGGTCGCGTGATTCGTTTCCAATTTTACCAATGTATCTTTCTTTTTCCTCGTGTTACTTTACTAAAACTTTACTAGTTGTGTCTTTATGTCGTCTAGAACCAGATCTGAGATGTGAAAAATGCTCATCATATATGTAGGTATGGCCTGCACGACTGTCTTGTTTAAAATTTCCTTTCCCGGTCTACTTAAAAACTTCTCCTTCCAACATGATAACTACTTCATACTGCTTTATTTTATCAAATTCAACACCACTATCTTTGATTTTTCTATCACAGTGGGTAGGCCCAAATATTTTTCATGTTTCTCTACCTCTCTTACCCCGAGTCTCTCAAGGATTTCCTCTTTTCTCTTTGTTGGTACCCTTTGTTAAAAGTAACTTTTGTCTTGGAAAAGTTGATTTTCTTCTCCCACACTTCTTCATACTGGCTGATTACTTCAGCTATCTTGGATATTCTTGGAGGGTTGCCCTTACAAAAAGAATTCTTCCATTTGCAAAGAAGAGGTGAGATTCTGCGGCCATGTCTGACCCACTTTCATGCCATGTATCCTCTTTGTGCATGCCTAGTTGCACATGTGAGATGTTTATCTAAGTCGAGAGACAATTAACTACAACGTGCAACATTTGTATTGCTTTTTATTTAACCAATAGGATGCACAATTTTTTACCCATAGGAAAGACTCGAAGCAAAACTCCTAAGAAAGGGTCCTAATAATTGTGCATATACAACATTTGTACTTCTTTCTATTAATCCAATAGGATGCAGAATTATTTACTCCCAAAAAGTAGTATACAAGAACCTCGTTGATGGTCAAGAGAAACAAGTGAAACTCTATAAGTGATTCGATCATTTGCTTAAGCCACGAGAAATTTGAGTAATCAAGAATATGCCAAATAAAGCAAAGCTTTAATCTTTTAAGACTATTGATACCATTAAATATATCATCCTTTGAGTTCCTCTTTTTGGCCAATGAAGTTGAAGTGAAAACGCTATATACCATTTAAACAAGGATATGCTAGAAAAGCTAATATGGGCTAGGGATAATTACTATTTCATAGGTTGACCTTGCATGAGTTGTTGAGTGATTGGAGCCCTAAATTGTGTTTTTGGTTTCTCCTATCAAGAGGGAAAATTTACGACGTATTGATTTAATACATGCTTCAATTTGAGTAAATAAATCAAAACACGGTGAAATGTCAGTGTGCTAAGTTCTTTAGAGAGGGTCCATCATTCTAGAGGTTCCTTCAATGTGAGTGATTAAACTAAACATGGTGGAAGGTTAGCAGCCTAAGTGCACTAGAGAGGTCCCATCATTAAGGAGGTTATTGTATGGTACTTTTCCTTGATCTCTCTCTCTCTCTTTCTTTCTCTCTCTCTCTCTCTCCTTCTCTCTCTCTCTCTCTCTCTCTCACACACACACACACAAACACCCCCCCAACACACAAACTAGCCTTCTCTCCTTGATTTTCTTCTTTGGAACTAACTCATTTTACTGGTGCAATATCACATAGCCCGTAGCTTGCAACCCCATTGATAGGCTACTACCACAAGCTCTCTTCTTGTGCCCAAACCACATCATTATTTCTTACCCTTGTTTCCTTGTTTCTTTTCTACGATTATCTTTATGTCCTAAGAGAGGCCCAAACAAGTTTAATCCTTTTGTCTTCTCACATAAACTAAATCTTTTGTCCTCTCACATAACCAGTGCATTGCAACCCCATTGCTTGGCTACTACTACAAGATTGCTTGTTGTGGTTCAATGCCCATCACTATTGCTTGTCTTTGTTCTCCTATTTCTTTGATATGGGTGTCTCACAATCTAGTCAACAACATGGGCTTAATGAGACATCATCTGAGCTTTATGACCACTTGGATAGTTCCTTCTCTAAGTACATGAATGAGATATCCAACCTCTTGCAAAATTAGACTGCTTCCATCAAAGGGATGAAAACACAACTTGGAAAACTCACCACTACAATAAACAACCAGAAGAAACATCTTAGAGGCCTCCCTTATAAAATTGAAATCAAACAAAGGGAGATTCACCTCCTATCTCCTTAAGGAGGCCCAAACATATGTAACCCTTATGTCATCTTGTAAACAATATGAAATTGTTTATAGCCTTTGCTTTCCACGCCATCATTAGTTGACGTCCTCACGGACTTGTTGCATAAGAGCATTTACACCATTTCTGATGTTTCCAGTCTCACACTCTATTCATATTTTCCTTAACTTCGTTGTCCGTTTCACACATGTTTGTGCCTTTTTGTCCTAGAATCATTATTGCACCTATACATTCACAATTTATTTTTATCAATTGATCTTTGGCTACTTTGTCACAGCCACTACACATTGTGGTTTGTCCACTATTGAGCTCCTTCCCAACCCATTCATTACTACTTCAGTTGTCCATAATACCACTAAATGGCATGCTCCTCTTCCATGTGATATGGTTTTTGTACCTTGAATCTTAGCCTACTATTCATGAGATCCATCAAGACATTTAATTATTTGGTTTCCTTGTTCATTCATCTTCTACGCATAAACTAATATGACTTTCTAGGTGTTTCTAGGATACTTGAGTAGCAAGTGTAATTAATGACACATGCTTCTAAAAAGATTTTTTGGTCAATCAAAGCTCCATCCCCCTTTTTTGTATTTTTTTGTAAAAGATTGTATAAATACTGAATGAGAAGTAGTTAGAGTGACTATCTATTTATAAATAAAAAATATCAACTATAAACTATATAGAGGCATGCAGGCCCAATAAATGTCAAAGAAATTATGTAAAAATGGGTAAAAGGAAAATATAGCAAAGTACTCACGACCATCCACACCAACAATCTAGATAACTAGATCAAATAGGGAAGAAGAATCTAGAGCATAACAAAGTCAAAAAATGGATTTGTAGCTTAGACCAACAAAGAAAACTCAACATTAGAATCTAACAAAAGATCTTGTAAAACTCACCCATAGAAACGAAGCAGGATCATAAAGTTTCAACCAGAGACTAGAAATAGAATAAGAGAAAATGTAAACATCTTCAAAATGTACTACGCAACCAGACATTATAAACTCTTGATTCAAGCATTGCTCAGTAAAACCAAAAAATCATCCAGAACAAATGCTAAGGTAGTTAGGTTTAATAACACTCAATAACATGGATACATGTCTTTCCTGATCATCATGCACTCTCCTATTCCTTTCCCATCAGATATTATGTAAAGCACTTGTATCAAGGAACTTAGCAATACTAGTAGAAACCATAATAAGATCCTTTTAGGAACACAAGTGTCTTTCTTGATGAACTTCAAAACTAACTAAATCCTAAATATTGTTAGTAAAGAATCATGACAAGAGAATATGATCAATATCTTCATACCCTTTTCATAAAGAATACACATATAGGTTGTAACGACCCAAACTCAAGTTATTTCTAAACTATGGATTAGTCACCACCATTATTATAAACCTCCTCCCTCTCATCTAGTTAATTCAAGAATTATATCTAATGATGTGAATGAGTAAACACTCGACATTTACTAGAATGGATTTTTCTTAAGCCTAATCTAAAAGTTAGAATATTAATAGAGGTAAAAAACAACAACACACATAATGGATATGCTTTCCATACTCGAAGACTTAGACAATTAATTTATAGGAAAATCATTGTTTAATGTTTTATTAAACATGCATTGCTTGTAGAGAATTGCATTATGAATCTAAAACAAAAATAATTGATGAAATCAAATTTAATATGAGGACGTTATTGCATTTTAGTGTATATATATATATATATATATATAATTGATGAAATCAGAGTTAAAATGAGGACGATATTACATTTTAATACACAATATATATATATATATATATATATATATATATATATAGCATGTACTTAAAACACAAATAGCAGGTGACAAGTGTCATTGTTCAAGATCAATCACAGAAAATGACATAACTTTTGATATACACAATGGATTTTCAATGAGATTTGATTGTGTGGATTCATATTTTGGTTCTCTTTCCAATACAATTGTAGGTAGAATATTTGGAGGTCGTTAGGGAGACTTCCATGGTGGAAAAGGGCGAACCTTGATGTAACTAGTTAAACATAACTGTTTTCTTATGGATTTCTAGCTGAAGGCTCCTAATCTCCTATCATTTTTTTAGATTTAAGAAGTCTAATTAAAAAAACTATTGGAAGAAAGTCAATTTTGCTTTTCTTGCTATATTTGAGATTTACTCTTTTAAAGTAAGATAAGTAGATATATTTTTATTTAGAAGGTGCTTCTACCTTCTTCTTCTTCCTTGTTTGCCAAGAACTACTTGTTCTATGTATACATGTGAATAAGTTGATGAGTGAAATATGAAATTAGACTACCATGGTCTACCTCTCTTCATTTTACTTGGCCTAACTACTGATAATGCTAGAAATGAACAAAATCTTAGTGTTGTAGCTATAAGCACACTTGATTGTTACTGATTTTTATTTAAAATGATTAAAGTATGGGATTTACCATCTTTTATCTTTTAAATCAGACTCAGAGTAGTATTTAGGACATGAAATGCTCAAGGACGTAGTTGAGATGACTTTTTGTTTGCTATAATAATGATTCAATGCTACTCATGATATTAGTCTCATATTTTTGAGAAGTTAAGGCTGAAAAAAAGATTATGAATGCCTCAAATAATTTTATAACTTGCTGAAATTTATCTTATACTTCAATGATATTAGTGGCAATATTATCTTGTGAGATCCTTGGGACAAAAAGATTGACTTAGTACTAGAGGCCTTGGAAGAAGGCTGAATATTCATATGACAATTTGTGGCATGTTAAGTCTTGAATGCAATTGAGTGTTGCTGAATTAATTCTTTTGAACTGTCATTTATTTATGGTTCTATGCTTTTTAAGTGTTAGTTTGTATAAAATCTCTCAATTTCATTAAAATAAATAATAAGAAAGAGAAAATTGTTTGATTTTGATAGGCACCCTAGACATCGTTATCCATCCTCGATCCTCGGGGCCATATTGCGACGTTGAAATGGGTCATTCACAGTTAGGATGAAGCCCAAGTGGTGGAGACTTAGAATGGATTAAGCCTTAGGGATAATGTCTTAGAGGTAAGAAGTTCCATAAAGGTGGAAGTGAGAACCCAACCTTATTTTTAGTTATGATATTATGTTAGAGTGAACCCCTAGTAAAATGAGAAAATGTTTAATAGTGATATGTGATTGAGTTCCAACTTGGTACCATGTGAAAAGAAAGGTAGAGAGGATATAGGCCCTATCTATCCAATGGAAAACTTGGACAAGATTTTGTCTTAAGGTAGCTGACCAAACCATAAGTTATTACTTTACAATCGTGCATGTGAACTATCGTAATGATGATGACATGTCTAGGTGTAGGTCAGGGAAAAAATAATAAAGAAAGATAAATCATGATGTTTGTTGCATGTTAAGCTTTCCTAATATAGTATAAATCTAGAAAGTTTCTACACTGAGTCATAAGGTGAATCTGTGGATTTATTTCATGTATTATAGATCATCGTGACATCTTATATGCACAACCTTGTATATACATTCAATAGTTTAACTTTTTGTGATCATTGTAAACATAGATATGAAGAGTTATATGAAGTTATTCTATGTTTGGTTTGTTAATGATAAATGATATAACAATCTTATAATTAGTAATTTCTCTCTGAATGGAAAATTTTCTAATTTGTTATCATTTTTTGTCGATTGGGATCTAGTGCAACATAATCCTAAAAAACTGGTCTTGATAATCAATTTTTGGTTGCTTATTGGGATTAGGTCCTGATAGAGGTTATATGAGTAACTATCCTCCTCATATTGTTAGTAGTACATAATTTATTGTGAGCCACCTTTCAAATATGTATCTAAAACCTTTTAGAGAATTTAACTTTTCAAATCCATCTAAAAATGTCAGAATCATAAAATGTTCTATATAAGAATTCCACATAGCCTTCATCCTCAAGTTACTCTGGCCATAAAAATTTACAAAATCCTAATACTTACAAGGAAGAGAAATACAATGAAGTAGTTGACCATTTTCCTATTTTCCTATAGTCCGGAACATTCCATTCCCCACTCCGAATGATTGCACTTCCATCAATACTCAAAGGGAAACTAAGTTTCAGAATAGCATCATCCCCAACAAAATCCTAAAGAAACTTCATGTTAGAGGGCTAGTGATCTAGAAAAAGTTTATTGTTATTTTCACTCCCCAAATGAAATTTAGTAAGACTAAGAAAATACTCTTTAGAGTTTTTGCAAACAACTAATATATAGAAGAATTGAAGATAAAAAAACAGAATGAAGCTTTGAGGAGATATTTCTCACTCACCCATTATACCCATAAAGTATCTTTGTTACTGGCTACATCCCATCCATTATGTAAGAGAGAAGCAAGGAAAATATAACTGATTCTTCTAATGCCTAACAACACTTCCTTTTGGGAGTATTAACTCTCTCCCATTTCAATATGTGAAGCATATAAGTTTCCTTATATCTGTCCCAGAGAAAATCCCGACAAAGTTTTTCACTATCCTCCACAGTAGACCTTAGGATGGAAAAAGAATAAAAACAATGAAGATAGATTTGAATAAAGGGATGCTTCTAAAATGTATTAATGAAATGGCATTGTTAATTTCTTTTAAATATAACAACTTCACTTCAATTTCATGATTAATTGGCATGTAAAGGTGAATAAGGAGAAAAAATCCTAATCGTATCCACTTGAAAGGATGTTTTAGGGAGAAAAGAGACATGAAGCCACATAAAGAGTGAGTTTTTAACCTTATCGTTCAATGGAAATAAGAAATATATGTAGTATGATTGCTAAAGGAATAGTTATCAAATTGAATATGTTTAGTATATATATATATATATATATATATATATATATATATATATATATATATATATATATATATATATATATATATATACACGCCCTAAGCCTTTTTTCATTAAACTTGAAAATATTCTTTCCAATGTTAAATGTTGAATGACTTGCATGAGATTAGGATATTTCTAGTTGATAATAGAAATTTGACTCTACCAAAACTAAATTGTTGTCTTACTTTAGCACAACCAATCATTCCTTTCTAGTTTGTATGCGAGCCTTTTTATTAGTAGGTTACATTTCCTTCTTATCAGTTGGAAATCCCATTTTTATATGCATGGTCTAGACTTGATATCCCCTTTCTCTACTTGAAATCAAATCATTATCAACCACCAAAATTGACCCATTTAAATGGAAAAAATCATAAACGTAAGACGCCACTTAACCCAAATTTATTCCTACTCTATTTAAGGTCAAATTGATTTAATTCAACTATAACAATATATGGTCTTTAGATTATTTGTATGAAGACAATTGGAGTATGAATTTTGGTTGGATGACAAGAAAAATTCTGCACACATCTACTTTACCTAAACATAAGATGGGTTCAATAAAATGTTAAGTGCAATATTCCAATTGCCCATTTCACTTATTTAGTAGAATTTTTAGGTGGTTGTACCAATTTCTAATCAATAAAACACAAATGGTAGGATACAAGAACACTCTTTGGTAATCTAATCACTTTTTACTACTTAGATTTCTACTTGCAACTGAACACTAGGAAAAACTGTCAAAAATATTCTAATTATACAAATAAAGTTCAAATATAGAATTTGGTAAGTGTATCCTTTCTTTGGCCTCTTTCATCACCTAGACATCATTGAAGCCTATTTATTTAAAGATTTTTCCCTTGGTCCATCACATTCACACATTTCTAGACAAAAATCCACACCATTCGGTCATATCCCTTTAGGAAACAAACATGTGAAACCATGTAGTACATTCCAACATAATTAGATGATCTCGCATAAAAGGTAGTGGTGCTACATATGTGTCTTTTCTTTCTCTTCCTTTCTTCATTTTCATATGTTTATCATATAGTGGGTGATAATATAAATTTTTTTCCTTATGAGCATTATTCAAAGGACCATCATTGTGGTGTACAAATCACAGAAACATGAATTACTTAAGCGGAAGCGTTCGTAAGCAGCGGATTACTGAAAATCACTAAAAATTAAAACCTTTTTATAAAGAGATCCAAAAAAGGGAAAACTCTTTCAAAAAGAACCAAAGTATCTCAATTACATTCTGGTTCATAAGTACATGTCCAGTATCATCTCTTCTCGAGGATTACAAGCATCAACTGCCCTGTTAAAACTCTACATAGGCAGTATAAGAACCTCGAGGCATCAAGTCAAAATCTCAGATCGATTCATTAAACTAACTACTGACTCCGAGGACCTGAGAGTACATATACGACACATAAGACTCTATGTATACATATACAAGACATGACAACCAGTGTCTCCACTTGAGAATATCACTGTTGTCCCTGTTGCTATTGCTGCTCTTCCCCTACTATAGGGTGTCTGCCTCTTCTTCCGCGTCTACCTAAAAAGTGTTGGTGACCAACGGAGTGAGACCCAATCCCAGTGAGAGATATAACTCTCCACCAAAAACATTATTATTGCAGTTTAATAGAATAAAACTGAGCAGAGGAATCATTTATATTCAATAGTAGGTGATTTATTGTCTAAAAAGATTAGAGCAATATTCTTATTCAAAGCATTTCAACTATAACTTGTTAAAGCAACATATCATTTATCCAATAAGAAATATGAAGAATGTGTATAACATCTATCCATCTAAGATATGCTAAGAAAGGTAACATCAACCAGTGATTCTCGTATTTCAACCTTAAGCAAATACACTACACGGCTGATTATATTTTACAATCATACTTAAGCCCTGAGGAAATGAGGTATACCGCTCATACTCCAACCGATCACTGTGAAGTCAAAATCGGTTCCATACATAGGTCAATGGAAGAGCTGAACTCCATGACCTCATCTTCCTCAGTCAGTATGAGTACAACATGTAGGACATCTCGTGTCTCTGCTACATAGCTTTCCAGGGTATACTGGCAACTTCGCTATAGATCTACAGCGGCGGCTGTACTCTCTTCGCAATCGAGAGATTTCATGTTTTTTCACATCGATCTGTCATTAAACATCATCAGGAGATTCATGATACATCCATCCTGGCACATATAATGAAGGATTGAGAGATTTAATGTTTATCTTCCATCAATCCCACATTAGGGCATAAGGATATTCACGCCCATAACCCCTACATACTCAACAGTATGTACTCTAGGATATCCCATAGGAAACCTATTTCACCATCACCAACTACTGACGATGATAGATTCTATGGTCAGGGATCTACATGATAAAATTTCACTTGATTAATTAAGTACATTACCATATTCTTTTAGCATCAGTTAGGTTTTGAAACATTATTATAACAAATGCTACAAAGAATGTGTAATACTTCTATCAAATACTTTTCAAGACTTATTAAAGCATTGGGATCTCAATCCCTCATGTCATCATGATTATGGAAAATGGGTATTCAAACCCTCAGTTCATCAAAGAACACTTGTTACCACTTATCAGGTAACTAATACCTTCAAGTCATCTGACCAAGGTAAACATGATACTTGTTACACAAGCATCTCACATGGCTCTCAAGGCCCATTTCATCTCTTATTACCTCTCACTAGGCAACAAAACATGTTATGGCTCACAAGGCCCATTAACAATTTCAATAAATGACACATCATAGCTCATACCTAGCTATGCTCATCATCTCATGATACCTGCATGGTCAGAACACATGATGACAGTTATATCAATTACATATCAACATCATGCTATACAAGGGTAACACCACTAATCCTTTATTAGGGTTAGGGTTTCCCAATTCATGTCAATTAGAGATACTCATCCCATTATCCATCATTAGGGCTATGGTTAATCATCCCATTGCCCAAAATTAGGGTTTCATGTACTATAACCCAAAATTAGGGTTTCTCATACCTTTACCCTATATTAGGGTTTTACACATCATTACCCTGAATTAGGGTTTCTTACAACATTTCCCCAAATTAGGATTCCATGAAGCTTTACCCAGATTTAGGGTTTCATGAAACATCCTCTTTTAAATTAGGGTTTACCAATAAAATACCCTGAATTAGGGTTTATCATATGATTACCCTAAATTAGGGTTACATCATCACCCTAGATTAGGGTTTCACTTAGCATTGCCCTAAATTAGGGTTAGGGTTCATTAACCTTCTCGATTAGGGTTTTATGATCTCATCATCCTGGATCATACCCTAATTACATATTTCGTTTTGAAAGTGTTGAAGATTAATCACTACATGATTATCACTCATGTATGAGTTCCTCTCTCTCATCCTTTCTAGGATGTTAATTATTTCAATCTTGATTAAGTTGAACCAATTTGAATGAAGGGTTAGCATAGTGTATTAAGTCATTACTTCCATAAGTATCAAAGGTTAACCACTCTAAAGGTACTAATCATCTAAGTACTTTAGAGGTACAACCACTGGATTTAACTTGGATATATGCTATTTAGCAATCAAGGGATTAATTGGTCTTTCATAACTTTGAAACTATTAAATTTTCAAATGATTTTGTTACTTTTGAACCTTCAAACGGTCTTGAGGTACTTGACCTCCATACGGTCTTGAGGTGCTTGACCTCCATACGGTCTTGAGGTGCTTGGCCTCCATTCGGTCTTGAGGTGCTTGACCTCCATTCGATCAACTCTCCCAAATGGTCAACATGACCAAATGGTTTTGAAGATCAAATTACCCATTCGATCTTGATCAACTTTACCCATTCGATCTTGATTGATTTTACCCATTCAGTCTTGATCACTTTTACCCATTCGGTCTTGATTGATTTTACCCATTCGGTCTTAATCAATTTTACCCATTCAGTCTTGATTGGTTTTACCCATTCGGTCTTGATCAATTCCATCAATTAAGGCTTCAATCAATTCAATCGATTGGAGTTTGTAATCAGTGGATTATCCATAACTGAACCTATTACGAGTCAATCAATTAGAACCATTAGATCATCATCTAACCATGATATCTCCTGACCTCAAATGGTCTTGAGCTCATTTTACCTCAAATGGTCTTGATACCGTTGGTGTCAAACGGTCTTGAGACCGTTTGTTTACCAAACGATCTTGAGATCGTTTAGTCTCAAGACATGAAACTGTTTGCTTAAGATATTAGATTGAGGTGTGTGATTAGGATGATGTCATAATCCTCAAGCTCTGATCCTTCAAAGTCTACTTCCATTCTTATGGTGATTCCATCAATTAACCAAAGGAAGTTCAATAAGAACAAAACGGTCAATCATGAAATGAAGAATTGAATGCAATAATAGCATTTAAGGGTTCAAGTTATATAACCCGCCTTCAAAATTGAATCCAAGCTTCAACCTTCACATCCTAAATGGTGAATGAAGCTTCCTCAACTTCACAAGGCTCGTCCTCAAGTCTTTGAGTGAAATGAATGGCTAGGGTTGAACATTGAATGAAGAAAACAAGAAAATAAGCATTGCAAATCGATTTCCACCATGAAATCAAGGTTGAAGATGACTATGGAGCTTATCTACAGGTTCGGGCACATCCTCCTGTTTCTCCTAAGATCCCTTGTATTTAACCAAAGCAAGGAGAGAAAGAAAATCCGAAAAAGAGTCTTCAAGTGGGTGGAAAATGAAGTGTTTATAAGGGACTTTCAATGAAAGAGAAAGTGATATAAAAATCCTTTAACTCCCAAAATTGGTGCCACATCCCCCCCTCAAATCCTTACATGCAAAGCCATCTTACCCACCTTCTAATTCCTCTTCATTATCCATGAATTAAAAGAAAGCAAATTAAGCACCTTAATTCATATAATACTAATATCCCATATTTAGTGGGTATTACTTTTTAGTTTACTAATGTGAGTGGGCTCTCCACTTACTTAGGATATTTTGGTGCCATAGCAAGGCACAAGGACTTCCACACTTATCCAAATTCAGCCTTCACATATTTGGTTGAAGGGAACTCCCATTAATATATTTATTTTTGCATGAAATTGAATTATGTTTCCAATTATGCTTAAATCTTGATTATTTTAATATCAAGATTCTCTCTCCTCCAAAATGATTCAAATGAGACTCGCTTATCATTTTATTTTCTCTACATGATGCCAAGAAACATTAGGGACTCTTTATGAGTGACATTTTGCATATTGAACCCTAGGTTTTGGGTAAATTGCACATTACACCAAAACTAGGTTTTAATGCACAAACATTGCTTAATAGGCTCTTTCTTGGTACTCAGGCTTCTACAAGCCATACCTCTGCATCATTTTCATTCTTATGATGCTTCAACACCTAAGGAACATTTTATCATGTACAATTTGTAAGTTAACCCCTCAACTTGGGTAATTGGCACTTTAGTCCAAAACAGACAAAACAGTGTTTCAACATTATTCAAAAAGGACTAAAATTGAAACATAAGTTCCTCATGAGCCTTAATTACTTTTCAAGAGATAAGAGCAAGTATATAATTTAACTTTATTAACAAAACATCTAGGGTTAAGGCATAATCCAGGTCAGGGATGTTACAAATTATCCACCCCTAATAGGGATTTCATCCCCAAAATCATCAAGAGAAAAGAGAAGGGTACTTCCTCCTCATCTCTTCCTCCAGCTCCCACGTGGATTCTTCAATGCCACGATGATGCCAGAGAACTTCCACAAGACATATGTCTTTCTTTTTCAACTTTTTAATTCTTTTATCAAGGATCATCACAGGTCCTTTAACATATGATATATCATCATTTAGTTCTACCTCCACAGGTTGTAAAACTAATTATGTGTCAGGATGACACTTTCTCAGCATGGAGATATGGAACAATGGATGAAACTTATGTAGATCAGGTGGCAACTCTAGCTTATAGGCTACCTTTCTAATCCATTCAATGATTGGATAAGGCCCCATAAATCTAGGAGCTAACTTTCCTTTCTTTCCAAATCTAAGAACACCTTTCCAAGGTGAGACCTTGAGATATACTCTGTCTCCAACTTGGAATTCTAAAGGTCTTCTCTGTTTGTTGGCGTATGATTTTTGACTATCTTGTGCAGTCTTCAATTGTTGTTGTATTACTTTAATCTTCTCAGTTGTCTGCTGCACAAGCTCAGGACCCAAAAGTTGATATTCTCCTGTTTCATACCAACATAAAGGAGATCTACAACGTCTACCATATAACGCTTCATATGGTGCCATATCAATACTGTGCTGATAGCTATTATTGTAAGCAAATTCTATCAAGCTCAGGTGTAGATCCCAACTTCCTACAAACTGAAGGACACATGCCCTAAGCAAATCCTCTAAAGTTTGTATGGTCCTCTCAGATTGTCCATCTGTCTGTGGGTGAAAGACAGTACTAAACCTTAACTGTGTACCCAAAGCTTTATGTAGTCGTTCCCAAAAATGACTCGTGAACTGGGGGCCTCTATCAGAAATGATAGTAGCTGGGACCTCGTGCAACCGCACTATCTCATCTACATAAATATGTGCAAGCTTGTCAGCAGTGTAGGTTGTTTTAACAGGAAGGAAATGTGTTGTCTTAGTCAACCTATCAACTATCACCCATATGGAATAATGACCTTTGGTTGTTCTAGGAAAACCAACCACAAAGTCCATGGTCACATGATCCCATTTCCACTGTGGTATAGGTAAGGGTTGCATTGTTCCTGTGGGCTTCTAATGTTCATCTTTAACCTACTGACACACCAGACACCGCATAACAAACTCAGCTACATCTTTCTTCAATCCTAGCCACCAATACATATCTTTCAAGTTATGATACATTTTGGTACTCCCTGGATGCATTGCATACATCAAAGAATGAGCTTCCTCCAAGACTAACGTCCTTAAGTCATTGGCATCAGGTACTACCATTCTACCATGGTAACAGACTACTTGATCCTTTGACTCATGAAAGCCATCTCGATTCTCACTACCATACTTTGACCTGATTTTCTGTACTACAATATCAACTTGTTGTGCTTCTTTAATCTGCTGTCTCAGAATAGGTTTCACTTGTATCTCAGCTAACAACCCATCTAACAATGATACTTTAAGTTGTACATTGTTTTGCCTCATAGAGATAAGCATATCTCTCTTAGAGCACACTAAGGAGTTCAACTGTGCTTTATCTGAGGCTGGTGATGATGATTTCCTACTTAATGCATCAACCACTACATTGGCCTTCTCTGGATGATAATCAATTTTACAATCGTAGTCCTTGATTAACTCCATCCAGCGGCATTGTCTCATGTTCAACTCATGTTGTGAGAAGATATATTTAAGATTCTTATGGTCTGTGAAAATCTGGAATGTTTCTCCATAGAGATAATGTCTCCAGATCTTCAAAGCATGGACCACAATAGCTAACTCTAGATCATGGGTTGGATAATTCTCCTCGTGTTTCTTAAGCTGTCGAGAGGCAAAAGAAATCACTTGATTTTCCTGCATCAACACACATCCTAGACCATTCTTATATGCATCACAGAAAACTATGTACCCCTTCCCTTGCTCAGGTAACACTAGCACTGGTGCACTTGTTAACCTTTCTTTCAACAACTCGAAAGAATGTTGACACTTGTCATTCTAGACAAACGGAACCTCCTTCCTGGTCAACTTGGTTAGGGGTAAAGCTATAGAACTAAAGTTCTTAATGAACCTCCTGTAATAGCCTGCCAATCCTAGGAAATTGCGCATCTCCATCAGTGTTTTTGGCTGATCCCATTGTAGGACAGATTCTACCTTCTTAGGATCAACACAGATACCTGAGGCGGATATTACGTGTCCTAGAAAAGAAACTTCTGGTAACCAGAACTCGCATTTGCTAAACTTAGCATACAACTTATGCTTTCTTAGCAAAGTCAAAGCTTGACGGAGGTGCTGCTCATGCTGTTGAGCATCTCTATTGTATATCAAGATGTCATCTATGAAGACTACTATAAACTGATCAAGAAAAGGTCAAAAGATTCTATTCATGAGTTCCATGAATGCAGCTGGTGCATTAGTTAGTCCAAACGACATAACTATGAACTCATAGTGACCATACCTTGTCCTAAAGGAAGACTTAGGTATGTCACTCTCCTTGATACGCAACTAATGGTATCCTGACCTCAGATCTATCTTAGAGAAGATAGTTGCACCACATAACTAATCAAACAGGTCATCGATCCTTGGCAGAGGATACTTGTTCTTTATGGTTACTTTATTCAACTGTTTGTAATCAATGCATAACCACATTGATCCGTCCTTCTTATTAACAAAGAGAACCGGAGCACCCCATGGTGAAGTACTCGGTCAGATAAAACCCTTCTCAAGCAACTCTTGTAGTTGTTTCTTAAGCTCTGCCATCTCAGTAGGTGGCATTCTATACGGTGTTTGTGATATTGGTTGCGTTCCCAAGATTATATTAATCTCGAAATCAATCTCTCGAGGTGGAGGAACACCTGAAAGTTCCTCAGGAAACACATCTTCAAACTCCCTAACTATCAGAACTTCAGAAAGATCAGAACTCTCTATTGTGGTGTCAACCACATGTGCCAGGAATGCAAGGCATCCTTGCCTCATCAGCTTCTCAACTACCATAGCTGACACAAGATAGGTTGGAAGAATTTTTCTATCTCCCTGAAAGATCCATGTGTCACTATCATTTGTGAACACGGCTTGCTTGGAACTACAATCCAAGACAACCTTATACTTTTCTAGGGTGTCCATCCCAAGGATTGTATCGAAACCCTGCATCTCAAGTGGTATAAGATCCACCTGAATGCGATGTTCAGAAAAGGAAAGAGTGCAGGGAGAGCATACCTCCCGCAACACTACATATCAAAGAAAAGGAGTTTGCAACATCAAACTCTCTGCCCTATGACCAACTGTCATATTGCAATCAAGAATCACTTCTCGAGTGATAAAGGAATGCATAGCACCTAGATCAATTAAAACAGATACGAAGCAGGATGAAGACAAATCAGAATGAGATAGTTCCGTTTGACCTGTTACCACTCAAGGGTTGACTACTAATTTGGGTTGATTCATCACATAGAATCTCGCCGTTGCTTGTTGTTGACCCTGTGCTTGGTTGTTGGGTGCTGACAAACCAACTTGTGATGCCTGTCCACATCCTCGAGCGCCACTAGAAAACTGTCTCCTCTGAGAGCCTTGCTGATTCTGTCTCGGAGGTTGAGTCACACTCACGTGTCTAACTCGACAATCTTTCATCAAATGCCCCATCTTCCCACACTTGTAATAGCTTTTGTTCTCCCATTGTGGCATGGGTGGTCCTATTACTGACATTGAGTTTGAGTTGTGGGATCCCTCTAGTAGTAAACTACGACCTCTACCCCTGCTTGACGTCCATTGCGTCTAAGTATTGAATCTTGGTGGTGTTGCCGGCGCAGAAAACCTCGACTTCTTAAAGATCTCGAACCTCTGTACTTGGAACTGAGTGTACACCTTCTTATCACTAGTCTGTCGCTTCTCGATCACCAACCTCTCTAAACGTCTCATAGACTCCACGAAGGTAGCAAACCTCTCCCTGTTCTCTAGAGTAGATACATGAGTGGTTAATTCAACATTTAACCCCTTCTCAAAATGTTGAATTCTTTCCTCCTCCGTAGCTGCCATATGCAGATAGAACCGCAGAAGCTCCATGAACTTAGCCTCATACTCGCTAATGTTCATCGGTCATTATCTTATCCTTTCAAACTCAGATATCTTCTCATCTAAGTAAGTCTTAGGGAAGTATCTAATGACAAATTCTCATCGGAATTCTTCCCATCCGACTTCAACACCTGGCCTTTTGCCTTCTTCAATAGTCAACCAGTGACCAACACTCCATTTCAGCAGTTACACCGCATGCCTAACCTTCTCAACTTCTAGAATATTAAGGATTCTAAAGGCCTTCTCCAATTCAGTCAGCCACATGTCTGCATCTGCTGGGTCAGATGTACTAGCATACTCTATGGCTCCTACCCGGCGAAGCCTCTCAAAAGTTTTACCAGCTCTCTATCCCTCATTATGGGCTGGTGCCCTCGGTGTAGGTGGTGGCATCCTATTCACCATGTGCATCATTGTTTCCATGAACTTCCCAAACAAAGAGTTGAAAGTTGGATTTTCTATCATGGCTGGGTCAAACTGGGGCTGTTCAGGTACATGTTCCTCCCTAGTATGGTCCCTTTCACCTCTCCCCAGTGCAGCAACACTGCTCTCAGCAGCATGTTCTTCATGTGATCCAAACATCTTCAAGTTCTTCTTCTCCTATTATATGAGCAGAAGTCACTATCAAATAAACTGGAAGACACTAGAACAAACTCAATGACTCAATCCTATGTCTTTGTAGACTCAGCGAACCTAGAGCTTTGATACCACTAACTTGTGGCATACAAATCACAGAAACATGAATTACTTAAGCGGAAGCGTTCGTAAGTAGCAGATTACTGAAACTCACTAAAAATTAAAACCTTTTTATAAAGAGATCCGACAAAGGAAAAACTCTTACAAAAAGAACCAAAGTATCTCAATTACATTCTAGTTCA
Source organism: Alisma plantago-aquatica (assembly GCA_963693085.1). Classification (NCBI taxonomy): domain Eukaryota; kingdom Viridiplantae; phylum Streptophyta; class Magnoliopsida; order Alismatales; family Alismataceae; genus Alisma; species Alisma plantago-aquatica. The sequence goes on along the minus strand of OY856410.1, from coordinate 139,221,717 downwards.
CAAGTACATGTCCAGTATCATCTCTTCTCAAAGATTACAAGCATCAATTGCCCTGTTAAAACTCTACATAGGTAGTATAAGAACCTCAAGGCATCAAGTCAAAATCTCAGATTGATTCATTAAACTAACTACTGACTCTGAGGACCTGAGAGTACAGAGACAACACGTAGGACTCTATGTACACATATACAAGACATGACAACCTATGTTTCCACTTGAGAATATCATTGTTGTCCCTGTTGCTGCTGCTGCTCTTCCCCTGCTATAAGGTTTCTTCCTCTTCTTCCACATCTACCTAAAAAGTGTTGGTGACCAACAGAGTGAGACCCAGTCCCAGCGAGAGATATAACTCTCCTCCAAAAACATTATTATTGCAGTTTAATAGAATAAAACTGAGCAGAGGAATCATTTATATTCAACAGCAGGTGATTTATTATCTAAAACAATTAGAGCAATATTCTTATTCAAAGCATTTCAGCTATAACTTGTTAAAGCAACATATCATTTATCCAATAAGGAATATGAAGAACATGTATAACATTTATCCATCTAAGATATGCTAAGCAAGGTAACATCAACCAGTGATTCTCATATTTCAACCTTAAGCAAATATGCTACACGGCTGATTATATTTTACAATCATACTTAAGCCCTGAGGAAATGAGGTATACCACTCATACTCCAACTGATTACTGTGAAGTCAAAATCGGTTCCATATATAGGTCAATGGAAGATCTGGAATCCATGACCTCATCCTCCCCAGTCAGTATGAGTATAACATGCAGGATATCTCGTGTCTCAGCTACGTAGCTTTCCAGGGTATACTGGCAACTTCGCTATAGAGCTACAGTGGTGGCTGCACTCTCTTCGCAATTGAGAGATTTCATGTTTTCTCACATCGATCCGTCATTAAACATCATTGAGAGATTCATGATACATCCATCCCGGCACATATAATGAAGGATTGAGAGATTTAATGCTTATCTTCCATCAATCCCACATTAGGGTGTAAGGATATTCGTGCCCATAACCCCTACATACTCAACAGTATGCACTCCAGGAGATCCCATAGGAAAACCTATTTCACCATAACCAACTACTGACGATGATAGATTCTTTGGTCAGGGATCTACATGATAAGATTTCACTTGATTAATTAAGTACATTACCATATTCTTTTAGCATCAGTCAGATTTTCAAACATTGTTATAACAAATGCTACAAATAATGTGTAATACTTCTATCAAGTACTTTTCAAGACTTATTAAAGCATTGGGATCTCAATCCCTCATCTCATCATGCTTATGGAAAATGGGTATTCAAACCCTCAGTTCATCAAAGAACACTTGTTACCACTTATCAAGTAACTAATACCTTCAAGTCATCTGACCAAGGTAAACATGATACTTGTTACACAAGCATCTCACATGGCTCTCAAGGCCTGTTTCATCTCTTATTACCTATCACTAGGCAACAAAGCATGTTATGGCTCACAAGGCCCATTAATAATTTCAATAAATGAAACAGCATAGCTCATACCTGGCTATGCTCATCATCTCATGATACCTGCATGGTCAGAACGCATGATGATAGTTATATCAATTACATATCAGCATCATGCTATATACAAGGGTAACACCACTAATCCTTTATTAGGGTTAGGGTTTCCTAATTCATGTCAATTAGAGATACTCATCCCATTATCCATCATTAGGGCTATGGTTAATCATATCATTGCCCAAAATTAGGGTTTCATGTACAATAACCCAAAATTAGGGTTTCTCATACCTTTATCATGTATTAGGGTTTTACACATCATTACCATGAATCAGGGTTTCTTACAACATTTCCCCAAATTAGGATTCCATGAAGCTTTACCTGGATTTAGGGTTTCATGAAACATCCTCTATTAAATTAGGGTTTACCAATAAAATACCCTGAATTAGGGTTTATCATATGATTACCCTAAATTAGGGTTACATCATCACCCTAGATTAGGGTTTCACTTAGCATTGCCCTAAATTAGGGTTAGGGTTCATTAACCTTCTCGATTAGGGTTTTATGATCTCATCATCCGGGATCATACCCTAATTACATATTTCATTTTGAAAGTGTTGAAGATTAATCACTACATGATTATCACTCATGTATGAGTTCATCTCTCTCATCCTTTCTAGGATGTTAATTATTTCAATCTTGATTAAGTTGAACCAAATTGAATGAAGGGTTAGCATAGTGTATTAAGTCATTGCTTCCATAAGCATCAAAGGTTAACCACTATAAAGGTACTAATCATCTAAGTACTTTATAGGTACAACCACTAGATATAACTTGGATATATGCTATTTAACAGTCAAGGGATTAATTGGTCTTTCAAAACTTTGAAACTATTAAATTTCCAAACGGTTTTGTTACTTTTGAACCTTCAAACGGTCTTGAGGTACTTGACCTCCATACGGTCTTGAGGTGCTTGACCTCCATACGGTCGTAAGGTGCTTGGCATCCATTCTGTCTTGAGGTGCTTGACCTCCATTCGGTCAACTCTCCCAAATGGTCAACATGACCAAACAGTTTTGAAAATCAAATTACCCATTCGATCTTGATCAACTTTACCCATTCAATCTTGATTGATTTTACCCATTCAGTCTTGATCACTTTTACCCATTCAGTCTTTATTGATTCCCATTCGATCTTAATCAATTTTACCCATTCGGTCTTGATTGGTTTTACCCATTCGGTCTTGATCAATTCCATCAATTGAGGCTTCAATCAATTCAATCGATTGGAGTTTGTAATCAGTGGATTATCCGTCACTGAACCTATTACGAGTCAATCAATTAGAACCATTAGATCATCGTCAAACCATGATATCTCCTGACCTCAAATGGTATTGAGGTCATTTGACCTCAAACGGTCTTGAGACCGTTTGGTGTCAAACGGTCTTGAGACCGTTTGTTCACCAAACGATCTTGAGATCGTTTAGTCCCAAGAGATGAAACCGTTTGCTTAAGATATTAGATTGAGGTGTGTGCTTAGGATGATTTCATCATCCTTAAGATTCTATCCTTCAAATTCTACTGCCATTCTTATGGTGATTCCATCAATTAGCCAAAGGAATTTCAAGAAGAACAAAATGATCAATCATGAAATGAAGAATTGAATGCAATAATAGCATTTTAGGGTTCAAGTTATATAACCCTCCTTTGAAATTGAATCCAAGCTTCAACCTTCACGTAATTAATGGTGAATGAAGCTTCCTCGACTTCATAAGGCTCGTCCTCAATTCTTTGAGTGAAATGAATGGGTAGGTTGAAGATTGAATGAAGAAAACAAGAAAATAAGCATTGAAAAACGATTTCCACCATGAAATCAAGGTTGAAGATGACTATGGAGCTTACCTACAGGTTGGCGCACGTCCTCCTATTGCTCCTAAGCTCCCTTGTGTTCAACCAAAGCAAGGAGAGAAAGAAAATCTGAAAAAGAGTCTTCAAGTGGGTGGAAAATGAAGTGTTTATAAGGGAATTTCAATGAAAGAGAAAGTGATATAAAAATCCTTTAACTCCCAAAATTGGTGCCACATCCCCCCCTCAAATCCTTGCATGCAAAGACAAATTCCCCAACTTCAAATTCCTCTTCATTATCCATGAATTAAAAGAAAGCAAATTAAGCACCTTAATTCATATAATACTAATATCCCATATTTAGTGGATATTACTTTTTAGTTTACTAATGTGAGTGGGCTCTCCACTCACTTAGGATATTTTCGATGCCATAGCAAGGCACAAGGACGTCCACACTTATAAAAATTCAGCCTGCACATATTTGGTTGAAGGGCACTCCCATTAATATATTTATTTTTGCATTAAATTGAATTATGTTTCCAATTATGCTTAAATCTTGATTATTTTAACATCAAGATTCTCTCTCCTCCAAAATGATTCAAATGAGACACCCTTATCATTTTATTTTCTCTACATGATGCCAAGAAACATTAGGGACTCTCTAGGAGTGACATTTTGTATATTGAACTCTAGGTTTTGGATAAATTGCACATTACACCAAAACTAGGTTTTAATGCACAAACATTGCTTAATAGGCTCTTTCTTGGTACTCAGGCTTCTACAAGCCATAACTCTGCATCATTTTCATTATTATGATGCTTCAACACATGAGGAACATTTTATCATGTAAAATTTGCAAGTTAACCCCTCAACTTGGGTAATTTGCACTTTTAGTCCAAAACTCCAAAACAGACAAAACATTGTTTCAACATTATTCAAAAAGGACTAAAATTGAAACATAAGTTCCTCATGAGACTTAATTACTTTTCAAGAGATAAGAGCAAGTATATAATTTAACTTTATTAACAAAACATCTAGGGTTAAGGCATAACCCAGGTCAGGGATGTTACAATCATCCTTACATATTTGGTTTTAATTCTTTATTATATAAGACAATCCACTTTTAGAAAGACATCTAGGTGATTATGCCTTATTCATGTACACATTGATACCTTGACGTACCTATAAAGATGTATTATACTATTTATTATTCTTTTGGAGTCCTTCTATATGTCACTTTATTCATGTCAAGTAAATGTGGTGCATCTATTATTTTTGTTAAAAAATTCTGCTATTTCATTATCCGAACACCTAGGAGGGTGGTAAATCAAGATGGCAACTGGGATTCAAACCCGGGTTCCTTTGTTAGGGGCCACTGTGCTTGACCACATGAGCCACTCCTTGTTGGCAACAACCTAATACATTATGCATGTACATATATATGTATATATATACATATATATGTAAATACACACACAGATATATATATATATGTATATATACATATATATATGTATATATACATACACATATATATATGTATATATACATATATGTTTATATATATATATATATATATATATATATATATATATATATATATATATATATATATATTGCCGACAAGGAGTGGCTCAAGTGGTCAAACACATTGTCTCCTAACAAAGGGACACGGGCTTGAATCCCAGTTGCCACCTTGATTTATCACCCTCCTAGGCGTTCGGCCTCCACCACGGACGTGGGAAGGGGGATAAATCTTTCTCTCTTAATCCCACAATATATATATATATATATATATATATATATATATATATATGTATATGTATATATATATATATATATATAGTAACATCCCTGACCTGGGTTAAGACTTAACCCTAAAGGTTTTTCTTAAGTAAGTCATTTATATTCTTGTCTTTATTTTTTTGAAAAGTAATTAAGGCTCAAGATCCTTAGTATTCCAAATGTTGACAAAGTCAAACATGTTCTTTACCTTTTGAAGGGTAGTGCTGGCCATTGGTGGGCCATAGAAGAAGTAAAAAGGAATGATGAAGAGGTTGGTTGGGAGGAATTTTGTCAAGAATTCATCAATAAGTATTTTCCAAGAACATACTTAGACGAAAAGATCTCACAGTTTGAGAAGGTTCGACAGGGAACCATGTCAATAAATGAATATGAAGCTAGGTTTATGGAACTTTTACAGTTTTGTCCTCAAATGGCTGCTACTGAGCAGGAGAAGATTCGACATTTTGAGAAAGGACTGAATGATGAGGTGTCTATCTCGGCAGCTGCATTAGAAAGTAGAGAGAAATTTTCCACATTTGTGGAATCAGTTCAGAGACTAGAAAGGTCTGTGACAAAGAAACATGAGGCAAACCTCAAAAGGAGATTTACACAGTCACAGGAACAGTGGATTGGTGGTACTAAAAAACCAAAGTTTTCGGTAACATCGGTTCAACCACAATATAGTACATCAATGCAGTAATGTGATGAGAACCTATATTTAAGATAATATTCTCTTATATGATTTGAAATTTTTTGTTTCATGTAGAAGAGATGTAAAAGAAATACCCAGAGAAAATCTAAGATATTAAATAGTAAATTTAAAAAGATGTTAAATGTATGAAACATAATATGAAACAAATGCATACTACCTAATTTTAGTTCTTGAATACCCTGTCAAGGTATTCATCTATTGAAGGTAGGGTAAGTATGACAGTCTTAGATTGTTATCTTTCTGACTACCCTGATCAAGTAGTCATTTTGAGACAATCTAAAGAGTATAATGAAGTCAGAGATGTGGCATGGATAATTCTACCACATCCTAATTGATATGGAAAGATCTGAGATAATCATAGACCAACTTATAAACAAAAGAGGATGTTTAGTATGATGCATACCCTGGTCCTTAGACCTAGAAGTAACAATGTTCAATAATGAACTAAGGGTTGGAATACCCTGATATAGTAATCATGATAATGATAATTCTGATAGGTAGTGATATGTAATCATCTCTATAATTTCTATGATGAAGGTAAGGAACTTAAGAGGAAATAAGATTGAATGACACATGAACAATTGAAAGTTCATGCAATAATCTAAAGAGGTCATTTATGTTGGTTACCTGGAAGGGCCAACTGTGAAATCAAACCAGTTATATAAAATACTATGGACATCATATGTTAGGGGTTTATGCTCTGCATAAACATAACATCAACAAGGATGTACTAATTAAAGGAACAATTGTGAAATCATTGTGGGAAAAGCTTATTCAATCTAAAAATGTATTATGATATTTGTAGTACCAAGAGGGTGAAAAATTAGTGAGGTTTGACACCTGAGTTAAATAAGGTAGTGTTAGCTGACATAGAATTAACTCTACAGTTAATAATAAAAAGGACAGTGGAGTATGTGTGTTGTGTGACAGATTCTATGATAACCCTGTACGGAAGGACTTTGTGATGATCAAAGTTCTATGGCCTCTCCATGACATTAAGATGTTAGTTGGAGGCTTGATGATATGATGAATAAATAATATTTGTTTTCCTTTACCTGGGATTTTGGGGATGAAATCCTTATTAGGGGTTTATAATTGTAACATCCCTGACCTGGGTTAAGACTTAACCCTAAAGGTTTTGCTTAAGTAAGTCATTTATATTCTTGTCTTTATTTTTTTGAAAAGTAATTAATGCTCAAGAGGAACTTATGTTTCAATTTTAGTCCTTTTTGAATAATGTTGAAACAATGTTTTACTTGTTTTGGACTAAAGTGCAAATTAATCAAGTTGAGGGGTTAACTTGCAAATGTTTCATGATAAATGTTCCTCAAGTGTTGAAGCATCATAAGAATGAGAATGATGTAGATGCATGGCTTTTGGTAGCTTGAGCACTAAGAAAGAGCTTATTAAGCAATGTTTGTGCATTAAAACCTAGTTTTGGTGTAATGTGCAATTTACCCAAAACATAGGGTTCAATATGCAAAATACCACCTCTAGAGAATAACTCATGTTTCTTGGCATTATGTAGAGAAATTAAATGAGAGGGGTGTCTTATTTGATTCACTTTGGAGGACATAGAATCTTGATATTAAAATAATCAAGATTAAAGCATAATTGAAACCCTAATTCAATTTAATGCAAAAATAAATATATTAATTGAAGTTCCCTTCAACCAAAAATGAGATGGTTGAATTTTCATAAGTGTGAACTTCCTTGTTCCTTGCAAAGTCCACAAAATATCTAAAGTGAGTGGAGAGCCCACTCACATTAGTTAACTAAAAAGTAATATCCACTCAATTTTTGGATATTATTATAATGGTTAAGGTGCTTAATTTGCTTTATTTTAATTCATGGATAATGAAGAGGAATTACAAGGTTGGGGAGATGGTTTCTTATGCAAGGGATGGAGGGGAGCATGTGGCACCAATTTTGGGAGTTAAAAGATTATTATATCACTTTCTCTCTCATTGAAATTTCCTTATAAACATCTCATTTCCAACCCAAATGAAAGGATTTTTCGACCCTTCTTTCTTCCCTTGCTTTGGTTGAACACAAGGGAGCTTAGGATCAACGGTAGGACGTGCCCCAACCTGTAGGTAAGCTCCATAGTCATCTTCAACCTTGATATCATGGTGGAAATTGAAATTCAATGCTTAAATTCTTCTTTTCTCCATTCAATCTTCAACCTTAGCCATTCATTTCACTCAAAGACTTGAGGATGAGCCTTGTGAGGTTCAAAAAGCTTCATTCACTATTGAAGGCGTGAAGCTTGAAGCTTGGATTCAATTTTTAAGGTGGGTTATATAACTTAAACCCTTAAATGTTATTATTACATTCAATTCTTCATCACTTGTTGATCATTTTGTTCTTCTTGAAATTCCTTTGAATAATTGATGAAATTTCCATAAGAATGGCAGTAGATTTTGAAGAATCGAAGCTTGATGATGATTACATCATCATAAGCATATAACTCAATGAATATATTGGGCAAACGGTTTCACTCTTGAGACTAAACGATCTCAAGATCGTTTGGTGAGCAAACAGAGTCAAGATCGTTTGAGGTCATACGACCTCAAGACCATTTAAGGTCAGATGATGTCATTGATTGATGATGATCCAATAATACTTAATTGAATCAATTCCAAAAGGTTCAACACTTTAAGGTTCCTTGAGTACAAACCCTAAATCGGGTTATTGAAAAACCCTATTTGAATTCAACCAAATTCAGTAATTGAATGGGTCAAACGGTCTCAAGACCATTTGACACCAAACGATCTCAAGAACGTTTGGGGTCAAACAACCTCAAGACCATTTGAGGTCAGGTCATGTCATGGTTGAATGGTGATTCAATGGTTTCAATTGAATTAGTTCCAATAATGTCAATAATTGATGGTTTCTTGATTTCAAAACCCTAATTGACGATTTCTTGATTTCAAAACCTTAATTGATGGTTCAAATGGTTTCATCAAAACCATTTGGTCATGTTGACCATTTGGAGGAGTTGACCGTTGGAGGTCTAAACAATTTCAAACATTTTGAGGTGTTGATTCAAAACCATTTAAAGGAGTTGACCGTTTGAAGGAGTTGACCGTTTGGAGGTCTAACAGTTTCAAAACTGTTTGTGATTGATTATATTATATTCAAACAGTCTCAAACCGTTTAAGGACTTTGAATTCAAGACTGTTTGAGGGTCTAACGGTCTTAAGACCGATTGAAGGTGTTGGGACTAAGACCGTTTAAGGCCTAACAGTCTTCAAGACCGTTTGAAGGTTGAAGTTCTTCAAGACCGTTTGAGGGTCAAGGTACTTCAAGACCGCTTGAAGGTCTAATTGACTCAAACCATGTAAGTACAATTAACCCCATGATTGTTGATGATGTTTATCAAAGGTAATTACAATGGTTATACCTTCAAGGTACTTAGGTAATTAGTACCTTTTGAGTGGTTAATCTTTGATGCTTATGGAAGCAATGCCTTAATACATTATGCTAACCCTAAATGAATGCATTTGTACAAAGGGTTAACCTATCCTAATCAAGGGTAATGTCATATGAAACACTAATCAAGGGTAATGTCATATGAAACCCTAATCAAGGGTAATGTCATATGAAACCCTAATCAAGGGTAATGTCATATGAAACCCTAATCAAGGGTAATGTCATATGAAATCCTAATCAAGGGTAATGTGTTATGAAACCCTGATGTAGTGATGTGATGGGAAACTCTAATCTAGGGTGATGTTATGTAATGATATATGAAACTCTACCCTAATATAGGGTGAAGGTATGTGAAACCCTAATTTTGGGTATAGTGCATGAAACCCTAATATTGGGTAATATGATGATAAACCATAACCCTAACTTTGGGCTATGAGTTGAGAAACCCTAATTTCAGGTAAGGCTATGTGAAACCCTGATATAGGGTAATGTTATGTGAAACCCTAATATAGGGTAATGTTATGTAAAATCCTAATTGATAAAGAGGGGAAACCCTATACCTAATAATGGAATAGTGAATAATATATTGGTAGGTGAAACACCTAAAGTGGTTGATAATGGATAACTTTATATCAATAATGCCTTAACCTGAGATGAGACCATATTATTGATAATGGTTGAATGATAAATGTGATAAATGGGTGCATAAAGTATTAGGATGGGAAATGCCCTAATACAAGATAAGTTACAAGTGATGAGGGAAGTGATACATCATGACATGATAGATATCACATTCAGCACCTCAAGGTTGATACACCTTGATGTACTCTAAATCCAATATACTTGAATGAGTAACACATGAAGTGTGTCATGATAATTATTGCATTAAGATGTAATACACTTTGATAAGTGTAGGCTAACATACCTTGAGAAAGGGTTAAGCCAAGATAACAAAGTATGATGTAATCAATATCCTAGAAAAGATGAGAGAGAAACGCATACTTTGTATTGATTATCATTTAATAATAAATGATGAGAATAACTAAGTATGGTTGAATACTTGTGATATTAATGTATGCTCCTAGATGTGTGGAGCAATGAATTAGGGTTTGAATTGATAATATGAACTTGAAACCCTATGCGTCTATAAAGGGAAAACTCTAACTCTAATGGTTGTTGCCTAGTGAGAGGTGACAAGATGTTTAATGGGCCTTGTGAGCCATGTGGATGGTTGTTGCCTAGTGAGAGGTGACAAGATGTCTAATGGGCCTTGTGAGCCATGTGGATAGTTGTTGCCTAGTGAGAGGTAATAAGATGTTTATAAAAGTGTCATGAAAGAAATGATAATGTTCAAATAAACTAGGAAATGGAAATTTAGTAACATAATAATAATAATAAATGGATACAATAATAATAATGAAATCTTACTCTTGCATACTTTATGCTTATAGCCAAATAAGGGCTATAGTGTTTTGAATAATCTTAAAGGAGGTAAGAGGGATACTTGAATTACATAAAGGATGTGAATAAGTATGATGGCTTGACCAAGGTTTAATACCTAGTAAAGGTGATGTGGTATTCAGTGATGATGCGCAGGATTGGCATAGTCCAATGCCTAGAATGAATGCACATGATTGACATAGTTCAATACCTGGAATAATTGCAAAGGATTGGTCATAACCCAATACCCGGAATAATATCACAGGATTGGTAATAACCCAACACCTAGAATAATGTCACAGGATTGGTCATAACCCAATACCTGGAATAATATCACAGGATTGGTAATAACCCAATACCTGGAATAATGACACAGGATTGGTCATAACCCAATACCTGGAATAATATCACAGGATTGGTAATAACCCAATACCTAGAATAATGTCACATGATTGGTCATAACCCAATACCTGGAATAATGACACATGATTGGTAATAACCCAATACCTAGAATAATGTCACATGATTGGCAATAACCCAATACCTGGAATAATTGCACATGATTGGTAATAACCCAATACCTGGAATAATGTCACAGGATTGGTAATAACCCAATGCCTGGAATAATTGTAAAAGATTGGTCATAACCCAATACCTGGAATAATGTCACAAGATTGGTAATAATCCAATGCCTGGAATGGTATCACAGGATTGGTAATAGTCCAATGCCTAGAATGTTTGCACAAGATTGGTAATAATCCAATGCCTGGAATGTTTGCACAGGATTGGTAATAATCCAATGCCTGGAATGTTTGCATAGAATTGGTATAGTCCAATGCCTGGACAAAACATGATGATGTATACTCACATGACTGGAACAATTCAATATTTGGCTTACAGATTGGCTAAGGTCAATAGACAGAAATGATAATGATTCATGGATGACATACCATGATAATGAGTATCTCAGAATAAGCTTAAGATGTTGATATAGTAAGATGGATAAGTGATATACATGTTCTTCATATTCCTTATAAAGTGAATAAATGAATTAATGCTCTATCATAGATAGTTGTAATGCTTTAAGATATGATAATGTTCTAAACTGCTTATCCTCTGATCAGTTTTATTCTATTAAACTGCAATAATAATGTTTCTAGCAGAGAGTTATATCTCTTGCTGGGACAATTTTCAATTGTCTCACCCCCATGAGATCCAACAATTTTAGGTGGACGAGGATGAGGAGGTAAGAACTGTACTACAGAGGAAAGGACAACAACATCAAGCACAATAGTAACATCTCAGGTGGAGATACTGACTGCGTGTCTTATAGATAAGAGTCTTATGTGTCGTCTTTGTACTCTCAGGTCCTTGGAGTCAGTACTTAGTGTTTTCATAATCGATCTGAGATTTTGGCTTGAATGCCTCGAGGTTGTGTATTGCTCATGTGTAGACTTAACAGAGCAATTGATGTATGTAATCCTCGAGAAGAGATGGTTCATGGTATGTACTTGTGAACCAGAATGTACATGTAATACTTTGGTTCTTGTTGCTAAGAGTTTCTTGGAAATGGATCTCTTTGAAAAAAGTTTTAATTTTTAGTGATTTTTGTTAATCCGATGTTAATGATCGCTTCCACTTAGTTAATGACGTTTTGTTCAAACGCTTCGCCACAATTTAGTGGTATCGGAGCTCTAGGTTTGCTGAGTCTACAGAGACATAGGACTAAGGTGTTGAGTCTATTCTAGTGTCCTGTAGTATATCTAATAGTGACTTCTGCCTATGCAGAAGAAGGAAGATAGCTTAAAGATGTCTGGAGAACACGAGGATCATGTTGCTGAAAGCAATGTTGCTGCACTAATAGGAGGTGCAAGGGATCAGGCAAGAGAGGAATCAGTGCCTGAGAATCCCCATTTTGATAAAGCTATGATAGAAAACCCAACCTTTCATTCTCTATTTAGGGAATTCATGACCACAATGATGCATATGGAAGACCGGATGCCAGCAACAACACCTAGGGCATCAAATCCCAACGAGGGACATGGGTCTAGTAAGACTTTTGAACGACTACGTTGAGTAGGAGCTATAGAATATACTGGGACAACTGACCCAGTAGATGTTGATCTATGGCTCACTAAGTTAGAAAAGGCTTTTAAGATCCTTAGTATTCCAGATGTTGACAAAGTCAAACATGTTGTATACCTTTTGAAGGGTAGTGTTGGCCATTGGTGGGACATAGAAGAAGTAAAAAGGAATGATGAAGAGGTTGGTTGGGAGGCATTTTGTTAAGAATTTGTCAATAAGTATTTTCCAAGAACATACTTAGATGAAAAGATCTCAGAGTTTGAGAAGGTTCAGTAGGGAACCATGTCAATAAATGCATATGAAGCTAGGTTTATGGAACTTTTACAGTTTTGTCCTCAAATGGCTGCTACTGAGCAGGAGAAGATTCGATGTTTTGAGAAAGGACTGAATGATGAGGTGTCTATCTCGGCAGCTGCATTAGAAAGTAGAGAGAAATTTGCCACATTTGTGGAATCAGTTCGGAGACTAGAAAGGTCTGTGACAAAGAAACATGAGGCAAACCTCAAAAGGAGATTTACATAGTCACGGGAACAGTGGATTGGTGGTACTAAACAACCAAAGTTTTCGGTAACATCGGTTCAACCACAATATAGTACATCAATGCAGTAATGTGATGAGAACCTATATTTAAGATAATATTCTCTTATATGCTTTGAAAATTTTCATTTCATGTAGAAGAGATGTAAAAGAAATACCCAGAGAAAATCTAAGATATTAAATAGTAAATTTAAAAAGATGTTAAATGTATGAAACATAATATGAAACAAATGCATACTACCTAATTTCAGTTCTTGAATACCCTGGCCAGGTATTCATCTATTGAAGGTAGGGTAAGTATGACACTCTTAGATTGTTATCTTTCTGACTACCCTGATCAAGTAGTCATTTTGAGACAATCTAAAGAGAATAATGAAGTCAGAGATGTGGCATGGATAATTCTACCACATCCTAATTGATATGGAAAGATTTGAGATAATCATAGACCAGCTTATAAACAAAAGAGGATGTTTAGTATGATGTATACCCTGGTCCTTAGACCTAGAAGTAACCATGTTCAGTAATGAACTAAGGGTTGGAATACCCTGATCTAGTAATCATGATAATGATATAATTATGAGAGGTGGTGATATCTAATCATCTCTATAATTTCTATGATGAAGGCAAGGAACTTAAGAGGAAATAAGATTGAATGACACATGAACAATTGAAAGTTCATGCAATAATCTAAAGAGGTAATTTATGTTGGTTACCTGGAATGACCAACTGTGAAATCAAACTAGTTATATAAAATACTATGGACATCATATGTTAGGGGTTTATGCTCTGCATAAACATAACATCGACAAGGATGTACTAATTGAAGGAACGATTGTGAAATCATTGTGGGAAAATCTTATTGAAGCTAAAAATGTATGATGAGATTTGTAGTACCAAGAGGGTGAAAAATTAGTGAGGTTTGACACCTGAGTTAAATAAGGTAGTGTTACCTGACACAGAATTAACTCTACAGTTAATAATAAAAAGGATAGTGGAGTAGGTGTGTTGTGTGACAGATTCTATGATAACCCTGTACGGAAGGACTTTGTGATGATCAAAGTTCTATGGCATCTCCATGACATTAAGATGTTAGTTGGAGGCTTGATGATATGATGAATAAATAATATTTGTTTTCCTTTACTTGGGATTTTGGGGACGAAATCCTTGTTAGGGCTTTATAATTGTAACATCCCTGACCTGGGTTAAGACTTAACCCTAAAGGTTTTGCTTAAGTAAGTCATTTATATTCTTGTCTTTATTTTTTTGAAAAGTAATTAATGCTCAAGAGGAACTTATGTTTCAATTTTAGTCCTTTTTGAATAATGTTGAAACAATGTTTTACTTGTTTTGGACTAAAGTGCAAATTAATCAAGTTGAGGGGTTAACTTGCAAATGTTTCATGATAAATGTTCCTCAAGTGTTGAAGCATCATAAGAATGAGAATGATGTAGATGCATGGCTTTTGGTAGCTTGAGCACTAAGAAAGAGCTTATTAAGCAATGTTTGTGCATTAAAACCTAGTTTTGGTGTAATGTGCAATTTACCCAAAACATAGGGTTCAATATGCAAAATACCACCTCTAGAGAATAACTCATGTTTCTTGGCATTATGTAGAGAAAATAAATGAGAGGGGTGTCTTATTTGATTCACTTTGGAGGACATAGAATCTTGATATTAAAATAATCAAGATTAAAGCATAGTTGAAACCCTAATTCAATTTAATGCAAAAATAAATATATTAATTGAAGTTCCCTTCAACCAAAAATGAGATGGTTGAATTTTCATAAGTGTGAACTTCCTTGTTCCTTGCAAAGTCCAAAAAATATCTAAAGTGAGTGGAGAGCCCACTCACATTAGTTAACTAAAAAGTAATATCCACTCAATTTTTGGATATTATTATTATAATGGTTAAGGTGCTTAATTTGCTTTCTTTTAATTCATGGATAATGAAGAGGAATTACAAGGTTGGGGAGATGGTTTCTTATGCAAGGGATGGAGGGGAGCATGTGGCACCAATTTCGGGAGTTAAAAGATTATTATATCACTTTCTCTCTCATTGAAATTTCCTTATAAACATCTCATTTCCAACCCAAATGAAAGGCTTTTTCGACCCTTCTTTCTTCCCTTGCTTTGGTTGAACACAAGGGAGCTTAGGAGCAACAGTAGGACGTGCCCCAACCTGTAGGTAAGCTCCATAGTCATCTTCAACCTTGATATCATGGTGGAAATTGAAATTCAATGCTTAAATTCTTCTTTTCTCCATTCAATCTTCAACCTTAGCCATTCATTTCACTCAAAGACTTGAGGATGAGCCTTGGGAGGTTCAAAAAGCTTCATTCACTAGTGAAGGCGTGAAGCTTGAAGCTTGGATTCAATTTTGAAGGTGGGTTATATAACTTAAACCCTTAAATGTTATTATTACATTCAATTCTTCATCACTTGTTGATCATTTTGTTCTTCTTGAAATTCCTTTGAATAATTGATGAAATTTCCATAAGAATGGCAGTAGATTTTGAAGAATCGAAGCTTGATGATTATTACATCATCATAAGCATATACCTCAATGAATATATTGGGCAAACGGTTTCACTCTTGAGACTAAACGATCTCAAGATCGTTTGGTGAGCAAACAGAGTCAAGACCGTTTGAGGTCATACGACCTCAAGACCATTTAAGGTCAGATGATGTCATTGATTGATGATGATCCAATAATACTTAATTGAATCAATTCCAAAAGGTTCAACACTTTAAGTTTCCTTGAGTACAAACCCTAAATCGGGTTATTGAAGAAACCCAATTTGAATTCAACCAAATTTAGTAATTGGATGGGTCAAATGGTCTCAAGACCGTTTGACACCAAACGGTCTCAAGACTGTTTGGGGTAAAAAAACCTCAAGACCGTTTGAGGTCAGGTCATGTCATGGTTGAATGGTGATTCAATGGTTTCAATTGAATTAGTTCCAATAATGTCAATAATTGATGGTTTCTTGATTTCAAAACCCTAATTGATTGTTTCTTGATTTCAAAACCCTAATTGATGGTTCAAACGGTTTCATCAAAACCATTTGGTCATGTTGACCATTTGGAGGAGTTGACCATTTGGAGGTCTAAATGGTTTCAAACCGTTTGAGGTGTTGATTCAAAACTGGTTAAAGGAGTTGACCGTTTGAAGGAGTTGACCGTTTGGAGGTCTAACGGTTTCAAAACCGTTTGGGATTAATTATATTATATTCAAACAATCTCAAACTATTTAAGGACTTTGAAGTCAAGATCGTTTGAGGGTCTAACGGTCTTAAGACTGATTGAAGGTCTTGGGACTAAGACCGTTTAAGGCCTAACAGTCTTCAAGACCGTTTGAAGGTTGAAGTACTTTAAGACCGTTTGAGGGTCAAGGTACTTCAAGACCGCTTGAAGGTCTAATTGACTCAAACCATGTAAGTACAATTAACCCCTTGATTGTTGATGATGTTTATCAAAGGTAATTACAATGGTTGTACCTTCAAGGTACTTAGGTAATTAGTACCTTTTGAGTGGTTAATCTTTGATGCTTATGGAAGCAATGCCTTAATGCATTATGCTAACCCTAAATGAATGCATTTGAACAAAGGATTAACCTAACCTAATCAAGGGTAATGTCATATGAAACCCTAATCAAGGGTAATGTCATATGAAACCCTAATCAAGGGTAATGTCATATGAAACCCAAATCAAGGGTAATGTAATATGAAACCCTAATCAAGGGTAATGTGTTATGAAACCCTGATGCAGTGATGTGATGGGAACCTCTAATCTAGGGTGATGTTATGTAATGCTATATGAAACTCTACCCTAATATAGGGTGAAGGTATGTGAAACCCTAATTTTGGGTATATTGCATGAAACCCTAATCTTGGGTAATATGATGATAAACCATAACCCTAACTTTGGGCTATGAGTTGAGAAACTCTAATTTTAGGTAAGGCTATGTGAAACCCTGATATAGGGTAATGTTATGTGAAACCCTAATATAGGGTAATGTTATGTAAAATCCTAATTGATAAAGAGGGGAAACCCTATTCCTAATAATGGAATAGTGAATAATATATTGGTAGGTGAAACACCTAAAGTGGTTGATAATGGATAACATTATATCAATAATGCCTTAACCTGAGATGAGACCATATTATTGATAATGGTTGAATGATAAATGTGATAAATGGGTGCATAAAGTATTA
Source organism: Alisma plantago-aquatica (assembly GCA_963693085.1). NCBI lineage: Eukaryota > Viridiplantae > Streptophyta > Magnoliopsida > Alismatales > Alismataceae > Alisma > Alisma plantago-aquatica. The sequence goes on along the minus strand of OY856410.1, from coordinate 139,204,168 downwards.
GGATGGGAAATGAACTAATACAAGATAAGTTACAAGTGATGAGGGAAGTAATACATTAAGACATGATAGATATCACATTCAGCACCTCAAGGTTGATACACCTTGGTGTACTCTAAATCCAATATACTTGAATGAGTAACACATGAAGTCTGTCATGATAATTATTACATTAAGATGTAATACACTTTGATAAGCGTAGGCTAACATACCTTGAGAAAGGGTTAAGCCAAGATAACAAAGTATGATGTAATCAATATCCTAGAAAAGATGAGAGAGAAACTCATACTTTGTGTTGATTATCATTTAATAATAAATGATGAAAATAAATAAGTATGGTTCAATACTTGTGATATTGATGTATACTCCTAGATGTGTGGAGCAATGAATTAGGATTTGAATTGATAATATGAACTTGAAACTCGATTCGGCTATAAAGGGAAAACTCTAACCCTAATGGTTGTTGCCTAGTGAGAGGTGACAAGATGTTTAATGGGCCTTGTGAGCCATATGGATGGTTGTTGCATAGTGAGAGGTGACAAAATGTCTAATGGGCCTTGTGAGCCATGTGGATAGTTGTTGCCTAGTGAGAGGTAACAAGATGTTTATAAAAGTGTCATGAAAGAAATGATAATGTTCAAATAAACTAGGAAATGGAAATTTAGTAACATAATAATAATAATAATAAATGGATACAATAATAATAATGAAATCTTAATCTTGCATGCTTTATGCTTATAGCCAAATAAGGGTTATAGTGTTTTGAATAAGCTTAAAGGAGGTAAGAGGTATACTTGAATTACATAAAGGATGTGAATAAGTATGGTGGCTTGGCCAAGGTTTAATACCTAGAAAAGGTGATGTGGTATTCAGTGATGATGCACATGATTGGCATAGTCCAATGCCTGGAATGAATGCACCGGATTGACATAGTTCAATACCTGGAATAATTGCACAAGATTGGTCATAACCCAATACCTGGAATAATATCACAGGATTGGTAATAACCCAATACCTGGAATAATGTCACAGGATTGGTCATAACCCAATACTTGGAATAATATCACAGGATTGGTAATAACCCAATACCTAGAATAATGTCACAGGATTGGTCATAACCCAATACCTGGAATAATGTCACAGGATTGGTAATAACCCAATACCTGGAATAATGTCACAGGATTGGTAATAACCCAATACCTGGAATAATTGCACATGATTTGTAATAACCCAATACCTAGAATAATGTCACAGGATTGGTAATAACCCAATACCTGGAATAATTTCACAAGATTGGTCATAACCCAATACCTGGAATAATGTCACAGGATTGGTAATAATCCAATGCCTGGAATGGTATCACAAGATTGATAATAGTCCAATGCCTAGAATGTTTGCACAGGATTGGTAATAATCCAATGCCTGGAATGTTTGCACAAGATTGGTAATAATCCAATGCCTGGAATGTTTGCATAGAATTGGTATAGTCCAATGCCTGGACAGAACATGATAATGTATACTCACATGACTGGAACAATTCAATATCTGGCTAACAGATTGGCTAAGGTCAACAGACAGAAATGAGAATGATTCATGGATGACATACCATGATAATGAGTATCTCAGAATAAGCTTGAGATGTTGATATAGTAAGATGGATAAGTGATATACATGTTCTTGATATTCCTTATAAAGTGAATAAATGAATTACTGCTCTATCATAGATAGTTGCAATGCTTTAAGATATGAGAATGTTCTAAACTGCTTATCCTCTGATCAGTTTTATTCTATTAAATTGCAATAATAATGTTTCTGGCAGAGAGTTATATCTCTTGCTAGGACAATTTTCAATTGTCTCACCTCTGTGAGATCCAACATTTTTAGGTGGAAGAGGACGAGGAGGTAAGAATCGTACTACAGAGGAAAGGACAGCATCATCAAGCACAACAGTAACATCTGTGGTGGAGATACTGATTGTCGTGTCTTATAGATAAGAGTCCTATGTGTCGTCTCTGTACTCTCAGGTCCTTGGAGTCAGTACTTAGTGTTTTCATAATTGATCTGAGATTTTGGCTTGAATGCCTCGAGGTTGTATATTGCTCATGTGTAGACTTAACAAAGCAATTGATGTATGTAATCCTCGAGAAGAGATGGTACATGGTATGTACTTGTAAACTAGAATATACATGTAATACTTTGGTTCTTGTTGTTAAGAGTTTCCTGGAAATGGAACTCTTTGGAAAAGGTTTTAATTTTTAGTGATTTTTATTAATCCGCTGTTAATGATCGTTTCCGCTTAGTTAATGACGTTTTGTTTGAACGCTTCACCACACACACACACACACACACACACATATATATATATATAAATATAAATATATAACAAGCATTAAGTCATACAAATTCCGTATAAAAATATATCTTCATCTAAAAACCTTGGTGTAAATGAAGATCTCTACAAGAAACTATTACTTACACTTGAGCGAATGATCAATAATAGCTAATCTCTAGTTTCTCGCTAAAGAAGATCTCTAACTCTATTTATGCACAACTCGAACTATCACCTCAGAGGTACAATCACCCTCTACCACTTCCACATGATGTACATGCCAATGGTAATAAATTTTGTAAACTAAAATACTTTAGAAACTCAAATGAGACATCAAATATCTCAATGAGTGGGTGAAATCCAACTCAATGAATTATTCATGTAACAAATTGGGATTTATACAATGAAACAACAATAATGGCATCATATGAGCATTTCTATTGTCTATTTGCTAAGTGATGATAAAAAATCCACATGATTATCATAATCATGATCATAAATCTTTAACTAAAAGATAATGTGTTATTGTGATGACGCAAGAGAACATGGAATTATATATATCACATGTTCATCAAATAAATGGACATTGTGATGACCTTGATTTTAAGAGTTTGATATATAATATAGTATTTGAAGAAGTACCTTGAGTAAGTGAATTAGAGATGGACCTTGAAGTATCATGAGATGAATTGACGAACTCTAAGGTGTGTTAGGATCCCTAAAGTATTTATGGACTTGTTTAACCAAGATTCGATGATTAATAGAATGTGATTTAAGGTTTCTACACCTATTCCTAATGTTATTTAAAGACTTTATTTACATGATCACATAATGGAGTTTTGGTATCAAACATTGTGGATGGGCGATTATACAATGTAAGAGTCCTATCTCAAATTTCAAGATGACTAGTGGTTCTTACAAAGAGATATAATAGATTGAAGTTGAAAACATTAATGATGTATATGCTATTGAACTTCAGTCTCTATTTTTGGTTTTTGTTTGATCTAGTATCCTTGACATATTGATGTCATGCCTGGCAAGCCCTTGTTTAGGCGCGGTCCATTAGCTTGGCAACGCAGCTTGATCTCATCTCTGAGCAAGCGGGATCCAATGGCCGTAAACTCATCTTCAACCTCCGCAAAGATAGGAGGAACCAATTCCACCACATCCAGCTTGTAGATCCACTGTTTACAAAGGATTTCGAGGTTGGGAACTGGTCTGATGGCTCCGTGATTCCATGAGCATTTCCAGGACCCATCACTGAGGCATTCAGCCACTAGAGGGGATGAATCACATCACTCCTCTGATCCATTCTCCTTAGTCTATCACAATAGTTAGAGTGGTATGTGGGGGAGTCCCAGATGCATAGATAAGTGTATACATCCCAGTGACCCCACAAATACCTCTAGCAGCGACCATGACAGGGTTCTATGTGGTGGATGAACCTCACCCCTAGGCAAAAGACAATGGGTCTTGCCCATGCCTCTTAGGTTTCTCGTAGACTTCTGGACATGGAATCGGTTAGTTAGAGAGTGCAGATTCATCCCAGTGGGTTCTATATAATGAAGGAAAAGAAGGTGTTTTCCCCTTCTATTAGACCAAACAGCCACTGCAGTACGGCACAACCCCGACATTCCAGGAAATACTGGGCAACACACAGCAAGCGACGGAGTCAAGCAACAAACTCCACATATGGAGGTCTCAGTTACAGATCCACCATTATAGGATCTAGAGAACTGATTAGTTAGCTCACGTGTACATCTCTTTGTATTTATCTTTCTATAAATAGATATGTGTATCATGTAATTGAAACACTGTGAAATTAAAGAAACGAGGCAAGCTCATTATTACTCACTTGGTATCAGAGCCATGTCAGGCGGTGCAGTTACTTCATTCTCCTCTACCCCACCCCAAGATTCTTCCTACTTTGATTCATCTTCTTCCCTTCCCACCATAAACCAAGTCCACTATCATCTCTCTATTAAGCTCTCCCCCATGAATTATCTACTTTGGAAAACCCAGCTTCTTCCATTTTTATGCAGCTATAATCTCCAGGGCTTCGTGGATGGATCTCAACCATGTCCGCCAGCCCTCCTACCTGACTCCACCCCAAATCCGGAGCATGCAAATTGGCAACGTAAAGACCAGCTTCTCTTGAGCTGGCTACTTGCCTCCCTCATCGAGCCGGTTCTTGTTGAGGTGATCGAATTAAACATGTCGAAGGTTGTATGGCAGGCTCTTCATGTCGCATATGGTTCTCCCTCTCACACTCGCATAGTCCAACTCAACAACCAGCTCCAGTCCTTTAAACAAGGTGACCAACCTGTCGCAGACTTCCTCCATCATGCCAACCATTTGCCGGATCAACTTGCTACCGTCGGACAACCGCTTGCCCTGCCAACATTCAATGCTATTATCTACAATAATCTTGCTCCTCATTTTGGTGCAATGGTAGCTTCTCTCACGGCTCGTGCCGACCCCGTCGGCTATCCAGAGCTCAACAGCCTACTCGTGAGCCACAAAATTCGTCATCAACTTTCACAATCTGTTCTTCTTCCAACAACAAATGTTGTGACGGCAGCAACACCTGCTACACCAAATGTGCGTGCCCCTACGTCAACTGCATCCCGTGGTCATGGCCGCCGCCAAAGTCCTCACCGAGATCCATGTCCCATTTGTGGCGTTCATGGACACAATCCTTATCGATGTCGCTTCAAGCACCGTGGTACCACCTCGACTCAAGCTCATCATACGTCAGCGCCGCTTCTCCCGACTCTACGTGGACCACCACTGCCTTCCTATTCCTCAACTCCTTATGAGGAATGGTACCCTGACACGGGTGCCACACACCATTCTACCCCAGACTCCCGCAATCTCCAGCAAGCCACTCCTTACGCCGACCCTGACCGTCTTCAAGTTGGTGATGGTACAAGTTTGCAAATCCATAATATTGGAAAGTCTCTTCTCCCTTCCCGTTCCTGCTCCCTCTCTCTCTCTGACATCCTTCACGTTCCAGCTTTGACTAAATCCTTGTTATCTATTTCACGGTTTACACGTGACAACAAATGTTATTTTGAATTTCACTCTGATTTCTTTGTTGTCAAGGACTCAACGACACACAAGCTTCTTCTTCATGGTTGCACTAGCGATGGCCTCTACCGTCTTCTTCATCGGAAACTTCCCAATGTTCATTTGTCGGAACGTGTCTCCCTCAACTGTTGGCACCGTCGACTGGGTCACCCTCACTCTCGTGTGGTCCGTGACGTGATTACCTCTATCAATATTTCAGTTCTGGCTAGCACACCTGTTAATAAATGCACTGCTTATTTTCTAGGCAAATCATCTCGGCCTCATTTGCCTCCTACAAATACTCGTAGTGTAGAACCTCTTCAGTTGTTATTTCTTGATGTATGGGGTCCCTCCCCGGTTGCTTCTTCTTCTTGTCACCGCTATTTTCTAATAATTGTGGATGACAGTTCAAAATACACCTGGTTGTTTCCATTATTCAATAAATCTGATGTGCGTTCTATTTTTGTCACCTTTCAAAAATTTGTGGAACGTCAATTCTCTTATAAAATTAAATCTATTCAGACAGACGGGGGAGGCGAATTTTGCGCACTCACTCCTCATCTCGCCGATACTGGCATTCAACATCGCATCTCATGCCCTCACACACATGAACAAAACGGTGGTGCGGAATGGAAAATTTGCCATGTTGTAGACACCAGTCTCACCCTTCTTGCGTAGTCCCATGTGCCTAAATGCTACTGGCAATTTTCCTTTGAAACAATAGTGTATTTAATTAACCGGCTTCCATCTTCCCACCATAAAAAAGCTCATCTCTGTTTCACTGCCTTTATGGCCAAGTTCCTGATTATGGTTTCCTTAAAGTTTTTGGGTGTGCTGTTTTTCCCCTCACATGTCCCTATAACACCCATAAGTTTGAGTTTCGTACCAAATCATGCGCCTTCCTAGGCTATCCATCACAACATCACGGCTATCGTTGCCTTGATCCATCTACAGGAAAAATTTATATTGCACGACATGTCCGGTTCGTGGAAGATGCTTTCCCTTTTCAACAGCAGCTCCCCCAGTCCACCTCCACCTACACCTTGGCTATCTGTTACTTCTCCAGTTCCCAACAACAACTCACTACCATCCGTTCCTTTCATTCCATCTTCACGAGATCCAAACCCCACTTTGCCTCCCACCACTCCCGTGACCCCTCCCCTACCTCAAGATGTTGCCACATCTACTCCTCGCGTCCCCCATCCCACTACCACTGCCTACCATTCCACCTGTCAACACAACCCCCATGCAATTACGCAATACAACCCCCATCAACTATCGACGCTTAGCCGGGCTTCCACCAACCAAATAGTGAAAAACCTCACACCATGCCCTTCCCACTACTTATGTCCTTCAATATCACCCAGAACCCACTACCGTCACCGAAGCTCAATGCCATTCTCATTGGCATCATGCCATGGCTGCCGAACTCAATGCTCTATTGACCAATGGTACCTGGACACTAGTGCCTCGACAACCTCATATGAACGTCCTCAGCTATAAATGGATTTTTCGCAACAAATTTAATACAGACGGCTCTCTCGCATGGCACAAATCCAGGCTTGTCGCAAAAGGGTATCACCAACAAGAAGGTTTAGACTATACTGAAACATTTAGCCCGGTTATTAAACCTACTACCATCCGAGTCATCCTTGCACTAGCTGTTTCCCACAACTGGCCAATCCACCAATTAGACATCAATAATGCTTTTCTGCATGGCGACCTCACTGAAGATGTGTTCATGGCTCAGCCATCGGGTTTCATTGATGCCAACCATCCCCACCATGTTTGCCATCTACGGAAGTCCATTTACGGCCTAAAACAGTCTCCCCGTGCATGATTTTCTAAACTTAGTCATGCACTCCATACTTATGGTTTTCATTCTTCTAAAACGGACACATCTCTCTTCATCTATAGCCATGCCACCAAAATTATCTATGCCCTTGTCTATGTTGGTGACATTATCATCACCAGCAACCACCATACAACCCTTGCTCATCTCACCCATTACCTCAGTATGCATTTTCTAGTCAAGGCACTAGGTCCACTCCATTATTTTTTAGGCATTGAAGTATCCACAAAAAAAAAATGGTATTCTTTTATCGCAACGCAAATACATCCTGGATCTCCTCCGGCGTAGCAACATGCTTGATGCTAAACCCATATCCACTCCGATGTGTTCAACTACCAAGCTTGTCAAAACTAGTACCCCCTTCATGACCCTACTCCGTATCGTCAAATTGTGGGAGCGCTTCAATATCTTACACTAACCCGGCCGGACATCTCGTTTGCTGTGAATAAAGTTTGTCAATACATGTCCCAACTGACAGATGAACATTGGGTTGTCGTCAAACACATTCTTTATTACTTAAAGCACACCATTTCTCACTCGTTGTCCATTACTTCATCTTCATCCCTTACATTGCATTCTTTTTCTGATGCTGATTGGGCTGGGTGTCTAGATGACAGAAAATCCTCTGGGGGTTATGCTATTTATCTTGGTCCTAACCTTATTTCTTGGTCAGCTCGTAAACAACAAACTGTAACCCGCTCATCAACTGAATCGGAATATCGGGCGCTAGTGTTGGTATGTATGCCCTGAGAGCCAATCATGGGATGATTGGTGGGATACATTAAGATTGATTTGATAAACATCAAAGGCAAGCTTCCAATTCTTTCTGGTTCAGTCATATGAGATAGTGATAGAACAAATTGAATGTCTAGAGAATGACAGTACTCAATGACGTATGCTTTCAGGTTCAGGACCTGAACGATGAGATCATACAGATGCTAAGAGTTTGTACATTCTTGTTATATCCCTAGTCGGATGTCATTATGGAAGGTAGATAGACAACAATGACACACAAGACTAGATTTTGGTGTTGGTTGATGACAGAATCTCATTAGTCATGATATAGAGATATCAAACCAAACACATAGGTACTTGTTAGAGAACAAGTGTACCGGACAGACCCACCGTGAGTTTGACACATGGAACCATGACATGGTAGTCACAGTCAATACTCACAGTGATGGTGGTGAGTGTGATTCTTTGACCTGAAATCACTACACTCAACATATGTCATTGGGCACACTTTGACATCATCAAACGCAGTCCTGAAACATGGGTTGTTATAAATGTGATGATTGGGTGGCTTTGACACATGGGGCTTTTGAGGGGTGAGTGATAAATATGGGATTTGTCCCTCCTGAGGGAGTTTGATATCCATGACCACTTGATGAGTAGGATTGAGAAAGGCGTGCACGCATGTGTGGATCAATATGTGATATTGATGTCATACATATCTCTTCCAATCTACTCTGAGATCAAGAAAGTGAATGAACGTTGACAGGATGACTGTTCCATGCCTCGAGTTCATTTGGGATATCAGTGACAAAGGAATTATACATTCACTGTAACACCATTCACAGATTGTAGGATTGAAAGTTGTTCTCCAACTTTCTATTTCACTTGGGTAGCACTCATGTGTGACTAGGCACCGCTCTTTACTTGTGAAGTCATAAGTGTTATGGACTTTCACTGCCAACGTGAAAAGGACCTGCAGGGTCACACACATAGGATTTAACCTGGAAGAGGATTTTTTTCCACAAACAATGTTTAGATTGATTACTAAAGGAGTTTAGTAGTTCAATTAAACACTCAATTAATTGATAGCTCAATATCATAATGTTCAAGGTGTTGGACTGATTGATTAGAGTATCATATTGATTGAAACTACAATTGACTGATTCTGCACAATCTGCACTCCCAACCGATCGGCTCATGTGATGAACCGATCGGCTGAGCTTGGTGAACCGATCGACTGAGGTGGTGAGTCGATCGGCTCATGGACAGGGTGAAATGATTGGTTCAAGTGTTGAAATGATCGGTTCAACTAGTCCAACTGAGCAAGTTGGGAAAGTAGGATTGGTGAGAAATTTCTTTTCGTTTCACTGGCCCAATTTGATTGGAACAAGGATTGGTATTAGGTACCAACTAGAAACAAAAGAAGAAAAGTCAATCGGGAACTGACCAGGACCACGAACTGACCGGTTTAGAAGTGAACCGACCGTTTCATGGGTCCCAACCGATCGATTGAGGTGTCAACCGACTGGCTCAGGTCCCCAACCGACCGTTTCATAAATGAAAGGATCGGTTCAGGTTGCGCAGTTGGTTGTTTTTGTGGAAAATCTCGAACCCTTCTACTCCTGCTTTAGTCCCACATTTTCCCGGGATAGAGAACCCTGTCCCATGACCCTCCTATATATATAGGGGTATTGGGGGCTTCTCAAAGGACAACTCAGTGCAACCAGTTGCTATGTAAAGTTTTCGTTCTCTCTGGTTTTGGTAACCGAGAGATCCCGAGAAAGTGCTACCCGATAAGGGAGGCACAACAAGGGAAAGACAACTGTAGAAAGTGACTGGTGGCAGGAGAGTGTGTCAGTGACTAGTTAGCTGATAGGAGGGTGTGACTCCTTCCAATTCCTTGTAAGACAAGGAGATTGGAGTTCGAGGTGGTCTGTGTGGACTACTTCAGAGGCGGGAGATTTCTGTCGCTCAGAGGATAGCTGTCAATCCTGACAGTCCCGGTGAGACCAGGAGTCGTCTGTCCCGGTACGACCAGGAGCTGCACAGACACCGTCCAAGACCGGAGGTGAAGACTGTGCAAGCCACGAGGTATTGTCATCGAGCAAGCCTCGGGACAAGGTATGATTCCACAAACCATCCCTTCCTATTGTATAGACGTTGACGCGTTTCCTTATTTTGGGTTTGGGGAGGAGAAAATTTTTGTTTCCGCTGCCTTCTCTGCCTCCCCTAAAACCCAACAATGGTATCAGAGCCACATCAACTGCTCTATACTTTAGGATTATCGATATGATCGATTTTGGTTTGTCACCTTTATTTATTGCATACGATGCGAATAAAATTGGCTTTATGCATGTCCAATCCTAAATCCACAAATCCCAATATACATATATGATATGTAATATTAATGCACTCGATACGCGTCGCCCTTAAACGAGTTTTGTGGTGGATGTATAGCGTGGTTATGGCCAATAAACCCTATCTGTGTATGGTTGTATGTGGTTGCTTGCATCTCGGTCTACACACTGATCTTTATTCTCCTATTCCTGATGTAACTCGAAATAATTCGAGGTTTCTTTCCTACCTTTGCTCCCCTCGAATGTAACTCAAGGTTTCTCTTTTTACAATGTAAAATAGGATAGAATTTTATTTCCTATTATGTCAAAGAACGGAAGACATCCTGATGACAGCTGAGACGATCGGTTCAAGGAGTGAACCGATCGATTGACATTCGAGACGATCGGTTCAAGGAGTGAGCTGATCGGTTGATGATCGGTTCGAGGAGCGAGACGAGTGGGTGGCGGCAATGATGAGATGCACGACGACCAGGCGAATCGATCGGTTGGAGGAGCCAACCGATCGGTTGGTGGCACCCAGCTGACCAGTCTGATGGTGAGCCGATCATTCATGTGATGAGTTGATCAAACCTAGAAAGGCAAAGCACAAAGTTCATCTTGTACAGGTTGGATGTAATGTAGACCTAGATGACCGTGATTCCTCTTGGCTCGAGGAATCACATTAGGATGGCCATAATCATCGCTTTTATCATTTTGCATGTTTTCTGTGGGATATAGTATGTATATGATACACACTATATATTGTGGTGATTGGATATGTATATGTATATAAAATCAAATCCCTCATTAAATATTAATGTTTTAGATGCCTTCCAAATGCGACACACGTGAAAAGCTTGATCGACCAAGTGTGGGAACGCCCAAGCGTGGTGCACCGTCTATCTCGTGGAAGCGTGAAGGATGGATATGTGGGTCTGCCCAAGAAGGGTGCATATTCATTGTGTTGGCTTTGGGTCGGACTTAACAAGGTGACCTAGATAGGATCTAGCACCTTGAGGCATGTAGATGCTCATGGCAATGAGTTGCATATGACATCTTATCAAGAGTTGCATATGATGCAATTGGCAAGAGTTGCCTACCTGAGAGATCTAAGTTGTGGGTGACAGCCCAAGCTGGTCCATGACTTAGAGGATTTCAGGATCTTGCCCACTAGAAGGTTGTATGCTGCAATCTTCCGAATTGATGGTGAGGGCTATCAATTTGAACTAAAATAGTGGGAGTGATAATTAATTAAAGGTCCAATTATATCATCAACTTTTTAAATCAATCAAATAAGTCAAAAATGAGTTTTTGAACTAAAATTGCATATTTCCTTTTATAGTACAAATGGCAACAAACAATAATCACTTTTCTTTGCGATCCGTCCTTGAAAAGGACAAGCTAAATGGGACAAACTTCCACGATAGGTATAGGACATTGAGAATTGTTCTCACTTAAGAGTGAAAGCTATATGTCCTAGATACTCCAATTCCAGAGGAACCTGCTCCTAATGCACCAAAGGCAGAAAGGGATGCTTACAAGAAGCATTCTGATGATGACATTGATGAAAAGTGCTTGGTGTTGTGCTCTATGAACCACGAGTTGCAGAGACAACATGAGAATATGGGTGTCATTGAGACGATTCATCATCTCAGGAACATGTATGAAGATCAAGCACAGCAAGAGAGATATGATGTCTCAAGGGCACTGTTCAAGTGCGTCATGACATAAGGAGATCTAGTTGGTCCTCACACACTCAAGATGATTGGGTATGTCGAGAACCTGACGAGACTGGGATTTCCACTAAGCCAAGAGTTGGCTACTAACGTGATACTACAATCGTTGCCAGAATCCTACAGTCAGTTTGTGATGAACTACAACATGAAAAACTTTGATAGGCCACTGTCAGAGTTGTTAGGCATGTTGAGGACAGCCGAGACACAGATGAAGAAGGACAAGCCTAAGTCTATGATGGTGATCATGAGCAAGAAAGGCAAGTCCAAGCGCAAGGGTAAGGGCAAGGCTAAGAAAGGTTCTGATGCTAGCCAGGAGCCAAGTCGTCTTCAGCTCTCAAGGACAAGGGAGGCGTGACCAAGAAAGGCAATTGCCACCATTGTCAAAAGCCAGGACATTGGAAAAGGAATTGTCCTCTCTATCTGGAAGAACAAAAGAAGAAGGAGGCGATAAACATCTCTACTTAAAGGTGTCATGAAAGTAAACTTGTAACACTTTTGAGGTATATGATACCAAGATGTAAAGTGTAAAGCACTCAATAAATGGGGCAAGTGTTGCCACCATAGATAGGAGTACTTTAGTTTATTTTCAGCCTAAAAGGCATGTAATACAGTTATGAAGTGCTATTTCATATTTGCCAATAGATAGAAACACTTTATTTTTGCATATTGTATGACAATGATGGAAATCAATAAAGAGATGTTTCAATTTCTAAAGATATGATCTTTGTGGCAATGCCTTGTTTATCTTGTGGTATTTGATATGCATAAGCTAAAATGATACCTAAAATTATTGATGACTCAAGCAATCAAACTAGCATAAATCGTGAGAAATTCATATCTAGTTTTCATATGATGGATAAATCTAGACTCTTTTGGTTAGAGAACCAGTAAGAGACATGAATATCTTGAACATGATTAATTAATCTTCACTAATGGTAGTGGGAGAATGATTATCCTATTAGGTATAATACATGTGATGTATTTACATACCTATTGGAACAAATGCTAAAACTTCAAATGGTGTTTAGAGAAATACCAATATGAATATCTTGAAGTGTTCAAAATTATCATAGATGAAGTGCAAATTTGGTAAAGTGTTAATTCTTGATGAGATCAATGAATGAAATACTTGGACCAAATGTTTGAGATCCTTATGAGTGATTATGATAGTGTATCATAGTGAACTCATGATTAAGGCATGGTGATGTCTAAATCAAGAAGGAATCATACTCTAAGGAGTTAGAGAATGATTATCAAATAACTGAATTCTTCTTAATAAAAGAACACCCCACACTAATAAAGGACATTAAGAATCACAAGGAGTTGTAAGTTCTTATATCCTTGACGGATACACCTCGTTTATCTATGTGATGAGTTGTTCATGTGATGAGTCAACTATCCAGATGAATACGAGGAACCGAATTTGAGTTGTAGTTTATGACCACTACATCCTAAATGACATCCATGTGAACCATAAGGTATGACCTTGATGGTAGCACCCATTGGATGAAATCCATAAGTGCAAATGAATCTTAAGTGTTAAGACACATGGATAACATTTTGAGAAGGATGATGCTTGTTTATTGCAACTTAATGACTAAGACATTTGGCATATGGATACTAAAACCGCATTCCTATGAGGAATAAAACAAGGATGTGTACATGACACAACCTATAAGGTTTATGAATCCACTAATGCAAATGAAGCCTATAAGTTACAATGGACTAATCAATGTGATTGATTGAGTATAAGCAACTCAGAATTGGATCTTTACTTTGATGATATAGTCAAAGGGTTTGACTGATACGTCAAAGATAAAGAAGGGATCTGTGATTTAGTGCGAGTGTGTCCACATTCCACATGTTGATGTGAAATGGAAATGTTCTAGAATGGAAATCCAAAAGTGGAAATATCTTAAAGGAAGATAGAGATGTTTCCTATGTTATAGGAATAGAGATCTATAGAGATAGTTCTCGAAAATCTTTTGACCTGAAAAGAGAAAGCATACATTGGCAATCTGTACTGAAGGGTTCAGTGTGCACAGATTCAGTGGGAGAAAACTTGTCCATGTTACATGGAGTTCGTATCCCAAGGCCAAGTGTCCAATTCTTATGAAGAATGGGAATACTAAGAATAGATATGAATCTATCATGTATGTAATCATCCCATTATCTTGCATGTATCGTCATGGCAAGAACAAAATGCATTCATCATCTTGTATGTAGGACATGGCAATATGATGTGCTCATCCTGATAACTCGTATGTGGGACATAACGAGTGGATGCCTGTCTACTTCCAGTAAGGGTTACTGGACTACCATGAGAACTTGATAAGTACTTGAGAAGTACTAGTTCTATGGAGATAAGGAAGAGTTCAATGTAATGAGTTACACTGATGCGAACTTCTGAAAATGACAGAAAATTAATCGCAAAATATATATAGGATATATATAAAAGTGAAAGTTTGTTGATAATTGGAAGTGTTCCAATAAAACCATTTAAAAAGGAAAATGCTGAGTATCCGTGTGTTAGAGAACAACAGTGGATACTATATGGATCTGGAAGTTCATGAGATGAACTTATAGATATTCTGCTCATTGATGACAAGTATGGAATCCTTGATCATGCAATGTGGAAAAAGGTTAGCAAAGGAATATTAGATCGCATATTACGGCAACTCCATCTCATACGTGTGATGTACAATGAAGAGATAAGAGACATGCAGTTAAAAACTAACTTTGGTAAGGTGTTTCCATAACTCACTATGTTCGCACTAGAGCACAGAAACATGTGGGACATGTTTGAAGATCACTATGAATATGATTCAAGGGTGATTGGCTCGCAGTGCAAGTGAGAGTCTGTTGGTATGTATGCCCTGAGAGCCAATCATGGGATGATTGGTGGGATATATTACGATTGATTTGATAAACATCAAAGGCAAGCTTCCAATTCTTTCTGGTTCAGTCATATGAGATAGTGATAGAACATATTGAATGTCTAGAGAATGACAGTACTCAATGACGTATGCTTTCAAGTTCAGGACCTGAACGATGAGATCATACAGATGCTAAGAGTTTGTACATTCTTGTTATGTCCCTAGTCGGATGTCATTGTGGAAGGTAGATAGACAACAATGACACACAAGACTAGATTTTGGTGTTGGTTGATGACAGAATCTCATTAGTCATGATATAGAGATATCAAACCAAACACATAGGTTCTTGTTAGAGAACAAGTGTACCAGACAGACCCATCGTGAGTTTGACACATGGAACCATGACATGCTAGTCACAATCAATACTCACAGTGATGGTGGTGAGTGTGATTCTTTGACTTGAAATCACTACACTCAACACATGTCGTTGGGCACACTTTGACAACATCAAACGCAGTCCTGAAACATGGGTTGTTATAAAGGTGATGATTGGGTGGCTTTGACACATGGGGCTTTTGAGGGGTGAGTGATAGATATGAGATTTGTCCCTCCTGAGGGAGTTTGATATCCATGACCACTTGATGAGTAGGATTGAGAAAGGCGTGCACGCATGTGTGAATCAGTATGTGATATTGATGCCACACATATCTCTTCCAATCTACTCTGAGATCAAGAAAGTGAATGAACGTTGACAGGATGACTGTTCCATGCCTCGAGTTCATTCGGGATATCAGTGACAAAGGAATTATACATTCACTGTAATAACATTCACGGATTGTAGGATTGAAAGTTGTTCTCCAACTTTCTATTTCACTTGGGTAGCACTGATGTGTGACTAGGCCCGCTCTTTGCTTGTGAAGTCATAAGTGTTATGGACTTTCACTGCCAACGTGAAAAGGACCTGTAGGGTCACACACATAGGATTTAACCTGGAAGAGGATTTTTGTCCACAAACAATGTTTATATTGATTACTAAAGGAGTTTAATAGTTCAATTATACACTCAATTAATTGATATCTCAATATCATAATGTTCAAGGTGTTGGACTGATTGATTAGAGTATCAGATTGATTGAAACTGTAATTGACTGATTATGCACAATCTGCACTCCCAACCGATCGGCTCATGTGATGAACCGATCGGCTAAGCTTGGTGAACCGATCGGCTCATGTGGTAAGTCGATCGGCTCATGGACAGGGTGAAGTGATTGGTTCAAGTGTTGAAACGATTGGTTCAACTGGTCCAACCGAGCAAGTTGGGAAAATAGGATTGGTGAGAAATTTCTTTTCATTTCACTTGCCCAATTTGATTGGAACAATGATTGGTATTAGGTACCAATTAGAAACAAAAGAAGAAAAGTCAATCGGGAACTGACCAGGACCACGAACCGACCGGTTCAGAAGTGAACCGACCGTTTCATGGGTCCCAACCGATCGAGTGAGGTGTCAACCGACTGGCTCAGGTCCCCAACCGACCGTTTCAGAAATGAAACGATCGGTTCAGCTTGCACAATTAGTTGTTTTTGTGGAAAATCTCGAACCCTTCTACTCCTACTTTAGTCCCACATTGCCCGAGATAGAGAACCATGTCCCATGACCCTCCTATATATAGGGGTATTGGAGGCTTCTCAAAGGACAACTCAGTGCAACCAGTTGCTCTGTGAAGTTTTTGTTCTCTCTGGTTTTGGTAACCGAGAGAGCCTGAACAAGTACTACCCGATAAGGGAGGCACAACAAGGGAAAGACAACTGCAGAAAGCGACTGGTGGCAGGAGAGTATGTCAGTGACTAGTACGCTGACAGGAGGGCGCGACTCCTTCCAATTCTTTATAAGACAAGGAGATTGGAGTTCCAGGTGGTCCGTGTGGACTACTTCAGAGGCGGGATATTTCTGTCGCTCGGAGGACAACTGTCAATCCCGACAGTGCCCGGTGAGACCAAGAGTCGTCAGTCCCGGTGCGACCAGGAGCTGCACAGACACCGTCCAAGACTGGAGGTGAAGACCACGCAAGCCGCGATGTATTGTCGTTGAGCAAGCCTCGGGACAAGGTATGATTCCACAAGCCAATTATTCCTATTGTATAGACGTTGACGCGTTTCCTTGTTCTGGGTTTGGGGAGGAGAAAATTTTTATTTCCGCTGCCTTTTCTGCCTCCCCTAAAATCGCTAGCAAACACCTAATGTGAGATACTTTGGCTTCACGCTAAATGAATAGCAACAACCCCTTATCTACCCACCTATACTTTGGTGTGATAATATTGGCGCAACATATCTCACCGCCAATCCCATTTTTCATGCTCGCACCAAACACATCGAAATCGATTTTCATTTCGTACGTGATCATGTTGCCAAAGGAAATCTTCAAGTTAAATATATCTCTACGAAGGATCAACTTGCAGATGTCATGACCAAAGCACTAACAAAATCCCGTTTTGAATTCATTCGTCACAAGCTTCGCCTACAGCCTAGTGAAGGTCTTGCTTGCGGGAGTTATTAGACCAAACAGCACTGCAGTACGGCACAGCCCCGGCATTCCAGGAAATACTGGGCAGCACACGATGGAGTCAAGCAACAAGCTCCACATATGGAGGTCTCAGTTACAGATCCACCATTATAGGATCTAGAGAACTGATTAGTTACCTCACGTGTACATCTCTTTGTATTTATCTTTCTATAAATAGATACTTATATCATGTAATTGAAACACTGTGAAATTAAAGAAACGAGGCAAGCTCATTATTACTCACTCTTCCACTACTCTGTGATGGCGGCGCTGACTCCAGAGAGCGTCGTGGCTTTGAAAGTTGCTGGTGAGCTCTCCGCGTGGTTGGGGCGAATAGGTAGCTGCCAGCGGGTTTTGATCTCCTGAACTCTCTCTGAGGGTCTGAGGTGCCGGCGGCTTGCGTGGTCATGCAAAGAAGACGATCAAGATCTTACGTTGCCGTGCAACCATGAGAGGAACCAACACAAGCCCAAAACCGGCGGAGCTGAACCACCGCCGATGAGATCCGCCCACTACCCACAAGTGGGCGTCACATATCAGATACTTGTAAGGAGACTTGACTCAAAGACTTTTCTCATCTAGAGGTGGTCGGGAGCCCACTTATCCTTCCTGATCAGCTGTTCCCCCGGGATGCTCAGAACCATGGCCGGCGCACAGTTGTGGGGCATAGAGCTCCTGGCCGAAGAGCTTCATCTACCTACCTCGGAGTTGTTCGCCGTGAAGGATTGAGCCGCAAGGACCCTTTGCGACCTGGTGTTCTCGCCGCGGGCGCCCTCACGGCGGTGGTCGCGTTACGGCAGAACTGGCGGCTCGCGGCGGTGCACGCTTGAGCGATGGAGCAGAGTTGGTGCGTCCAGTATCCGCGGGCACACGAAGAGGAGGGGTAGTCAGGCCGATTCACGAACCAATAACCAGACGAGTCCCCCAATTCATGACAAACCGGGTCCAAGTCTCGAAGACCAGCCGGTTTACATAGGCCACTTCGATCCACGGAGCTGTGCTTTCCAACCCCACCCTGAGCAGCGTCGTGGGACCCACGACAAAAGAAAATTTTCATTTAAATCTTGGAAATACTTAGAAATTTAGAAAATGGCTAATAAATAGCCCCCTTCTCTAAAAATGTCCGAAAAATGCCACACACTCAGAAAAGTACCCTCTTTATTTTGAAACACCTATATATATATTTGATGATCGAGCCCACTCCGGACGAAGCCGGCATGGTAAACTCTCGAGGCATGAGAGAGTGTGGTCCGGTCACCCCCCTCCTGTGCCTAATCAGCGTGGATTGCCGTTCGCAAAGTGCCTTCGGTGAGGTTCGAACCCAGGTCCTTCATTGAGACTTACAGAGCTCTTACCACTCGGGCTATTATGACCGGACTGAAACCCCTATATCTAACTTTTGAGACATTGATATCGATGATATCTAATGTAGATGAGAATGTTTTATTTAAATTGTATAATTAGAAAATGGTTGAAATTAAGTCTGAGCAAAACAATGAACCCTAATATCGTCTAGAAACTAAGTGTGAACTGAGATCTTAATATTATTAAGCAATTGTAGGCCTCTTCTCATTATTGACTAATAAGATGTTTTAAACCCCATATCAATCATAGAAACTAGACCAAACATCAAAAAATTATAAAATTTGAAACATACCCCTAGAATGACCTCCTGATTAGTAGAAAAATATTAGAGACAAGTTCCAGGTTGGTTGAACTTAGATTTGGCCAAACCCTAATTTGGACCTAAAATACCAAAAATACAATGTACCGTGCTTAAATGATGGTTAATTGCTATTAGTCAGGCAGTGACCAGAATAGTAGATGATGATGGACATATTAGTAATCTCTGAACTCAGGTACGCGAGCTTAATTAATTATATGACTATAGTTTTCTTGGTTGAATCATGATATCTATGTATGCTCTTTTATTTGCAAATATTAGATGTAGTATTACTGTTAGTACTCGGTGTTTTGTCACTTGAAAACATAAATGATGAGTAGATATTTTGTAATTATTAAGGTTTTCATTATCCCCTATATGAGGAAAGGATCAATGTTGACTAGTGCACCTCCCTAGAGCACAAGGTGTACGGGGAGTTTCCTAGAGTACTCAGTACACAGTGATGGGTCCAATATATATGTTTTGGTACTAGTCCACCTTAGTAATGCAAATTATTTAGAAAAATGATTAAAATCAGTGTATTTTTCTTAATAAAGAATTATTATCCATGATCTTTCTTTCTTTCTGCAACTCTTTTTCAAAGTTATGAAAACCATAAATATATGTATCTTTCTATCCATGTACACAATACATTGTGTTGATTTGCTGTTTCAAGTATTTTCTAGGTTCAGAGCTAGCATGGGAGAAAAGATAGGAAGTGAGCAGTGTTCAGGTTGTACCTATATATTGTGTAAGATCCTAGTTAGATGCATGTTCAAACTTGTAACATTGTCCTTTCAATATGTACTATAAAATTATAATAATTCATGTTGTAATTTATATACATGTTGAATGTTGAGAATGTTATGGTGTATGCATTATATTTGAATGTTCATTATGCGCAAATTGCTTCCGCAACACACTTTGATACAATTGTCTAAGGTTTTTGGATTTGTCCTATCGAGTCTTCTAAGTCTCGAGACAGAAGAATCCAAGGACATTACAGACATTATAATACATACTCATCGTATTTAGTTGGATTAATATATTCACATAAATCCATTGACTTGATGTGTACCACAAGTTACAACTCAATGGAAAAATCCAAGAGGTCCACAATAAGGTGGCAGGGTTGCTAGTCCCACTGTGAATGTCCCAACACTACCACAATCCATAGTGAGATTTCCACTTTTGGTGCATAGGGGACCTACAAAAGCATGGCACACTTTTCTGTGTACTTAGGAGGGGTACCGACACAACACTTCAAGGATCTAGATACCCATGGATCTATTGATGTCTATGGCCCATAAACCAATAATTTCATGAGGGCTATATATTTATATTGTATTATTTATTAATATTGGTATTTCTATTTATTTATGCACATTCTTTATAGAGATATTCATGCAATAACAAATGTCCTTAAAATATTTCTTTAAAGACATGGGATATTATGTATGCTGATCGAACTTGAGATCCCAATATATACTAAGAAATATATTCTTAAGTTTTCCTATCGTATATGATTCTGGACTAGACAAAAATAACACATTTGGATAGTATATGTGGTGAGCAGTGACTATGTTACATGGCTAATTTGTATTGGATACCAAGTTAGTGTTGGTATGTATGCCCTGAGAGCCAATCATGGGATGATTGATGGGATACATTGAGATTGATTTGATAAACATCAAAGGCAAGCTTCCAATTCTTTCTGGTTCAGTCATATGAGATAGTGATAGAACATATTGAATGTCCAGAGAATGACAGTACTCAATGACGTATGCCTTTAGGTTCAGGACCTGAACGATGGGATCATACAGATGCTAAGAGTTTGTACATTCTTATTATGTCCCTAGTCGGATGTCATTGTGGAAGGTAGATAGACAGTAATGACACACAAGACTAGATTGTGGTGTTGGTTGATGACAGAATCTCATTAGTCATGATATAGAGATATCAAACCAAACACATAGGTACTTGTTAGAGAACAAGTGTACCAGACAGACCCACCGTGAGTTTGACACATGGAACCATGACATGGTAGTCACAGTCAATACTCACAGTGATGGTGGTGAGTGTGATTCTTTGACCTGAAATTACTACACTCAACACGTCATTGGGCACACTTTGTCATCATCAAACGCAGTCCTGAAACATGGGTTGTTATAAAGGTGATGATTGGGTGGGTTTGACACATGGGGCTTTTGAGGGGTGAGTGATAGATATGGGATTTGTCCCTCCTGAGGGAGTTTGATATCCATGGCCGCTTGATAAGTAGGATTGAGAAAGGCGTGCACACATGTGTGAATCAATATGTGATATTGATGTCATACATATCTCTTCCAATCTACTCTAAGATCAAGAAAGTGAATGAACATTGACAGTATGACTGTTCCATGCCTCGAGTTCATTCGGGATATCAGTGATAAAGGAATTGTACATTCACTGTAACACCATTCACAGATTATAGGATTGAAAGTTGTTCTCCAACTTTCTATTTTACTTGGGTAGCACTGATGTGTGACTAGGCACCACTCTTTGCTTGTGAAGTCATAACTGTTATGGACTTTCACTGCCAACGTGAAAAGGACCTGCAGGGTCACACACATAGGATTTAACTTGAAAGAGGAGTTTTGTCCACAAATAATGTTTAGATTGATTACTAAAGGAGTTTAGTAGTTCAATTAAACACTCAATCAATTGATAGCTCAGTATCATAGTGTTCAAGGTGTTGTACCGATTGATTAGAGTATCAGATTGATTGAAACTGTAATTGACTGTTTCTGCACAATCTGCACTCGCAACCGATCGACTCATGTGATGAACCGATCGACTGGGCTTGGTGAACCGATCGGCTCTGGTGGTGAGTCGGTCGGCTCATGGATAGGGTGAAACGACCAGTTCAAGTGTTGAACCGATCGGCTCAACTGGTCCAACCGAGCAAGTTGGGAAAGTAAGATTGGTGAGAAATTTCTTTCGTTTCACTTGCCCAATTTGATTGGAACAATGATTGGTATTTGGTACCAATTTGAAACAAAAGAGGAAAAGTCAATCGGGAACTGATTAGGACCACGAACCGACCAGTTCAGAAGTGAACCGACCATTTCATGGGTCCCAACCGATCGGTTGAGGTGTCAACTGACCGGCTCAGGTCCCCAACCGACCATTTCAGAAATGAAATAATCGGTTCAGGTTGCGTAGTTGGTTGTTTTTGTGGAAAATCTCGAACCCTTCTACTCCTGCTTTAGTCCCGCATTGCCCGGGATAGAGAACCCTGTCTCATGACCCTCATATATATATAGGGGTATTGGGGGCTTCTCAAAGAACAACTTAGTGCAACCATTTGCTCTGTAAAGTTGTCGTTCTCTCTAGTTTTGGTAACTGAAAGAGCTTGAGCAAGTACTACCTGATAAGGGAGGCACTTCAAGGCAAAGACAACTACAGAAAGCGACTGGTGGCAGGAGAGTGTGTCGGTGACTAGTACGCTGACAGGAGGGTGCGACTCTTTCCAATTCCTTGTGGGGCAAGGAGATTGGAGTTACAGGTGGTCCGTGTGGACTACTTCAGAGGTGGGAGATTTCTATCGCTTTGAGGACAACTGTCAATCCCGACAGTCCCAGTGTGACCCGGAGCTGCATAGACACCGTCCAAGACCAGAGGTGAAGACCGCACAAGCTGTGAGGTATTGTCACCGAGCAAGCCTCGGGACAAGGTATGATTCCACAAACCATCCCTTTCCTATTGTATAGACATTGACGCGTTTCCTTGTTCTGGGTTTGGGGAGGAGAAATTTTTTGTTTCCGCTGCCTTCTCTGCCTCCCCTAAAACCCAATAGTGGTATCAGAGCCACGTCAACTTCTCTATACTTTAGGATTATCGATATGTTCAATTTTGGTTTGTCGCCTTTATTTATTGCATACGATGCAAATAAAATTGGCTTTATGCATGTCCAATCCTAAATCCACAAATCCCAATATACACATATGATATGTAATATTAATGCACTCGATACGCGTCACCCTTAAACGAGTTTTGTGGTGGATGTATAGCATAGCTATATCCAATAAACCCTATCTGTGTATGGTTGTATGTGGTTGCTTGCATCTCGGTCTGTGCATCGATCTTCCTTCTCCTATTCCTGATGTAACTCGAAATAATTCAAGATTTCTTTCCTACCTTTGCTCCCCCCGAATGTAACTCAGGGTTTCTCCTTTTACAATGTAAAATACGATAGATTTTATTTCTTGTTATGTCAAAGAACGGCGGACATCCTGACGACAGATGAGACGATCGGTTCAAGGAGTGAACCGATCGGTTGATGACCGATTCGAGGAGTGAGATGAGCGGGTGGAGGCCATGAGGAGATGCACGACGACCAGGCAAACCGATTGGTTGGAGGAGCCAACCAATCGGCTGGTGGCACCCAGACGAACGAAACGAGCAAGTCATTCATATGATGAGTTGATCAACTCGGAAGGCAACACACAGAGTTCATCTTGTACATGTTGCATGTGATGTAGAACTAGATGATCATGATTCCTCTTGGCTCGAGAAATCACATTAGGATGGCCATAATCATCACTTTTATCATTTCACATGTTTTCTGTGGGATATAGAATGTATATGATACGTACTATATATTGTGGTGATTGGATATGTATATGTATATAAAAGCCAAATCCCTCATTAAAATATTACGTCTTATAAGCCTTCCATTAGCGGCACACATGAAAAACTCGATCGACCAAGCGTAGGTTACGCCAAAGCGTGGTACGTCGTCTATCTTGTGGAAGTGGGAAGGGTAGACATGTAGGTTCTGCCAATGCAGGGTACATGTTTACTGTGTCGGCTTTTGGGTTAGACTTAACTGGTGATTCTTAGATCATCTAAGCCCAGAGGGAAGGAATGATCATGGCAAGGTGTTGTGCATGTTCATTCATCAAGAGTTGCATATGATGCAATTGGCAAAAGTTGCCTACCTGAAAGATCTAAGTTGTGGGTGACAGCCCAAGCTGGTCCATGACTTAGAGGATTTCATGATCTTGCCCACTAGAAGGTTGTACGCTGCAATCTTCCAAATTGACGGTGAGGGCTATCAATTTGAACTAAAATAGTGGGAGCGATAATTAATTAAAGGCCTAATTATATTATCAAACTTTTCAAATCAATCAAATAAGTCAAAAAAATGAGTTTTGGACTAATATTGCATATTTTCCTTTTGTAGTACAAATGGCAACAAACAACAATAACTTTTTTTTGCGATCGGTCCTTGAAAAGGACAAGCTGAATGGGACAAACTTCCATGACTGGTATAGGACATTGAGAATTGTTCTCACTCAAGAGCGAAAGCTCTATGTCCTGGATACTCCATTTACAGAGGAACCTACTCCCAATGCACCAAAGGCAGAAAGGGATGCTTACAAGAAGCATTCTGATGATGCCATTGATGCAAAATGCTTGACGTTGTGCTCTATGAACCACGAGTTGCAGAGACAACATGAGAACATGGGTGTCATTGAGATGATTCAGCATCTCGGGAACATGTATGAAGATCAAGCACGACAAGATAGATATGATGTCTCAAGGGCACTGTTCAAATGCGTCATGACAGAAGGAGATCCAGTTGGTCCTCACACACTCAAGATGATTGGGTAAGTGGAGAACTTGACAAGACTGGGATTTCCACTGAGCCAAGAGTTGGCTACTGACATGATACTACAATCGTTGCCAGAATCCTACAGTCAGTTTGTGATGAACTACAACATGAACAACTTTGATAGGCCACTGTCAGAGTTGTTGGGCATGTTGAGGACAGCCGAGACACAGATGAAGAAGGACAAGCCTAAGTCTATGATGGTGATCATGAGCAAGAAAGGCAAGGGCAAGGGCAAAGCTAAGAAATGTTCTGGTGCCAGCCAGGAGCCCAAGTCGTCTTCAGCTCTCAAGGCCAAGGGAGGCGTGGCCAAGAAAGGAAATTGCTACCATTGTCAAAAGCTAGGACATTGGAAAAGGAATTGTCCTCTCTATCTGGAAGAACAAAAGAAGAAGGAGGCGACAGACGTATCTACTTAAAGGTGTCATGAAAATAAACTTGTAACACCTTCTGAGGTATATGATGCCAAGATGTAAACTGTAAAGCACTCAATAAATGGGGAAAGTGTTTCCGCCATAGATAGGAGTACTTTAGTTTACTTTTTAGCCTTAAAGGCATGTAATACAGTTATGAACTGCTATTTCATATTTTCCAATAGATAGAAACACTTTATTTTTGCATATTGTATGACAATGATGGCAATTAATAAAGTTGATCTTTTAAAGATATGATCTTTGTGGCAATGCCTTGTTTATCTTGTGGCATTTGATATGCATAAGATAAAATGATACCTAAAGTTATTGATAACTCAAACAATCAAATTAGCATCAATCATGAGAAATTCATTTCTAGTTTCCATATGATGGATAAATCTAGACTCTTTTGGTTGGATAACCAGTAAGAGACATGAATCTCTTGGACATGATTAATCAATCTTCACTAATGGTAGTGGGAGAATGATTATCCTATTAGGTATAATACATGTAATGTATTTACATACCTATTGGAATACATGCTAATAATTCAAATGGTGTTTAAAGAAATACCAATATGAATATCTTGAAATGTTCAAGGATATCATAGATGAAGTATGAATTTGGTAAAGTGTTAATTCTTGATGAGATCAATGAATGAAATACTTGGACCAAATGTTTGAGATCCTTATGAGTGATTATGATAATGTATCATAGTGAACTCATGATTAAGGCATGGTGATGTCTAAATCAAGAAGGAATCATACTCTAAGGAGTTAGAGAATGATTATCAAATAACTAAATTCTTCTTAAATAAAGAATACCCCACACTAATAAAGGACATTAAGAATCACAAGGTGTTGTGAGTTCTTATATCCTTGACAGATACATCTCGATCATCTATATGATGAGTTGGTCATGTGATGAGTCAACTATCTAGATGAATGATAGGAACCGAATTTTGAGTTATGGTAGATGACCATTACATCCTAAATGACTTCCATGTAAGCCATAAGGTATGACCTTGATAGTAGCACCCATCAGATGTAAATCCATAAGTGCAAATGAGTCTTAAGTGTTAAGACCCATGGATAACATTTTGAGAAGGATGATGCTTGTTGATTGCAACTTAATGACTAAGACATTTGGCATATGGATACTAAAACCACATTCCTATGAGGAATAAAACAAGGATGTGTACGTGACACAACTTATAAGGTTTATGAATGCACTAATGCAAATGAAGTCTATAAGTTATAATGGACTAATCAATGTGATTGATTGAGTACAAGAAACTCAGAATTGGATCTTTACTTTGATGATATAGTCATTGCAACTTAAGGACTAAGACATTTGGCATATGGATACTAAAACCACATTCCTATGAGGAATAAAACAAGGATGTGTACGTGACACAACTTATAAGGTTTATTAATCCACTAATGCAAATGAAGTCTATAAGTTACAATGGACTAATCAATGTGATTGATTGAGTACAAGCAACTCAGAATTAGATCTTTACTTTGATGATATAGTCAAAGGGTTTGACTGATATGTCAAAGATAAAGAAGGGATCTGTGATTTAGTGGGAGTGTGTTCACATTCCACATGTTGATGTGAAATGGAAATGTTCTAGAATGGAAATCCAAAAGTGGAAATTATCTTTAAGGAAGATAGAGATGTTTCCTATGTGATAGGAATAGAGATCTATAGAGATAGTTCTCGAAAACCTCTTGACCTAAAAAGAGAAAGCATACATTGGCAATCTGTACTGAAGGGTTCAGTATGCACATATTCAGTGGGAGAAAACTTGTCCATGTTACATGGAGTTAGTATCCCAAGGCCAAGTGTCCAATTCTTATGAAGAATGGGAACACTAAGTATAGATATGGATCTATCATGTATGTAATCATCCCATCATCTTGCATGTATGGACATGACAAGAACAAAATGCATTCATCATCTTGTATGTAGGAAATGACAATATGATGTACTCATCCTGATAGCTTGTATGTGGAACATGACGAGTGGATGTCTGTCTACTTCCAGTAAAGGTTACGGGAAACCATAAGAACTTGATAAGTACTTGTGAAGTACTAGTTCTATGGAGATAAGGAAGAGTTCGATGTAAAGAGTTACATTGATGTGAACTTCCGAAAGGACAGAAAATTAATCGCAAAATATATATGGGATATATAAAGTGAAAGTTTGTTGATAATTGGAAACGTTCCAATAAAGCCATTTAAAAGGAAATGCCGAGTATCTGTGTGTTAAAGAACAACAGTTGATATAGTATGGATCTGGAAGTTCATGAGATGAACTTATAGATATTCCGGTCATTGATGACAAGTATGGAATCCTTGATCATGCAATGTGGCTAAAGGTTAGCAAAGGAATATTGGATCGCATATTACGACAACTCCATCTCATACGTGTGACGTACAACGAAGAGATATGAGATATGCAATTAATACCGACTTTGGCAAGGTGTTGCCATAACTCACTGCATTAGCACTAGAGCATAATAACATGTGGGACATGTTTGAAAACACTATGAATATGATTCAAAGGTGATTGACTCGTAGTGCAAGTGGGAGTCTATTGGTATGTATGCCCTGAGAGCCAATCATGGGATGATTGATGGGATACATTGAGATTGATTTGATAAACATCAAAGGCAAGCTTCCAATTCTTTCTGGTTCAGTCATATGAGATAGTGATAGAACAGATTGAATGTCTAGAGAATGACAGTACTCAATGACGTATGCCTTTAGGTACATGACCTAAACGATGAGATCATACAGATGCTAAGAGTTTGTACATTCTTGTTATGTCCCTAGTCGGATGTCATTGTGGAAGGTAGATAGACAACAATGACACACAAGACTAGATTGTGGTATTGTTTGATGATAGAATCTCATTAGTCATGATATAGAGATATCAAACCAAACACATAGGTACTTGTTAGAGAACAAGTGTACCGGATAGACCCACCGTGAGTTTGACACATGGAACCATGACATGGTAGTCACAGTCAATACTCACAGTGATGGTGGTGAGTGTGATTCTTTGACCTGAAATCACTACACTCAACACATGTCGTTGGACACACTTTGACATCATCAAACATAGTCCTGAAACATGGGTTGTTATAAAGGTGATGATTGGGTGGCTTTGACACATGGGGCTTTTGAGGGGTGAGTGATAGATATGGGATTTGTCCCTCCTGAGGGAGTTTGATATCCATGGCCGCTTGATGAGTAGGATTGAGAAAGGTGTGCACGCATGTGTGAATAAGTATGTGATGTTGATGTCATACATATCTTTTCCAATCTACTCTGAGATAAAAAAAGTGAATGAACCTTGACAGGATGACTGTTCCATGCCTTGAGTTCATTCGGGATATCAATGATAAAGGAATTATACATTCACTGTAACACTATTCACAGATTGTAGGATTGAAAGTTGTTCTCCAACTTTCTATTTCACTTGGGTAGCACTGATGTGTGACTAGGCACCGCTCTTTGGTTGTGAAGTCATATGTGTTATGGACTTTCACTGCCAATGTGAAAAGGACCTGCAGGGTCACACACATAGGATTTAACCTGGAAGAGGAGTTTTGTCCACAAACAATGTTTAGATTGATTACTAAAGGAGTTTAGTAGTTCAATTAAACACTCAATCGATTGATAGCTCAGTATCATAGTGTTCAAGGTGTTGGACCGATTGATTAGAGTATTAGATTGATTGAAACTGTAATTGACTGTTTCTGCACAATCTGCACTCCCAATCGATCGACTCATGTGATGAAACGATCGACTGAGCTTGGTGAACCGATCGGCTCAGGTGGTGAGTTGATCGGCTCATGGATAGGGTGAAATGACCAACTCAAGTGTTGAACTGATCGGCTCAACTGGTCCAACCGAGCAAGTTGGGAAAGTAAGATTGGTGAGAAATTTCTTTTTGTTTCACTTGCCCAATTTGATTGGAACAAGGATTGGTATTTGGTACCAATTTCAAACAAAAGAGGAAAAGTCAACTGAGAACTGATCAGGACCACGAACCGACCGGTTCATAAGTGAACCAACCGTTTCATGGGTCCCAACCGATCGGTTGAGGTGTCAACCGACTGGCTCAGGTCCCCAACCGACCGTTTCAGAAATGAAACGATCGGTTCAGGTTGTGCAGTTGGTTGTTTTTGTGGAAAATCTCGAACCCTTCTACTCCTGCTTTAGTCCCGCATTGCCCGGGATAGAGAACCCTGTCCCATGACCCTCCTATATATATAGGGGTATTGGGGGCTTCTCAAAGAACAACTCAGTGCAACCAGTTGCTCTGTAAAGTTGTTGTTCTCTCTGGTTTTGGTAACCGAGAGAGCCCGAGAAAGTGCTACCCGATAAGGGAGGCACAACAATGGAAAGACAACTGTAGAAAGCGACTGGTGGCAGGAGAGTGTGTCGGCAACTAGTACGCCGACAGGAGGGTGCGACTCTTTCCAATTCCTTGTGGGACAAGGATATTGGAGTTCCAGGTGGTCCGTGTGGACTACTTCAGAGGTGGGAGATTTCTGCCGTTCGGAGGACAGCTGTCAATCCCGACAGTCCCGGTGCGACCAGGAGCTGCACAGACATCGTCCAAGACCAGAGGTGAAGACCGCGCAAGCTGTGAGGTATTGTTGCCGAGCAAGCCTTGGGACAAGGTATGATTTCACATTTCCTTGTTCTGGGTTTGGGGAGGAGAAAATTTTTGTTTCCGCTGCCTTCTCTGCCTCCCATAAAACCCAACAGTTAGACACATATTTACTTGTTAGAGAAAAATTGTTATGGATATACCCACCATGATAGTGATTGATGGACTGATATATTATTGTCATGATCAAGTAGCAGTATGACAATGGTGTTGCGATACTTCAACTTGAATTCACTAAAATTATTCAATGATGATCATCATACATCAAAACATTACTCATCGTGCAAAATAAGATTACCAGAAAGATAGTTTTTGGGTGTGATGAGAGTCATGATATGCATTGTGAGTGACTCATTTGTCCCACCTATATAATTGGAGTGAAATGCTAGTAGGTTAAACTTCGGAAAACATGTTCATGATAATGATTCAATACATGGTATTGAGATCATATGCATATTCATTCTTCTTAGACACCAATGAACTAGGATTGAACATAATGATGATGACCTCCATACACCCTTATTAATTCAGATATCTGTGATAAAGGAGTTGTACTACATAGAATTGTTGTTAACTTGTAGTTTCATCTTTATCTAAATATTACTAATACTTGCATACAAATGAAAGTTTTCTATACACCACACATTAATACGCAAAACCAATGTTTGACTCAAAAGCTTGGGTCTCACTTAAGTTACTTATCCAATCATCAATTTTCCACAAATAATTACTAGCACAAAAATTCTAAAAGCGGATTCTCAAGTAATATCCACTCACTGAAAGTTATCTTGAAATCCCCCTTCATCCTTCCACATTCTCTCATGCACAAAGAATCACTTGAATTCCTCTTGTTTTTCTTAAGAATTTGCCATCCCCATTGCAAAAAAATATCAATTACGTCATTGCCACCATCTTTGCTACATGTTGACTTTCCATTCTTAGTTATTCGATCAATTATCACAATCAAATTAGCTCCATTGACAATGTTGGGATTTACACAATTTATTCTTAATTTTCCACTTATTTAATTCACCTTATTTTATCATTTTCCACATGTCGAGACTTCACAGATAGAAGTATAATTTCTTTGGATTTTACCATAATTTGGCATTTAATTGAGATTTTTACAAGACTTATTCCATAACTTTCCCAACTAAATTTTCCATATATAAAATATTCGATCCTAGTTGAAAATTAAATTGCCTTTCTATCTCTTCTTTAACAAAAATCATTTGTGGACATGATATTTGATTCAATATCATATCCAAACCAGTGTCTTGGTCCAATCCTACATCAAATACTTGTTTTCCTAATAAAGTAAGGAAAAAAGGGAGACTTGTCCCTCAAGTTCTCAACTCTCTATTCCTTTCTTATATTTCAAATGAAGTTTATTACACAAAGATACAATATTGACATAAAAATGAATTTCCTATCCATGATAGGTTTATAAACTTCAAGAAATCCAAAAACATAGATAAGGAAAGCACATCTTGTATCCTAAGGTTTGCTTTGTTCCTATAGGAGTTCCACATGGCTAAATTTGACATTCCGCCAATGGTTTTGCAACACAAAAAAGCAATCTACAAGCCTGAAGGGACAACTCTTATTTGTTTGCTTCCTATTCATGAACTGAATGTAATAATTAATTCTACTTTTTTTCATAATCATGCATTTGTGAAATCACTTTTCTCAATGTTAAACCCTTCGATCCTCAAAACAACTATAACTCATCACTCATATCCATCATCATAAATCCCTCCTTCTAATATGTAGAGTCCAGACTGTGGACAATCTTATCTTGTTCTAACTCTAGAATGACACTTGTGTAGAAAATCTTTCTTCTAGGACACTAATTCTGATATGCCATAAGTTGTAAAAATTGTAAGGAGGCACAAAGTGCCTCTATATCTAGTTGCAACAAATTAAATGTTCATCTACCTACTAGATATAGATCATGATTTAATTGCTAATCTACTTTTTCATGTATTGAAAACTACATATGCTAGGATAACTAATTACCTATTCATTTATCTACTTGTTAATTTGGAAACAAATGCCCATGCTAGGGTAAATAGGTATTTCATAATCATATTTGCCTAGTTTCTTTATAAGAACACTTTCCATGACTAATTGATCTTAACTAAAACTAGATCTTGCCTTCCTTATCTATTCACATATTTCATTAGTCTATAATTGAACTAGATCTTGCCATCTTACCTACTAACATTTGTCATATTAATCTAGTTACATCATCCTTCCATGCTTGATTCATTAATATTCTTTACATGAGGGCTTGGTTAAAAGATCACATAGTGCTCATGATAAAAACAACTTTATAGTGCACCATAAATAAATAACGTGCACTATTGTACCAAAACCAAAAAGGATTAAGCTCTTGCTAGGGGACTAATTCAAAAATCACAAAAAAAAAGATAAAACAAGATAAGCTTGGAGACACCGCCATCTTTTATTCATAAAATGAGAAAACAAGACGAACATTTAAATCAACAACAAAATACATAATACCCATTTTTTTGACTCTGCCAAAAGGGGGATATGGAAAAAGATGGACATATAACTAGAAATTAGATTTGAAAATCTTGTTATGAGTGTGGAAGGTTTATCACCTCATATCGCCTGATAATAGATATTGAACCTAATTCTTAATGTTCCTGAGTAGGATAGATTCAAGTTGGGTTAAATGAAAAAAAGTGGTGAAAAAACAATAAAAATAGTCTTTATGTTTGTAAATCTTTAGGTCTTGGGATGGGCATGGATTTCCCATCATTGTCGTAAATATCCTAGTTATTTTTTAAATGTGGGGTCCTAATTGCCTTAGGATCTCCAACGGAGGAGATCCCTAGTGGTTAGGACCTATGCATATGAAAAGAGAGGAGAAATGATGTGGAAAGATTTAGTTAAGTGCAAGTTTATATTCCATTTGGAATAGTCAAATCAATCAATATAGATAGATTACATGATTGCTGAATAGTCTGGATAGATGGATAAAAATTTATGAAATATGAGTAGGTTAGACATGACATATTTTATATTCAATAAAACTGTTATTCAGCCAAAGGCACTCATAAAACCATTGTGTTTGAGGAAGGATCCTTTAAACATGAATGAGATAGAAAGTAAAGAGAGGGGTAGTTAGTCCTCTTTATTTAGGAGAATAAAAAAGGAACCTAGAATGCAATGAATATTAGATCTATTTATAGGGTAGAATTAGGGTATAAGGGTTCCTGATGGAAGATTATAGAGTGGTAGAGGATTGTGGTGATGCACCAATAGGGTAAGCTCGTAAATAGCATAAATATTACATGTGTTACATGTGATATGTCTATGATCATCAACATGGACTAGGAATGATGAAGCTTTACTTTCACTTTTCCAATTTTCTGGATATTTCAAGAACATTTTAAAGAAT
Source organism: Alisma plantago-aquatica (assembly GCA_963693085.1). Taxonomy (NCBI): domain Eukaryota; kingdom Viridiplantae; phylum Streptophyta; class Magnoliopsida; order Alismatales; family Alismataceae; genus Alisma; species Alisma plantago-aquatica. The sequence continues at coordinate 139,170,826 of OY856410.1, read as the reverse complement.
CAGTGAAAAGTGCATTTTTGAAAGAAAAGATAATGAAAGAAAATGAAGAAGCATGAATTCAAGATTATTCTTTATAATTGCAAATAGATACATATGTATTGTGAGGATAACGATAATAGGATATCTATTAGGGAAAAGGGAATATTTTATTCAAATTAATCCAATTAGGAAAATTTATGAGAAGTGATTATTATTAATAAATAGAGTTGGAGGTCAAATTGCACTTGATTTTAAAGAAAAGAACTTATGTACAGAAACCCCAAAGTGGGTTAATATCTTCAGAATAAGAGTAGTTTTTGTCTTATGCTTTTACCTATATCTAACCTATAAGGCCCCTAAACTTGCTTAATGAGTTGAATAAGCTTAATTATCATAATTGAATTCTAATAACCCTAATATAACCTTGTGATATGTTTTGAAATCATAATACAAGCTTAAGTTTCAAATTTGGTCCAATTTGGACACTATTTGAGCAAGTTATGCAATTTTATGCACATTTTGGACTTTTCTACAATTTAACCAATTGGGAGGTTTTCTTTGCAATTTATCACTTACATTATGTTACTTGTATATTATATCAACATTATTGAACTTTTTGAGCCATGGGGCACCTATTTAATCCTTGGTTTGAAGGTGTTTTCCTCAAGGGTATTTTAGGGTGTACCCCTTCATGGATGAGCTACCATTAGTAGCTATCAACTAATATTATTTGATTGGATTTGAAATTCGACAAAGGAGAGCTATGAAGGTCTATATGTATGGTGGGGGAGCTTCTTGTGTGTGTTATTGTATATTCTTAATAGTTTAATGCCATAGACACATGGGGAAGCTACTATTACACCTCATGCTTGCTCCCATCCTTATCCATGGGCTATATATACCTCTTCCTTGCCCTAGTACGAAACTTTGCTTTCTTTCTCTTTCCTATAACCTGGAGCAATGACTCCACTCTATTTTGATGTGGAACCAAGTGCTCTAAGGTAGAAGACAACCTCTTTTTGGAGAAGAAGGTCTCCTAGAGTGCCATTTAGCCCTACCTAGGGTTTCCAAGGTCATCTTCTAGGAATTTTGACCAAGGCAATTTATTTTCTTCCTTTCTTTTCCATTTATCTTGCTCTCCTCCTTCCTTAGACCTTCCTACAGGTCCGAACCTTTCTTTTCCATGTAGAAAATGCTCTAAAGCTCTAAAACCCTACCTTTCTTGCTCCTTATGCTTAGGGTTTGCTCATTTGATGAAGAAAGGTGCTAGATGGACAAGTTCACAGCTTATACTTGAATTTTCTACCCTACCTTCTCGAGTTTTCTTCTATTTGGGATTTCATCTCCTCATTAGAGGCAAGTTTTATAACTAGCTCAATGCTTATTCCTTACCATAAGCTTGCTAGCTCATGTTCTTGCTTGAAAATGATGATCCATGCACTAAAAAGCTATGCTTGACTTGGATTTCGATTTTTTAATGTTCCCTATTCTGATTTCAGTTCTAGATGAACCTGTGATTATGTGTACTTTATTACTAAGGTATAATATGACTTGTATTAGGTTAGTTTGACAACCTATGGTGCTAAGCACCTATCAACCAATGGTCAATTTTAGGGCTTAAAGTTGATTTCTCTTATAAACCCATGACCCGATGATGGTACCATTGCAACAACCCTATGGTGTTGTCTTCATGAAAAAAGATGGTCGGGATCAAAGGTGTCAGATGATGGTGAAAACCTATGGTCACCCCCTTAGGTCAGGTGTTGGATCAATTAAAAGTTTAATGATCAACCATTAAGTACCCTGATAATGTTATCAATCAATTATGATATTAGCTTAATATTTAATGCTGATTAATGAATATAGTGTTGATCTAAAAACCTATGGTGACTTAATGGTCACTAATGATGGTGGATCAGATCTCCAAAACCTAATGTGAGTTAATCATATAGTTTTAGCATCAATTAAGCCTTAGACCAATGGTTTCTTGGGTCACTTGATGCAATGGTCATGCCTATACTCTAATTGATGGTTTTAACATATGAACTTGACCCAATGCTCAAGATCTAATGTTTATTCCTCCAATAAAGTGGAATGATGGCTAACGTAATATGTTGGTCCTAATAATGTGATTTATATAGTTTCCTCTATATGATCAACTTAAGGAGCCTACTTGTTGACAATGGATGGCTTGTTTAAAATGAACAGTCGATTGTGGGTTTTACCCTACTTTCAATGGAACTTTTTGTGTTGTTAATCAAGGGATGTCTAGGATTAAATGGTAACTTTTATAGATCAAAACTCAATAAAATTATAGATGATTTATCCAAGGTTTTTACTTATGTAAATAACCAATGGTCTTACCTTTTAAACATCCAATGGTTCTAGGTGACATAGTGGTATGGTGATATGGGTTGAAAGATGATGGAACAAATGGAGGGTTACCCTTAATAAGGTAGTCTTACTTATTCACTCATATGAATAGAAGGGATGATAATCATATTGTATTGATATGTAACCCTAATGAGGTATAGCATATTATACCTAGCTTTAATATAACTAATTGATGGTAATTGGGTATGAATAGTCCTTCAATGACTAATACAACCATGGAGTACTCTGTTACTGTTGTTGAAACCTTAGTATGCTATAGATGGTCAGAGGCGAATTGAAAGCTGTAATTATAAAGATCCCCTAACCCAATGGTTACACCTTGATTTATGTGTGGGTTCATACTTGAGAATAGTATGGAATGTGATGATGATGCTTCACCTTATGCATCTATGATCCAATGGAGATGATGTGAGTTAGGGTTTGGGCATGAGTGTTGATTAGTAACATTAATATGATTTATCTTGTTGAACCTAACTCTAATGCAAATAAATAAAGATGAGTATTCATGTATAACCTTCTTATGGGATGGAATGATTGTGAAATAATCTCCTTAATATGATCATAATCTTAATATGTTAATTGGTAGTTATCATAGCTACATGGTTGATACTTTCTTATGCTAAACATGTGCATTATGAATATGATGAGGGTTAATCATATCTAGATTCCTTGCATGTTGACGTAATAAAGGAATGTTCTTAATGTTAATATAACCCTACTATGATTGTTTATGAGTATCGCATAGCTCATTAATGCAATATTGTGCTGATCTGGTGTATTATATGTAAGTAATGTTGTTGAGCCTTGATATAAGGCATGCAAAGATAATGATGATCTTGCAGGGAATAGTAAGATGGTCTTAATGACCTTTGGGCATGGTTGAGACCTGAATGAGGTGCAATCCTCTCGTGTTGATAAGCGTTGATACCCTATGATATTGTGAAAAGGATTTATATCTTGTGATAGTATGATGACTAGTGTGGTCTCATGAATGGAAAGTGAATAGTACCATGTGATGATGAGATGAGAAATTATGTTTCACACATTTTATATCTTTTAAAAGTTTTGATATTTATATGCTTTCTAGAAGTGAATTAGGGTTTCTATGTCCACTTGTTTGATACAGCCTTAATTCACCCAATTTGCATAACTAATCAAGTGCAACTCTAATCATGTAGTGCCCTATGTCGTAGAGCCATCTTCAGTGTCAGAACTTGTTGGATGGTGAAACGAGTATTCCTAAGGGGAACTCAGAGTGTATACTGTTGAGTATGCGGGGGTGGAAAGTTGAGGATATATCCTTGTCATCCACAATGCAAGTTGTGGAGGATGGCTATGGTCATGCCTCATACATATGATGTGATTGAGGACAACTGCGGTTGTACCTCAGTTTAGAGGGTTTTGTATATCCTAGTTTCTAGTATCGTGACATGTACCAAAGGAAGACTAGTGGTTAGGAGCTTGACTATATGTCATTATGGTGGAAGCTTTGACTGATATGTCACTGCCTTTTACTCATACTGACTGAGGGGAAGAGATCTTAGGATACTGACACTCTTAGATCTTGTACGAAACCAAATAGCCATTCGTAGGGGTCAGTTGGACTTTGAATTGTATGATTCAAATTCCCCAGGGCATAATAAAAGATGTAAGATAGTCGTGTAACATATCTGTTTAGGGTTATACATATTGCTTTACATTGGATGATAACCCTTGTTTGCTTTCTTTTCAAGTAGATCATGTATAGTACAATAAGAGATAATAGATATGCTTATGCTATAGTTATTCTCATGTTGTAAACATGCATATGTTGTCAAATATACTGACACTGATGGTTAAGATGTTCTTGCTAGCTATGTTTAATATTTCTAGCCATGCCTATGTAACTAGAAATGCTTAAACTGCTAATCATGCCTATGTAGTTCATTATGTTATGATGTTAGTTCTACTTATGATATAGATATGTTCCTTTTATTTGAGATGCCAATATTGATAGCCATGTTATGTTACTAGACATATTCATGATGTCAGGGATGCTTATGCTACTAGATTTCTTGTGCTATTAGCAAGGAAAATGATGATAGTCAAATTAATGATAATGATTGCTATTAGATGCAATTTGATGATATTTGAGTAGATATCTATCCAAAGAAATGGATTTATTTGTTATCTATATATGCATTGATTATCATACTTGTTGCTAAGATTAATTGTTTAATCTATTTAGCATACTTGAACTGTTCAATCTGTTCAATTGATTATTAAATACTCCAACTGCTTAGTTATCTACTATTTAAAATGTTGTAATCAATAATTGTTGTTGGAGGTTATATCTCTTGCTGGGACATGGGTCTCACCCTTGTGGTTCACTACATTTTTTTAGGTAATCAAAAGTGATGAAAACAAACATGTGGCAGCAAAGAGGAGCTATAGTAATGAATCTTTGAGAAAGTTGATTAGATGTCTAGTATGTCCTAGAGTCATCCCTGTACTCTTAGGTTCGGGTAAGAAAAGCTTATATATGGTGTTTCAAATGAATCATACTTTTGTTAGCATATTAATGCTTATTTGTGTGGCATATACAAATATTGTTCTCCTATTTATATATGTTGTGGCTAAGGTGATAGAACAATTTGTATCAAATTCTTGGCATAGTATGGATACAAGAAAGATGTTTGTCTCTTATGTAAATGTTTCCTGAGTAGGTGCTGACTTTGAAATTAGTTTTAATTTACCCATATTTTTGGGTATGTGAGTAATTAGTGTTCGATTGTGATTTATGCTTTGAGTAATCTCGTTTAGTGTAATGAGTTCTCACAAGTTAGTATCAGATCTTTAGGTTCATCGATTCTACAAGGACACTAGGACTTTGGACTAGGATGATGTCAAAATTAGGAATATGGCATAAAAATATGGTGCATACTGCCTAATCTCAGTATTTGGGTGCCCTGACCAGGTATTCAATATTGAATAAAGGTAAGTATGAAACTCTTAGATTGTTATCTTTCTGATTACTCTGATCAAGTAATCATTTTGAGACAATCTAAAGAACATAATGAATAAGAAATCATGGTGTGAATATCTCAATCCTACCTTAAAGAAGATGAGAATTACATCATAATCTATCAAAACTTGAATGCTTGGTAGCTAAAGAGAAAGACACAACACCAACAAATCTAAATCTGGATACAAATAAACAAAAGAGGAGTTCTTGAAGATGTGATTCAAGAAGATAATAAAGTAAAAGACAAATAAGTATATGCTTATAAAGTGATTCAAGATATGAAATCCACATAAGATGGAGATAACTCCAATAATAAGTATAAAATGAGAAGATAAATGAGAACAATGACAAAGGAATAAGGTGGAACCTGAGTTAATCTCAGACTAACCTATGTGTGTAAGAAAGTGTTAATGTAAAATAAGCATGGTGTTTGAAAGAAATTAAGGCATATGGTCCATGTTTAATGAAGAAAATGTGGAATATGATGATTTACCTGCTGATAAGTGGTCAAAAAACATAATAAAATAAGAGAAAATAACAAAGTGTCATAAATGGTCATTAAGGAAGGAGTAATGAGATATGTTAATCATGATGATTCCTATTCTAATGGCAAGGAACTTGGAATGAAAAAGGTAAAATGATACATAAGAAGCTATAACCTGCATAATGAAAAATAGAATTGGTTACCTTTCTGCTAGTGAACCTTGAAAAATATTACTATGGTATGGGAAGCGTGTTTCCCTTTGTATCTTTCCTTTCTAGGGAACAAATTTCAAGTGGATCATTGCCACTTGGTATGTGTGGATTCATTGTAAACATGAGGGTGGATAACTTATTATAGCATAAGGTTGTTTGGACTATGGTTCCAAGATCATAATGTTTGTGACAATTTTGCTTTTGAGCCTTCCAATAATTAGGAAGACTCCTCTTATATGTCTTGATATATGTTATGTTGGTAAAAGTGGATGAGATAATGATGTGAGTTCCTTATAGCACATGAGGTGGGTACCAAGGTAATGAATCCTAGTATCCAAGATGTATCAACAGTATGAGAAATATGTGAAGGTTGGGATGTTTATTAAATGAACATTACAAGTGTTCCTCTCCCTTAGAGAGAGAGAGTTGATGATGACCCTCTAAATGTTGTTTGGAAGGAAAAAAAAGTGATTCTATAATGTTGTGTATGGTCCAGTGATAGTTGGGTAAGACCACTATCAAGGATAGATGGTTTGTTGGTCAATATATATGTGATATCGTGTTCCTTTGAGATAAACCTATGATCAAATATCAATGCATAAGAGTTAGATTGGATGACATAATTCACATGACCATGAAGATTTTAGAGTTATGTCCTTTAGACTAACCAATATACAAATAGAATTTATAAATAGGAGGAACATAGTGTTCCAGTCATGTCATACAAGTTATATCAATCTTTTTTTTAAGGGAAGTCAGGTGGTGATTTTATTCATCTTGCCCACCTCGTGCAAGCCCACTCAAACTTCTACTACAAATTTTGGTAAGTTGCAAATAATTAAATATGGTAGTACTACTACCATTACAAACTTCTCCTAACATATTACCTGATTCTATATCTGGAAACTTGTGATAAACACAGTTACCAATTTTATTCTTAAGGTGATACTTAGCTAGAGAATCTGCAAGGGTATTGCTTTCTCTCATACCAAATTGTATTCGATTGGATTGACATCTAACCTACTGCATAGCCCAGATTTGTCTAGCATACTTAGGATTTCTCCTGTGATCTTCTTTAATCATACTTACAGCCTGTTTGCAGTCAGTTTCAATGGTTGCATTCTTGAGGTTGCAGACAATACACATTTTGTAAGCAAGCTCCACAGCTTGCATCTCCGCTTCCAGAGGTGTAACAACCTTGATTACCTGTCCTATACCTCCCATCCACTCCCCATGATGGTTGCGAACCACAACAGCAATAACACTTCTTTTTCCTTTGAAGGCAGCGTTAGTATTAATTTTCAGATGATCTTGAGCAGGTCTCCTCCAGGCCACCTTGTTGCTTCCAGTAGCTTGTTCGTTCTTGGCCTCCCACGCTTGGTCATTCAAGAACATTTCAGTGAGTATCGACAGAACTTGGTGTTGTATATTAGCTTCTTTCTTCTCAAAAACCCACAAGTTCCTTTGTTTCCAGACGTACCAACAAGTGATCATGAATTTTGCTTTATGCTCTTTTGTAAATTTCATATTGTGGCTAAACTACCTGGCCAAATCAACCTCTTCCCACAAGTCTGGAGGGGTATTAGAATTGAATAAACCCATCCATATAGGGCGAACCTTCCTGCAATCCCTTAGGGCATGCAGAGTGTCCTCCTCACATGAGTTACATCTGCTGCACGTAGCATCTGTGGTCATGTGTCGTCTCTGTCTATTTCTATTAGTGAGAATCGCATTATTTCCAACTAATCAGAGAAACATTTTAATCCGGGCCGCCACTTTGGTCTCCCACAGAATTCGCCAATGGCCGTCCCTTTTGATCTCCTTGTTACCTCGCAGAACTTTGTAAGCCGTAGCAACAGAAAACCTACCTCTCAGGTCTGGTCTCCAGACTCGTATATCCTCGCCTCCCTGTTCAGTAGGCGTAGGTATGGATTGAATCTCCATTACAATTTCCTTGGGCAGCCAGGTATCCAGGAACTCCAGGTCCCACTTGTTCTCCAGGTCGATTAAGCTGCTTACCTGCAGATCCACAATATCGGCCGATATGTTTTATTTTACATGGTCCTTTAAACATTTCCCACTAGGCAACCAGATATCACTCCATGCATTGATAGTATTTCCATTGATAGGAGACATATAAGAGTTAGAATCAATGCATTCCTTATTTTGGGCAACAGATCGAGAAAGCCTAGAACAAGAAGCATTGGTAGTGTTGGGGTTCCTCTCTAGTCTTGCTGCCATAGTTGTACTCCATGCAGTCCATCCTTTACTCATGAAATCCCAAGTATGTTTCATGATTAAAGCACTATTCCAATCCCTCATGGCTTTAATGCCAAGACCTCCATTGGAAGTACTACTCACCACCCTTTCCCAAGCGATGAGATGCACCCCCTCTTGCTTCTGCCTCCACTCCATATAAACTTCCTTATAGCTCTATCGATTCTGTCACATAACTGAAGAGGAATCTTGACAGTCTGCATGACGTAAGATGGGATCACGGTGAGTGTGCTCTTAGCTAAGCACACCCTTCCAACCATGGAAAGGCTCTGGGCTGCCCAAGAATTCATTCTTCCATTCACCTTCTCTAAAACTTCACTATAGGTATTTCTGTTCACTCTACTATGCAGCAGTGGAACCCCGAGATATTTCCCTAAATCTTGGGTCCTTATCAAACCGCTTCTCTCACAAATTCCGTCTGCTTCCGCTCTAGTCACTTTTCTAGAAAAATAGATTCTCATTTTTTCCATGGAGATAGCTTGTCCTGACACCTTCTCAAACTTTCTAAAGCACTTCATAATACTTTGGATATTATTCACATTGGCCTTGGAGAAAAGTAGAATGTCATCAGCAAAGCACAAATGTGCTATACGTGGCCCGTTCTGACTCAGTTTTACAGGGTTCCACGTTTTTTCAAGGACTGCATCTTCGATCATCTGGCTCAGCCTTTCAATGCACAAGACAAATATATAAGGACTCAGCGGATCACCTTGTCTCAATCCCTTAGTAGCTTTAAACACGTCCGATGTTACCCCATTCCAAGCGATGGTAGTTTGGCCCCCTGTGATCGAATTCATCATGTACTTTCTAATATTCTGAGGGATTTCAGTTTTCTTTAGCGTGTCTTCTATGAATCTCCAGTCCATCATATCATAAGCTTTTTTCAGGTCGATCTTTATGGCCATAGCTTTGGTAGACGTCTTCTTCCTCATCGAATGTATGAGTTCTTGGGCAACAACAATATTATCAGAAATTTTACGACCTGGAACAAACACACTTTGTGTAGGATTTATCCACTTTGGAAGCCAATCCTTTAATCACTCCACCACAACCTTGGAACAAATCTTCAGTATGGTGTTATTCAGGGATATAGGTCGAAACTGACAGCTAGACACAGGCTTGGAGACTTTTGGTATAAGAATAATAGTGGAATTACACATTCCTTCTTCCAGACGAGAACAATGAACAACTTCATTAACAGCCCTAACAACAAACTTTCCCAACACATTCCAGTTAGATTTACTAAAGTGAGTAGTGGATCTGTCGGGTCCTGCAGCTTTGTAAGGGTCCATTTTTTTCAGAACCTCTTCTACTTCTGTTTGATTGACTTCTTTTTCTATATTTGCATAAGTCTCCTGATGTATAGGCATAAATCTTGCAGGGGTGCTGTCGAACAGGTTTTGATAAATTCTGCTGGGCATAGTAAACAAATCAATGAAATACTTTGACACTATGGTAAAGATTTCTTTTGCATTTGTAGTCCAACCGCCTGAGGGGCGTTTAATGGCAGTGGTGCGATTAGACTGATTTCTTTGATTGACATAAGCCTGGTAGAACCGGGTGTTGCTATCTCCTCCTTTGAGCCAGTTCACATGGCTCTGCTCCTTCCATATTTCCTCCTCCTCAACAAGGTATTGAGATAATTCCACCTGCATATCGATAATTAACTTGTCAGTAATTCCATCATACCTGGTGGCCAAGTTCCTCTACAGAAGGTCTATGTTACGGTACAACCTCTCTTTGTGAGCCCTCTTATGTTTAGCTCGTTCAACTTCCCAATTTTTTATACGATTTTGAGCCATGTTAATAGCACTTGTAAAACTGATATTATTGTTCCAGCAGTCCTTCAGCATAGGCAAGAAGGTTTTATCCAGATTCCAAGGAGCTTTGGTGGAGAATCGTCTAGGTTGTTTGTTCTTTTTCACTGATCTAACCAACAATGGACAATGATCAGATTCAATCTTAGGTAAATGAGTGACAGTCACATCCGAATATTCTCGAAGGAAGGCTTCATTGGCCAGAACGCGGTCCAACCTACTTTGCTTCAAACCATGACGGTAGGTAAATTTCTGTCCAGAGTATCCCATATCAGAGAGCCCAACCTCTAGCATAGTTTCAAAGAACGTGACAGATTCTTGGTTGTTGAAAGACTGGTAACCCATAGTTTCCGCCGGGGAGATAACAACATTGAAATCTCCAGCCACTATCAATGGTTCCTTGAACCGATTTCCCATGGCAATGATGTGTTTCCAAATCAAATTTCTAATATGGCTGTGAGGGTTAGCATAAATGAACGTAGCAAAGATAGCATCGTTGATTTTACAAGTAATGAATTGTCTATGAGTATTGACAATCTCTACCTTGATGCAGTTTTCATTCCAGCAGACCCAGATTCCATCCGAGAAACCCCTCGCTTCTGATCTGTGATAATTCATAAAGCCAAGGCTTTTTATCGTGTCTCTTGCCTTATCAGCACTTATGCGCGGTTCCAAAATAATGGTGATAGAAGGTTTATACATAGTGATGTAGTCTCTCAACACTCTACAAGTGTCTTTGTTGCCTATCCCCGGATATTCCAACACAGAAAGTTTAGCATGGGAAGAAGAAGATTCAGCTGAGTCTGTATAGATCGACTTCTAATTAACAAGTTGTTGGACTTTGGTTCTCCTTGTTGGCTACTTCATTCAACGCTTCTATAATGGCTTCCTTGGTGTGCACTCCTCTGAGTCGGGAGCTCTTTCTCCTCCCTTCTGCAGATTGAATGCGTCTAGAGGTTCCCTGCCTTTTCATTTTTGTTCCACTTCCTTTTATGTTCTTTCCTGTGGTTGCTGCCCTTGGATTTGTTACAGTTGCACAAGAAGTCTCCTTGTTCGGATCTGCACTATTGTCCTCTGTTCTGGGGCTCGCTATGTTGTTGTCTGCTCTCTCGTCTATATCTACTATCAGTTCAACGACTTCATCTACATCTGGGTTCACTGCAGTATGTCCATCTGTGTTAGCGCTGGAACCTTTTGTAACCCCCTGGTCTATTTGGTTCTGCCTTACATTGGTGATGTCCCGCATTACTGCCTCATTTCGGTAATTCTTCTCAGTACTATTGTTCACATTCTTCCTCCTCCAAACCTTCGATGTTGTGAAGTTCTGTGCATTCTCCTGCACTACTTGTGCATTCAGATCTCCTTCCTTGCTCTCCGACTCCTCTGTATGCTCCTCCCCCAACTCATCGAATTGGTTTCTTATGGGTGTCGAGTATTCAGATTGCTTCTCTTGATTGTTTCCTCTTCTTTTATACGTATTTCTTTGATTGGATTTCCTCCTTCTTTGTGACTGACATACTTCTTTCTCTCTCACCTCTTCGATACCTTGTTCTGTGGCCTCTTTGTTTCCTTCTGTCTCCTCAGGGCGGTCCATATTTTTCCTATAGTTTGTTGACGTGTGGCCCTCCGCACCGCAGTTCGCACAAGCAAACGGAAAACCTTCGTATTCGATTTCATAGTCTATTCCATTGGTCAGGATCAAGGGAACTAGCTCTTTATGTGTATCTATCTCTATTGCAAGCCTCGCAAACTTGCTTCACATTCTCTTAATTGTGTGTTCATCTACCTTCACCAGCCTGCCAACTGTTGTGCCTATGTTGTTGAACATTGTTTGGACATAAAGATGTAGAGGCAGGTTGAGGACACGCACCCAACATACTGTATGCCTTGGTAGATCGTTAGAGGGAATGAAAGTAGAGTACCAATCCCACACCACCAGATGACATCCGAATATTTTCCACGGTCTGCCTACCATGGCCGTATCATAATCCCTTGTGCAGGATAATTGTACAACAAAATGATTGAGATCCAGTTCGTAAATGTTGTATCTTCCCACCAGGCTCCACATGGCTCTTAATCTGTCTCTGAGAGTCATGTATCCGATCTCCGTACCCAAGGCTTTTACAATAACCGTGTACTTCCATGGCTTTATAAGAATTTCCTCCTCTATAGGGTCGATGATAATAGATGGTTTTCCTTCAAAAACTCCCATGCTAACGACTTCTGGCTCTAAGTGTTCTTCGAACAGTTTGCTCAGGAACATATCAGGTTCTGTTCTTTTCTTCATGATTTGCTCAGATATGATCTTTCCATAATCCCAGCAGTTCTGGTTTCCTTCCACTTCCTTCCCCTGTGTCATCGCGATTGCTGTATTCAGCGGTGGATAGTTAATATCCACATCACCGATCGCATCTGTAGACAAAAGTTCTTTATCCGTAACCCCTTCCTTTGACTTCTGAGGCTCTTGTTGGGTTCCTCTCATACCGACATAGTGCAGGTTCAGTCCCAGTTGTGATATTATCATGTTTCCTATTTCTTCCTGCCTTCCTTGTATGTCTCCTGTCCTGGTCGTGCCCTTAGTATTGCGATGGGTATCTGGTCTCTGAGATCTCCTTCTACTACAGTCCTCTCTTCCAGCGTCATGGACTTGTGCTTGTCCTCCACCCCTCTCATCCCTTCCCCTCTCCGACTCCTTGTCTCCCCCCAGATCGCCATCCGCCCCTCTCCGCTCCTCCGCATCCATAACCCTAGCGTTATATCAATCTTTGAATGATGACATGTCAAAGTATTTCAAATATTGTCAAAAATATGATCAATATTTCTTCAAAAACCTTAGGGTTTCCGAAGTAGCAATATCTATGAGACAAGTCAAACAAGAGTGACATAGGGTTGATTAAATGTCTTTATGGGATCATGATATGTCTTCTAAGTAGGTTGTGTAAATCCTAGTAAGGTGAAGATAGTGTTGTTGTTTCACCCCTACCAAGGTTGACTAGGAATGATGTTTCCTTGTATGGAATGCTAAGTTCCAATGCCAGAATTTCTTTTAATGCTGAAAAAGATCTGACAAGTGTTCTAGTGTCAATGTATCTAGAAAAAAAAGGATGGATACATCACCTTTTTTATGCTTCAAGGAATGGTATGCGACACATGCCATGATTGGTAAAAAGCTAGCAAGTATGACTTTTGATTATTGTGTTGATACAATAGATATAATTTTAGGATGATAGCTAGAATTTAAAATTGAACATTACTACTAGAGTTGTATAGATGACACAATAAGTTTCTACATTCTATATTGAGAATGTCTTCTTAGGTGGGGGGTTTTTGTGCTGACCCAAGATGATATATGTATGAATGATGTGACATCACCATGATATAAAAGTAACCATGTGAAGGTAATAGGATTATGTGCAAAGGAAGTACCCATCTTTTCTTACCTTGGATTTTGGGGGCAAAATCCCTGTTAGGGGTTTATAGTTGTAAGACCCCTAAACTTGCTTAATGAGTTGAATAAGCTTAATTATCATAATCGAATTCTTATAACCCTAATATAACCTTGTAATATGATTAGAAATCATAATATAAGCTTAAGTTTCAAATGTGGTCCAATTTGGATAATGTTTGAGCAGGTTATGCAATTTTATGCACATTTTGGACTTTTCTGCAATTTACCCAATTGAGAGGTTTTCTTTGCAATATTCACTTGCATTATGTTCCTTGGGTATTCTCTCATCATTATTGACCTTGTTGAGCCATGAGGTACATATTTAATCCTTGGTTTGAAGGTGTTTTCCTCAAAGGTATTTTAGGGTTTACCCCTTCATGGATGAGCTACCTTTAGTAGCTATCAATAATGAATTATTCGATTGGCTTGGAAATTAGACAAAGGAGAGATAACTTATCTATCAATAGAAGAAATCCACTCTCATCTATACAGGTGTTTCGAAGGGCGGCTAGGGTAGGCGAAACCCCAGCTTGGGGGAGGGGGCTTTGGTGGCGGCCAGCGCCACCCCGCTCCCCCAAGGCTTTCTTCCAAGCCTGATCCTCTGTGGATCCATCTTTTCCGGGTGGTCTCCCTCCATCTCTACCGTCATCTCTTCCCATATCGGTGGTGTTGGTGCTGCGCTCTGGGTCTCCAGGCGATGGGTGGGGATCTTGTGGCTGCCACAGCTTTGAGTTGGGCCTCTGGCCGTCGAGTGAAGATAGGTGATGGAAGGCGCCCTCACAACTTGACTGATCTACAATATTGGGTTCATCTATAGTTTCTGTTTGGTAGTAGGTTTAGGCTTTGTTGGTTTCAAGTCTCGCTGGGTATCAACGCTGTTAGTACCTTTCTATAAGGTCTTTCTGTCCTTCCTTTGTGAAGGTGATGGAGTTTCTGGGTTTCCCCCAAGGATTCAACCTTGATCGGGGTTTATCCCCCATCTATTTTTTGTAGTTTGGTTGTTTTTTTATGCTCTATGTGTTGGTGGAGGTCTTTTGTCTCCATAGGAGATGATTATCTTGCTTTTTCTGGTCATCTTGGTGGAGGTGGTGTTGTCTTTGCAGATGTTACTCATGATTGTGGTTTGATTCCCTTTGAAAGCTGCTTCTATAAGTGCAAAAGGGATGAATCCATGCTGAAGAGTCTTACTTGCATCCAATCCTATCTGTTAGATATCACTCTCTGTCTTGTGTGGTTACATAATATGTTTGATCTTCTTATCTCTGTAGATGTCGTATGTCTTTTATCAATATAATGGCATGTGGTTTTACCCTAAAAAAGACAAAGGAGAGCTAAGCAGGTCTATATGGACGGTGGGTTGGGGAGCTGCTTGTGTGTGTTCTTGTATATTATTAATAATTTAAGACCATAGACACATGGGGAAGCTACTTTTAAACCTCATGCTTGCTCCCATCCTTATCCATGGGCTATATTTACCTCTTCCTTGCCCAAGTACAAAACTTTGCTTGCTTTCTCTTTCCTCTAACCTAGATAAATGACTCCACTTTGTTTTGCTACGGAACCAAGTGCTCTAAGGTAGAAGACAACCTCTTTTTTGAGAAGAAGGTCTCCTAGAGATCCATTTGGCCCTACCTAGGATTTCTAAGGTCATCTTCTAGGGATTTCAACCAAGGCAAGTTATTTTCTTCCTTCCTTCTCTATTTCTCTTTCTCTTCTCCTTCATTAGACCTTCCTCCAGGTCAAAACCTTGTTTTTCCATGGTAGAAATTGCTCTAAATCTCTAAAACCCTACTTTTCTTGCTCCTTATGCTTAGGGTTTGCTCATTTGATGAAGAAAGGTGCTAGATGGACAAGTTCACAACTTATACTTGAATTTTCTACCCTACCTACTTGAGTTTTCTTCTATTTGGGATTTCATCTTCTCATTAGAGGTAAGTTTTATAACTTGCTCCACATTTATTGCTTACCATAAGCTTGCTAGCTCATGTTCTTGCTTGAAAATGATGATCCATGCACTAAAAAGATATGCTTGACTTGGATTTTGATTTTTATAATGTTCCCTATTCTGATTTCAGTTCTAGATGATCCTGTGATTATGTGTACATTATTCATAAGGTATAATATGACTTGGATCAGGTTGGTTTGACAACCTATGATGCTAAGCACCTATCAACCAATGGTCAATTTTATGGTTTAAAGCTGATTTCTTTTATAAACCCATGACCCGATGATGGTACCATTGCAACAACCCTATGGTGTTGTCTTCATGACAACTAATGGTCAGGATCAAAGGTGTCAGATGATGGTGACAACCTATGGTCACCCCCTTAGGTCAGGTTTTGGATCAATTAGAAGTTTAATGATCAACCATTAAGTACCCTAATAATGTTATCAATCAATGATGAAATTAGCTTAATATTTGATGCTGATTAATGAATATAGTGTTGATCTAACAACCTATGGTGACTTAATGGTCACTAATGATGGTGGATTAGATCTCTAAAACCTATTCTGAGTTAGTCATATAGTTTTAGAATCAATTAAGCCTTAGTCCAATGGTTTCTTGGGTCACTTGATGTAATGCTCGAACATGTACTCTAATTGATGGTTTTAACATATGACCTTGACCCATTGGTCAAGATCTAATGTTTATTCCTCCAATAAAGTAGAATGATGGATAATGTAATATTTTGGTCCTAATAATGTGATTTATATGGTTTCCTTTATATGATCAACTTAAGGAGATTACTTGTTGACAATGGATGGCTTATTTTAAATGAACATTCAATTGTGGGTTTTACCCTACTTTCAATGGAACTTTTTGTGTTGTTAATCAAGGGATGTCTAGGGTTAAATGGTGACTTTTACATATCAAAACTTAATAACATTATAGATTATTTATCCAAGGTGTTTACTTATGTAAATAACCAATGGTCTTACCTTTTAAACATCCAATAGTTCTGGGTGACATAGTGGTATGGTGATATGGGTTGAAAGATGATGGAATAAATGGAAGGTTACCCTTAATAAGGTAGTCTTACGTATTCACTCATATGAATACAAGGGATGATAATCATATTATGTTTATATGTAAGCCTAATGAGGTATAGCTTGTTATACCTAGATTTAATATAACTAAATAATGGTAATTGGGTATGAATAGTCCTTGAATGAATAATACAATCATGGAGTACTCTTTTACTTTTGTTGAAACCTTAGTATGCTATAACCCAATGGTTACACCTTGATTTATGTGTGGGTTAATACTTGAGAATAGTATGGAATGTGATGGTGATTCTTCACCTTATGCATCCATGATCCAATGGAGATGCCGTGAGTTAGGGTTTGGGCATGATTGTTGATTAGTAACATTAATATGATTTATCTTGTTGAACCTAACTCTAATGCAAATAGATAAAGATGAGTATTCATGTATATCCTTCTTATAGGATGGAATGATGGTGAAATAACCTCCTTAATATGATCATAACCTTAATATGTTAATTGGTGGTTATCATAGCCACATGGTTGATACTTTCTTATGCTAAACATGTGCATTATGAATATGATTAGGGTTAATCATATCTAGATTGCTTGCATATTGACGTAATAAAGGAATGTTATTAATGTTAATATAACCCTAATATGATTGTTTATGAATATCTCATAGCTCATTAATGCAATATTGTGCTAATCTAGTGTATTATATGTAAGTGATGTTGTTGAACCTTGTTATAAGGCAAGCAAAGATAATGATGATCTTGCAGGGAATAGTATGATGATCTTAATGACCTTTGGGCATGGTTGAGCCCTCAATGAGGCGAAATCCTCTTATGTTGATAAGGTTTGATACCATGTGATATTGTGAAAAGGATTTATATTTTGTGATAGTATGATGACTAGTGTGGTCTCATGAATGGCAAGTGAATAGGACCATGTGATGATGAGATGTGAAATTATGTTTCACACATTTTATATCTTTTAAAAGTTGTGATATATATTCTTGCTAGAAGTGAATTAGGGTTTGTATGTCCACTTTTTTGATGCAACCTTAATTCACCCAATTGGCATAACTAATCAAGTGCAACTCTAATCATGTAGTGCCCTATGTTGTAGAGCCATCTTCAGTGTCAAAACTTGCTGGATGGTGAAATGATTATTCCTAAGGGAAACTCAGAGCGCATACTATTGAGTATGTGGAGGTGGCAAGTTGATGATATATCCTTGTCATCCACAATGCAGGTTGCGGAGCGTGGCTATGGTTATGTCTCATACATCTGATGTGATTGAGGACAACTATGGTTGTAACTTAGATTAGAGGGTTTTGTATACCCTAGTTTCCAGTGTCGTGACCTATACCAAGGGCAGACTAGTGGTTAGTAGCTTTACTATATGTCATTGTGGTGGCAACTTTGACTGATATGTCACTGCCTTTTACTCATACTGACAGAGGGGAAGAGATCTTAGGATACCGACACTCCTAGATCTTATACGAAACTGAATAGCCCTTCGTAGGGGTCAGTTGGAATTTGAATGGTACAATTCACATTCCCTAGGGTATAATAAAAGATGTAAGACAGTCATGTAGCATATCTATTTAGTGTTATACACAATGCTTCATATTGGATGATAACCCTTGTTTGCTTTCTTTTCACTGAGATCATGTATAGTATAATAAGAGATAATAGATATGCTTATGTTGTAGTTATGCTCATGTTGTAAACATGCATATGTTGTCAAATATAATAACACTGATGGTTAATATGTTGATGATAGCTATGTTTAATATTTTTAGCCATACCTATGTAACTAGAAATGCTTAAATGGCTAATCATGCCTATGTAGTTCATTATGTTATGATGTTAGTTATACTTATGATATAGATTTGTTCCCTTTATTTGATATGCCAATATTGATAGCCATGTTATGTTACTAGACATATCCATGATGTCAGGGATGCTTATGCTATTAGATTTCTTCTGTTGTTAGCAAGGAATATGATGATAGTCACATTAATGATAATGATTGCTATTAGATGCAATTTGATGATATTTGAGTAGATATATATCCAAAGAAATGGATTTATTTGCTATCTATATATGCATTGATGATTATACTTGTTACTAAGATTAACTGCTTAATCTATTTAGCATACTTGAACTGTTCAATTTGTTCAATTGATTATTAAATACTCCAATTGCTTAGTTATCTACTATTTAAAATATTGTAATCAATAAGCATTGTTGGAGGTTATATCTCTTGCTGGGACATGAGTCTCACCCTTGTGGTTCGCCACATTCTTTTTAGGTAATCGAAAGTGACGAAAACAAACATGTGGCAGCAAAGAATAGCTATAGTAATGAATCTTTGAGAAAGTTGATTAGATGTCTAGTGTGTCCTAGAGTCATCCCTGTACATTCAGGTCCGAGCAAGAAAAGTTTGTATATGGTGTTTCAAACGAATCAGACTTTTGTTAGCATACTAATGCTTGTTTGTGTGGCATATACGAATATTGTTCTCATGTGTATATATGTTGTGGCTAAGGCAACAAAACAATTTGTATCAAATTCTTGGCATAATATGGATAAAAGAAAGATGTTGGGCTCTTATGTAAATATTTCTGAGCATGTGTTGACGTTGAAATCGGTTTTAATTTACCCATATTTTTTGGTATGTGATTAATTAGTGATCGATTGTGCTATATGTATTGAGTAATCTCATTTAGTGTACCGGGTCTCACATAACCAATCATTCATTCCCCTAAAGTGCTAAATTTATCATTGCTCTAGTTCTTACATTAGTATGTCTAATTCTCTCACTAACTCATGACTTGATGAGAAAAGGTGGAGGTGAAAAAATGAATATCATATAGACTTTGTCAGGGTCATTAAAATAGGAGTCTTAGATCATGAAGAATCAAGAAAACTGTTGAATTGAGAAAAGATCTTGGAAAGTTATGCAAATCTCTTTTTCCTATATATATCTATTTATATATATATATATATATATATGTATGCATGTGTATATAACTTAAGATTGGACCAATTTAGGGTCAGGATCACAACCCTAAAAGGTACAAATGTGGTGAGTTTGCCTATCCAAGATAAGATTTTTATAACTTAAGATAGATGTGATTGGGCACAACTTTACCAAATTAAGATGGTCGAACTAAAACAAATCTTTATTTATCAATTGTTTGCTCCCTGGAGCAAGATAGGGTTGTCTACCATGCAATTCTTCCAATTTAAGGTGTCCTAGAGAAGGACAACATGTTTTGGTTGATTGTCATCCTCTAGAAAACTAGAGGGAATTGGATATGGGTCATGATACATTTTTAGGTCATGATCCTAGATCATTGAAAATTTAAGCTAGATAAGGTTCTACTTTTAGACCCAAAAAGATGTGAGTGAGAGTGTAAAATCATTCCAATTTTAGGTGATTCTCCAGGATCTGAAAAAATGTGAATGCAATTTCAAAATTGGTCCAGTTTTAGGCCATGGTCCAGAATCCAATTGAAACTATAAAATTGGCCCAATTTTTTATCATGGTCTAGGGCCCAAGCAAAATGTGAATGAAAGAGTAAATTTGGTCCAAATTTATGTCATGATACAAGACCCAAAAAAGAATGTGAATGGAAGTGTCAAATCTAGTCCAATTTTAGGTCATGGTCCATGATCCTAAAATTTGTTCGAAAGTGTAAAATTGGTCAAGTTTTAGGTTAAGGTCCAAGACCCGTAAAAGAATGTGTATTGAAGTGTAAAATTGGTCCAAGTTTTGGTCATGGCCCATGACCCTTGAAAGTTTTGCATATGTATTTTAGGATGCACATTGGACCTACTAGATTACCAAAGTCTTCAAATCCTCATTATGTCATCATACAAGAGTAGTTGTCGAAATATGTTCAAGTGGGTGAACCTCCAGATGCTTGGCAATTTGGCTTGATGGTTGTCTAGTTTGACACAAGGAGATATCCGTTGGGAATGGATGAAGTTTTTCCTTGAGAAATTTGAGTTTTTGAATAATAATTCCTAGTTTTCAATTGTTGGTAATCCTTCAAAGAGTACATCATTCATTGCATACTAACTAGTGTTAGTGTTGAGCAAGTTCAACCATTTCCAGTGTTGTACCACATTGAAGAGCTTCCAACTCTGAAAAGGTTCAGGAGAAAGTGGCAAAGATGTAGTTGGATTGGAAGAGGATGACCTATGAGGCATTTCCTATCGGTAGAGATTATTGCCTAGGATACCTACAATGTCTGACATTGTTCCCTTAGTAGTAGTTGTAGGGATATATGGCTACAGAGCAAGCACTGGAAACAAAAAGTTAACTGTCATATTTCCTTTATAATAGTAGATTGTGTCAACAACTGTCTAAATGAAAGGATGGTTTTAAGGATATATCTGGTCCTAAAGCAAGTATAGCGACAATCTCATCGTCGTCTTACACATCTTTCTTCAAATCACACTCGAATAGCATCTGAAACAACTCCTAGTTGATCACCACAGATAGCAGTCTAACATTTTCCTCCTAGCAAGAAAAGCTCCTCACCTCTAGAGTAGTCTACACGGACCACCTAGAAATCCTATTGTTCTAGAAAAACATACATGAAGAAGTTGTAACTCCACGTTGGTGTACTAGCACCAACCTGCACTCCCACAATTTGTCTCCCTTGCTATCCCTTTCTTTAATCATGTAGGACCTTATTAGGTTCTCTCGGTTACCACAATTGGAGAAGAAAACAAGTATCAGAGGCAATTGAGTTGTGTCTCTAGGAAGCCCCCAAAACCCCTCTATTTATAGGAGGGTTAGGCCAGGGTTCCTAGTCTACATGGGAGTGGAAGGGACTGAAATTTCATGAATTTTTGCAACCTACAAGTAAAAAAATAGTTAGTTTAGAGGTGAACTGATCAATTGGCATGTGATATGATCGGTTCAACCCTTGAATCAGTCATTTCGTCATGTTTTCCAATCACAATTGTATTGGAAATTCTAATAAAATTGATGCATAACATGATGTCAACACTATTCCTTGATGCGATTGGATTGATCCATGAACTAGACATCTCATCCCATGAGTCGGTTGACTGGAAACCTTGATCTGATCAGTTCACTAAGTGAATCGGTTGGTTCATGCACCTAGTTCATCCAGAATTAAGCCAATGCAATTTCCAATCAACCTGACACTCCAACCGGTCGGCTCAACACTCAATTTGGTTGCATCATAGTCCAATCAATCAATTGTTATTTAAATTGAATACCTAAACACTTTTAGTAATCAAATTAAACATCTTTCATGAACAAACTCCTATTCCAAGTGTATCCTATGTGTGTGACCCTATAGGTTCCAATTTACGTTGGCAGTGAATGTCCATAACCAGTTTATGACATCATAAGCAAAGAGCGGTATCTAGTGACACTTCATTGATACCCAAGTAAATGGAAATTTGGAGAGCAACTTCAACCTACAGTCTGTGTTTGGTGTTACAATGTTTGTATAGTTCCTTTGTCACTGCTATCTAGATTGAACTTGAGGTATGGAAAAGTCATCCTCTTCAACATTCAATCTATGTTCCTTGAACTAAAGCAGATTGTCTGAGATATATGTAAGCTCAATATCACATATTGACACACATGTGCATGGCCATGCATTTCCCAATCTTGCTAATTAAGTGTCCAAGATATCATACTCCATACAGGAAGGACAAATCCCATCTACATCACTCACAATCATCCTCATGTGTCAGACTGCACCCAATCATCACCTTTATGGAAACCCTTATTCAAGGTTACGATGGGTGATGTAAAATTACACTGAATGACATGTGATGAGTGTAGTAACTACAGGTCTAAGAGTCACAATCACCAACATTACCATAAGAGATGATTCTGACTACCATGTAATGGTTTCCATGTTTCACTCTTATAGTGGATCTGTCTGATACATTGTTCTCTAACAAGTATCTATCTGTTTGGCTTGATATCACATGTCATGACTGATGAGATTTTGTCATCAACCAACACACACTCTAGTCTTAGGTGTTGTTGTTATCTATCAGTCTTCCACAAAAACATCAGACTAGGGACATAGAAAGGATGTATAGACTCTTAACATTTGTATGATCTCATTGTTTGGATTTTTTGCAATATGAAATTGAATTCCATCAGTCTGATTTGTATTTTACTTTTTATTGGTGATGTTGGGAAGTCCAGGAAATGAATGTGAGGTCTATGAGTTGTCAAACCCCTGAGGTTGCCCTCTTCTAAATCTGAACTCAACCCTTATCACCTCTGGCGAGCGATGCATGACAAAGGCTGGGTTTCGACCCAACCCACCCAAAGACATAAGTCATTGAGTAATATTATTCTTTAGACATTGATTATGTTACATAACTATCTGATAACCGAATAAACAAAATAAATTAGAAGATTTCCTTTATTATTAATCAAATCATTTACAAGTTATGCCATTAGAATCATCATATGATTGGCTCTCTGGGCATACATACCAACAATAGTAACTTGTTATGCTTTAGGAGGAATCACGTGATATTTTCATTCATTTAGGACTCATTAAAATGTTTTCTATTTTTCATATCAACACGATCTTCTATTTTCAATTTTTAAGAGATATTCTTTGAAAATAAAATAAAAATATTTTCTTTTTTTCTCATGGTATGATCAATAGATTGGGGTACTTCCTCCATGACATTTGATCATGCACTTAGACCTTGGTCCCAATTAATTTTGAGGTACTTGCCATTATAAGCTTTCGTTGACAAATTAGACGACTGAGATTGATGTATACTTCCTACCTATGTGTTCAACACACTGAGGATGGTTATGACTTTAAGTATTTTTTACAAGGGAAAGACATATGTAGGGATCAATTTTGTCTTTGCCCATTTTCCTTACCATAATCAAGATGTTGAAACTAATGTGGTAAATTAAAACACAAGAAGTCCACCTACTAATAAATGCCTAAGTTTTTTTTACCTAAACTAACATGCAATAGTCCCCACCTACATGTGGGAATGTCTTATTACAATATAGCTTTAATATTGAGCCTAAAGGACAATATTATTAATAATAAGATAGAATTTTAGCCTAATAAAGAAAATTCATTAAGAAGTATGATTGTTTGATTATCTAAATTACTAAGAAAGAAAAATAAATTAAACTAAGCAAGACATGTTTTTTTACACTGTGGTGAAATTGCCAAGATGACATGGTTCACTTCTACTACCTATGTAACTATTATAAACACATCATCATTCATTCATATGAATATCCATTTGGGGCCAAGGGATTTTATTTCATTTCAGAGTATGAAATTGACATGAAATGATCTCCATGGAGTCTTGAGGTCTAATTACCTACGGATACTTATTTGTCACCCCAAAGAATGCCCTTCCCTAATCTCATCTTGTGTTCAATAATATCATTTGGTGTTGTAACCCAACATTTCATAGTCTCTAGATATAGGATTATAGCAATCATGCAACATATATGATCATTCTATAAATAAGTATTAAACAACTGATTATCAATCCATATGTTCATACAAATAACAATTAACAATGTAGAAACAAAATACAAGCATTGGGGCTAATCCCATACCCAAGAAAAATATATATTCTTTAATCATCTTCACGATACAAAAGAGAGAGAGAGAGAGAAGAAGAATCTCATAGATAAGATAGCATTATGGAAAACAAAATGGTCTTTCCATGACTCCCTAGAAAATGGTTGTAGTCTCTGGGCACGTCCTCTAATAGAGCGTGTCTCCATATCAAGCTATCAAATTTCATGTTCAACTCTCCTTGGAAGAGGCTATAGTAGTGTATGGGAGAGAATAATTTGTTAACCATTACCCCCGAAGTCCCTCAGGTGGTTTTGTATCAGAGCGTAAAATATCAGATCCATACAAATTAATCCAATGGTTGTTAGCCATTGGTTGTAGATTTCTATCATAGTAGTTTTAGAAGATTGTAGGGCCAGATAACCAAACCAAAACATTCAATACAAATATGTTCATTTTGTGTATAATTGAATTATATTTATAAATAAATTTCAATGACTCAATTCTGACATAGATGTGGAATCTAGAGAAATTTTAGTGTCAGAGTTTACTTTTTGGTCGTCCGACCCACTTTCTAGTTAGGAGACATGATAACAATAAGGATTTCCACCTACACTCAGGTCAGTGAACCCACAAAGTCAATCAATTGGTCAGAGTTATGTTAAAGTTCTTGTAGGTTACTGACCAATTAAATACAAATCATGATCGACTATTGATAACAGTGATCAATCAATCCATTTTCTTCCTATTCTTCTGCCTATAGCCTAATCACCTGACACACAAAATATTTCAAGGATAGGCCAAGACCAATTTATGTCATATATGTATTCATTTTGGAGGTAATTTAATTGTGTATCTAAAGGAATTTATATAATCTAATTCCAAGTTATTATGTGAAAGTTATGATAAATTGAGTGACCATATGTACTTTAAAGATCCTCACTCCAATTTTCATAGTTAGAGAGTGAGCATTTGTAATATTGTATAATTCTCTTGTGGTTTTCATGGAGATATAATTGTAATCTCTTATTATTGTATCAACCTATAAATAAAGCAACATATAATTAAAACACCAAAAATTATTAAATTCCAAATAAATTTCGTAAACTACTTAAAACTTAAAATGAGTGAAAGATTGAGTAAAATGCAAGTAAGGTAAGCAAACCTAATTATAAAATGCAACTAAAAACATGATGAATAACATTCATAAAAAACCCAAGCTTGAAAGTTTCTCATCCTTTAATAACAACATATCTAAAACACTCTCCAAATAAATACTTTTATCCAATGTACATGCCTCATACTCACATCATATTTGGATCCCTACCATCGATATGGCCAAGAAACCCAACCTCCTAAGATCACAAAACACAACTTAGCATATCCCTATTCTTGACTTCACATAAAAACACCACTTCCTCACCACTATCTCCAATGCACCACATATCTAAGGATTTTCTCAAAAAAATTATGAATCCTCCAACATCACAACCAAACACATAATATAACACTAGGGTATGGTAAATGTATATTAGTGGGGCATGAAGCGGGCCTCAAGGTTGAAAATAGAGTCATTGGAGGTATTATAGGAAGAAAACATATATGCGTTCTATTGGACTTGAGATTGCACTTTATTTGTGAAAATACATATATTATACTTTCTTTTTCTTTTTATATACATTGAATTTTTTTTGGTGACGCATCCCTATTACATAGATACATGTATGGAAGAAGCGAATAGAGTGAGGAGGGTGTGCCATCCCAAGCTTAGATCTTGTCACACTTTGATGGATATATTTTTTCTTCTTTTTGGTGGATGGAAGCTAAGAATATGAAATAAGAAATTGTATCATCTGCAAAACTTATTTTTATGATTTAGAACATCAGGAAATTCCTCTAGTTCACTAGACCTGAATAATGATATGACAATGGGATGCATGGAATTCTATAGATATGATTCACTAATAGGCAGGAGTAATGTCATATTTGATCCCTATTGGTTCCTCCAACACCTGCCATCCTTTCCAGAGAACATGATGGTTATATTCAATTTCTATAAGTGACGATTTCTAACAATTGACACATTTCTAGAAGTTAACATCATGAACTTTCTTAGAACAAGGGTTTTTTATGTCAAATTATATATGCAATGAAAAATGGATGCAAACTAAGCCAGCTAGATAATGGCTTCAACTAACATTGTAAGAACTATGAACTAAACAATTTTAAGCTACATGCAATGCAAGTAAACTAATTGCAATGTATGCATGTAAATCTAAAAGCCGCTTAAATAGATAAGAAAATAAAAGACAGGTGTGGGTGGAAAATAGTACATACCACCCACCCTCCACCCTTTATAAATTTTCTTGTCATCAAGCAAACACTATACCCAATATGGAGGGGAAGAAATCCTTGATGTTCATCTAGGAGGTCCTGGCAGCTCAAAGAAGGTCCAACTGAAAGGAATATTTACAAGGGTTAAAACCTTAAAATGAGAGCTCCATTATGATTAATATGATCAGGTGGCCATGGTAGCTCATAGGTATTATTCGGATGCTTAAAGTAATTCATTTTTCCACCCCAGAATCCATCCAATATGATCCACAAATACTCCTCTACAAGTAGAAGAAGTGTACTAGAAATTTATGAATAAGGAACAAGTGGAACAATGTCAGAGTGGTGCCTAACTGGTGGCCTCATGACATTCTCATATGTGAATGCTAGAGAAGACTATCCTAATCTGTGGCTAAGGTATTCTGCAAAAATTTCAAAATTCATGTTGTTAACTATACTAATTCATGTGGAGGATTTGGATCTAGCTTATTTTCATCACCTAGATCTACATATAGAAAATGCGGTGCTAGAATAGAGGAACTATTTAATCTTTAAGATCAACCTAAAAAATATTATTATGAAGCTACTTCTCCTAGTCTATCACCCAATAAACATCAAAAGTAATAGAAGTAGTGGGTTCCTTCACTATATCAACTAGTAACTCTGGATCATCCATGTGGTATATACCCAACTTCCCCACAAGTGTTTCAAGATATTGAACTGAAGAGAAGGCATAAAATCAAGTGATGGTAGAATGTAAACCTCCTGATGGGGTTGTATCTCAACATTAGAAACAAACAAATATGCAATGGAAGTTGGTTGTCTATTTTCTAAAATAGACATGACTATCATATGTTGATCACCATAATCATATTGATCTTATCCTATAATAGGGAAGGGTGATGGTGCCTCAACCTATTGGGAGAGTTGTTCATTCAGATGGGCTAGTTGTTCCTCCAATCTTTTACCCCTTTCTTCTCAATCAGAGAACATTGCTTGTTGGTCAACTAACAACTTTTGGATATCATCCATCCTATCATCTTTGTCAGGTGTATGTTGATATGTATATTAAGGCTTTTCACCATAACTCTCGTAATACTACTAATTGTAGCCCACCTCATTAGGACAATCATTTACATAGGACATATCCTCATAGTATCCCCCAAAATATTATTGGTTGCAGTATGCTTCATATTTAGTTTTCAGGAGTTTAACATTATTCTTGATGTTGAACCTATGCATGTTTTCTTTGTCTTGTGAATCCAGTTTATGGTATACCTTGTTCTTGTTATTGATCCTAGCATTTTTCTCATTGACGATCCTACACATAAACACTTTAGCTTATAGACTATTTTCTTGGAAAACCCATATTTCTAGATTGAAGGAGTCGAGTATTTGATATTGTGCGCTTTGCAATACTCAATACTCCATTTTAATATAGTGCCTAGAAAATAGAGAGATTTAAGTATAAGGCTTGGGAGATAATTGTCTAATGAATAAAGATACAAAAATATTCTTTGTAAATGAATATAAACAATAAATTACAAAAATCTAAGATAGCAAAAAATGTATGATAGGAAAACACCTAAGATAATAAATTGTTGAACCAAGCAAAAAAGTTACAAAAACAAACTAAAATTACAAAAAAAAATTAAGTGTTTAACAAAAATAAAAAACACAATGATAAACTAAGAAATATAAAAAAATTAAAATTACAAAATCAAACTAAAATTAAAAAACCAAGCTAAGAAGAAGAAATCCTAACTTCATCCCAATAGATGTAAAATCCAAGAAGTCTCATTGTCGCTGGAAACTATACTAAAGTTTGATGTGGTAAATTACAACATAAGAAATTCATCTAGGAATATATTGCTGAGTTCTTTTAAGTAAACTAATCTGCAACAATCACCATCTATAAGCAGACTAGTCTTATCATAGTGTAGCTTTAGGATGGAACCCAAAGGATGACATTATTAAGAATAAAATGTATTTTTATCCTAATTAAGAAAAAGTAATTAACAAGGATGCCTATTTTATTAACTAAATTAACTAAGTAATAAAATTACTAAAACTAATAAAGAAGTGACTTTTACATTGATAAAATTTCTAGGATAACAAGCTTCACCACCACTTCCTATGTAACAATTTAAATATTGCATCATTCACTAATTTTATAACTAGACTAGGGATAAGGAATTTCATATCCTTTAGGAGTAGGAAATGCACATGGACAAATCAACATGTAGGCTAAAGGTCTTCTTGCCTACTAATCCTTAATCTGTCATCCTAAAGAGCATCCTTTTGTGGTTTCATCTGGGGTTCAATAGTATGCATTCTAATCCTAGATTTCAAAGTCTCTACATCTAGAACTATAATAATTGTGCAATATATATGAGCAGTCTATAAAGAAAGTATTAAAAAATTATTATTAGTCTAGACGTTCATATAAGTAACAATTTAACAATTAAGAATTAAGCACACATGGGATAATCCATGAATCCCTCTAAAAGATATATTCTCTAATCATATTCATGATACAAAGAGAGAGAGAGAGAGAGAGAGAGATAAACATTATGTAACAAACTCCATTTTGCATAAGATGATTTATTTACTCTTTTTCCCTCATTATGTTCAATCATGACCTCAATTTATTTTCTTTGGCTACTTAACCAATGTTGATACTCAAATTCGAAATATGACGACCAATGTGAATTTTATACACAGTATGACACGACAAATTATGTAAAATTATTACTTTATCCAAAGAAGTATATATCTCTATACACTTTATATTTTAGTTCTCAAATTTTTTCTAAATGTTCTAAACATTTTTGTTAACTATGGTCCAAATTTCACCTCAATTGGACATTCCTACCATTTTTTACAAATTCTTGAAGTTATTGTGTTGAAAACCACTTTATTTGCCTTTTTAATTAGCCTTTTCCAAGTCAGCTAGTCGAGCAGGGTGCAAGGGGAAAACCTTGACCCTCGGATTAGGATCATATAGATCGAAAAGCCTAATCGAGTAGTCAGGGAATCATCTCCTACCTCCCGCTGATTGCGGAGGAGGAGACAAGGAAACCAGAACCATCAATCAATCGACTCTGACCATGATTCCAAAACTAAACGAAGGGAAAGCATCGTATCGAAATTTTGCTCCTATCTAACCCAAATTTGACCACGTTTAATGTACTATTTTTCCATAAAAACAAGATACTCACTCATCTCTCTCATTTAGGCAACCAAGGGCTGCTACCTAGATCCCATTAGCCCTAAAATCTATCTCTTAGTACTATAAAAGACCTCCCAATGATAGCTTCCGCTATCCCTCACTATAAACCCATCTTCTTGACCTTTCTCTTGGTCTCAATCACCCTGATTTCTCCTTGGATATCTACTACTCGAGCGGTTCCACTGACCTCTCAGTTTGGGCTTCTCATCTCTACCCTACCTCTACGCAACCCACCATCCCTATCTTCCTCGCGAAGCCATAGTGAGTTCGGGCAACACCTATATATATATATATATATATATATATATATATATATATATATATATATATATATATATATATATATATATATATATATATGAATCATGTAATGATCTTTTGTAGCACGACCGTGTAAGGGAGCACGGCCGTGGTAGCCTTAACTTGCACGACCGTGCAAGGGAGCACGACCGTGGTAGCCTTACTTTGCACGACCGTGCAAGGTGGCACGGCCGTGGTGGCCTATGAAGAAATTGAAAAGTTTTGGTATTGTGCTTACATTGTTATATATGCATGTCCTTAATTGTATAAGTCATACAGGTTGATATTATGAGGTGATCATAGCCAGGTAAGAGTTATGATGTCATATTCCTTGAAAACAATTATAAGCTTTTAGAGTAATGATATGTGAAAAGTACATACATTGCTTCAATCATGGTCATGTTGTTAGATGACTTGATGCTTATATGTCACTTGGTAGAAAGTGTTATGATAATCTGAGGGTTTGAATAACCATGTTCCTGAATCATATGATGAGATGGTTAAGAATTAATATCCATATGATAACTGATGTGAATTAAACTTGATACATTTAGTATTCTTCTTTTATAGTAGTGTTTTAATGATTAATGATTGAGAACATGCTTGATGCTAAAAGAATGCTAAAATGTACCTAAATAATCAAGTATAATCATATCATGTAGAGCCCTGATCATAGATCCATCATTGTCAGAAACCAAATGATGGTGAATCAGGTTTTCCTAAGGGAACTCCTGGAACACATACTTTTGAGTATGTGGGGGATTATGGACGTGAATATCCTTACGTCCTGGTGTAGGAATTGATGTAGATGTATCTTAAATCTATAAACCCTTCACTATATGTTTATGCCGGGATGATGTATCACTAATCTCCCGAGGGAATCTTTAATGCCGCATCGATGAGAGATAAACAAGAGATCTTTCGATGACGAAGAGAGTACAGAACGCCACTGTAACTCTAATAGCGAAGTGCCAGAATACCCTGGTAAGCTATTGTAGCAGAGACACGAGATGTCCTGCATGTTGATCCTCACACTGACTGAGGAAGATGAGGTCATAAGAATCCGGCTCTTTTGATGACCTATGTATGATACCGATGTGACTTAGTAGTGATCGGTTGGAGTATGAGCGGCTTACCTCATCTCCGCAGGGCATAATAATAATAATGATTGGAAATCATAATCAGCCGTGTAGCATAACTGCTTAGGTTAAACTACGATAAACAATGATTGATGTTACATTGTTTATAAATGTTCTAGTCAAGTAACTAGTATACATGTTTTTCATATTCCTTATTGATATGATTGCTGAAGTAAATGTTGTCTTACTTAATACCAAATCTATTGTTGAATGTCTTAAAGATTATATCGCTTATGTTAGTCCTTTATTGCTATAACAAAGCTTCTGGCGAAGAGTTATAACTCTCGTTGGGACGATTATTTAAATTTGTCTCACCCCCGTGGGATTCGACTTTTTAGGTGGACGTCGAGGACGGAGGAACCAATCCGAGGGTGGGCAGTATCAGCAGCAACAACACCAGGGGCAGCAGTGAATCTCAGGTGGAGATACTGATTGTCGAGTCTCGTAGATAGTATGTCTTATGTCATCTCTGTACTCTCAGGTCTTAGGAGTCAATAGGTCTGAGGTTTTTGGCTTAATGCCTCGAGATTTTGTATCTTGCCTTCTTCAGATAATAAGGCAATGGATGTATGTAATCACAGAGATGTAATGTCAAGCTATGATGTAAATAGTTTACCTTGTTTTCTTATAAAGGAGTTATGGTTTAAAGATCTCTTTCCAAAAAGTTTTAATTTTCAGAAATTTTCATAATTTCGCTGCTAATAATTCGCTTCCGCATTAGTTAATCTCGTTTTCCGTGACGGGTCATCTCAATTTAGTGGTATCAGAGCTCTAGGTTCGCTGAGTCTACAGAGACATAGGACTTAGGATGTCGAGTCTATTCTTAGTGTTTTCCAGTATATCTAATAGTGTCTTCTGCTCCTCAGGAGAAGAATATAAGTTAAGAATGTCTGGACCACATGAGGAATATGTGGCAGAGAGTAGCGTTGCTGCACCACGAGAACGTGTAAGGAACCAGGAGATAGAACAACCTGTACCTAAGCCACCCCAGTTCAATCCAACGGACATGGGGAATCCAGCCGTCCAGACCATGTTTGGGCAGTTTATGACTGCCATGACACACATAACAGATAGGATGCCCATGCCTACACCTAGGGCACCTACCCAACCTGAAGGACAAGGAATCAGCAAGACGTTTGAACGACTTTGCCGAGTTGGAGCAACTGAGTACTTTGGAATGGCTGATCCCGCAGATGCCGACCTGTGGTTGACTGAACTAGAGAAAGCTTTTAGAATCCTAAACATCCCAGAAGCTGAGAAGGTTAGACATGCTGTCTATTTTCTCAAAGGGAGTGCTGGTCATTGGTGGACCATGGAAGAGTAGAAGAGGCCTGGTGTGGAGGTTGCGTGGGAAGTCTTTCGATAGGAATTTATCAATAGATATTTCCCTAAGACGTTCCTGGATGAGAAAATCTCTCAGTTCGAGAGGTTAAGGCAAGGTCTGATGAACATTAGCGAGTACGAATCTAAGTTCATGGAGTTGTTGCGGTTTTGTCCGCACATGGATGCTACAGATGAAGAAAGGATCAGGCGGTTCGAGAAAGGGTTGGATGCTGAGTTGACTACTCCCGTATCTGCCCTAGAGAATCGGGAGAGGTTTGCTACCTTCGTTGAGTCAGTCCGAAGGATAGAGAGGTCTATAGCAGAGAAGAGGCAAACCCATAAGAGATATCCTCAGTTTCAGGGATCTTCATCTAGAGACTTCAAGAAGCCTAGATTTTCTGCGCCTATACCACCACCACCTAGACCTAGTGCTCAGACACAGTGGACACTGAGTAGAGGTAGATGACGAAGCCTACCACTACAAGGGGCTCGTAGTTCAGCATCTATGTCGGTTACAGGACCACCCAGACCACAACAACAAGATAGAAGTTGTTATATATGTGGCAAGATGGGGCATCTGATGAAAGACTACAGAGCTAGACCAGTGAGTGTAACCCAACCACAGAGGCAGAGTCAGCAAGGATCGCAGAGGAGACAGTTTCCAGGAGGAGCTAGGGGATGTGGACAAGCGTCCCAAGATGGATCGTCAGCACCGAATCAACCACAAGCAACAACAAGATTCTATGCAATGAATCCACCTGATGCAGTGATCAACCCTCGGGTTGTGGCAGGTCAGATGAAGTTGTTATATTCTGATATGTCTACATCCTGCATTGTATCTGTTTTGATTGATCCGGGTGCTACGCACTCCTTTATCACTCGAAGGGTGATTCGTAACTGCAATATGACAGTCAGTCATAGAGCAGATAGTCTGTTGCTAGAGACTCTGTTGAGAGGGTCTACTGTGTTACAGGAGGTATGCTCTTCCTGCATCCTTTTCTTTTCTGAACACCGCATTCAAGTGGAACTTATACCACTTGAGATGCAAGGATTTGACATAATCCTTGGGATGGATACCTTGGAAAGGTATAAGGTTGTTTTGGATTGTGAATCCAAGCAAGCTGTGTTTGCTAATGAAAGCGAAACATGGATCTTTCAAGGAGAGAGAAAGATTCTAGCCACCTGTCTTGTGTCAGCTATGGTTTCTGAGAAGCTGATGAGGCAAGGATGTTATGCATTCTTGGCCCATGTGGTAGATACTACCATGGAAAGTCCTAACCCTGCTGAAGTTCCTGTAGTCAGGGAATTTGAAGATGTATTTCCTGAAGAACTTCCAGGTGCACCACCGCCTCGGGAAATTGATTTTGAAATCAATTTGATCCCAGACACACAACCTATAGCACTAACACCATATAGGATGGCACCTGCTGAAATGGCAGAACTCAAGAAACAACTGCAGGAGTTTCTTGAGAAGGGTTTCATCCGACCGAGTACTTCACCCTGGGGTGCTCCGGTCCTTTTCGTTAAAAAGAAAGACGGTTCAATGCGGTTGTGCATTGACTACAGACAATTAAATAAAGTAACAATAAAGAATAAGTATCCTCTGCCGAGGATTGATGATCTTTTTGACCAGTTGCATGGTGCAACTATCTTCTCAAAGATAGATTTGAGGTCAGGATATCATCAACTCCATATTAAGGACAGTGACATACCCAAGTCTACCTTTAGAATGAGGTATGGTCACTATGAGTTCACAGTTATGTCGTTTGGACTAACTAATGTGCCGGCTGCATTTATGGAACTCATGAATAGAATCTTCTGACCTTTCCTCGATCAGTGTGTTGTTGTCTTTATAGATGACATTCTGATATATAGTAGAGATGATCAGCAACATGAACAACATCTTCGTCAGGCTCTAACTTTGCTAAGAGAACACAAGCTATATGCTAAGTTTAGCAAGTGTGAGTTCTGGTTACCGGAAGTATCTTTCCTTGGACATGTGATATCTGCCTCGGGTATTCGTGTTGACCCTAAAAAGGTAGAATCTGTCCTACAATGGGAACAGCCGAAGACACCAACAGAAATCCTTAGTTTCTTAGGGTTGGATGGTTACTACCGAAGGTTCATTAAGAACTTCAGTTCTATAGCCCTACCTTTGACTAAGTTGACCCGGACGGATGTTCCTTTTGTTTGGAGTGATAAGTGTCAGCAATCCTTCCAGTTGTTGAAGGAGAGGTTGACAAGTGCACCTATACTTGTGTTACCTGAGCAAGGCAAAGGATACATAGTTTTCTGTGACACCTCTAAGAATGGACTCGGATGTGTGTTGATGCAGGATAAACAAGTGATTTCTTTTGCTTCTCGACAGCTTAAGAAACACGAGGAGAATTATCCGACACACGATCTGGAGCTAGCTGCTGTAGTTCATGCCTTGAAGATCTGGAGACACTATCTCTATGGAGAGACATTCCAAATTTTCACTGATCAGAAGAACCTAAAGTATATCTTCTCTCAGCATGAACTTAACATGAGGCAACGTCGTTGGATGGAGTTAATCAAAGACTACGATTGTACAATTGATTACCATCCAGGGAATGCCAATGTAGTTGCAAATGCTCTGAGTAGGAAATCAACAACACCAGCCTTAGATAGGGCACAACTAAACTCTTTAGTATGCTCTAGGAGATATATTCTTATCTCCTTAAGGCAAGACAATGTATAATTAAAGGTGTCATTGTTAGCCGGGTTGTTAGTTGAGATGCATATAAGACCTACTCTGAGAGAGCAGATCAAGGAGGCACAACAAGTTGATGCTGCAGTTCAGAAGATAAGATCGGAGTTTGGTGATGAGAAACGAGATGGTTTCCATGACTCTGATGATCAAGTAGTCTGTTATCATTGGAGGATGATAGTTCCAGATGTATATAACTTGAGAAAGTTAGTCCTGGAAGAAGCTCATTCTTCGATGTATGCTATGCATCCAGGAAGCACCAAGATGTATCAAAACTTGAAAGATATGTATTGGTGGCTTAGGATGAAGAAGGATGTTGCTGAATTTGTTATGCGGTGTCCTGTGTGTCAGCAAGTTAAAGCTGAACACCAGAAGCCGATAGGGACAATGCAACCATTGCCCATACCACAATGGAAGTGGGATCACGTAACCATGGACTTTGTTGTTGGCCTACCTAGGACAAGAAAAGGGTATGATTCCATTTGGGTAATAGTTGATAGGTTGACAAAGACAACACATTTCTTACCTGTCAAAACAACCTATTCTGCTGAGAGGCTAGCACAGTTGTATATTCAGGAGATAGTGCGACTGCACGGAGTTCCAGTCACTATAGTTTCAGATAGGGGTCCCCAGTTTACAAGTCATTTCTGGGAACGAATTCATAAAGCTTTAGGCACCCAATTAAGGTTTAGTACGACCTTTCATCCTCAGACTGATGGACAGTCTGAAAGGACTATACAGACCTTGGAAGACTTGCTGAGAGCATGTGTTCTTCAGTTTATAGGGAGTTGGGATCTGCACTTAAGCTTGATAGAGTTTGCCTACAACAATAGCTATCAACATAGCATTGACATGGCACCTTATGAAGCTTTATATGGTAGACGTTGTAGATCACCCCTATGTTGGTATGAAACTGGTGAATATCAACTGTTAGGTCCTGATCTTGTGCAGCAGACCACTAGAAAAGATCAAAGTAATACAACAACAGATCAAGACTGCACATGATAGGCAGAAATCTTATGCTGACAAGCGTCGTAGACCTTTGGAGTTCCAGGTTGGAGATAAAGTGTATCTCAAGGTCTCACCTTGGAAGGGAATTCTGAGGTTTGGAAGGAAAGGGAAGTTAGCTCCTAGGTTTATGGGGCCTTATCTAATCATTGAACGGATTGGAAAAGTAGCCTATAAACTAGAGTTACCCCCAGAGTTATAGAGGTTACACCCTGTGTTTCACATTTCTATGCTAAGGAAATGTCACCCTGATACTGAGTCAGTTCTACAACTTATGGAGGTAGAATTGAATGATGACATATCTTATGAGGAAGGACCAGTGTCAATCCTTGATAAAAGAATTAAAAAGTTGAAAAAGAAAGATATAAGTCTTGTTAAAGTCCTCTGGAATCACCGTGGTGTTGAAGAATCCACTTGGGAACTAGAGGAAGAGATGAGAAGGAAATACCCTGCTCTTTTCTCTTAATATGTTTTGTTGATTTCGGGGACGAAATCCTTGTAAGGGGTGGATAATTTGTAACATCCCTGACCTGGGTTATGAACTAACCCTAGGTGTTTTGCTTAATTATGTAATTAGATACTTGTGATTATCTTTTGGTATGTAATTAAAGCTTCTGAGGAACATATAATTCTATTTATGTCCCTTTTGAACAATGTTATAATATTGTTTTGTAATACATGG
Source organism: Alisma plantago-aquatica (assembly GCA_963693085.1). NCBI lineage: Eukaryota > Viridiplantae > Streptophyta > Magnoliopsida > Alismatales > Alismataceae > Alisma > Alisma plantago-aquatica. The sequence continues at coordinate 139,133,883 of OY856410.1, read as the reverse complement.
ATCTATGTGCAAATTACCCAATTAAAAGGGGTTAACTTGAAAATTGCACATGTTAAGATGTTCCTTTGGTGTTGAGACATCATAAGAATAAATATGATGAAATATGATGGATTCTCCAAGTTTGGGCACTAAGATGCAACTTGTGGAGCAATCCTTGTACTTAAAACCCTAGTTTTGGTGTAAAGTGCAATTTACCCAAAATATGGGGTGCAACTTGTAAAATACACCTTCTAGAGTATCTTTTATGACTCTTGGCATCATTTAGAGTAATAATGATGAAGAGGGCACTTCAATTGAATAATCAAATAAGAATGATAACCCTTATAAATTAAATAATCAAGTTATAAGCCTAATAACCCTTCTATATGTGCAACTTAGTAAGAAGTTGGCTTTCTTCACCTTTAGACCTTGGGTTTAAGATGAGTTTTGCTTAAGTGTGGAAGGGTGAAACGTGGCTTAGAAGAATGGAAGGACCTAGATGAGAAATGGAGAAACACGTTGTCCTTATGATGGAATTTCACCCAAAGTATATATACACCTTTTCTCACTTAGCAAGGATCGTTTCCTTCACTTCCCTTCTTATCCCCTTTCTTAGACCGACTTAGGACAGAGCTCTGGAGCAGAGGAGGACGGCTAAGGAGTTCTAGGTAAGCTTTGGTCATCTTCTTGCTCGGATTCATGGAGGAATTCATGGTACAAGGTTGGTTTTATGGTCTTCCTTACTTGTTTCTTCTTTCTAGCCGATCTTTCCCAACCAATTCTTGGAGAAACACCCATGGCCGACCTATGGAGCTCAAGACGCCATTAGAGGCCTGGAATCTTGAAAGCTTGGAACTCTAGGAACGACCTTAAGGTGGGTTTTATAACTCTAAACCCTTAAACTTTGTTATACATCTTTCTTTCTTCTAAAAGTAGATTGTTCTTCTTTCCCCCATCCTTCCTTGCTTTCTTGTAACTAAAACCACGAAGAACAGACCTTGATCTGGAGGTAGAAGAAGATGGGCGTGATTACCAATGTTACTTTATCAAACGGTCTTGCTCCCCCCCTTTGGCCAAATGGTTTGCAAAACTGTTTGGGGCAAACGGTTTGCAAAACCGTTTGAAGGGCAAACGGTTTCACAAGGTCGGTTGGAGAAATTGGTCTCCAAGACCATTTGGGTGAGTTGACAAAGCGTTGACCGTTTGGGATTCCTGTTCATAATTATGTTGTTTGATAACCCTCCAAATTTGAGGGATTAACTCCGAAGGAATCGTGAGTTGAAGGCAAATCAATTAGGTAAATCTAAATGGATTAAGTGCTGATTTCCAACCTGATTAACTTGACCTTTTTGAGAAAATGGTTTCAAAACCATTTGCGTGAGTTGACCAAGCATTGACCGTTTGGGATTCCTATTTATAATTATGTTTGTTGATAACCCTCCAAATTTGAGGGATTAACTACAAAGGAATCGTGAGTTGAAGGCAAATCAATTAGATAAACCTAAATGGATTAAGTGCTGATTTTTCAGCTTGATTAATTGACCTTTTTGGGCAAACGGTTTCAAAACCATTTGAGGGCGTTGAACAAGCATTGACCATTTGATATTACTGTTCATAATTATGTTGGTTAATAACTCACCAAATTTGATAGGTTAATTCCAAAGGAATCATGAGTTGAAGGCTAATCAATTAGGTAAACCCTAATTGGATTATGTGCTGACTTTCAACTTGATTGATTTGACTTTTTGGATTTTCTTGCCCAAACGGTCTCAAGACCGTTTGGGTGTCACCCAAGACCATTTGAAGGTCTAGGGTCAAGTATGGATATGTGTTTGAAGATCCAAAGATGTGGTATGAACCCTAATCGGCTAAGTGCTGATTTTGCAAGTGATGAGTTGATTGTTTTGGGTTGATTGGCCCAACGGTTTCAAAACCGTTTGGGGATCACCGAAACGGTCTCAAGACCGTTTGGGGATCACCCAAGACCGTTTGGAGGTCTGGGGTTAAGTATAGTTGACCAATTGAAGGTCCAAAGGTACACAATTACAAAGCAATCAATTGCTGATTTGATGATCAACTCAATAGCTCAAACCATAATGGTTGTTCACTAGAATCCAAGGGTTGGGTGATACAAACGGTCTCAAGACCGTTTGGAACTCATCCAAACGGTCTCAAGACCGTTTGGAGGTCACCCAAGACCGTTTTGAGGTCTAGGGGTGAGTATGGTTAAGCAATTGATGATCCAAGGTTACTAAGTTAAAGTGTAATCAATTGCTGATTTGGTGATCAATCCAATGATCCAAACCTTAATTGATTGACTTGGATTTTGATGATATGATGGGAAAACGGTATAAAGACCATTTTGAGGTTATCCAAACGACCTCAAGACCGTTTGGGGTCAGGTCATACCCAATTTGGATGATGGTACTATGGTTTCAAAGTAACTAGTCTTACATTGATTAGTATTGAAGGATCATAGATTCCAAACCCTAATTCAATTGAATCAAACCCTAATTGATGAACAATTGAGGGTTAATTAAGGGTCAAATCAGTTGAAGGTTGACCTATTAAACCCAATTGAGGTATGAATATTGGTCCAATTGATGATTGGTTCCATGAATTCAATGATTGAAGTAATCAACATTGGAAACCCTAATTCAATTGGATACCTTATGTAATGGAGGTCCAATGTGATTGAATCTTTGAGAATTAAGATGATGAATGTTCTATTGATCCAATAATGATTAGTAATGACAAACAATGAAGGCACAAAGGTTGAAACCCTAATAGTACCTAAGTGACTAGTACCAATTAAAGGGAGAATTCTTAATTGCTTATAGGATTAATAGCTTGATACACTATGTTAACCATAGTAGTATGTACTTGATTGAAGGGTTGATGTGACCTAATCAAGTTGAAAGAATGAAAGATTAGAACACACACACACACATATATATATATGAATCATGTAATGATCTTCTGTGGCACGACCGTGTAAGGGAGCACGGCCGTGGTAGCCTTAACTTGCACGACCGTGCAAGGGATCACGGCCGTGGTAGCCTTACTTTGCACGAACGTGCAAGGTGGCACGACCATGGTGGCCTATGAAGAAATTGAAAAGTTTTGGTATTGTGCTGACATTGTTATATATGCATGTCCTTATTTGTATAAGTCATACAGGTTGATATTATGAGGTGATCATAGCCAGGTAAGAGTTATGATGTCATATTCCTTGAAAACAATTATAAGCTTTTAGAGTAATGATATGTGAAAAGTATATACATTGATTCAATCATGGTCATGTTGTTAGATGACTTGATGCTTATATGTCACTTGGTAGCAAGTGTTATGATAATCTGAGGGTTTGAATAACCATGTTCCTGAATCATATGATGAGATGGTTAAGAATTAATATCCATATGATAACTGATGTGAATTAAACTTGATACATTTAGTATTCTTATTTTATAGTAGTGTTTTAATGATTAATGATTGAGAACATGCTTGATGCTAAAAGAATGCTAAAATGTACCTAAATAATCAAGTATAATCATATCATGTAGAGCCCTGATCATAGATCCATCATTGTCAAAAGCCAAATGATGGTGAAACAGGTTTTCCTAAGGGAACTCCTGGAAGATCCATCATTGTCAAAAGCCACATACTTCTGAGTATGTGGGCGATTATGGATGTGAATATCCTTACGTCCTGGTGTAGGAATTGATGTAGATGTATCTTAAATCTATCAACCCTTCACTATATGTTTATGCCGGGATGATGTATCACTAATCTCCTGAGGGAATCTTTAATGTTGCATCGATGAGAGATAAACAAGAGATCTTTCGATGACGAAGAGAGTACAGAATGCCACTGTAACTCTAATAGCGAAGCGACAGAATACCCTGGTAAGCTAGTGTAGCAGAGATACGAGATGTCCTGCATGTTGATCCTCACACTGACTGAGGAAGATGAGGTCATAAGAATCCAACTCTTTTGATGACCTATGTATGATACCGATGCGACTTAGTAGTGATCGGTTGGAGTATGAGCGGCTTACCTCATCTCCGCAGGGCATAATAATAATGATTGGAAATCATAATCAACCGTGTAGCATAACTGCTTAGGTTAAACTACGAGAAACAATGATTGATGTTACATTATTTATAAATGTTCTAGTCAAGTAACTAGTATACATGTTTTTCATATTCCTTATTGATATGATTGCTTAAGTAAATGTTGTCTTACTTAATACCAAATCTATTGTTGAATGTCTTAAAGATTATATCGCTTATGTTAGTCCTTTATTGCTATAACAAAGCTTCTGGCGAAGAGTTATAACTCTCGCTGGGACAATTATTTAAAATTGTCTCACCCTGTGGGATTCGACTTTTTAGGTGGACGTCGAGGATGGAGGAACCAACCCGAGGGTGGGCAGTATCAGCAGCAACAACACTAGGGGAAACAGTGAATCTCAGGTGGAGATATTGATTGTCGAGTCTCGTAGATAGTATGTCTTATGTCGTCTCTGTACTCTCAGGTCCTAGGAGTCAGTAGGTATGAGGTTTTTGGCTTAGTGCCTCGAGATTTTGTATCTTGCCTTCTTCGGATAATAAGGCAATGGATGTATGTAATCACAGAGATGTAATGTCAAGCTATGATGTAAACAGTTTACCTTGTTTTCTTATAAAGGAGTTATGGTTTAAAGATCTCTTTCCAAAAAGTTTTAATTTTCAGAATTTTTCATAATTCCGCTGCTAATAATTCGCTTCCGCATTAGTTAATCTCATTTTCCGTGACGGGTCATCTCAGGGAGTAGCCTGGAGAATCACTGTATGACAATGTTATATTGATAATCATAATTTGTCTCACTTTCCCTTGATATGTTATCACGTTTCCATTACAATTTACTATGCTTAATCACCATAGTCGATTTCTAATACCGTTAATTACTTCTGACAAAGAATTAGTGGTTGAAAAGGCACGATTAACACTTTAATCAATAAATTCCTTAGACAAGGTAATGTACAATTAATGGTGGATACTCAGAGAAATAATTAAAGCACCTAGATCTAGGGTATAAGTTACTACTGGTGTGGAACTGACCTAGAACTAGGCAGTGAATTGTATCGCGGAAGCGAGCAATTCTGACTACGGGCCATAATCAGGGAAAGAGAATGAATTATGTTAATTGTGTAGATTTGTGTGTAGTGAGACCTCACGATGAAACCACAATCCTAAGGATTCCTATTTAATTTGATTAAACTAAACATTTAATCATCATTCACTTTTGCTTTCTTTTAGTTTTACTTTCTTTTTCAAAATCAAACTCATTTTTCCCATCGGTCTAGCTGATCGTGACTAATTAGTAGTAGGATACTGAAATTTACATTTCCCTGAGTTTGACTCGGGCCTCACAAGGCCTATATTACATTGATACATGCACTTGTGTTATACACACGGTAAAATCATGTCAAGTTTTTGGCGCCGTTGCCGGGGAAATGGTAAATTTTGACACTACGAGTACTGCAAGCAGCCACTCTAGGCCACTTTTTCTTTTTATTTGCAATTTTAATTATTGAGATTAATTGTCTATCTTTCATATTCTTTATTCGTCTAGCACTGTACTTACTTGATTTTCCACATTTCAGGTACTTGTGCATGGTGAAGACATGTAGTACGAACTACGCACAGTTGACACCTGAGGTTCCACCTTCGAGATCTAAAGACGGGCAGATAAATACACCACCTGAAGACGTTGAAGAAGAATTTGAGACTTTCAAAATGGCCTAGGAGCAGACCATTTGGGAAAAGATTAAAGCTTCTTCTTCCTCTGCGCAGAAGGGGCCAATCAAGAAACATACTATCAACATACCTAGTTATAAGATTGACCCAGGGCTGATCCAGTTGGTCAAGTCGCATACTTTCCATGGGCTAAAGAATGAAGACCCAATTGCCCACATCAGCACCTTTGTGGAACACTATGATATGGTGAAAGTGGATAGATTTCCACAAGAGGCAATTTATATGAAATTGTTTCCATCTTCTCTAGCAGGAAACACAAGGGAGTGGATCTACAACCTAGATGATGAGTATGTGGAATCATGGGACATGATGATTGAAGTTTTCTTTGAATGATATTTCTCTCCAGAGAAGACAAATGATCTCATGAGGAGGATTCATAATTTCAAATAGCAGGAAGGTGAAACATACTCAGAGACATGGGAATGTTTCAACATCATGCTGTAGAAATGCCCACATTATGGGCTGGATTTAGAAACTCAGGCAAAGATCTTCTATTTTGCCCTTAATGAACATGACAAGAGTAATTTGGACTCCGTAGGGACATGTTTCTTTTTGAACAATAAAGGCTCAAAGTGTAGAGAAATTTTAAAGAACATGGCTAAGAAGCAATCCTGGGGTGAAAGAGATGCACCAGAGCAGGTCAAAATCATAGGGGAATCCGAGGCAATTAAAGAATTAAATGAGAAGATGGACCTGATGGCAAAGAGACTTCTAGCAAAAGATGATGAAGGATTTGATGATGAGGTACAGACTAAGTTCATGCATCAATAGTAGGGCTACATGAATAATGATTATTCATGGAGAAAGGATAAGAAATTCTCATGGAAGGATCCAAATAACTTTTTGTAGGATCCAGATCAGAAGCCACAAACCAGTGCAGAAGATAAGAGTAATGAGTTTCTCAACCAGGTGATAAAGCAAAATCACGAGTTGATGAGCACTTTCGGAAAACAAATTAAATCTCAAGGAGAATTTATGAACCAGTTTGGCCAGACTTTGTAGAGTCATTGGACACATATGAGGATGCTTGAGACATCTATTGCACAAATGGCATCCAAAATTGCAAGTTTGAAGAGGCCAGCACAATAGGGTTTTCCAGGGAATATTGATGTTCTAGGAGGAAACCACCAAGCTAAATCAATTTTGTTGAGGAGTGGAAAGAAAATTTTAAACTCCAAGACCGATGAACCAAGCACACCACAACCAGAAGCCACAGGTGAGGCCGCAGAGGATGCCGTAGTCACAGAGACAGTGGAGGATGAAGTAGAGAAGGCCACAGAGGAGCCCATTGTAGAGAAAGAGACTGAGAAGAGGTCGCCTTATGTGCCACCACATTAGAGGGAACAGACCATCCCGGTTCCTTATCCAAATAGTCTGAAAGCAAAGAAGGTGGATGCACAGTTCAAGAAGTTCCTGGATAGCTTTAGGAAACTTTTGGTCAACATTCCTTTGCTAGAGGCCATTGAGCAGATACCCTCCTATGGTAAGTTCTTGAAGGATATAACTACCAAGAAGAGGCAGATTCCTAACACAGAGGTGGTAGTGCTTAAGGAGCAGGTCAACGCCTTTATTCTGGGAAAATTTCCACCAAAGTGATAAGATTCGGGTTGTTTCAATATTTTATGAAACATTGGAAAGGTGAAATTCGGCGAAGCACTATGTGACTCAGGAGCGAGCATCAATTTGATGCCTCTATCCACTTTCAAGAAACTTGGTCTTAAAGAATCCCGAAGGAGTAACATGACAATCCAGCTTGCAGATAATTATGTTGTAAGGCCTTATGGGATTTGTGAGGATGTTCTGGTCAAAGTGGATATATTTGTATTTCTGGCAGATTTTGTGGTGATGGAAATGCAAGATGAGCAAGGAAATGAGTTGCTTCTAGGTAGATCCTTCCAGGCTACAGCTGACATGATTCTAGAAATGGGTAGAGGTCAGTTGACCATGGGCATAGCATATGACAGATTTGAAATAACGATGCCAGCTGACTCACAATCATCACAGGAGCAAGGACAGTGTAGAAAAATTAGACACTTTGATCACAACATTTCCATTTGTCTAGGGAAATTGTTTCTTGATATGACTCACGTCATGACAAAGGTAGATAAGGGAACACTTGCTGTGGACATCATGGAACAAACAAAGGTGGTTTCTCTTGTTAAAGCTGTGGGTTATCCCAATGATGAAGAAGAGGAAGTCCCACTGTCTACTATGGATGATGCTATAGAAGTCTCCATGCTTGACTCGTACCCACAATTACCACTACCACCACTGCTTCAATCTTCTTTGGTCAGCCTGTCAGATTTAGAGCTAAAGCCACTGCCCCCTCACTTGAAATACACATTCTTAGTGGTTGATGCAAAGCTACCACTGATCATTTTGGCATATCTGAGTGCTGCTGAGGAAGAGTAGTTGATGATTGTGTTGAAGAATCACCGTGGTGCATTCGGGTGGTTAGTTTCTGACATCAAGGGGATCACTTCTACTCTCTGCCAACACAAGATCTAGCTCTTTGAAGGAGCCAAACCTGTGATTCAGTCACAACGTCACCTCAACCCCATCATGATGGAGGTCATCAAGAAGGAGGTGATCAAGCTTCTCTCTGCGGGCTTCATCTATGCTATTTCAGACTCTACATGGGTGAGCCCAACACAGGTAGTCCCTAAAAAGGGGGGAATCACAGTAACTCAAAATCTTTTGAACGAGCCTGTCACCACCCGATTGGTAACCGGGTGGCATGTTTGCATTGATTACCGTCATTTAAATTCCACCACTTTGAAAGATCATTTTCCCCTGCCATTCATTGATCAGGTTTTAGAACGGCTGGCTGGCCGCTCTCACTTTTTCTTTTTAGATGGCTATTGTGGCTATAACCAGATTTCCATAGACCCTAAGGACCATGAGAAGTCTACCTTCACTTGCCCTTATGGGACTTTCACATATCGTTGTATGCCGTTCGGTTTGTGCAATGCACCGACCACTTTTCAGCACTGTATGCTTGCTATCTTTTTGGATATGGTAGAGCATTGTCTAGAGGGTTTTATGGACGATTTTTCCATCTACGGTGCGTCTTTTAATGAGTTCTTATATAATCTAGACAAGGTTCTACAAAGATGCGAGGACACACATTTAGTCCTCAATTGGGAAAAATGCCACATGATGGTTAGTGAAGGCATAGTGCTTGGACACAAGGTGTCTAGCAAGGGACTGGAGGTAGATCCAGTGAAGATTGAGGTTATTTCCAAACTACCCCCACCGAACTCGATGAAAGGGGTGAGAAGATTCCTTGGTCATGCAGGGTTTTATCGCTGGTTTATCAAGGATTTTTCTAAAATCACTAAGCCATTATCAGAATTGCTTGAGAAGGATGCGGTTTTTGATTTCAATGAAGAATGTACGCATGCCTTTGAGGTTCTCAAGCAAAAGTTGATTTCCGTGCCGATTGTTCAAACACCGGATTGGAGTAAGCCCTTTGAGCTTATGTGTGATGCATCAGATTTCACCATGGGGGCCGTTCTTGGGCAACGCCTTGAGAACAAACCCACAATTATTTTCTATGCTTCTAAGACTTTGAATGATGCCCAACTTAATTACACCACCACAGAAAAAGAATTGCTTGCCGTGGTTTTTGCATTTGAAAAATTTAGTCAATATTTAGTGGGGTCTAAAGTTTTGGTATGGACGGACCATGCCGCCATAAAGTACTTAATGGAAAAGAAAGACGCCAAGCCTAGACTCATTAGGTGGGTCCTACTCTTGCAAGAATTTGACATTGAGATTAAGGACAAGGCGGGCATTGAGAATGTGGTTGCGGACCACTTGTCTAGGTTAGAGCGGGTAGATGAGAGAGATACTAACATACCCATTACCGAGACCTTCCCAGATGAGCAATTTTTTTCTATTCAATCTAAGGACCCATGGTTTTCTCATATCATGAATTATCTTGCATGCAAAGAACTCCCAGATGATTGGACTTACAAAGAGAAAAAGTGGTTTTTCCATTCTTTGAGATATTATTTTTGGGATGACCCTATTCTTTTGAGATAGTGCAGGGATGGAATTTTATGCAGGTGTATACCCGAGAGCAAATATTATAGTGTGCTCAGTCACTGTCATACATTACCCACCGACGGTCATCATGCGAGCACGAGGACAGCGACTAAGGTATTAGAGAGTGGCCTTTATTAGCCCACACTTTTCCGAGATGCCTATGATTATGTGAGGAGGTGTGACTCATGTCAAAGGGCAGGTAACATCTCAAAACGGCAAGAAATGCCCCTCAATGTGTTTCAAGAAGTTGAGGTATTTGATTTGTGGGGGCATTGATTTCATGGGACCCTTTGTGTCCTTCAATTCTAATTTATATATCTTGCTTGCTGTTGATTATGTGTCGAAGTGGGTAGAGGCAATACCCACAAGGACTAACGATGCTGCGATAGTGTGTATTCTCGTGAAAGAGAATATCTTTTGTAGTTTTGGTGTGCCACAAATGATCATAAGTGATGGAGGCTCCCACTTCACGAATAAGAAATTTGCTGCACTATTGAGTAAATATGGGGTCAAGCATAATGTAGGTACCCCATATTACCCGCAGACACAAGGCCAAGTGGAGGTGTCCAATAGGGAGATCAAGAAGATCTTGGAATGCACTGTGGCCTCTTCCAGGAAAAATTGGAGTGTACTACTACCAGATGCACTATGGGCATATAGGACCGCGTTTAAGACACCTATAGGCACCACACCTTTTAGGTTGGCTTACGGGCGGGCTTATCACTTGCCGGTGGAGTTAGAGCACAAGGCACACTAGGTGCTAAGGAAGCTAAACATGAACATTGATGATGCATGGAGAAAGCAGATGCTAGAGCTCAATGAGTTGGACAAGCTAAGGATGAATGCATACAAGAACTCGAGGATCTACAAGGAGCGGACAAAGCAAATACACGATTGCCATATTCAATTGTGAGTTTTCAAGAAGGGTGATAGTGTGCTATTGTTCAATTTGAGATTGAAGTTGCATCCCGGGAAATTGAAATCCCGGTGGAGTGGACCCTTTGTGGTTGAGGAGGTGCGACCCCATGGTGCTATCATGGTGAGAGATGGTTCAAGAACATTCTTGGGGAATGGTCAAAGGCTGAAGCACTACTATGGGGAAGGTTACGCAAGAAAAGTGCATGAGATCAAACTCATGGCACTAAAAAAGGAATGAGGAGCATGATTATGTATAGCCCAAGATGTTAAATGAGGCACTTGTTGGGAGGCAACCCAACCTTGGTAGATTACATGGTTATCTCTTTAATTTTTTTTGTATTCCTAGGTAGTTTTCATTAATTTGGCACTTAGTCTCTAAAAATGATACCCTGATATGTTTGTTGAGTGTGCAGGTTGGGAAACGGTCGATACCATCGACGCCTGGGTCAATGGTATCGAATTTGGAACAACAAAAATTTCTACCGAAACTTCATCCCATCAATACTATTGACAGCCTCATCGATGGTATCGACACGGGAACATGCAGAAATATGGTCGAGAGTCGATGGTATTGACAAGTCATCGATGATAGCGAAATGTCTAGAGATATTCAAACTGGATGTTCTCAGTAATGTTGATACCGTCGATGCCTTGGTCGATGGTATCGACACGTCATCAACATTGATGGAAGGGCCAGACCTCATGATGATCAAAGGAACAACCAGACATCGCTACTATGGACGCAACGTCGATAGTATCGATGGACACATCAGTGATCCGCAGTCTTCATCGAGCGGTCCACAACGCCTATCTGTGGACAATGTCAATGGGATCGACACTATGTCTCTACCATCGACACCGACGATCTGGCCCCCCACATCAAGCCATCAACAACCTTCGATTGCAGCGAGCTGCGGATTTCAACAGTCGTCGATACCATCGACAAGCCTGTCGATGGTATCGACACACCGACAGTAGACCTGGCCAACCCTTATAAAAAGGGAGGAAATTCTTCAATCTAACATCAAATCCTCAGTGCCTATCCTCCACAACCGAGCCCAAGCACCTCTGAGTGCACGAGAGCAACCAAGATCACCACCGACGATCGTCTCCGAGAATCTTCTTTGGCTCCACAGATCTCCATCTTCTCTGAGTGCCTTGACTGTCTTATCCGAGCTCCATTCTCCTTTCTCTCTCTCACTTGTTGCCCACGCAATAATGGTGAGATCTGGAGCTTCATCATCCAGGGCTGCACCACCTGCCCTACCTGCCCCGCAACAAGGATTAGTTCCTCGCCCAAGGCTAGTCCACCCATCGGTGGAGGTAAAGAAGGTATATGAAGAATTGTGGAAGCGTCCGATTGATCCCACCCAATATGGTGACTGAGAGCTTATCAAAGATCTGGGATTTGAGGACAATATGGCCTATGTGCTTCAGGGACAACTGCAAGGGTCCCCCATGCTCTGTCGTGACCATGCATAAGGTCATCCATTCTTCAGTGGATGGCCCACATACAAGGAAATCATCATCGAGTTTCTGGCATCGCTCGACATCTGTGTAGTTCCCAATGAACTACAACCAGTGCAGATGGAATGGAAGGAGGGGTGCGTGTCTTTCCATCTCTACAACAAGGACTACAACATGACCCTTCGTGCACTCAATAGAATTTATGGGTGGAACCATAGTAATCTGCGTCAGCCACCACAAAATGCTGACTATGAAGCTATGTATGCGAAGATGGTCACTATATCTGAGGGATATTCTATAAGTTGTCACCACACTACTGTAGCTGACTTTGAGCATCCATTTGTCCAGATTCTTCATCGAATTATTTCTAAATCATTCTTTGCAAGATCCAAACTGTCACAGAGAAAATTTCAGGAGACGAACCTTTTCTTCCTCTATAGTCTGCTGGAGAGGACACCCATCAATTTTGGAGCCTTCTTCCTCATGCGCGTGATGGCGGTTAAGAGGAACATTTCTCGTAGGGCCCCAATCTACTTTGGGGGCCTTATTACTCATATTGCCATGCACTTGGGGCTTGATCTGTCCGGGCTCCAAAAGATAGAGAGTAGAAATACGCTTGGCCTGACCCACTTTGTTAAATCCTGCCTCATTAAAGTCCACCATGACATCGCCTACGCCACCTGCCATGTGGAAAAGGTTTTTCAGGGGCATGCATTGCCCCACCCTACTTTCAACATCAGACCAGGCCAAAACTACATGTGGCCTATCATTGATGTTGATGAGGATGAGGAAGAACAAGCTACATAAGTGGAAGTTCAAGATGGAGACGATGATGAAGAAGAGGAGGAGGAAGCCACCATTCCTCTTTGACGACGAGTTGCTCTGCGAAAGCGTCCACGACAATATGGAGCCTCCTCTTCTTCCCAACCACTGCCACCACAACCCTCTCAAGGTGGAGAGGATGTCTACTCAATGCAGGGGATGTATAAAATGTTCTAGGATATTCAACAGACACAACACCAGCATACCGCCTCTTTTGCGGGAATTCAAGAAACAACAAACTGGCTGTTCAAGAATCAACAAGCGATCTATGAGAATGAGTGCCTCCTCTTCGCCAACCAAGAAAATATCCACAACTGGTTGCATAGGATGGAGTTGTAGCAGCAACCCTTCTACGACCATTACTGGAGCCATGATTACTTTGGAGGCTACCCACAGCCACCACCGATGCCCCCATCTGATCTGTCTTTTCAGGGGCAATTTCCTACTTGGGATCCCAGTGGCCACCATTACCTGCCACACCGACCACCGAAGCAATAAAAGGGGTATCACTATTCCACCTCTTAAGTATGGATTTGAACTATGAGGCCATAGTTGAATTCAAGCTTAGGGGGGTGCTGGAACAACTTCTATCTAGTTTTTCTTTATTTTATTTCATCTTTCATTTGTTTTTGCAATTTTCATCTTTCTTGTTAGCTTTCTTAATTTCCAGATTTACTATTTTCTAGGATCCACTATCTATCTAGTATAATCAATGGAGTTTAAATGTAATTGCATGTCATCTTATTGTTTTCATGTGGGGGTTTGGGAGAAAATGAATTTGAATAAAAAATCTTTGAGAAATTTTAAGCTTGTCTTGTAAAAACTTGAGGACATCGCTTGTGGAACTCTTTGGGTAGGTCAACTTTAAAACATTTGAACATGATTGTATATCCTTATGGTTCATGATAAGAGGATTGATATGAATGTTGAGCCTAAATTGACCAAATGTTAACGTGACTCTAATTTGAAGTGAGAGAGAAACCCATTGATTAATTGGTACACAAGTCAGTAAGGAGGGACATAAATTTTTTTTTTCTGAAGGTTCTGTCAATTAATCTTGTGATCTGATCCACCAAAATTTCATTCAAACTCCACCATAAGAACTGGAGCACATTATTGTCATTCACTCTTTGATTGCATTCCATGTAGATAGGTCTTTCATTACAGTTATTCTTGCATGTTTTTCATGAAAAATGAAGAAAAAAAGTATAGAGTAGTATACATGCACTTTTTCCTTAAGTGCATGTCATTTAGTTGCATAATTGTCATTTTGTAGTGCATCCACATCTTTTGAGCATATATTTTTACATCATGTCTTATGTTCTTCTAAAAACTTTAAAGGCGTTGAACTTGTTCCATACCCTCCAAAAAGAATGCATCAAATGTACAAGTTATGTAAAAGGAAGGTGGCCCAACAAATATTCCATTCTTGTTTATGGAAATGGGTCTTGTCTAAAAAAAATTGATTGAGAAGTAAGTATGAATGAGAGGGAGAAAGGAACATGTTCTCACCCGCATATTAAGAAGAATAAGCACATGGTGTAGTTTTCTTAGATATTCCATCCCACTTTGAGATGGAATGATAGTGCACGCATCATTACACCAAAAATGTAGCATTAGGATATTTTCATTTGCATTCACATCGTGATAGGTCATTCATTTTTTGTTTTTGCGTGATCGACTATACTGTGCTTCCTTTTCTTCCATATCCACCCATTCCATCCACCCATTGCTCTAAGTGGTAGGCCACCCATGCTATTCTCCTCATTCATGTATATCAGGAGATCTGCTTCCATTTAGATGGTAGTTAGGAAATGAGCAACGTAGATAGGAGATCACAAGATGCACCAAGCCTGAACCTGAAGATTCTATTATGTTAACTACCTTATTTGATAGTGTTCATTGATCTTGGGGTAGATATTTCTTCTGAATGATTATTGTCGCCTGAAGGGTAGTTATCATTTCATGGTTGGTAAGGGTCGGTATGCAAAATGCAGGCGGGAATCATATTGCGGTATCAATTATGTGATTATGTTCTTTAGTTGACCCTCTCAATCAGATTTAAAAGCTTTGTTACTCGAGGACGATCAAGATTCAAGTTGAGGGGAGTTTGATGTAGTGATTTTGAGTCGCATTTATAGGTTGGTTTTATACTTGTTTTGTGTAATTACTTGTCATTTTATGACTATAATAGCATGATTCATTTCCTTGTGCCTATAATCATTGTATGCATCAAATTTATCTTATTCTGTATAAATTATCAAATTTCTCGGATTTGATTTGTGTTCCTCTCTTCATTTCAGGAGCCTTGTATTTCTAGACCCATCGATACCATCGATGGTCCGTCGATAGAATCGACAAGGCAACAACAACAAAGCCGAAAGGAGAGTGAACCAGTCGATACCATCGACCCAATGTCGATGGTCTCAAAAGTGCATCAGCATTCCAAAAATCATCTCGTCGATACCATCGACGGGAACGATCGACGATATCAAAATGTAACCAGTTTGTCCCCAGTTTCTAGCTACAAAAGCGATCTCTAAGGTGTCGATACCATCGAAACCCCATCGATGGTATCGATGCCGTCAGATTAGAGTTACGCCCAGAATTGCCACGATCGAACGACTGTGATCTTTTGGCGGCCGTAAGTCATGCCTATACCTAAAAAAAGACAGCCAAACCTAAAGGGGACGTTCTATTCCATTGCACGTGTCTCGGAGAAGAAAAAATAAAGTACGAAGCCCAGAGCTATGCCCCTGACATTTGTAGAGCCATAGACGGACGATTCTTCTGCCGGAAGGCTGCAGAACGTGCATCTCGCACCGAGGATCATCCGGATCTTCTCCGTCTCAGGGGTTACACCATATTCTCATTTGTTTCTCCATGTTTCCCTCTTTCGTTTCCATGTGTAATGTTGATATGAATATGCGGGGCTAATCCCCTCTATCCTTAGGACCGGGAGTAGCCCGAGGAATCGCTATATGACAATGTTATATTGATTATCATAATTTGTCTCACTTTCCCTTGATATGTTATCGTGTTTCCATTGCAATTTACTATGCTTGATCACCATAGTCAATTTCTAATACCGTTAATTACTTCTGACGAAGAATTAGTGGTTGAAAAGGCACGATTAACACATTAATCAATAAATTCCTTAGACAAGGTAATGTACGATTAATGGTGGATACTCAGAGAAATAATTAAAGCACCTAGATCTAGGGTATAAGTTACTACTGGTGTGGAACTGACCTAGAACTAGGTAGTGAATTGTATCGCGGAAGTGAGCAATTCTGACTACGGGCCATAACCAGGGAAAGAGAACGAATTATGTTAATTGCGTAGATTTGCGTGTAGTGAGACCTCGCGGTGAAACCACATTCCTAAGGATTCCCATTTAATTTGATTAAACTAAACATTTAATTATCATTCACTTTTGCTTTCTTTTAGTTTTATTTTCTTTTTCAAAATCAAACTCATTTTTCCCATCGGTCTAGCTGACCGCGACTAGTTAGTAGTAGTCTACTAAAATTTACGTTTCCCTGAGTTCGACTCAGGCCTCACAAGGCCTATATTACATTGATACATGCACTTGTGTTATATGCACGGTAAAATCATGTCACTGATGCATGTTCTAAGGCACTTGTTCCACTGATCAGAGAATTTGGAAGTGGATATGCTTCTGAGGAACCAAGAAGATGGAAGGTAACCTAATTCTGGCATCGTTGTCCTCAACAACGTTCACTATCCAATGATTGTGGCTTCTACTTTCTACACTTGATGTATACCATTGGAGTCCTCCATGCTGCCGTAGAAGAAACTCACAATGATAACCATCATTGCCTTCGAGGAAACTATGCTATGATGCTGCTCGAGTCCCCATAGGCAACAATGGATCTTCGTTGAGAAACTCACGTGTTTACATTTTCTTTTCCTTTCTTTTCACACTCAGAGGACAATGTGTGTTGTAAGTTTGGGGGGTGTAATCCTGCAAGTTAGGTATCCACAATATCACAAACATTGCTTTCTTTTCCTTTGATATTTCTTTTCATAATTTCCTTGTTTTCATCACCAATTTAAAACTTGCTTATGTAATGAAGCTGTAGATGATGGAAAACTCCCTCTACAAAGATTCTAGTTTATTCCTAAACTATACCCTTTTACATGATATCCCAAGGAAAAATATCTTTGTTATTGATACATTTTAGCAAAGAATCATTATCTTTACATTGTCATCAATTTATTCTTACCAAAAGAATATTATTAATAAAGTCTTGTCTTGCCAAAGGTATGTTGTCGCAATGACAGAGAAAGAGCTACCTCATGTCTTCTTTCAAATATTTTATCTAAATCCCAAAAAATGTGAGGAGTGAAAAATAATTTGAGAGATATGTCATGAATTAGAGATATTAAAATGGTGTAGTGCTATGCTCATGAATGCAAATATGTCAAATATATTTATCCTCTACAAACACTACCTCATATGATGGAGTTCATTCAAATGTATTTCAATCTAGGGCAGTGATACTTAGGATGTGCAATCACTGATCTAAAATCAACTGGTTGGAACGTAGGGATCACTTGCACATCTAAACGACATGTACTTGAATGACGCAGAAGAAGAAATGAACATCCATAAGCATTTTTGCCTACCTAATTGTTCCACATAATATCTTGACGAGAGTGAAAGCTACTTTAAATAAAGTGAGAGATATACTGGAAACAAGAATATGACACAAAAACAAATCAAGAAAGAATCTATTGACAAAATGACATCTTTTATAAAGTTAGTTTTGATAAGAGGATTGTAATAAAATATGTTTTCAGTAATTTCTAGATTTTTTTTCATTGATTAGAGAAATAATGATTCCATTATATTGAGGAAAAGATAAATTCAAAGTTTGGGAGAGTTGATAACATCAGTTTTGATGCACTTTTATTAGCCTTTTTCATGATAAAAAACATTAAAAATAATGTTTAGATGTTTAGTTTTACCCATATCAACTCTAGTTCACTTAAATGATAAGTTCTAATTCAGTGTTGATGATATTTGAAGGAATCAAATGCAAATCCAGTGAAATTGATGAGGTTTGAGTAATTGTTCAAAAGACCTTGCTTCATACAGTCGACCAATCGTCCGACAAGATAAGTCTTCACTAAGAGGATCAATAAAAACTACTTACTGAAGATCGACAGACTCATCGAGCACCAACTTGTCAGATTGAAGAACCTCGAAAACCATCTATCATGTAATGTATGTCGAGCAAAGTATAAATCTCACACCTATCAATTAGACATCGGCAATCCACTCTGTTCACACTGATGGATTCATGTCGGTCTAAGCTATCGAGCCAATTCTTGACACACCTGTCAAACTGTGGATCCTCGATACCCCCATCAACTGTCCTGACGATAGGTACGTCGACAGTACTGTCAACATCTCTCAAAAGACCAGAAGACTCCTATCAAGGAGTCACCTCAGCACACTAATCGACCTCCCCTAGTCAACATCATCACAATGACAGATTCCCAATAAAGAAGAACTCTATTGATGATAAGAAGAGATTGACATACCTTTCGACCGACAAAGATCTGTCAAAGAAGTCCCATGTCGACATTTGCATTGATGCCATGTAGACAAGTCATCTGGACAGACCTCCGATTGAAGACTATAAATAGACCCCCAAGATATCACTTCAATGCATCTTGGATCCTTGGAGTCAAAGAGCCGAGAGGCTGCCACCAAGTCCTCTCAAGTTCCAAAGCCAAAGGAGAAGACCTATCGACCAATTTGGATCTATCGATTCAGCCTGTCAACCTCACTCCTTGGCAGCTCCATTCTACCATCATCATTGATCTGAAGGACCTTCTTACTTTAAGATAAGATCATAAGGAAGGAGGAAGCCTGTCGACCTCATTGTCAATCACCGTGATATCAGCTGAGAGGTTGGTAGATCTATCATTCAATCTTCCCTTGTATCAAAATACTTCTTCCCCTTCTTTATCATGACTTATTCTAGTTGTACTCTTTTCATTTCTTTAGCTATGCATGGATAAACCCCATAAATTGGGTTGGGAGTAGCCGTCAGGCCCTCCCAACCATGTAATTGTTCATCTTTCTATTTTATGGCATATGTTTCTAAAATTTGGTTCCTATGCTCTTATTTTACTACGCCGATTGATGATTAGCTACCCTCTTTTGATGTTTGATATGAATATTTTACGGGAGAATGATTTAAACTAGATCTGAAGTATAGGATAGTTCTAGAGTGAGGAGTTTCTATAACAAGAGTCATACAGTTTTTCCTTGATCTTTCGCTTATTACCTCATGAGAGATAACCCCGTTAGATAGAAATTTGCCCAAATATTGACAGAAAGAATGAACAAATATTATCTTATGGTTGTTTGCAAAATGAGTAGAGAGCATATATAAAATAGGATTGAAGGTTTTACATAGTTGTTGTTGGCTTGATTGGTGAAACCCAACCCAAGCCCCTTTTTATCCTGATTTCTCAATTTATCTTTGTTTCTTGTTTGATCTTTCATAACTTAGGTTTACTACTTCAATTAGATTAATATGTTCCTTAACCAGAACACCATCAATTTGTTCTTTGGTTAGATTAGACTAAGACAAGATTTTAGGTTCTTACTGTATTATTCTCCATGTCCTTGTGTTCGACCCCACACTACTACAAAGACTTCGTATTGAGTTGCAGACGTCTCTACTAGTCGGGTATAAATTCAAAGTCTAAGTTCTTCGTCTAGGACAATAATGCTTGCACTTTTGGCCCACAAAAAAGAGAGATAAATGTGAAAAAAATGTCACAGGTCTGTCTCCCTTCTTGCCATGGTTTGAGTGGTAAATTTTAGTTGTGTCTACAATGTTGTATGTAGAAGATCCCAAAACTTACTAGTAAATTGTGGTCCTCTTCCACATACTATTATTGCTAGTACCCCATTCATCCATACAGTCTCATTAATATAAATATATTCCAACTTCTCTACTAATTAGGCGGTCTTTACCAACAAAAAGTTTTCTACCTTTGTCAATTTATCAACCACCACCTAAATGTAATCACGTCTCCTAGATATTCTTGGAGACACCAACCATAAAGTCTATGTTTACATGGTCCCATTTCTTCTTTGGAAGTGGCAGGAAATATAGAATTCCTATTGGCTTTTGATGTTCTACCTTGATTTGTTGACAAATTCGATGCCTAAGCACAAACTCTACAACATCCTTGTTCAACCATGCCACATGTTTATCTCCTTGGTATTGTGGTATATCATTGTACTTTCAAGATACATCACATACATCAAAAGTATGTTCTTCTCCCAACACTGTGTTTCTTATCATGTCCACATCAGGGGCCACCCTCCTGCTATGATAACATTGAGTGCCATTTTCTGACTCATGAAATCCATCATGTTTTCCACTACCAACTCCTGACTGGATATTCTAGATCATAGAATCATTCTATTTTGCATCCTTAATTTGTTGTATCAATGTAGGCTTGACTTCCAATAGAGCTAGGAGTCCCCCAATCTTGTAAAATTCTATTTGTATGTTCATATGACGCAACAACACCAAAATGTCCCTCATTGCACAAGCTAGAGAGTACAACTACGTTGTCCTTGTCAAAGATGGTGATGAGAGTCTCGTGTTTAGTGCATCTACTGCCACATTTGCTTTTCTTAGTTGACACTCTATCATGTAGTTGTAGTCCTTTATCACCTCTATCCATATTCTTTGCCTCATATTGAATTCTTGATTTGGAAAGTGATATTAAAGATTTGTGTGGTCTATTAAAGTCTGACCCTTCTCCCCATACATGTTATGTCTCTAGAGCTTCAATGCTAGGAATAATATTGATAATTCCAAATCATGTATAGGATGATTATCCTCATGCTTCTTAATGTGTCTTGAATCAAAAGAAATTTAAAGTTTTTATTCTATGGGTATGCATATAAGACCCTCCTAAGCATCATAGAAGACTTGAAATCCTTTCCAAGCTTTAGAAATATTAATAATGGTGTGGACGTCAGTTGCTCCTTAACAGTTTTAAACTCTATTGAAATTTCTCCAATCTAGAAAAAGGTACACATTTCTTTGTTTGATTGAATGATTATGAAACTTAACCCTAACATGTTCTAAGAAAGTGGTAATTGATGAATCTAGGGTTTGGCTATTGAATAATACTATGGGAACCCTAGTCGGCTATACATGAAACCCCTAACCCTAATTTTGGAACATATGATGTGGTTTCTTATGTTACTTAAAGTGATTAGCATGATTATGGTATTTTCTCTCTCCTAATTGTGTAACCATAACCTTGTAGGTGGAATGAATGTCATAGCTATGTAAATGATAGGGTGATACTTGTATAATACATGGTGGTGATAATGAGCATTGTTGAGGCACATTGTGATATTGAATGTGTAGGAATTATGTGATTGGGTCTAATGACCTGACAAGTGCCTTGTTCCTAGTTTGAGGTGAAATTCTTTTAAAATGTGATTGAGGGATTGATATTCCATAGTATTTGATATTGATATTGCCCTTGTATGGTAGTTGTAACATGTGATGTTGGTGATGGCATTGTGAATGGCAGCGAGACAAGTATCATGTGATGAAGTGACAAGTTTCATTTCATACATTTTATATCTTCTGGAGTTGTAGATTTACCCCTATTTGTATAGAACTTGTTTAGGGTTTGTACGTTGTAACTTGATTGATGCTCTAAGGCACTTAATTGGCATAATTAATCAGGTGAAACCATAATCGTGTAGATACCTTGTGCCATAGATCCATTCTAGTGTCAGAACTTGCTGGATGGTGAAATGAGTCATTCCTACAGGAAACTCAGAGCACATATTTTTATATATGAGGGGGTGGAAGTTTATGATACATCCTTGTATCCACAATTATAGGTTTGGAGGATGATTGCAGCCATACCTCATGTTGATGTGATTTGTGAAAGACAGCAGTGTAACTATGCAATTGCCTCTTTTTGAACGGCCACACATGAGCCTGTTCTCTAGTGTCATGATCTATACCAAGGTCAGACTAGTTGTTTCTCTTCACCTTGACTATATGTTGCTATTGCCAGTTGAATGTCATGTCTCTGTGTTGTCTCTCCTATTGAACGAGAGTTGTCTGGTAAGATCATGGCTTCATGCTCTTCCATTAATCTTATATGACGCTGATTTTGACTCTATAGTGATCAGTTGGATTTGAGGTGGTACAACCCAAATCCTTAAGGAAAATAAAAGACGTAATACATCCATGTAGTATATTTGCTTTGGGTTAAACACAACTCACATTGGATGGCCCTATGCCTTATTTCTTGTACTGATTTTCGAATTATAATGCGGTAAGAGAAATCAACTATTATAAATGTTCTTCATATTCCTTCTTAAAATACAAGATGTTCTACTGCTTAGTTGTAGATGCATGAATTTCTTAAACAATGGTAACTACTTTATTCATATCATTTAGCTGAATCTGCTCAACTTGATGTTATGGTTATCTGCCTGTTTTATTTCCTCTATGCTTAAAATAGTTGCGGTGGAGAGTTATATCTCTCGTTGGGATGTTTGGTCTCACCCCATTGATTTCCACATCTTTTAGGTGATCGTGCACGACGAGGTAGATATGATGCGGTTGAGGCTGAGCAGAAAGAGGAGCAGTAGCTATTAAAGGTTGGACGTGTTGCTAGTGTTATGTAGTAGAGTCCTATGTGTCATCCATGTACTCTCAGGTCCTTGGGGGAGGCGTATGTTGTTATGTATATCAACACGAGTTTTGACAGTAGGCCGTGATTGTACAAACATGGTTTTGGTGCGTCCCTACCAATGGTGTTACCCACTACTCAATTGGAGTTTGAATAGATGCAATCCTACAAATAGACACACACAGTGGATTAACTTTCAAAATTTATAAGGACCTACACAAACATACTCACATACACCAAAACACTACACCCGCAAGAGCACGGGGTCATGTTGTAGTATAGGAGGGCGGCAAGTATAGGGTCAATCCATAGGGAGAAAAGGGGGGGACTAGAGATAGGTTAGTTTTTGGGCTAGGTTCTTACTGTGGAATCTAGGGGTGAAGGGTTTGAAGGTGATTTTGTTTGTTAAACTAAGGATGAACAAGCAAGCAATTAAAGAAAGACAAGAAAGAATCAAAACCTAATTTAACCCTAGAAAGCTAATTCTACTAAGCAATAAAAGACAAGGCAAGCAAGGAAAAGAGCAAGCTATGCTAAGGCAGGCAAGAAAAGGTCTACACTACACTAAGGTAGAAAATAAGGCACAAGAGAAATTAAAGACCTGAACTAGCAAGAACAAGGCAAGAAGCTAAATAAGAAAATAAAGAGCTACCTAAGCTAACACTTAGCTAAGCAAGATGGCAATTAGGGTTTTAAAGCAATAAAGGGAAATGTGGGCTGCTTAGGGGATGCACTTATCAATTAGGTTGGGGGTGACACGTGAACATTATGATTTCATTTATATTATCAAACCAAACAATAAGTTAGAGTATAATGAATTGACCTAGACTACTAACTAACCATGGATATGATAGGTTGTGTATAGGGGAACTAGTCCCTAACACTTCCTACTACCCTTACGAGGCTCAATTGGGTTAGGGTTTAGATGCAATTCAATTAGAGTCTAAACAAGATTAGGTTTCCAGGTTAGATGATATTAGGATGATTAGGGTCTACGGTTAGTAATGGGAGTGGAAGTGAGGTTTTAGACCTCCCATCACCCACATTCTAGCCTTGAGAAAGCTCCATGATAAACACACTAAATTCATCTAAACTAGCTACTTAGATCTTTCAACTAGGGTTAGTAGAATTGATTAGCATGTTGTAAGATGGGTGGGCTAGGGATCCAAGAATTGGACCTAGGAGAAAATCCCAAAATTCACACATATAAGCAATTTCCCTAAATTCCTAGGTGATTTAAAGCACAAACCAACAAACAATTCATGAAGAGTGAGATAGAAATAGAACATAATCATTAGAAAATGAAATTACAATGTTTACATATCAATTTCCTCCAACATGGTATCAAAGTAACATTTTTTCACTCCAAACAACCCACCCAAGGGGCCTAGCTACTCATGGAAATGCAAAATACAAAAATAAAGGAGAAAGAGGTAGGAGAAGCCATGGAGCTCAGTGTAGATGGAGGAATCCCCCACTTTAGCTTCTACAAGTCATCCTCCTCCTTCCTCCAAGGTGCAAGGGCATGGAATGATGGTGGGAAGTGGCCAAAACACTAGGAAATTAGGATTTTGGTGGCGGAAATGGTGAAATGGAGTGTGATGGAGGTGGAAATGGAGTGGAATGGGTGGAATGCAAAAATAGAGAGCTAGGAGGTGCTATAAGATAGCTAACTCCTTTCTCCAGCCGCCACCTAGGTATATATAGGTGTGGGGGAAGTAATAGGTCAAGTAGGGGTAAAGTGGGAAATGCAGTGCAAAGTAGCTAGGTTTTTGTGGGTAGCACGATCGTGGTGATCACCACAGCCACAGTGGAGTGGGGTGAGAATGATTGTGGTGGTGTGGAAGGATCATGGTGGAAATTGGAGAAAAATCACAGTAATAGGATCAAGTTTGTACATTAAGTAGCACGGTCGTGGTGGGGCTAGGGTAGCACATCCGTGGTGGCTTGGATCACTCTACTCGTTCTTGGCTCCACGACCATTTTGCTTTAGTTGTCACATGTCCGTTCAAGGTGGCACGATCATTTTGGGTCAGTCCACCATGGCCAATCTGAGTGGCACAACCGTGGTGGTTCTAGCTTTGCTTCAATATGACTATGTTGACTTTGGATGAGTCAGCACGACCATTCTGAGGTACCACGGCCGTGGTGGTCTCTGTTGTAGCACTTTGACTTGATTATCTATTCATTCTTGGACATCTTTGCTTCAATGGAGCTTTGGCCACTAGGACTGGGTTGAGGGAGCCTCAGACTTCACTTTAGTCCTCTCTAAGGGTAGAGAAACCCTAGGATCTCTCACCCTCTCTCTCTTCCATTAGGTGTGGTTCAAATGTCTGAAAAACATGCAAATAATGTCCATACGTGCATTTTATACAAATATGCATATTAGGGAAAAAACATGCAATCTAACAGGTATAAATGTGATTGAAATGCAAAATGACACAAGACGAAGCCCTGAAATAGGGCTGCATCACCACCCTAAACTTAAAACATACTTGTCCTCAAGTATGCTCTAACTCAATCTCTCTACAAATTTTTGCACAGTCAAGAAATGACAAATGCAATGCAATAAGTGAATATTGACTAAATGGGATCAAGGATGACTAAGTACATGCATTCAACCTCTCTCCTCTCCTCTTTCACAAACCAATCATGAGTAGAGCATTGATCCTGTAAACTACAAATATAGAGCATTGAAAACACAGTCAATCCATATGGCTGTCATATCACTCCGGGTAAACCGTTTCATAGTACAAAGGTAAAAAATGATTAATTTTGCTATTTTACATTCATGCATTCAATCTCATATGTCCATCCACACTAAGTAACCCATGTGGCTGCGAAAAAGGGCACAATGAGCTAGGTTTGACATTTCCTAGCTCCATGGGCATGCAACGAGAAGAAAGGGTTGCAGTAAGAATTTGGAGTTCTTTTACACACTCATCTTTTCTGTATTTAGATGCTCTTAAATAGGAGCATATTTTATTTTATTTTCTTTGCCCTTGGTGTATATAGGGCACATGATGATGAGAGTGAAGTGGGGGGATATATATGTGGCCACCCCAAACTTTTGAAGGTAGCCACGGATGATATGTGCACTTTGTCATCCTTTCATGAGGTAGAGGGGTAAGAAGATGGTGGTAGAATGTTGGGTCAAAGAGGGGTTAGTAGTGTGGACATCAACATTAGATCTCCTGCATGAAAGTTACTCCATCAATTTCATCAAGCAATGACATACCACATGAAAGAACAATATGAAAACCACATTTCTATCATGATATTATATAAAACTCTAAGTGTTTGCGGCTTGCTTCAACCACAATCCAACCAAATAGTTCACAAGCATAAGAGAGGTGATTCACATGTAAAAGGTAAAAAATGAGGCCATTTAGCAATATACCATGATAATTCACTTGCATTTGTCAAAGGTCATCATTTTCAATCCAAAAAGTAGAGATTGGGTCAAAACACACTTTTTAGGCAAGAAGTTCTAAACTTAGGCAAAATTGGCCAAAATAGTGCCAAGTTGCCTTCAATCACATCTAAGCCTATATTATTGAACATAAAGCAGAAAACAAGTAAATCCTAGTTGAAACATGCAAAATTTTAAAAAAATCTACATGATGTGCAATGCATGGCAAAAAGAGTTTTTTTTTTCAATTATGCAAAAATTGCAAGAATGCAAACTACATGGCATGTAAGCATGCAAAGTAGGTAAAATATAATATATATAGTAAGAGAAACAAAAAAAAGTAAGAAAACAAAACTAAATGGCAGGTGGAATGCAAAAAGTGTGAAATGGGAAAAAGGGCATACCGCTCTATCACCCCAAACTTTTAAATCATGTTGTCCTCAACATGACACTAAATTATAGGAGTGATAGGGTAGATGATAACTGTGGTGGCTCTAGTGGTGGTCCTCCTTGTGGTGGAGGATGTTGGTAGTAGGAACCCCAGTAGTCTGACTGTGGTGGCAGGTAGTTATCCTGATATGTTGATAGTGTGCTCCACCAATCTTCCCCCCACTGGGGGTTTCTCTGGGCCTGGGCATGCTGAAACTGATACATGTGGTTGACCTGATAGTGCATCTGCTGATGGTCTAACCACATAGCATCCTAGGTATGCTGTAAACCCTCCTATGCCCTCAAAATGCCCTCCTGGATTCTCAGTATGCTGTCTTGTGTGCTCTAATGCCCTCCAGCTGAGCATGTATAGTGGCCATGTCATATGCGTTCGTTGTGGGATGCTGTGATGCCTCCACCTCCCATATCCTGACTCGATGTGCATCTAATGCCATTGCTTCTCTCCTCTTCTTTGCTTCCCGTGAGGGCTCTCCCCATCCCTTATCCAGTAGAACCTCCTGTATTCCTTCCCTTCTAGGGTGCTCCTCCTCATATCACCTCAGGGTCTCCAAGAAGTTTGGAGTGTGTCCCTGCTCCTCTAATAGAGGCAGAGTGTGGTATGGTAGCTCCAATGAGGTACATGAACATGGGGGGTTGACCTGGTATATGATTTTCTGACCCACTAGTGAAATCATAGAAGAACAAAATAAGTAGTGCAGGTCCACTAACTTCCCCCCTCAACCCTGGTATATCCTCTAACATCATGGCCTAGAGCGACAACAATAGATGTCACAATCCCTCCCATAATGAACCGATTCTTTCTCTTGGAGGGGATTGTCCTCAAATGATCTATCAGCAAAGCACCCAAATTTACAAACTTTCCTTTTACCACTCAACCCAAGACAAAAGATCTTTCTTTAGTGCATCTTCTTTGGTTTTCATACCTGTGTTTCCAAGCACTTTCTGTACATAATGAAGGAATGAATTATGGATCAATCTTGTTTTGGATTTCCCCACTACAAAATTTCTATGGCCAGTGAAGTACTTCCACATGGTGATGTAGACAGTACTCGAGTCATTCTCTATCCTTCCCCCATCTAAGAGGGCTGCAATCTCATCATTGGGAGCAAACATCTTGTTTAACATCTTTGAAGTGATAACCCGACGCTTGTCTCCAATCACCACTCTAATGGCATCCTCTCCATCATAATTTTTCTCTCTCTAAAGTGGCGAAGAACTGATGTGTCAGCTCTACATAAGTCTCATGTGGTGTCGCCAAGATGTCGAAAAGGCCCACTGATTCCATTAAGCCCTTGAAATAGGTGTAGAAACCCATACTCTCCATCATTTCTCGACACACATAACGGGTGGCAATCACCTTGTGTGTTAAGAACTCCAGGTGTTTAGGCTTCTTTGCATG
The DNA here is from genome assembly GCA_963693085.1 of Alisma plantago-aquatica. Lineage (NCBI taxonomy): Eukaryota > Viridiplantae > Streptophyta > Magnoliopsida > Alismatales > Alismataceae > Alisma > Alisma plantago-aquatica. The sequence continues at coordinate 139,105,849 of OY856410.1, read as the reverse complement.
ACTACTAGTAACCTCAAGCTCTCTATCAGGCTGCTACTGGGGTGCATCTGGCTGCGGTGCATCTGACATTGCCTCATCCTCATCGTCTAGAAGTAACTGTCTCCATGCTCGAGGTTGAGGTTGAGGTTACGACTGTGGTCCCGAAGATGACGAAGGACATGCTGTTGAAACTGACGGTCGAGCTACCGTAACTGATGGCTGGACTACTAAAATTGAGGCCTGGGCTGGCGAGATCTGTGGAAGTGCACAACATGGCTACGGAGATGCTTCCTCCACAATTGGATCTATCAAAGCATCCAATTCATCTTCCATCAAACAGATAGTTTTAGCAGAGCCGGAGGCGGATGATGGGGCAGTATACGCCAGGGTTGGAGATGATGTATTCTTGGGTTTGGTCCCATAGGAAATGACCTACTTAGTCATATCCACAACCTTCTTTTACATTTTCTTCATTTTTGGCTGATTTTGGTGGAAGATTTTGGGATTTTTGAATTTCTCTGAAGAATGAGGTTGTTGGGGCGGATTGGAGAGAAATGGGAGAATTTGTGGATGAAAATGGGTGGAATTTGTAGGTTAAGGTAGTGGAAATGATGGGGGATTGATTGGAGATGGATTGGGCATGATTTGGTGGCAATTTGAGGGTTCGAGAGGAGGTGTGAGGTGCTGGATGGCTGCTAGGGCGCGAAGATGGCCGTTCTATTCGGGAAGAAATGAATGAGCAAGTGAAACACAATTTGCAAAATGGCTATTTTAAGTGCTGGGTTGGGCTATAGCACGGATGTGCTCCACGGCCGTGGTAATCAACATGACTGTGGTGGAGTGGGGGTGAGAAAGGTCATGGTGGTGTGGAGCGACCATGTTTGAAAATGGAGAAAAATCATAGTAACAGGGTCAAGTTTTTACATGAAGTAGCATGGTCATGGTGAGGCTAGGATAGCACGGCCGTGGTGGTCATCACGACCATGGTGGCTTGGATCACTTCATCCATTCTTGGCTCCATGACCATTTTGCTTCAGCTGTCACACGGCCGTGCAAGGTGGCACGAACATTCTGGGTCAGTCCACCATGGTCATTCTGAGTGGTACGACCGTGGTCATTCTTGCTTTGCTTCAATGTGACTCTGTTGACTTTGGATGAGCCAACATGACCGTTCTGAGGTACCACCGTTGTGGTGGTCTTTGTTACAACAGTTTGAATTGATTCTCTATTCATTCTTGTACATCATTACTTTAATGGAGCTTTGGCCACTAGGGGTAGGTTGAGGGAGCCTCAGACTTCACTTTAGGCCTCTCCAAGGGTAGAGAAACCCTAGGATCACTCCTCCTCTCTCTCTTCCATAAAACATGGTCCAAATGCATGAAAAACATGAAAATAATGTCCATAAGTGCATTTTATACAAATATGCATATTAGGGGAAATAACATGCAATCTAACATGTATAGATGTGATTGAAATGCAAAATGACATAAGATGAAGCCCTAAAATAGGGATGCATCAGGTTTGTATATATATAAATAGGTTACCTATTGTAATAGGTTGTGGCAAGTTAGCCAGTGAATAGTGATATGTATACATCTTTTGGCATGAGATATGTAATACATGTGGCTTCATGTGGACTCAAAAGTAATAAGTTTTGGCTTTTGTGCTTATGTGAAATCAATTTTAATTTCTTGTGTTTTCTCATAACTTGGTTGATTAGTATTATTTCCACATTTTGTTTTGAGTAATCTATCTTTGTGTGGCATGAGGCGTCACAATTGAGACATCTTCAAGCTCATGAATTATGCGTACATCACCGATTCTAAGACTCACTACCTTAGTATCAACCACATGCACCAGAAAGGGCTCACAACCCTACCTCATCGACTTCTCAGATATGCAAACATACACGTAGGGTGAATCTTTCTATCTCCTTGGAAATACCAAGAATCATCTCCCTCCTAGAAATTAGCAACCTTAGATCTACAACCCAACACCAATCAATGCTTCTTTAACATATCCATCCTAAGGATCCTATTGAATTTAAGCATCTCAAGTAAAATAAGATACACTTGAGTGTTGCATTTAGAAAATTCAAGAACGTAGGATGGAAATACCTCATACACAATTGCGAAGCCAAATAAAAGGATATCAAAGAAGAGAGGTTTAGATCGATGACTAATAGGCAAGTTACTATGTACAATCACCTCTCTATTGATAAAAAAGAGCATCAGACCTGCATCAATCAAAATAGGGGCATGTATAGAAGTAGAAAAGTCATAATAGAAAAGCTTCATCTGACATATAATGACTTGAGGGTTGAAAACACCCTCGGGTCAGGGAATCATATTATGAAAAGAGTGGTGTCTTTGATCTTCCTCTCCCTTGGATTCTCCCCATCCATCCTGATAATCTCAACTAAAAAGCTAGTCCATGCCCTCTATCGCTACTGCCACCGCACTACTATGAGCCTTGTTGGTTTCTCCATTGAGGTTTAGATGTCTCCTGGTTCAACTGTGGGCAATACATCTTCAGTTGTACCGTTTGGTAGCAGTAGAAAAACTTCTTCTGTGGTGAACCATGCGGCCAGAAGACCATGTCATAGATTTAGACCTTAAATTGTGTGCCCCAGATGATGGAAATCCTTGACCTCAACCTCTACTTGGTGACCACTATTATTGATGTTGATGTACACTTAGATGTGACGTAGTTGTACTCTATTGGTACTACCAAAATTGCTCCTTTGACGGTCCTAAAAACCTCTATCTCTTAGTTCCTCCAAAGAATTGTCCAAATGTCTACATTGACTTTGGCTCAACATTGTTGTCCTAGCTTTCTACCATTGTTCTTTCAATCCTTCTCACAAAATCCACAAAGGTGGAAATCTTCTCGCGTGACTGTAGTGTTGACGCCAACTTAGCCAACTCAAAATTCAACCCCTTCTCAAACTACCTAATTTTCTCCACCTCAGTTGATGTCATGTGTAGGCAAAACCTTAGCAACTCCACAAACCAAGCTTCATACTCATTCACTGACATCATTCTCTATCTCAGATTCTTGAACTAAATGATATTCTCATCTAGATAATACAATATGAAGTATCTATTCTTAAATGCCTTTTTTTGGGTGACCAAGAGAACCCACCCGGGCGAGCCCGACGTGGTAAACTCTCAAGGCATGAGAGAATGTGGTCCGGTCACCCCCTCTCGCACCAAATCAGTGTGGATTTCCATTCACAAAGTACCTTCATTTAGGTTCAAACTCGGGTCCTTCATTTAGACTTGCCAAGATCTTACCCACCGGGATACTATGGCCAGACTATTCTTAAACTCCCTCCTAAACTCCATCTAAGAAATGACCACCCCTGACCTTTTCCCCTCCTCAATGCCCCACTAATGTCCAAAATTCCCCTTTAATAAGTAAATGGAGTGAATCACCTTGTCTTCCTTTAGTATATTCATCAGTCAAAAAGCCTTGTCCAACTGCATGAGCCATAAACCACATCTACTGGATCTAGCGTACATGAGTACTTCATGGATCCAACACACTTCAACCACTCAAACGTCTTACTAGAACTTGTTGTCTCGTCATTTGAGGTATGAACCTTACCTATCGTAGATGGTATCTTGCACACAAACTAAATTAAACATGGATATCATCTATCCAAACATGTGCCTAAAAGGTCGAATGAATAGGAATCTTCGATTCCAGGGTGCCACTTCAAGTTGCTTAGACTCGAGTGTCCTCTCCTTGTAAGCATGTCACCTCCCCTGACCCCTTGTGTGACCATTACTTCTCCCCGCATGTTCCTTACGATGCTCACTCAAATCTATATGATCATAACAAATGGTTAAATATGATGGACTCATAAGGATGGACATATGACCTAGCCATTTATCCTTGTAAACTTAGTGAACCAAGTTCCAATACCAAAAGGTTGTGACAACCCATCGCCACAAGAATGAGATTACGTAAGATCAACCAAAGTAAAACAACAATCATTATCATCCATGTAAAACACATAGATATCACATGTTTTAATTTTTACCCAAGATCACATATAGTATTAGCAAAACTATGTAATTTTTATAAAAGTTAACCACAACTTATTATATTTTATACAAAAAACAAGTCCTTGATACACAATGTATTCATATAGACTTACACACAATATCCCACTACACTGCATGCTATTTTGACCTTAGATAAGGTACATTACTATAGAGCATGCACGTAAAACCTTACAACTCATATAACTACAAATCAAGAGGTTGTGCACACCTGTCAAAATATCAAGCCAGGAAACACATATACAAAACTTGCCCACTGAGTGGACATGGACAATGCTCAATCACTACCCCTATACACCGTTTCCCTAGAGGAAGCCACACAAATGTGACCTACTTTTGGGACCCCTTCATACAAACAACACCTACCTCCTTATCTAGGTTGGATCCCTCCTTGTTGATCTTCTCTGATACTTTTAAGAAAGTTGTTCCACTCTCCTAAAAGATGTGGAGAAACCATGAGGTGAGACTCCAAGTACCAAATGAATATATGTATGAGGCATTTATTAGTTACTAAATTATTAACATTAATTGAGAGAAATAAGAAATAAAATATAACTACCAAATTACTTGAAGTTACATGCTTATCACACTATACATGACTTTTCACGGTACCTGTAAAGATTTTTAGAGGGATATGTATGTATTCAAGTCAAAAGTAAGTAAACATCATATCGAAAGCACACCCATGTTTAGTGTCAATAAGTGTAAATAGATATGCTATTCAGTTGGATTAAAGTTTATTAGTGCCCTGGCAAGTTGAGGTGTACCATCAATGTCTATCTAGAGGATACTACGCCACTCTAGATATCCATACAAGATCTAAGGACATCCATATTCCCTAGATATCTTCATACAACCTCAGGTTGAAATGAGCTAACTAAAAGGTAGAGAGACCACTAATGAATCCACCATGGATATTTGCTAATAAGAAGATCCACCAATCACATGCCCATACTAGGTACACAATTCGTGGTGCAACCCTTTATATCATAATCTAATTTTCATCGCATCTCATATGCCATCCCTTGTTGGTCCATTGACCTTTTCTGAGTCTAAAACATGGCTCTGTAGGGTATAATGATCCCAAACCTCATTTATTCACTAATATATGGTTTGAGTGTAACATACTTGAAATTGGGTATAACACTCAACCTATTCTACTATTAGAATTAATTTAAATTAAATTTGTATTAAATTATTTTTCTTTGGAATAGATTAAAATTGGATTAGTTGAATAAAAAAAAATCAAAATTTCAACAAAAACTATTTTTATGATATTTTAGAATAGTGATTTAATTAAGTGTCATGTGGAGTCAAATATGCAAAGTCATCAATTAATGAGTCATGAACCAACTAAGACACTCTTAGATATTTCTAAACCTTTCAAGAAATAAAATAAATGATTCATGAATATATGTAACAAATTTATTAATATGAGATCATGCACATATTAAATGAGTACTTAACACTCTAGTAGACAAAAGGATTATCAAATGTTTGTGAAACAAGGATTTAACCTTAAAATCACATTACTAGCATCTTGATTCGTCTACAATACAAAAATTCATCTCTTTTAGACCTTGTTTGACCCCCTTCTTAATTGATATAAAATTAATCACATTGATTTGTATTAATCATCTTAATCACCAAAGTTTGATTTCTATTTGTTTGACTGCTTCATCACATTAATTGCTGGTCCTATTGTTTCTCTTACCCTTCCCTCGATGAGCGCTCTTTTGATTGTATTTCCTCCCTCCTAAAAGTGACTACATCAACTAGGGCTCATAACCACATGTCCTTCTTCCTCCACCCCATCGTTTCCCTTCTTCTCCTCCTCTCCATCCTCTACTTCTTTCCATATCTTCTTCATGCACATCATGAACCCTATCTGCCACCCACGACTCTTTTCTTCCTCTTCTTCTTCTTCCTGTTGTTTTGCCCCTAAACCCTAGATGACACTTCCTATCCACCTCCCTACACCCTATGTGGAAGATAGAAGCCATCACCACCAGGTGGTGGTGATATAACTCTACTAGATCACCATGGCTCAGTTGTGGTGCCTCTACCTCCTCCCCTTTTTCTCCCCACTTTCTTCAACTCTAACACCGATCGTTGAGTTCACTGCACAACAAATTTTTCTACCACCTTCTTGATTTCACTGCCATCGTCTTTCTCTTCTCCTCCAACAATTACCTCAAGGCTGCAATAGAAAGAAGACCCCAAGCCAACCACTCTATACCTTCCTTCCATCTTCTCTTATCTAGTAGTGGTTGTTGAGGTCACATTCTTGCACCTGGTAGTGTCTGCCATAGTCATCTTCTTGTGCCCAATAGTGGTTGTCACAATTATCTTCTTCATCCAGTAGTGGTTGTCATCGACCACCTCTACACCACACATACCTATAACATGTTAGAAACCTCAGTCAACTTTAGCCTCCACTGAAACCTCCTCGAGTCCCCATCATCTCCGCAATTTAGAAATGATCTAAAATTTCATATCTAAAGAGAAAGGGTGTATTTATCATCTTCAACCTATCAAACTACAACTAGAGAAACCAATCTAATGGAAAAACCTCAACCTTTTTAGCAGACCATCAATTTCAATTATGTTGTCACCTTGAAACCTTCACTTGTCTTTTCAAAAATCCAGTAGAGAAATGACCTTGCCAACTTGTTATTATACCCCAACATCTTGAAGGGGAAACTCTCCATCATCCTAAACCTACTATACTCCAATGTGGAAAAGGAGCTATTACCATACCTATGGAGATAATCATAAATGTAGAACATATTCCTGAGGCACCTTTTCTAATGTTCAAAATATTCAAATGGATGTGGATGCTAGATTTCCACCGAAACTTATACCAAGATCATTCCATTAAAGATCAGTATGTGCACATTAATTTGAGGCAATTTGTTAGACTCTTTCTTTATTTGGATCATTAATAAGATAATGGAAAACTATAGATGAAATCATGAGCTCACACTTAGTTATATATGCTAAATTAACCAAGACATTGCTCATTTATGCATAGTTAAGTATATGTATATGCTAGGGTATAACCAAATGTCTAAATTTGAGTAGTCTAACCTATTATATTTGGTAATCTCATGTTTGACTAATAAGCATGTAATATGCAAAAGGTTTCATATCACAATATTTGATAATTATTATGTTATCATTTATCCTAGTAGTTATTTAGGACATCTAATTATTGACTAAATGGTGCATGAGGGCATACACATACCGAAATTAATATACATAAGTTCTACATCTGTAAATATGATAGATAAAAATAATTAATAACTTCTGTAGTATCTTTATAAGTAAACCAAGTAGAATAATCTCATTTGTTTCATATATTACAACCCTACACACACACACACACACACACACACACACACACACATATATATATATATATATATATATAATCGTAATTTTGAATCCAAAGGAGTCTTATAAACTTATTCAAACTTATGGAATACAAATGTATTCACCCTTAGTGAAATAAGTGACAATGTAACGATGATAGATGAGGAGGATAATGTAAGATCCAAATTTGGAGAATGAGTTTACCAACACATATATGAACCACAAACTTACTTAGACTTATGCATCTAAATATAGATATTATAACTAAAAAATATACCTATTGGATCATATATTCAGTTAATAACATAAAACTCTAATAGATCATTAGGTGATCGACACTAGGGTAAAGACAATATAAAAATCTATTATAGGAATGTACATGTAACATCCTCAAAATCTTAAACCTATCAATGATCCTTAATCCGAAACTCTAATTTGCAAACTTATGATTTTATCTAACAAATAGAATGTTATGTGACCTCTAATTCCCAGATATGATGAAATATTCTCCTAACATCAAATTTTGGCTCAAACAAGTCATTAAATAAAGGATAATTTCATCCATGTCACCTTTTAATAATATATGCATTAAATAGCAACCTATATGGGGTTGATGAACAAAAGTCAATGAAAATCTAAATCTAATTGGATAGGGAGATTCTAGAGGTCCTAATAAGCTTGTGGTTGAAATTTAGAGTCAGTAGGGCTCCATTTAACCCTTCAAATCCATTAGGGAAGTTAACATATAGTTTGGGTAATTATTCTTTGATAATTTGATATATCCGCCTAAGTTCCCATTTATTTAAATGTCACAATATTATTTTTGTGATTTTTCTGCCTAAATTCAGTGTCACGCGCGCCTGACTTAAGCCGAGACACTCCCAACCGTTCGTTGAACTATCGGACGGCTGTGGACTCATCTCCTACCTTGAGTAGGAGACCAAGAACAGGCAGCCTGATCACGATTTTCCTTATCCGACCCCGCTTGCCCCCCATAGTGTCTAGTTTCTTTTGGTTTCTTCACTGATGAGATCGGGAGTGCCACACGAACTCAACGAACCTAGGTTTTCCTGGACTTTGTACACTATCCACGAAATTCCCATTAGGGCTTGGACTCCTCTCCCTACCCCGGTTTTATAGGCGACTATTTTATCCTTCGCACCTATGTATAAGGGGCTAGAAATGACCGTCGGACGACATAGTTTTACTCGATCCTACCAATTTCACCTCATGTACCCCAAGGATCCCTGACAAACTCAGTTTCATCTCCGGCGAACACTTCACGAGCCCGGTCCCTTCCGCCACCTACAGTCAAATTGACTGCCAAGTAAGCATCCCCAACTCCCTAGTTTCTTTTTCTGGTCCTCAGTTTCCCATGTGGTTTCCAAGAGCGCTGTGCCCTATAGATGAGTTCAGAGACATCACCGACGTTCACCGCCTTGGCTACCTGGTGGCCATGCACCCACATAAGTGGTTTCTTCTACTTCGCCTTGCTTTGCTAATCATTTTTCTAATCTTAATGAATGTCGACCGATGCGGATTCGAAGGCCTGGTCCTTGAGCATGTCCCATGTTTTCACTGTGTTTTCATGAAGCTTAAGGGTCAGAGAAGTCCTCTTGTCATCATGGTTTTACCCTTAGCTCTGTTAGTTCACCGAGAACATGCTGCTCTCTATGTGGATGCCCAATTCTTCGGGTGTCACCTCTTTTCACTACCTTTTTCTTCTGTCCATCTAGCAGCCATGGCGGCATGGTGGAGTTTGAGCTTTAGTCCATTCCACAGCCTGAGCCTTAGCTCTCTAAGTTCGGCATTGTGTGGTGATGCTTGCTGTGTTTTGCATTTTAGTTGCTTGATCGAGATCATGTTCTTCGGTCTGGGTTTCCTTCTCCAGGCTCGAGAGTTCGACGACATGGCTTAAGGCAAGATGCCAGGTGTGCATTTTACCCTAGTGACCTTGGAAGGGTGATGGTACGATTGATGTTACAAGGGTATTTTGGTATCTTCTCATGCGGTTTGTTATCAGTAGTTCACGATGACTCGTTGGTCCTAAGTGGCAGCTTGGACACATGCTATTGGTCCAACTCAGCCGAGCGTCTATGGTTTTTGGGTTATAAATACCAACATGTATTTTCCTGGATTTCTGATTGGCCGATGCATGAAAATTCATAACTTTTAATTGGTAGATCGTATGTGTCACACCCGCATCCCATGATTACCACTAATCATGAGATTAGGGCATGAGTTTGATGATTATACTTGATACAAAGTTCACTCCTGATTATTATTTTTTTCCTTTTATTTCAAACTCTTTATTTTCTCGCATCCAATCACATAAACAAATTTTACAAGAGAATTAAACTTTCATTACTCTAATATGATCTCAACATTAATGATACACATCCATACATTTATTCTGTTTCTCATAATTCCATGTACATATGACATGACAATCAGATACATTCTCTCTTATCAAGGAAACAAAGATATAAAACATCATTTACAACTCTCTCACATCTATATAAGGACCTAGAGTTATAGGGACCGACTGAATTCAACTAATCTCATACTTAACTCATGTGGTAGATCTACTCTGATGCTTTGACCTTCTTCAATGTCCATGTGATTTCCCTAAAAATTGTGAGTAGAGGGGTGAGCCTACTCGCTTAGTGAATGAGTACTTCAAAGAAACATTCTAAAGCATTGATATAATTACAGATATACCTTTGAGCAACTGATATCAATTATAACAACATTAATCTTTAACGAGTCTAATCATTGACAATCATAAATATGGCAGGATACTCTAGGTATCTACAAGAGTGAATCAATATATGAACATGCTTGGCTCATAAAACACAACCATTTACGAAATAAAACAAGATCAAGGGTTCTCTCCGAAGGTGATCCACTAGGGTTCTCTCCAAAGGCAATCTTTGCAATCCACACATGTGGGGCGGTGGCTTCGGCGGCCGGGGCGGCCACGACGCATGCAGAGGAGTCTTCAACCCCCTCCATCACGGTGGTTCCGGGGGCAGAGCAACTTCACCGGGCCCTATAGGGAACGTCACCCCGTCGATGTCCGAAGGCGATGCTGATGCTATGGTGGAAGAAAGTGCCGCCATATCTGCAAAGTCAGCCAGTGACCCACCCTCACCGCAGGTTTCATACCAGGATGCTGTCTCCAATCGGTCTGGTAAAGCCCAACCCCAGATCGGATCTGCATCACCGGATGTGCTCAAGGCAGGCGACATCCATATCGATCGCAGCAACGCTCTCCCCTGCATCACCATCAATCCAGATGCCCTCCCACCTCTTTTGGAGCCATGGAAATATGCAGTCATAATCTAGGTCGTCGAAATAAATGTTGGCTTCACTACACTGGTCAATCACATCATATCTCTTTGGCGATTAATAGAACAGTTTCAGGTGGTGGATCTTGAGATGGGGTACTACATTATCCAGCTCGACAACCATGATGATTACGTCCATGCCTTAACTAAAGGTCCATGGACAATTTTCAGAAACTATTTATCCATCCAATCCTGGTCTGCAACCTTCCATCCCACGGATCCCATACCTCACAAGCTTGTGGTGTGGTTAAGGATTCCTGATCTCTTGGTATTCCTCTACCAGTACGAATTGTTGTCAAGTATCGGTGATGTTGTGGGGAAGATGATCAAGGTTGACACCACAACGCTGGCCAGTCACCGCGGGAAGTTTGCTAGATTGGTAGTAGAAGTCGATACTACAAAACTGCTTCTACCCGATATCTTCCTCAATGGCGAACACTATAGGTTTGAATATGAGAACCTACCGACTGTCTGCATGAAGTATGGTTGGGTTGGCCGTGGGGACAAGGATTGCACATTTGTGTTGCCATTTGCACCCTCCACGGATCCATCGTCTTCATCGGGTTCAACCCTCATGAATACCACTGCTTACACTATGCAAATCCATGCGAAGAAGCCTGAACGTCGTCCCCCCTATGAAGAAGCCTCCCCGAGAGCCATATCACGCTATGGAGGATAGAGTTGAATCCACAGAGAAAGACAATCCATCCAAGACTGCCCCAACGCCACCGTCAGATGAGCCAAAGGAAGACGAGGGTGACTGGCAAGTGGTTCAATCTAAGAAGCAGAAGAAGATAAACACCAAGGATAGGCTGCCCAAGCAAGCAAATCACGACTCCAACCTTCCACCTATCCCACCGCCAGGAAATAGCAACAACACCACGGTTACCTTGGTTGACTATGACACCTGCTTGGGCAGATCTCAAAACACTACTATAGACCCCCCCTTCCAGTTCGCTGCCAAAGAAAATCCGGTGGTGCTCAACCCTCCCCACCAAGGGTTTCATTGGGGTGATAAGGGGAGTGGCGGGGGAGTCCTCCTTAGAAGAAGGAAGGTTTTCTACCAGATGGTCAGTCCAGGTAGGGAGAGGAAAAAGAGAAAACTGGCCCAATTTGTGGGTAACATGAGTCAAGGTCCACCTGCTAAGTGGGCCATTGACTTCAATGATGATTCTGTGGAGATCCCTGACGATGAGATGGCCGGCGACGAAGCCTCGATTGGCCCATGCACAACCATTGCTTGATGGTTGCACCATACTACCCCAATCATTTCTTAATGCTTAACATCCTTTGCTAGAATATACAAGGTGCTTGCTTCAAGAAGAAAATTCGTCTTCTTAAAGACTACAAAAGGCGATATAGGTTGCATATGCTTGCTATAGTTGAACCACACATTAGTGGCTTGAAGGCTGAGAATGTCATCTGACAAATTGGCTTCTCATCCTCCCATCGTGTTGAGGCCATTAGTTTCTCTGGAGGCATCTGGATCCTCTGGGATGATTCCCAGTGCTCAGTTGATATTGTTCTGAATCACCGTAAATTCATTCATTACTGCATCAACAACTCTTGGCACCTGACAGTGGTGTATGGGAGCCCAAGTCCTTCAAAAAGAAACTACCTCTGGAGCAGGCTGTGTGATATTTCCTCCACTGTCCACGATGCATGGGCAGTGATCGGAGATTTCAATACTATGCTTGACACCTCGGAAAAGCTTAATGGCCGCACTTTTGATCATCAGTCCTGTAGAAATTTCAACTCGGTCCTCCTCCATACATGCCTCGCTGATATGAAAGCTAATGGACCCTTCTTCACCTTCAAGTATCTCCAGTTGCTCGGACGCCTTGATAGGGTGATTGCAAATGATTTATGGATGGCCCATGCTAGAAGCACTTTGTAACATACTGAATCTCAGGGTCTTCCCTACAATTTACCCATATTCTATCTTTTCATTTCTTTCAAGTCCTTTTGGACCAATTTCATAAATTTCCCTTCTTTTATATTCTTTTTGGACTCCTTGTACAATTTGAGCACAATTCAAGGTTGAAATTACCTTTTTCCCTCATTTATATAAATGAAGGGGTGTTTGCACAAATAACCCACTTAAGGTAATAATTAAGGGCTAATAATGCAAAATAGAGTTTTATGAGAGATATAATTAGATAATGTTAATTTGGAGCTTTTTGGATAAATTAATAATAATGTGTATTTGAATTAATTATGAGTGTAATTAACCTAATTTCCTTCTCTCTCCTCAAAAATGATAATATATATATATAAATTTAATATAATGATGAGTCTTTGTTCTTAAAATTAATTATGGATGGACATCTCGAAATTCACTCATGCAATCCATTAAAAGAAGACTTTTCATATAACTCATTCATTTTAATATATTAATAAACACTTTAATGAGAAATATATTTATTAAGGGCCTTATTGGATATAAATACGAAATCTAATTTCATAGCATCGTTCTAAATGCTAATATGAACCTATGGTCCAAATTTGGTGGCTTTTGGAGTTGGTTTGACCCCTCAAATCATTTTTACAAGTTTCGAATATAGTGTAGCCTTAGATATTGAATCGATATCATTTAAATGTTTATAACGCTTATAGTCCATTGATTATTTGATTCAGAGCTTTGTCACACGAACCGGACCACTGTGGACCCCTATCTGACGGCCCCAATTTGCGCACGTGTTGATCCGATGACCAGGAGGTCATCTTCCTCCTCGGGACCGTTCGTGCAGCTGAGCGGTCGGGGTCCCTCGACCCGATCTCCCTCCCTGTTTGACCGTTTGGCGTGATTCTTCTTGCATTCGCTTCGGCTTTCGATGGCGGTCCTAACTAGTCCCGACTCATCTCCTCCCTCGCCCTATGCGAAAAACGCCTAACCACAACCCCTTCTTCTTCTCCGCCATGGTTTCACAGAGTGTTCTAGAGCCACGCTCACACCTGTTTAAGGGTTGAGAAATGACCCTCAGGCTTCAAGCCTTCCTTCTCCTCCCCCAATTTCTTCGCACCCTGCCCCAAACTCGCTAACCTGCTCGAAGTGGATCTCCGGTGACAATAGCTGAGAGCTCGCACCTCCGACCACCCCAGTCTAATTCTGGGTCCAGTGAGTATCCTCGACCTCCGCTCTTCCTCTTCGTATCCTCGCTTTGTCCCACGACACCCCCGTTTGCCCTGACCTACAAGCCGCCAGACCTCAGCCACCGCCACCTTACCGTTTGGTTTGAAATGCTCCTCTGCCCGCACTAGGACCTGACCTAGGTCCGTTTTCACCTCACAAATAGTTCCCCGATCTCCGTTTCCCGACTCCTGCTATTTCCTTTTGGTTTTTGATCTTCGAACGGTGCCCCAGTTTCTCTGTTTCTCCGCGGTGTTTGGGTAGTCTCTGCATCGATCTTCTCCTTGTTTTGCTCCATCACCTCCGTCTGGCAACGACGAAGCTCCTCGACATGATCCCTTGATCAGAGCTTCAGCAATGACCATGTTGACATGGGAGCCTGGCTCCTGGAGCTGGTGCTCGCGGCCATGGCAGCGAGGGAAACAATCCAGGTCGTCAAATGACCCTGGAGTCCCCGCGATGCTAATCAACCAATTCGAGTTGAATGGGCAATATTGTAATTTTCTCGTCTTATTTCTCGCTAACGAAGATATGTGCTTCCAAATGACTGTACTGCCCTCGCTACTTAATTAATTTGATTTTATGAGAAAGGGTATTTTGGTCATTTCATCTACTATTTACATCGAATTGCATTTCATTTAAATTATTGTCACACTATAGTTTTCTTGCATTCTGATTGGTCAATTTTACTTAATTCATAGTAAATCGACCCATGGTCAGAAAAATGCAAATAAATAGCCAATGGAAAGGATTTTTCATGTAGAACCTGATTTTGAAGTTTTTGAGTCATGATTTGGATTCCTTTTTCAAAGTTTGCCTTGAATGCCTTTTTAAGTGTGTAAAATGTTCTAAAATACATAATTAATTCATTTTAACTCCAATTTGTAAAATAAAATATGTTTTATTATTCAGAAGAATATGGCTAATCTATTAGACTAGGTTTTGAACCTTAAATCATGGTTTTGTAAAATTAGGGTTTTCCTATGCTTTAAGCCTTATAAATACTAATACATGATAATGTTTGCAACTAGGGAAATATGGAATTGGATACAATCAGATTGGTGAATGTGATGGTAATTAATTAAAATAGGTACGTGAAGCCTATTTATGTATGTGAATCATATTTTTGTATGTGACACCTATTTATGTATGTGGACCCTATTTATATATGTGAATCCTATCAAAGATGAATGTTTATTGTGAAAACTACCTATCCTTCAGTTGGGCTCTTATCCAACCCTACCCGAAAGATGTGCTAGCCTTGATCTCCTCCTAAAATACCTTTTATTTGGCTCTTTACTTATTTGATGCTTTTTGTTGCCATTATGACTCATCTATTTGAATTATGTGAATCTTGTTATTGCCTATGTTGGCTCATCTTTTTGAAATACTTGGAAATATTGTATATTGTTGTTGCTTATGTTGGCTCCTTTATTTCATGGGTTTTATTCCCATTTTGCAATGTTGCAAATCTTTTTATACTTCTCAATACTGTCAAGTGACTATTAAGCATGATGTATTTTAGGCCAAATGACAATGTAGTGTACATGAGTACAAACCACACATAGGGCACTGAGGTTTTAGTCCTCCTACCGGGCACTGGGGTTTTAGTCCCCCTGTCATTTTATATTAGGCACTGGGGTTTTAGTCCCCCTGCCACTTTTTATAGGCACTGGGGTTTTAGTCCCCCTGCCACTGGTGAGGTCCGGTAGGTGCCTCACCCTACATTGACATGACTTTGTGTCTTAATATATTCATGCTATGTGATTATTATTCTGGTGATTGATTATGGCAGTTCTCTATTTCTTATTTGAATATTTGTCTCATTCTCTTAAAATCTTGTAGCATAGAGAATCTTTTATTATTCAATGTTGTTGACTATTACTTGTCCTATTTCTTTTGATTGACACATACTTTTATCTTTCTCTTGCTGGATGACCCCAAACATCCAGGCTAGGATCAAAGTGCGCATGGAAGCTTGGTGAACCTAAGGCTAAGGATATGAAAAGAATAAAAAGGAACATATAGCTTGCATGTTCATAGTTGCCTTTATATATTAAGTTGTTTTGTTTGGAGACAATATTGGCTTAGTCTAAGTCTACCTCTACCTAGATCCTATGTTTTGTATAAAGTTGTACTTCCTTTATGGAAATTTTGTAATGTACTCTTTATACATTTTGAATAAAGTCAAGTTTTATTTCTTCTGCTGCCACACGATTGGTGTTTTGTTTGCCATGATTTTTAGTAGAGACTTGGTCTTTACAACACAGTATCAGAGCATCAAGGTAGTCATATTCTTGACTAATTCAAAGTTGTCTCCTAGATAGAACCCTTACCATATATAGTTCCTTTAGTAAGTTTTCACCTTAGAGTTGACCTAGCATGAAAGTTTGATTTAGGATCATAATAATTTCATATTAAAAATAAAATTTGTCAACTTTTTGGTGAATTGTCTATTGAGAAGCTACTAGAGCAATAAGTTGAAGTGATGGTGTCTAGAAAGGGTCAGATCTTGGGGGCTGGCAATATTTTCCTCCGCCCCACTAGCTTGGTAACGAGGACTCCTGAGCTCATATGACCTGGCCTGGCTTGATCTGATACAGACAGCTCGAAATAGTCTATCTTTGGGCATGTTGCCTAATTGTTGAATACCTTAGGAAAACCATAAGTGATGATTGATCTCTTACACAAAAAATCATCCTTAAATACCTTATACTTCTATGTTTAGGGTTTAGTGTACCCTATGTTACACCCTAAAGCTTGGTTAGTAAATCCTTTTAGTGTTGAATCTAATGCACCCTTTTACCCTTAGCTTAGACTTAGTTTGACCCTTTTAAGGGATGGAGTGAGGGTAATAGTGCTAGTACCCTATTTGGTTTTGCAAATCTGATTTTGAGGACGAAATCCCTTTTTAGGGGGATGGAATCCCAATTAAAAGCAAAATCAAATACCTTTGGAGTTAGAAACCCTATCTATGTGGACATATGTACATAATAACTTATGTGAACAAGAATTTACCAAACACATTATACTTGTAATTCAACTTGTTTGTTTATACACACATGAATATGTAGTAAGTCATATAGGGACAGTTCATATGCTTGAACCTTCACATATTATTGATTCACATAATAACGAGTTACTCATTACTAATTGTGAATATACATAGCGTTGACTATGCCACCCTAATGGTAAAATGTGTATGGATAACGCACCCTAAGGATGCTTTAACATGTAATGATCATGTTGACCTAAACCCTAATATGTAATCATCTAGACTTGACAACATATACATATATATACCCTTAATGCCTTTCATGATACATTATTGACATTAGGTGTCATCATCACATAATATACCTTAATATATATAAATGGATTATAGTCACAAAGTTATCAATATATGTAAGGTATATCACCTTGTTCTTTAATGAACACCTCATCATAACTTGATATATGAATTAATTCATTAATATTTAATGTGTTACATCCTATTCACTAAAATGAGTATAATGACTCAAACATGATAATGAACAATTGGATTCACATAAATATTCATAAATTGCCTAATGTGAAGTAAAATATGTATAATTTATAATATGAAGTGTAATGGACGAAAATGATTAATGATGTCATTAATATGAGTATGAAAGATGATATGACAATGTGCAATATGGACATTATTTGGAATTATTATAGGCTTAATAACTTGTTGGATAATATTAACTTTTTCTACAAAATAATTTGTTATAATTCTATGTGATAGTTTTAAGAGGATAATGGAAAATGAAATCATGTTATTAAGGTTTTTGACCTAATACATTAATTAATGTTGAAATGGCTTAGTAAACCCTGATTGGCTTAAAACCCTTGATGAGGGAAATACACATGATATAATATTGAGATGTAATTGTTTTGAATAAAATGTGGCACAAGTGATAGTATAATAAATATGATACCTCTTCATGATGGAGATTATGCTAATAAGGAAAAAATGTTAATTTAAGTTTGATTAAAGGCTATAGGTTTTGTGGAAACCTTAGTAGCACATGTCTTATGTAGATTTTGTGTTGTACCCTATATTAAGGGTTATAACCTAGTGTTTAAGGTTGGGAAGTTGCACACTCACCCTCTCTTTCCTCTTGTTGTGATTTCGGGGACGCAATCCTCTTTAAGGGGTGGTGTGCTGTAACATATTGAATCTTAGGGTCTTCCCTGCAATTTACCTATATTCTATCTTTTCATTTCTTTCAAGTCCTTTTGGACCAATTTCATAAATTTCCCTTCTTTTATATTCTTTTTGGACTCCTTGTGCAATTTGAGCACAATTCAAGGTTGAAATTACCTTTTTCCCTCATTTATATAAATGAAGGGGTGTTTGCACAAATAACCCACTTAAGGTAATCATTAAGGGCTAATAATGAAAAATAGAGTTTTATGAGAGATATAATTAGATAATTTTAATTTGGAGCTTTTTGGATAAATAAATTAGTAATAATTGATATTTGAATTAATTATGAGTGTAATTAACCTAATTTCCTTCTCTCTCCTAAAAAATGATAATAATATATATAAATAGAATATAATGATGAGTCTTTGTTCTTAAAATTAATTATGGATGGACATCTCGAAATTCACTCATGCAATCCATTAAAAGAAGACTTTTCATATAACTCATTCATTTTAATATATTAATAAACACTTTAATGAGCAATATATTTATTAAGGTCCTTATTGGATATAAATATGAAATCTAATTTCATAGCATAGTTCTAAATACTAATATGAACCTATGGTCCAAATTTGGTGGCTTTTGGAGTTGGTTTGACCCCTCAAATCATTTTTACAAGTTTCTAATATAGTGTAGCCTTAGATATTGAATCGATATCATTTAAATGTTTGTAACGCCTATAGTCCATTGATTATTCGATTCAGAGCTTTGTCAGGCGAACCGAACCACTGTGGACCCCTATCTGACGGCCCCAATTCGTGCACGTGTTGATCCGACGACTAGGAGGTCATCTTCCTCCTCAGGACCGTTCGTGCAGCTGAGCGGTCGGGGTCCCTCAACCCGATATCCCTCCTTGTTTGACCGTTTGGTGTGATTCTTCTTGCATTCACTTTAGCTTTTGATGGCGGTCCTAACTAGCCCCCACTCATCTCCTCCCTCTCCGTATGCAAAAAATGCCTAACCACAACCCCTTCTTCTTCTCCGCCATGGTTTCACAGAGTGTTCTAGAGCCAAGCTCACACTTGTTTAAGGGTTGAGAAACGACCCTCAGGCTTCGAGCCTTCCTTCTCCTCCCCCAATTTCTTCGCACCCTGCCCCGAACTCCCTGACCTGCTCGAAGTGGATCTCTGGCGACAATAGCTGAGAGCTCGCACCTCCGACCACCCCAGTCTAATTCTGGGTCCAGTGAGTATCCTCGACCTCCGCCCTTCCACTTCGTATCCTCTCTTTGTCCCACGACGCCCCCGTTTTCCTTGACCTACAAGCTGCCGGAACTCAGCCACCGCCACCTTACCGTTTGGTTTGTAATACTCCTCCGCCTGCACTAGGACCTGACCTAGGTCCGTTTTCACCTCACAAATAGTTCCCCGATCTCCGTTTCCTGTCTCCTGCTGTTTCCTTTTGGTTTTTGATCTCCGAATGGTGCCCCTATTTCTCTGGTTCTCCACGGTGTTTGGGTAGTCTCTGCATCAATCTTCTCCTTGTTTTGCTCCATCACCTCCACCTGGCAACGATGAAGCTCCTCGACATGATCCCCTGATCAGAGCTTCAGCAATGACCAGGTTGACATGGGAGCCTGGCTCCTGGAGCTGGTTCTCGCGGCCATGGCAGTGAGGGAAACAATCCAGATCGTCAAATGACCCTGGAGTCCCCGCGATGCTAATCAACCAATTCAAGTTGAATGGGCAATATCGTAATTTTCGCTTGTCTTGTTTCTCGCTAACGAAGATATGTGCTTCCAAATGACTATACTGCCCTCGCTACTTAATTAATTTGATTTTACGAGAAAGGGTATTTTGGTCATTTCATCTACTATTTACATCGAATTGCATTTCATTTAAATTACTGTCACGCTATAGTTTTCTTGCATTCTGATTGGTCAATTTTACTTAATTCATAGTAAATCGACCCATGGTCAGAAAAATGCAAATAAATAGCCAATGGAAAGGATTTTTCATGTAGAACCTGATTTTGAAGTTTTTGAGTCATGATTTGGATTACTTTTTTGAAGTTTGCCTTGAATGCCTTTTTAAGTGTATAAAATGTTCTAAAATACATAATTAATTTATTTTAACTCCAATTTGTAAAATAAAATATGTTTTATTATTTAGGAGAATATGACTAATCTATTAGACTAGGTTTTGAACCTTAAATCACAATTTTGTAAAATTAGAGTTTTCCTATGCTTTAAGCCTTATAAATACTAATACATGATAATGTTTGCAACTAGGGAAATATGGAATTGGATACAATCAGATTGGTGAATGTGATGGTAATTAATTAAAATAGGTATGTGAAGCCTATTTATGTATGTGAATCATATTTTTGTATGTGACACCTATTTATGTATGTGGACCCTATTTATATATGTGAATCCTATCAAAGATGAATGTTTATTATGCAAACTACCTATCCTTCAGTTGGGCTCTTATCCAACCCTACCCTAAAGATGTGCTAGCCTTGATCTCCTCCTAAAATACCTTTTATTTGGCTCTTTACTTATTTGATGTTTTTTGTTGCCATTATGACTCATCTATTTGAATTATGTGAATCTTGTTATTGCCTATGTTGGCTCATCTTTTTGAAATACTTGGAAATATTGTATATTGTTGTTGCTTATGTTGACTCCTTTATTTCATGGGTTTTATTCCCATTTTGCAATGTTGCAAATCTTTTTATACTTCTCAATACTGCCAAGTGACTATTAAGCATGATGTATTTTAGGCCAAATGACAATGTAGTGTACATGAGTACAAACCACCCTTAGGGAACTAAGGTTTTAGTCCTCCTTCTGGGCACTAGGGTTTTAGTCCCCCTGCCATTTTATATTAGGCACTGGGGTTTTAGTCCCCCTGTCACTTTTTATAGGCACTGGGGTTTTAGTCCCCCTGCCACTGGTGAGGTCCGGTAGGTGCCTCACCCTACATTGAGATGACTTTGTGTCTTAATATATTCATGATATGTGATTATTATTGTGGTGATTGATTATGTCAGTTCTCTATTTTTTTTTGAAAACTCCTTCAACTTTATTCAATGTGTAACCTGGTCTAAGTTACAGTTTCTTTTATCACAAGCATACATACTCATGATACAACTCGGAGGGTTGGCATGGTAAACCTGGTGCAGAGGATTTTTGAGGTGCATTTTAGCTAGCTTGTCAGCTACTCGATTTCCTTCTCTTCTACAGAACTCTATACTGGAGATGTTTGGCATACCCACCTTAATCTTTGTTGTCCATAGGGTGCAACTCGGCCAATTTCCTTCTCCCTCCTTGAGCAGCTTGATCGCTAGAAGACTGTCTGATTCGATGATCGTCTGTGTCCAGCCACTCTGTTGGACTTACTCACATGCTAAATGAATCCCAGCCAGCTCTACAGCAACCACCGATCCTGCCCGTGTTTTCCTTACCCAGCCACCTAACCAGTTGCCACCGGCGTCTCTGGCCACAGCTGCCACTGCAGCCTCCTCCCCCTTCACTACAGCGTCGACATTTAGCTTCACACACCCAGGGGACGGTCTTCTCTAGACAATTGAGCTTCTGGTGGTGCTAGAGCCCCTGGTCATAGTAGGTCAGGCTTCCTTCGTTGTTTCTAAAGCTATCCTGACTCTGTAGCATTGATGGTTCAGCAGTTTAGCTTCTCCTTCGAAGACGTCACCATTTCTGAAGTTCCATATCATGTAACAAGTTGTCCAGAAGTCTTCTCTAGATATTGAAAGTTGTCACTGGACCACCTTCAGACAACCTTCAATGGTGGTTGGTTGAGTGAGGGCTCTATTCTCCTCCACAGATAGTAGTGCCCTCCAGACACAATCAACCTTTTCACAGTCTCGCAGGGTGTGGGTGATCATTTCGAGTTTCTTTAGGCATCTTGGGCATGTCCCTATGTCGGACATGTGCCTCTGTTGTCGCCGGGTATTTGTGAGAATGGCAGAATGTAGGACTAGCCAGGAAAACATCCTTATTTTCTCCGGCGTTCGTAGCTTCCAGATGCTGCTCCAGGTTCCATTTGTCTTCACCTCCTTGTGATTTCGAATAAGGTGGTAGGCCGTACTCGAGGTATAGGTACCTTCTGATGTGTAATTCCAAATTCTAATATCCCGGTGAGGTCTCCCTATAGGGTTCGGGGTACGTTGAATCAACTGAACATCTTCCTCACTAAACCAGTGATTCAGGAAGTCAGTATCCCAATCTCCATTGTCAAGCACATGGCTACGAACTTTTAGATCTGCTAAATCTGTAGGAATCTGTTGTTTCACCCTGGTGCGTAATTGTAGTCCAGGCTTTACCCAACAATCATCCCAGAAGTTGGTGTCCTCTCCTCCAACCGGGCAGGTAGTTGTGTTTTCTAGGATGAACCTCTTTCCTTCAATGGTGTCTTTGCCCAGTCTTGACGTGTTAACCACCTTTCCAGGCTCTGCACAGTTGAACTTTCTCTTAAGTAATCTGCACCATATTGAATCTCTGTTGGACATCATGTCCCAAGAGTTCTTGAGCACTAGGGCTTGATTCCATTCTCGCATAGACCTGATACCCAAACCTCCATTGATCTTAGAGCTCATCACCTTGTTCCAAGCTACTATAGAAATGGGTTTCTGCTTGTGTCCTCCTCCCCAAAGGAATCTTCTAATCGTACCATCAATCCTATCGCAAACACTGACTGGTAGTGTTGTAGTTTGCATAACATAGGTCGGAATAGCTGATAGGGTGGATTTAACAAGGCACACACGACCTGCCAACGAAAGGGTCTTTGCCGTCCAACCTTGAATCTTGCCTTCTACTTTGTTAATGACATCTGAGTAGGTCATTTTGGTAACTCTAGAATGCAGGATGGGAACCCCCAGATATCTGCCCAGGTCTTTAGTGATGGCGAAGTTACATTGTTGCTGGACTTCTCTTCGGACCGAGTTAGGGACGCTCCTAGAGAAGAAGACTTGAGATTTAGTAGCAGATATCGTTTGTCCCAAAGCTCGGCCGAACTCATCAAAGCACTTTAGGATTCTCCTCATTTGAGATCTGCTGGCTTCACCAAAAGTATAAGATCATCAACAAAGCACACATGTGCAATTTCCATGCCGGGTCTGCCCAGTTTCACTGGTTTCCACTTGCCACTCGACACTTTTTCCTTGATCATTTGAGATAGACGCTCGAGACATAACAAAAAGATATATGGGGATAATGGGTCTCCTTGCCTGAGACCGCTGCTAGCTTTGAAGGGAGCAGCTTGCTTTCCATTCCACACAATGGTAGAGTGTCCGCCAGTTATGGAATTCATGATGAACTGTCTTATGTTAGTGGGAAGCCCAACCATTACTAACATTTCTTCTACAAATCGCCAGGACATCCGGTCATAAGCCTTGGATAGGTCAATTTTCACTGCCATCACTTTAGCTCCTTTCCTTCTGTTCATTCCATGAATGATTTCCTGTACTAATGCGATGTTGTCCGTTATTTTCCTCCCCGACATGAAGCTACTTTGTTCCGGTAAGATCCAGCCAGGCATGTGCTTCTTGAGCCGTTCGACGACCACCTTAGATGCAAGTTTGAGAATCGTATTGTTCAGGGATATCGGTCTAAGCTATTCACACTTCTCTGGGTTCTGCACTTTCGGTATCAGGATGATAGTTGAGTTACAGATCTACTCGCTTATAGGTTCTCCAGTTAACAATTTCTGAATGGTGCCAGCTACCGCTGTGGCCACCTCTGCCCATTCTTCTTGAAGAAACTCTACTGTGATCCCGTCTGGCCCTGCTGCTATGAAAGGCTTCATAAGACGCAGCGTCTTGTGGGATTCGTCCCTAGATGGAGTTGCATACAAGGCGTTGAGGTCAGCTATATTAATGTGATTGAAGTTCCCTAGGATTCTCAAGTCTCCGTGTGAGGGTGTAGCTGGAGATTCAGTTAGAATATCCTTGAAATGTCCTACCACCATCTCCAGAACAGCCGCTTCATCAGAAATCCATTGTCCACTCGAGTCCTTCAGAGTAGTAATCGTGTTCTGTCTCCTTTGTTGAGTCACCCAAGTATGGTAGAATTTTGTATTATTGTACCCATTCTTGAGACAGTTGATATGGGCACACTGCTTCCGGTCATCTTCTTCCTTATTAATAACGTTCTGTAGTTCAACCTGCATGTCAGTGCACAGATTATCTGTGGTGGTGTCATACCTGTTAGCTAGCATGTGCTGCAAAGTCGTAATGTTGCGTTGTAGTCTGTTCTTATTTCGATTAGAGGCCTTCGTTTTCATGTCATCCAACTTCATCAGGTCATTTCTGGCCAATTAGAGAGTATCATAGAAATTTGTCGAATTAAACCACTTCTCAGCAATCAACCGTTTCATGTCTTCATTCTTGCTCCACGAGGCCTTAGCCACAAACCTTCTTCTTTGTGGTCTGCTCCGGACTGGTTTAATAAGCAGGGGGCAGTGGTCCAAAGAAAAATGCGGGAGGTGTTAAATGACCACCTCAGGGAACTTGGTAATAAAGTCTTTATTATCCAGGGTGCGATCGAGTCTCTCCTGTAAATGCCCATGTTTATACGTGAACCAGACTCCTGAGAATCCCAGATCCGTAATACCTGCATCCATGAGAGTGTCCTTGAAGAGTTTGGCTACAGTGAAGTCATATCTGTCGCTTCCCGACTTCTCAGAAGGAGTTAAGGTTGTGTTAAAATCACCTACTACAATCCAAGGGCCGTTGATCTGTTCACTGGATTCCACAATGTGTCTCCATAAGAGCTTCCACACACTAATGTGTGGATTGGCATAGACAAAGGTAGCTGTGATGCTGCTAGCAATCCGGCAGGTCACGAATTGTCTATGACAGTTGATGATCTCCACTTTGGTTCTCTCTCCTTTCTAGCATATCCAAATTCCACCTGCAAACCCGCGCGCTTCTACTCTGTGTGAATGAGTGAAGCCCAGGTTCTTAATGGTATGGGTAGCTTGTCTCCCACTTATTCTTGGTTCTAGAATAGCTACGACTTCCAGTTTCTGTTCGTGGATCATATTAACCATATCCGATTGACGATCCTTATTTCCAATTCCTCATACATTGCAACACAGCAAACACATGAAGAAACTTGGGGTAGGGTGAGAGGCTTGGGCGTTTCTATTGCTCATCAATGACAGACAGATTAACTTCGGATTCTCCTACATTGTTTACCTTGGAAACCTCCTCCGCCGTGCATGTTACAGCTGCTTCGGGCATGCCCCTCAGAATATGTGTGGAACTGCTTGCGTTAGGATGAGCTTCAATCTCAGGAATCATCGCTAATAGGCGTGGGCTTCGTCTACTATTTGAATCAATGTCAGGGGGTTTTAACCTGCCCTTCCTATTCATGTTTAGGCCGTTCCCTGCAGTCGACTTACGTGGGCCTAAAGCATGCTTCTTACTTCTATTTTCTTTGTTGGCCTTCTCTTTCCTTGGGCGCCTCTCTGTCCCTGCGTGATCTGTATTAGACTCCTATATATTATCAGCTGCCATGGCCTCCACAAAGTCCTCTGGTAAGTCGTTGTCCGTTATCGTAATCACCTGATCTACATCTGGATTAACCACATTGTGCATTTCTTTGATTGGCTGTATACTGCTTTCGTTCAGCTTAGAGTTATCTCGTGGTACATTCTGCCTTGTTGTGATGTCTTTTAGGACTCCTTCTCCCTTCGAGTTGTTTTCCTCTGACATTTGAGCATTCTTCTTCCTCCATACCTTCTTGGGTCTTTCTAGGATGCGCTGAGCTGCACCCTGGCTAGCTTCGTCTTCTATGTCATTTCCGTCCGTCTCTGGGTTGTCATTATACAATTCCTCAAACCGGTTAGATGTTCCCGAACCAGGCTCCATCGGCACCGGGCCTTGTTGTCTTTGTCTTCTCCTTGATTTTTGTTGTTGCCATTCCTGGTTGGAATGCATCTCTATGGGTTGCATATTTTCTCTGTGTTGTTCTTATCTGACTACATTGCGAGTGATATCAGCAGCCTTGTCTTTCTCAGTATTTTCCGTGCACTGCTTAGAAACATGGCCCTCCTTACCGCACTTAGCACAGCCCCAAGGTAATCCTTCATACATAACTTCATATCTCACATCGTTGATCATTATGTAAGATGCCATCTCCTTTTAGGTATCTAGTTCAATGGCTAATCTCGCGAAGCGGCTGTGTGTTCTATTCTCTGTGTGGCTATCGACCTTCATCAGACAACCTAGCACAGTGCCTATATATTGGAACATCGTGTCAACATATAAGTGCAGTGGTAGGTTCATGATACGAACCCACGATACTACATAGTCAGGTAGAGCTTCGGTGGGTATGAAGATGGGGTACCATTCCCGCACGATAACGTTGCACCCAAATATCTTCCAAGGTCCCCCGACTAGCGTCGTTTCAAAATCTTGCTTGCAGGATAATTGCACGACAAAATGTCCGTGTTCTAACTCGAACATATTGAATCTCCCTCAGATCTTCCATAGAAGTTTCAGACGATCTCTCAGCGTCATGTAGCCGATTTCAGTCCCCAGCATTCTCACTACAACCACATACTTCCAGGGTTTAACCAGGTCCTCTTCTGCGTCGAGATCAATGTAAAGTGTTGGTGTACCCTCCAAGTCTTCCAGCGAGACTGCTCCCAAAGGCAGGTTAACTTCAAAGAGTTTCTCCAGGAAAGAGCCTTCGTTATCTGGGTCTGTTTGCCAAGATCCCAGGTTTTCCACGGTGCCCATTACCGCGCTCGCGTACGTGTCAGTGATTCTACCTTTCTGTGTGACGTTGGCTTCTGTGGCTCCTTTGCTCGTGACTTGGTCTATGGTAATACCTGCTCCATCGGTGGCGTCTTCTCTGGTCTGTTCGTGTGCTTGTATGTGCATCCCCGTGACGTTGAAGTTTAGTCCTATTTCTGGTATCGAGAGTGATGTGGATCTTCTCCTTTTCTCTTTTGCTTTCTTGGTAGACATTACTGTGGGTCCGTTCGTTTTCTCCAGTTCTTCTATTCTTTCCATCATCGTCTCCTGTTGTTCCTCCCCCGAATCGAACACCCTTGTTCCTTCGTTGCTTCCGGGTTGACCCCTGCGATCGCCGCCCTCATCCCCCTCCACCCCTAGTCCCTCTATGACCGACGTTGGTTCCCCGTCGTTCATTTGCACCCTGACCTCTCCACCTTCATCCAATCCTTCCATGGTCTCATATTCATCCACATTCCCCACACGTTCCTCTTCTGGCGGTCTGGTGCCGCCAAAGCAACCTCTTCCCACGCGGCCTCAGTGGCCGCCGCCATGTGAGCCTCCCCTCATAAAACCTAGCAGAGCCTCTGTTCCCCCTCAAACCCTAGCAAAGCCTGAATCTACTTCAGTCACAGTTCTCTATTTCTTATTTGAATATTTGTCTCATTCTCTTAAAATCTTATAGCATAGAGAATCTTTTATTATTCAATGTTGTTGACTATTACTTGTCCTATTCCTTTTGATTGACACATACTTTTATCTTTCTCTTGCTGTATGACCCCAACCATCCATGCTAGGATCAGAGTGCGCATGGAAGCTTGGTGAACCTAAGGCTAAGGATAGGACAAGAAGAAAAGGAACATTTAGCTTGCATGTTCATAGTTGCCTTTATATATTAAGTTGTTTTGTTTGGAGACAATATTGGCTTAGTCTAAGTCTACCTCTACCTAGATCCTATGTTTTGTATAAAGTTTTACTTCCTTTATGGAAATTTTGCAATGTACTCTTTATACATTTTGAATAAAGTCAAGTTTTATTTCTTCTGCTGACACACGATTGGTGTTTTGTTTGCCATGATTTTTAGTAGAGACTTGGTCTTTACACACTTCCATCACTATCCTCCCACAACTCTACAATGATCACAAACTACTCCTTGTGCATACGAACCCTCCCAGTGCTCGTAGACCTCGCTTCTTCCGCACTAAAGATAGCTGGTCCCTAACACCAGCCTTCAGGAACTTTCTCAACTGCACGTGGGACCCTCATAAGAGCTTCTCTGACACTCTCCCCACCTTTCATGAAGCTGCCATGAAGTGGGACGATATGAACCAGTGATCCAACAACAAACTAAAGAGCAAAATCATGCACACGATCAATAAACATCAGGTTTCTACCAAACTGTCCACTTCTTTTTCTTTTAACCTCACTATGGATAGATTACAAGATGAATACAACAATATCCTCCTCCAAGAAGAGGCTCACTGGCAGTAGTGGACAAACATAAACTGGCTGAGCCTGGGCGATGAGAACACAAAATTTTTCAATACCTATGTCACAACATGGAGGCGGCACAACAAAATCTCTCACCTTAAAGATGCCAATGGTAATTGGGTGGACGATCCTATTGCTGTGAAGGACATGGTACATACTTTCTTCCTCAACCTGATGACGACACCCCTTGCTCGGTCAAGACACCCAACGGCTGCTGCATACTTCATTGGTTCCTTCCTGCACCCGAGTACTGACGTTTGCACCCGCATCAGTCAAATTCCTACATGCAATGAAGTTAGAAAAGTCATGTTTATGATTGCACCAAATAAAGCGCCCGGGCCTGACGGGGTCTACAAATCTTTCATCTAAAAGAATTGGGAATGTGTGGGACCATCTATTATCCGCACGGTACAAGATGCCTTCCATAGTGGTGTAGTCGATGACCGCCTTGCAGATTCTCTTACTATTCTGATTCCGAAAAGTAAGCAACTCCAAGTTTGTGGTGATCTGTGCCCTATCTCTCTGAATAAAACATGTTTCAAGCTTATCTCAAAGATCCTAGTGGAACGTCTACAACCTCTCCTATAAGAGTGGGTTTCTAAAACTCAATCCAGCTTCATCCCAGGTAGAAGAATCACAGACAACATTATCCTCATCCAGGAAGTCATCCACACCATACACAACAAGCATTCAGGCAAACCTATGACATGCATCAAACTTGATCTAGCCAAGGCATTTGGTAAAATGAGTTGGCCCTTCATTCTTGACACTCTGCAAAGGACGGGACTCCCAGAAAAAACCATTGGCATCATCATGCAAATTGTTACTAAAGGCAATATGTCTATTCTATGGGAAGGTGTCCCACTCGAGCCATGTAAAGCCACCCAAGGCGTTCGCCAGGGTGACCCAATCAACCCTTATATCTTCATCCTATGTATGGAAAGATTGAGCCAAGCCATCCATAATTCAGTGGGAAGAGGCGAATGGAAGCCAATCCGACTGTCTCGCTCGGCCCCCCCTCTGTCACATGTCCTCTTTGCTGACGATATTCTTCTAATGGCAGAAGCATCCACTTCACAAGCTAGGATTATCAATAAGGTGCTCCAACATTTCTCCGCTGCATCTGGACAAGTAATCTCTAAGGCGAAGTCGCGATGTTTTTTCTCCCCTAATACGCCATGCCAGACTGCTACCTCCTTCTGTAGTAAATTGGTTATTCAAAGTACAATAGATCTGGGAAGATATCTAGGTGTCCCTATCCTGCATCACCGGGTCAATAAATCCACACACTCAACAATTGTAGACACTATCAAGGACTGGATATCTAGTTGGTCAGCCCCCTACCTATCCCTTGCTGGAAGGATCACTCTTGCGAAATCCACTTTACAGGCCATACCAAGCTATGCTATGCAATTAGTTCAACTATCTTCGTCTCTCTGTGATGATATCAACAAACATATCAAGAACTTTATTTGGTCCGGCGGAAGAGCACACCACAACCTTTCTCTAGTATCCTGGAAAGTCATCACTATGTCCAAGGACGAAGGCGGTCTCGAAAACAAAGATCCACGCACTCAAAACCAAGCTCTCATGCTAAAAAATGTATGGATCTTTATAAGAAACCCACATGATCTTTGGGTTCGTGTAATGAAAGCTAAGTATATGAATAGAGGGCCAATTGCTCGAAAGCCCTTCTCTTCGGTTTGGTCCTTCATTCAGAAAAATCTACCAAGCATTCAACAAGCAGCTGGGATTAGCATTAACACTGGCAGTTCTACTAACGTCTGGGCTGCAAAGTGGCTACACATTCTCTCCATACGGGACCTAGACCCTACCTTCTCATCGCCCCAAGGTCTAGAAGATTGCTGTGTTGCATCTATGGCCTTGGATGATGGAAACTAGGACTGGAAATTCATTCATAGCTATCTCCTCGAGTGCTCATGGCAGCATATCCGTCATACTCCTCCCCTAGATATGGTGACATGTGATAATGAGTGGTATTGGCCCCTTACTGCGTCAGGGACGTTCATGGCCAAATCTGCATACCATTGGCTTCGTAATAACTTGCATGCTGACATTGATCAGAACTGGCGATCCATCTGGAAGTTACCACTTCCGGCTCATTTCAAAACATTTCTCTGGCTTCTTCAACACAAGGTCCTGCTCACAAATGTTGAAAAAGTACATCGGCACATCCCTACTGATGTTATCTTCCCCATGTGCAACAATGGCACAGACACATTGCTGCACTGCCTCTGGGATTGTCCCCCAGTAGAAGTGTTTGGGCTGCACTAAACGCTACCCCTCAGTTCTTCTCACTTTATGAAAATGCTTAGATCATTGAAATGTTTTCTTCTCTGTGCACCAATGAAGAGTCTATCTTACCTGTTGTGGTAGTCTGGGCCATTTGGCTTCACCAGAATGAGTTTATTCACATCCGACAATCCCACACGTTAGTACAACACATTACTTTTATCAAGAATAAAGCCCGAGCTATTCTGAGTATCCCTCTTGCTATTCGTCATATATCTGTGGCCTCTGATGTGGCTAGTCAACCACCAGTCACTCATTGCATTCTGATCTTTGTAGTTGCCTCCTTCACATCATCGGAGGATACTGCAGGGATAGGTATCCATGTTGTAGATGGACATGGCAGTCATATTATGGGACACAACTTGCCTAGCTGCGCCAGTTTGGCATTGGAAGCGGAAGTTCAGAGCATTCTTTGTGCCTTGGAAGTATGCAAAACTACAAGATGGCACTCCCCTACCATTCTGTTGGATGCTCTCACTGCAATTCACATCACTGTCGAGATCACTCCTGCAACAACCACACTTCGTCCATACATGAGGCATCTTCAGATGTTGTGTGAAGATTTCGGGAAACCATAAATTTCCTATGTCTCTAGAAAGTACAATAGTATAGCTGACTGCATAGCATGCCACTCAAAAAATTCTGTTGGTCCTTTCTCTTTCTCTCATAGTACGCCTCCTTGGCTAAATATGGACCTGAATGTATGTTGTTTTGAAATTTTGCCTACAATAGAGAGCGGGATGAATAAAAGTTAATCTCTATCTCCTACAAAAAAAAATATAAACATGCTTGATTAATCTCAAAGAGAACTAATAACTCAGAAACATACAAAGGATAATTGAATAACTACACACACTTGTTTAACCTCTCATTCATCTTATTATGCCCTGTACCCACATGAGGTGTACCACAACATGTGAAAGAATCACAACAAGCTACAATCTCACTGTATAAGGCTTAGAAGCATGCCATGGTTCCTAAGCCTATATCTCGAGTAATACCCTGTCTACAATGGGCCTCGACACGTCTGCCTCTCGGTGGCTCATGGGAGCAGCTAGATATCTCAGACTCCACCTCTCAACCTGGGTATTCAAGCAGTGAGTCAAAGCCCTTAGGCTTACTATGCATAAGTGGACCTACTGACCACTGATCACTTACAACATGTAACACAGGTACCACCGGCATCCCCGGTTGGTGTTGGGTACCACACAACTGTAAGGAGTCTTCCCTACTGGTCAAGACCCCCGCACCCTACTGGTGCGCTCCAACTTACCTCAAACTAGACTACCCCTAGTCGGGAAACCATTTCCTCCCCACAATGCACGCCTCATCCTATGCAGATTCTATAGTGTTTAGGGCATATAAATGTCTAATTCACTCTTTACATTTACAATTCAATCATCACATCAACATATCTTAGTTTATCTTTATAAACCATTCTTTTCATAGACCTTCTGATGACATTTACCACAACTGATTTGTTAAGCATCGCCACATCTCATACTGAGAACATTGATATCACAATACTTGATTCATTGAACACCCTATCCTTAGGTTTCATTTACCTCATTCACTTATCACATGGCTCTCGTAAGGATTTCATGCGACATAAACATTCACTAAATAAAGATTGCTTTAAACAATTCATATACAATCAATATATGTATGAAACCTTGGAACTGAGCTGAATTTGGGTTTCCATACCATTCACTAAGATATCATACATCAAGAATAAAATTGAATAAATAAAGTCTATCATGTCAAGAAAATCCCTTCAAATGGATTTCACGATATCTATTTGCAAATATCCAACTTTCCTCGCATCTAGGGTTTCACCCTCTTTATTGAGATATCAAACAAATACTATTCACCTTAAATGAAATCCAAGATAGTATCTGACATATATGTACTATGCATTCAGATAAACAATCATTCATAACCAAGGGGATCTAGATAAACAAATTTCTCTATTTGATTATACAACGATTTTAGTCATAGACAAATTCCCTATATTTCAGTTTACTCTTATAACCTCTGCGAATACTTATGGAATTATCATTAGTATGTATTGTATACATTTCTAATATGATTTTATCATCTGAAATTCATCCAAACAGAGGAAGAATCCATTTCATATCATTTTGCAACAACTTAGATCAAACAGACAATTCAGGGTTTGTAGTCACATACTAAGCAATTAAAGATTATGGATGATTTAACCAATTTTTGTGTAATATACTGTTTAAAGGAAGTTCCCACTCACCCTAAGGTGTGAAAACACCTTAAAAACACAACTCATCCCTAAATATCTCGATCTCATATCAAATCCCTAGTAATTCACCCAATTCTTCTTCCTTTCAACTCAGAAACCCTATAAATGAGGGATTATGAAGAAAGAGTGAGAAAAGGGGAAGTTTTGATACCATTTCAAATCAAATCAGAGGAGGGACGGAATCTTGACATGTGAGAAAAGATTCACCATTAAAGTCTATGCAAAGAAACTAAACTTACTTGATTTCATCATATCTCGGATAGAGAAACCCTAGATCAACAATTCCACCACTTTCTCCTCTCAAACCCTAACTCTCCCTCTCTCTCTAGGATTTTGTTTCTCTGGAATGAATCATGAATTATGATAGATACTAGTGTGTTAGGTTGACCATACAGAGCAATTGAGCTGCTTGGGTGAATTGCACATTGACCCCTCACTAAACTTTTTCTTATTTCAGCAGATTGTTCTGTCATAAAAAAGTTACTATAATTCATATATTTCAGAGATCAAAACTTCTCTAAAAATTATGAAAATTTAAAAAGTTGTTTATAATTGAGTTATAAAGCTTCATTTAAAATTTTAGATCATTAAAATCTACCATTAAATAATTAAAAATAGAATAGTACACTATTATCTAGAAATCTACAGAACAGTCGGTTGAAGAGAAAATGCCCCAGAACGGCAATGCTAGCTGCCACGGCTATGCTAAGATGGACCCAGAACGGCCGTGCTTCCTAACACGGCCGTGGTGAATTGGTTTCATTAGATTTGAGTGTAAAAGTTGGTCAATAATTCAATTCTTTCAAAATGGCAGTGTAGCCTAGAATGCCCGTGCCACCAACGACCCACCACGGCCGTGCTACCCACCACGGCCGTGCTATCCTAGCTTGTGCTATCCTAGCCTTCAACTACCATTTTCATTCACATTTGCATACCTCTCTCATTCCTCCCCAACATGGGCAT
Organism: Alisma plantago-aquatica; assembly: GCA_963693085.1. Lineage (NCBI taxonomy): Eukaryota > Viridiplantae > Streptophyta > Magnoliopsida > Alismatales > Alismataceae > Alisma > Alisma plantago-aquatica. The sequence continues at coordinate 139,071,969 of OY856410.1, read as the reverse complement.
ATTTGGTGAAAACCCTAATTTCATCCGACTAGGGTTTATATTTTCTCAAACCCTAATTATACAAAGAGATAGCATACTTTGGTTCTCATTAGGTTTAACATATCATGATTGAGATATCATCATTAATCATGTTTAAGTAATTATCAATCTAGTAAAGCATATAATCATCCACATAAATCCTAACTTACTGATTAATCTCAGATACGGTCATAATAGTATGGGGTCAAGTTTTATAAGAATTTTTTTTCAGTTTTTCGATATCTAGCCAACGATCTAGGTTTTAAGACATGTTTTGGGTTGGTTTTCACAAAGTAAAAGATTTGAGGCAATTGGGGTTTAAGATGTAATTGAGGTGATGATTTATATAAATCATGCTAATTTTAGGAACCTAGGACTTGACCCAGGATCGGGGAGACTAAAATTAGGGTTTTGCTCCAATAAGGTAAGGGGGTCATGTCATTATGCATTTGTATTTTGGATGAATTGCATGTTAAGTATGATTTAAGATTTTGCTTTAAATTCCAAATTAATGAATGAGATTAAGATAATGATGATGCCTTAAATTTTATTATTTGTTTGTTGATTGATATAATCATAAGGTCCTATGCTTATCACGGATGATCATTAGTTTAATGCTACACTTATGTAATGATTAAGAAATTGAAGAAATACCCATGTAAATTCATGTAATAATAATTTCAATATTAAGAGGGAGAAATCCCATGATGGTTAAGAAAATGTACTTAAGTTGTGAATTGTTCCTCTTTATGTTATTTTGTATTTATGGCATTGATGAGCACTTTGGTGCAACTAAGACGAGCCTTAACCAGCCTGATGAGCACTTTGGTGCAATTATTGGATGAGGACAATTTACATTGATGGAAAGATAAGAACAATGATGTTAATGTTTAAGTTTATAGAATTAAGTAACTTATTATATGTTTCTCGCAATGATGGACCTTTATGGTCGTTATGGGCTTCCTAGCAATGATTGGCTTTCTGAGCATGATGTGCCCCATGGTGCAGTGATGGAGAGAACACATATAGTAGTGTTTCTTAATTCATTGATGTAATGAAAGATAACATGTAATGATAATTCTTAATGTTAAGCATCAAGTTTATTTCAGTTCAAGTATATGCTTACTTTCAGTTCTTATAACATGCATAATGCCGCTTACTAACGTTGTTGCTTTCTTTCGCATGGCCGTGGGACGAGATGTCCCTAGATCAAGGAGCAAGAGGGAATTGAAGCGAGCCTTCAAGGGTAGCTGATCAAGGAGACTTTAGCTTGGTGGGGTGCCATCTAGCACTCCATAGATTATCTAGTTTAGTTTCAGTTCATGCTTTAGATTTGCTTAGCCTGCATGTATTAGGTTTTGAAATAAGATGAGATAGTTTATGTCTTTCCTTTTTATGAACAATGTATGAATATATTTTTGAGTTAATGCATGGTGTTTTGTTTACCTTGTTGCAATGCTTATCATGTTTTGTAATGTTCCTTCGAGCTGAGTGACCCATGTTATGGAAAACATGAGGTTTGCTGTCACTGTCATATATGTGCTTGGAGGGGCATTACAGTACACACATGTTTTTTAGGTTTGACTAACATACATAACATATTACTAGGATGAATGCTCAACTTCATGGCTAAGTATGTAAACTAAGCTAAAATTTGTCTATGAAGATCAAGTATGTGCAATCTCTATTTAAATTTAGGCATTTAAACAACTTTGACATAGACTTTCCCATAACAAGAAAACACGACATTACTTCTTATTAATTGCAAATATATGCCTTTCATGTGGTAATCCTTTCAGTCATTCTTCTTATTTTGGGTTTGTAAACCATCCTGCCAAATAAATTAATCTTTAAATGTGAATGATGACATATGTCTTGCCTCTATATTTTGCGTGTGGTTTTAGATTAATATAACTAGCCTAGATGCTTTTGCATAACCATGCTTTTTAAATAAGGATGTGATTTTTCATTCAGGGTGTGCTATTCCTCCCTTTATAATACTGGGGCGCGCTATTCAACCCAGGCATGATATTCCGCCATCCCTCTTTTTAGGCAAATGATCAATGGTGTCTTGGCCATGCTTTAGTTAGTTCTAATCTACATTATCTACATGTAATTGTTTTATTTATGAAATGATTCATGGAAATACACCTTGTAGAATGTTATTATTCTTTATATGCCTCATTCTCTTGTTTGTATCTTTTTGAACTCACCTATCTTTTGTATCCCTCTCTTGAATGGGAACCCATTTTTATAATCACTTTGTACTAAATGCCTAAATGTTATTTTTTTGCACATACTCAGAAGTGTTCTGATGCATACCTTTTTGTTTCCTTTTTTTGGGTGTTGCTCCCAAAACCACCCAAATGTAGAAGTGTTAGATGGAAATGACTCAGGATGACCGCCTTTAGGAATCGAACATGAGGATAGCTTGAAATGACTTAGTTACCCTCTGCTAAGGGTCTCAGATGTTAATAGATGTAACACTTTTTATTTTGTGTAACCATTGTCTTAAGGTGAAGAACAATATATCTAGGATATTTTTGAAAAGTAAATTAGTTATATTTTTTGCTGCTTTATTATTATATGCATCTATGTATCACAACATTTAAGTGGAACCACTATCGAGTTCCACTCTTTACAATATGGTACTAGAGCCTAAGCAATTAGTTACTTGACTATTTGAAGTTATCCCATGTTGGGTGTATAAGTAAGCCTATATAGGTTATTATGACCATCTCTGAGTCGTAGAGTGTTAGGTAGAGTTTCAATCCCCGACTAGTTTGGTCATTGTCACACCCCATACTACCTATGTAGTTGAGACGCACTCTTTGGTAACCCTAAGCACCTTACCCTCTTCATGGAGGTGAAAAATGTCACCCTGTGGGAGCTGATTCTTATAGAATTGTATTCGAGGAAGCATAAGCTTTATGAATTGTATGTGACTTGAACATCAATAGATAGATTAACCCTAGTTCTTACCTAAACCCTTTTCTTTATAGATTTTTTAGCATGCCATACATACATCCACTTTGAGGTGTGAGCATGCATGGATAAAAAATATTAAACCTTGATGTGAGTTAGATTTTCACCCCTCTCTCATCTCCATAGTGTGATTGGTTGACCTAATGATTGAGATGACTAGTAGTCTAACTATATAGTATGCCTCATCTTGGGATAACATTGTGGCACTAAATCATCAAATGAAGGAGAAATCCTAATTTCTTCTTATAGTGGTTGGATGATCTTATAACTACCCATTGTTTTGAGATGAGATGGTATAAGTCATGTTTAGGGTGAGGGGTGGAGTAATGGATGACGTACCCTAATAGGACCTTGTGCATGTGGAATCTCTACCATAAGAAACTCTTACATCCTCCTAATGTAGATTTTAGAGTTTCTTGTTGTATGCCTTGATGACACATGTAGAGTAAACTCTTTCGGAAGAATAAGGTGATCATAGAATGATGGTATATTTTTTAGGTGGTGGATAGTGGTTCACTTGGTTCTCAAATCAATTTTGGCACCTTTTTTATTTCTATCTCAAAGTTTTCATCACCAAATTTATTTTTCATTTTTAAACTGTATATACAAAAGAAAAGATTTCTACATTTGTCGACATTTTTTGGAACCAAGTCACTACCACAAGGAAATTTGAGTAGTGAAGAAACCCTTCAGCAAAGAAACCCTTAACTAACATAATCAACCATGAGACCCTAGGCCTATGTGTGATGTAATGAGTACAAGGAAGAAGTTTTAAATGTATAAGATGTAGTAGATCAACCGTCATTCCCTTGTAGATAATTTATAAATAATTCCTTTTAAGGGATGGAGTCTAGTGTGCTTTATTTGTTAGGAGTACAACATAAATTAATGATTGTCTTGACTTAGTAGTGAACATAGTAATTGACTCCTTGGTAATTTACACTATCAATGTCAAACATATGTGACTACCCCCCAGCCAGGATAGATCAGTGACCTTATAGTTTGAAAACCATGAATGTGAATTGCTAATACTAAAATAGGTTTCTAAGTTATATTCATTCACCTGAAATGAAGGACATAATTAAGGTAAATACTTATAAGTAAAAAAAGGTGAAAAACCTTGCACTCAGGGCCCCTATACCTAAAAAGTTATAGAATGGATATTCTAATTTAGGAACTAAGACAAACATGTTAAGAATGTTGAACAATCCAAATATATATCCTTTTCCCTTATGAGATAATGAAAAAAAAGTAATAGGTAGAATCATAACACAACCCTAGACACATGTGCCATCAAAATATGCCTTGAGTTCATAGATAGTTTGCTTGATAAGTTACCATATACTAATACTCATATAAGGATTATAAAAAAAATTGTTTACTGGATTAACCTCACTAAAAGATTTAGGACCCAATTATTGTCAATAGGTCTGACAATGCACACTAGGATATGAATATGTGGATTTTAGGAACGAAATCCTATTTAAGGGGTGGAGTGTTGTAACATTCTTGAAATTGGGTATAATGATCAACCTATTATACTCTTATGATTATTTTTAATTAAATTTGTATTAAATTATTTTTCCTTGGGATAGTTTAAAATTGGATCAGTTGAAGTAAGAAATGCAACATTTCAACAAAAATCCTTTTATATGAACTTTTGGAATAGTGAATTAATTTACTATCTTGTGGAGTCAATATACAAAGTCATCAATTAATGAGTCATGACCTAACTAAGGCACTCTAAGATTTTTGTAAGCCTTTTGAAGAAAGATAATATATGATTCATGATAAATGTAACAAATTCATTAATAGAAGAGCATAAACATATTAAATGAGTACTTATCACCCTAGTAAACATTTTTTTTGGATAAACTAGAGATCTATATTATTGATCCCATTCTCTAGTATGGTCAAAAAAAGGAGCTACCAAAGGTTCAACATTACACTTAAGCCATGTGGGCTGAGAAGGAGATAATAAAATGCATTTGGTCCTTATGACATGTTTTTCTATCGAATCTTCCATCACATTCAAATTCCTGGGAACATAATGGATCTCCTTCAATATATTAGGTGCACACATAGCCTTGAATCTTTGTAAATAGGGTTTGAAATGCCATGGTGGGGTTGAACTATCACTCAGTATTGACACTACCTGTCTGGAGTCATTTAGGATTGTGTAGCTCGAAAGATGCTTCTCTTTGCAAACTATAGTTGCTTTGATGATTGCTTGGATCTCTGCCTCTAGGCTGGGACTTGCTGCGGATGGGGATCCATGGAAGAATTGGCATGTGCCCATATTGTTGCATATGTAAATACCGATTCTTGAAAGGTTGGACTGCGCATGGTATGCGACATCAGTAAAGACTAGAAAATTGGAGTTTAGTTGAGGGATTGGTGAAGACGCTAGATGACATATAGGTTGGGCAGAAGCAAAGGCTACTCTAATGGACATTGAGTGTTCTGTAATGAACTTCACTCGGGCTGTCAAGGGGAAAAATAGATGATTATGAACATTTTTATTACATAAATTCCAGTTGTGCCAGCAGGTAATTACACATGTTATGAAGGAATGAGACTATGTATCATTTGGTTTGAGGCAGAAATCAATCAATGCATCTTCATCCAGAGAGAAGTGTAGGTCATCCTAGAGGACAACTCTCCAAGTCTCACGACTAGATGTGCAGTCCCTGATAGCATGTAACATAGGTTTATGATCATTATTACATACAGGGTAGAGGGTGTCAATAGGTATATGCCGTCTGCTTTTTTCCACATTAGTGAGAAGGGCCTTATGTTGCAGGAGCCACAAGAAGATACAGATGATTTTTGGAATTTGGGCTTGCCAGATGTATTGCCATCTTCCTAGAAGGGGCAAGTCATGATCTTCCCTGAGCCAATGGTAGATTGAGTGACTACTTAGCTGACCGTTTGTCTCGAAGGGCCACACCCATTGATCAAGACCACCGTTCATATTAGGCGGCGGTATGTTAGAGATGAAGTCCCATGTGCTTGCAAGCAGGTAAGCTTTTATGAAGTTCTAATTCCATTCAGCAATGTACAGGACCATGGAAGATGCAATGAGAGAATGCAAGTTTGGTGGAACGTGAAGCCCTAGGGAGATGCCCTTGATGGATTTGCCATTGACCCACTTGTCTTCCCATACATTAGTGGAGAGACTATTTTTGATCACCCTATCACATGCAATACAAATGCAATCAAGGTTCTTTTTGATGAAGCTCCAAGCTGATGAACAAGGTTTGTTGGTAAGCTTGCCGCTAGAAGTGTATTTTTCTTGGAAAATTCAGACCCACGATTTGTCAGGTTCATTAAGGAATGAGCAGATATTCTTCATCATTAGGGAGGTGTTTTGATCTCGTCCATCCTTGATTCCCAATCCACCTTTTTCTTTGGATCTAGTGATCTTTTGCTAAGAAACTAGGGACAGTCGCCGATCACCTATCCCAGACCAGATGAAATTGTGGACTTGTTTATTGATATCATCACGCAATTACTGTGAAAATATAATAGATTACATGGTATAAGTTGGCAGATCCTGCAAAGTACTCCTAGCGAGTGTGACACGCCCTGCAAGAGATAAGTGGCACATAGACCAACTGTTCCTACTCGCAATGAGGGATGTAATATGACCAAGTGTTTGTTTGTTAACTCTATGGTGCAATATAGGGACCCCAAGATATCTCCTAGATCCTTGGTCCATGGGAAACCAAGTTTGCTACTAATTGATCGTCTTTTAGACGAATTGATAGTATGAGAGAAGTAGCAACATGGATTTTTCCTTGGAAACTACATGTCTAGATACCATAGAGAAGTTGTGAAGCACATTATTAATGATGGATGCCTGATGGGTGGGGGCTTCGGTGAAGAGCAGAATGTCATCCACAAAGCCAACATGGATGAGGGGCGTTCATCCTCTGGTGAGGAGAATTGGCTTCTAATCACCTGAATTCATAGAGTTTGTGATAGCTTGGGATAGACATTCCTTGCAGAGCACCAAAACATATAGACTTATGGGGTCGCATGACCTTACTCCCTAGATTGCTTTGAAGGGTTTAAGTGGGACACCCTCTGATAGGATGGAGGTGTTGTCGATAGTAATGATTTGTATAATGATGGAGATGATTGAATGTGGCAGCCCCATTTTATCCAGTGTGTCTTGGATGAAGTCCCAGTTCATCTGATCAAATGCCTTTGATAAATCTAGCTTAATGCAGACCCAATTCTTTCTTGATGACTTAGCCTTCGTGGAATGTATCACTTCTTGAACTAACATGATATTGTCACTAATTTTACGTTCAAGAATGAAAATGGACTGGTGGGGTGAGATCTAGGAATTAAGATGTAGCTTAATACACTCCACAATAAACTTAGATAGAAGTTTGAAGCAACCATTATTCAAAGAAATGGGACGAAGGTCACTGCATCTCATAGGATCTTCAATCTTCTAGATAAGGACCATATGTGAGTTTGCAGAAGTTTTGTCAATGGTACCAGAATGGAAAGGGTCAAAGATAGACCTCACCAGGGAGGGCCCGACTTGATTCCAATTGTTTTGAATAAATTCATTGAACACGTCGTCTGAACCCATGTCCTTGGATGGAGACATCATGAATATGACAGGTCGAATTTCCTCTACGGATGGTCATGAGGCAATGTTGGAAACATCATGTTGCGTAAGTCTTTCAAAAACACCTGGATAGGTGAGAATAACAACATGGTCAGGGTGAAGGTGCTTGTCATAAGGTTCTAGAAGTAGTTGTGGATATGTGTAGCAAGTTCTTGAGCTTCATATATCCAGGAGTCGGTATCATCCTTCAGTCAGAAAATTTATTGTGATGATTTCTTGCCTTGACAAAGGATTGAAAAAAATATTATATTCCCATCACTGTGGCAAAGCCAATCTATATGGGCTTTCTACCTCCAATCATGATCCTCTCGAGTGAGGATAAGATTGAGTTGTTCCTGTAATTGAATCTCCAGATGTTTGTTAGTGGTGTTTGGGTTGAGTTCATATTGTACATGGAGGCGCTCAATACGTTCAAGAAGAATGGCTTTTTCTTTGCATTGCTTATTGAGGCAGTTTCTATCCCACTTCAAGGCAGAGTGTTGGAAAGCCAAAAGCACCATGTTGTATGGGGCAATACTATCCCATTGCTTTAGAACTATGTTGTGGAACTCCAGGAGTAGCTTCCAACTGGCTTGAGTTCTGAAAGTAGGGCACTGGCAGGTAGATGTGGCTTTAGTACAGAGAAGCAAAGGATTGTGATCAGAATAGAGATGGGACATCACCCTAGTAAACAAATGAATTATCAAATGTTTGTGAAACAAGGATTTAACCTTTAAATCACATTACTATCATTTTTAATTAGTCTACATACAAAGTTTCATCTCTTTTAAACCTTGCTTTACCATTTTATTAATGGCTATAATATTAATCACATTGATTTGTACTAATCCTCTTAATCACCTAAGTTCCATTTCTATGGCTGACCACTTCATCACATTAATTGTTGGTCCTATTGTTTATCTCCCCCTCCCACAATGAGCACCCCTTTGATTGCGTGTCCTCCCTCCTGAATGTGACTTCATCAACCAGGGATCATAACTACTGATTCTTCCTCTTCTACCCTATCGTTCCCCTTCTTCTCCTCCTCCTCTCCCTCCTCTACTTCTCCCCTTATCTTCTTCATGCACAACATGAACCCTAACGGCCACCCACTACTTTTTTTTCCTTCTTCCTCTAGTCTCACCCCAAAGCCCTAGGCAATGTTTCTTATCCACCTCCCTACACCATGTACATAATGTAGAAGCAATCACCACCATGCTATGGCGATATAACTCCACATCACTAGGGCTCAGTTAAGGCACCCCTACCTCTTCCCCTTCTTCTCCCCACTTCCTTCAACTCCATGACGGGCCACTAGGTCCACGACACAATAAATCATCTACCAATTGCTTGATTTCACCGCCACCATCTTTCTCTTCTCCTTCAACAATTACCTTGAGAATGCAATATAAAGAAGAACCCAAGGCTATCGCTATGTACCTTCCTTCCATATTCTCATGCCTAGTAGCGGTGATCGGGTCATTTTCTCGCACCCAATAGTGTCCATCCCAGTCAACTTCTTGAACCCAATAATGGTTGTTACAATTATCTTCTTGATCCGGTAGTAGCTGTCATCGACCACCTCCGCACCACACATATCCACAACATGATGGAAAACTCAACCACCTTCAACCTCCATTGAAAATTACTCAAGTCCCAATCATCTCTATGGTTTAGGAATGATTTGAAGTTTTAGATTTGAAGAGAAATAGTGCATTGATCATCTTAAACCTACTGAACTGCAACAAAAGAAACAAATATGATGGACAAACCTCAACCTATTTAGTACCATTGATTTTGATTATGCTGCCACCTTTCCCTCATCTTTTCAGAAACCCAATAGACAATGACCTTCCCTCCTTGTTGTTGGAGCCCAACATCTCAAAGGAAAAATGCTCCTTCATTCTAAAACTACTGAACTCCAATGTGGAAAAGGAGCTTTCACATACCTTCGAAGATAACTAGAAATGTATGAAGAGCTTCTCAAGGCAGCTTTTGTAATGGTCAAAATATATAAATGTATGTGGACACTAGATCTCTACCAACACTTCTAACAAAATCATATCCTACTGAAGATCACTATGTTCACACCAGTTCAAGGTAATTTGTTAGACTTTCTATTTATTTAGATCATTAATAAGATAATGGAAAACTAGAAATGAAATCATGAGCTCACACTTAGTTATATATGTTAAATCAACCAAGACATCAGTCATGTATGCATCATTAAGTATATGTATATACTATTGTATAACCAAATATCAATAAAAAAGTAGCCTAACCTATTGTATTTGGTAATCTCATATTTGAGTGATAGACATGTAATAATGAAAAGAATTCATATCATAATATCCCATAAGTATTATGTTATTATTGATCCTAGTAGTTATTTAGGATAAATAATTATTTATTGAATGGTAAATGAGGTCATGCATATATCGAAATTGATACACATAAGTTTGACATCTCTAAATATAGTAGATAAAAGTAATGAATATTTTTTGTAGTATTTTCATAAGAAAACCAAGTACAAGAATCTCATTTTTTTCATATATTACAACCTTGGATGCGCATATATATTATGGTAATTTTGAAGCTAAAGGAGTCTTATAAACATATTCACACTTATGAAATACAAAATATATTCACCCTTAGTGGAATAAGTGATGGTTTAACAATGATAAATGAGGAGGGTACTATAAGACCCAAATTTGGGGAATGAATTTGCTAACACATTTATGGAACCTATACATGATTAGACTTATGTATCTAAAGATAGATATTATAAATAACATAAATACCTATTGGATCATATGTTCACTTAATAAGATAAAACCCTAATAGGTCACTAGGTGATCAACACTAGGGTAATGATAATATATAAATCTATTATAGGAATGTACACACATGTTTTCTTAGGTTTGACTAACATGCATAGTGTACTACAAGGATGAATACTGGACTTCATGGACCAAGTATGTAGATTGAGTTAAGAATTAGCTGTGAAGATCACATATGTGCCATCTCTATTTTAATTAAGGCATTTATACAACTTTGAAATAAACCTCCCCATAATGAGGCAACTCTTTACATTACTTCTTAATTGCAAAGATATGCCTTTCATGTGGTAATCCTTTCAAACATCCTAAAAATATGTTCATTCTTGTTATTTTGGGTTTGTAACCCATCCTGCCATATAAATTAATCTTTTTGATGTGAATGATGACGTATGTCTTGCCTCCATATTCTGCATGTAGTTTTAGAGTAATTTAACTAACATAGATACTTTTGCATAACCATGTTTTTTGAACAAGGATGTGCTTTTCCATTCAGGGTGTGCTATTCCACCCTTAATCTACATGGGTGTTCTATTCAACCCAGGAGTTCTATTCTGCCATCCCTATTTTTTGATCAATGATCCTTGGTGTCTTAACCCTACTTTATTTATTTCTAATCTTCATTATCTACATGTAATTGTTTTATTTTATGAATTGATTCATGGAAAGACACCTTGTGGAATGTTATTATTCTTTATATGCCTCATTCTCTTATTGATATCTTTTTGAACTCACATTTTTTATAGCCTTTCTTAAATGGGAACCCCCTTTTTATAATCACTTTGTACTAAAATACCTAAATGTTATTTTTGTGCACATACTCAGAGGTGTCTGTCGCATACCTTTTTGTTTCCTTTTACTGGGTGTCATTCCCAAAACCACCCAAATGTAGGATTGTTATAGGGAAATAACTCAAGATGATCGCCTTCAGGAAGCCGACATCAGGATAGCTTGGAGTGACTTAGTTACCCTCTGCTAAGGGTCTCATGTGTAAATAGACGAAACACTTTTCATTTTGTGTTATCACCGTCTTAAGGTGAAGATCAATGTATCTTAGATATTGCTGTAAAGGTAAAATGGTTATGTTTTCCACTACGTTATTATTATGTCTCTATGTATCATACCATTTGAGTGGATTCCCTATCAGATCCCTTTCTTACACCGAGCATCTTCTCAGAATATTAAATTTCTACAAGATCAACTTAGTTTACTACTCCCCCTAACAACCTAAGGAAATATATCTACATACTCATGGCAGTACAATATTTCATTTCTCTTGATTATTTACATTCATTAATCTATAACTAACACAATCAAGACATAAATAAAACCACCAATGAAAGGTAAACATGCAAGTTACTTGCAACTTCAAAAGATATAATATGTCTAGTCATTATGATTAATTTCACAAAGTGGGATTCATAGTAAGCATCTTTCTATACCAAGGCACACCCCAAAATCACATTATTCAAAGAGTAATGAAGGTTACAACATCCTTTTGAAATCAAAATCCTTGACAGAACCCATGTAAAATCATCACTAAGTACCTCTCTACTAGGAAGTCAAGAAAAAGTAGTATAACAGGCAAACTAGAAAATATTATCATCATTTAAGAACAATTTGCATGTAATTTAAACAACTTATTAGTATGGAAAAGGTTTTAAAACATTCATAATATATCTCCTCTTAAGAAGAATAACATGTCATCTACACCGTACTAGCAAGTATATGTTCTTGTTCCACAATGGTATGATATTTCTAGGCCGTTCCACCTTAATGAGTGGAAACTACTTCAAAAGTACTAAACAATCATATTTTGATATCAAGGATTACTTGTGAAATGTCTATATAACATGCAATTCACATTTGTGCCATACCAGTCTCAATACACCCAAATTTATCATCTTTCGACATTTAGGGATCATTACAACAATACATTGATTTGCATGTACATAGTAGGTAATACATGAGTCAAAAGTCATAACACTCACCTGATTAGTGGAAACAAGTCCACTTGGTAGGGATGGAGGTGAATCTCCGAGCTTCATGAAAAACTCCAAAACCAAAAAAACACACTCCAAAACCAACAAACTGTCAATTTGCATGTACATAGTAGGTAATAAAGAGTTTTGGGAAGAGCAACCATAAAGTCTGTGGTTATGTGGTCTAACTTTTGTTTTGAAAGTGGTAGGAGTTGTAGAGTTCCTATTGGATTTTGATGTTCCACCTTGACTTGTTGAGAGATTGAACGTCTTAAAACAAACTCTTTGACATCCTTCTTCAACCAAGCCACATGTTTATATCTTTGACATTATGGTATGTCTTCATGCTTTCAAAAAACATACTCATAAGTTTGTGCTTATTCTAACACTATCTTTATCATCCTTCCACATTTGGAACCACCCTCCTATGATAACATTGAGTCCATTTTTTGACTCATGAAACCCCTCACGTTTCCCACAACCAAGTCCTGATTGGATATTCTAGATCATAAAACCATTCTACTCCCACAATAATACTGACTCTAGCTTCTCAAGATCTATGTAAATCCCTCTATTACATATGACATGGCTAATAAAAGAAGTCTGTATCAAGCGGAATTCACATTTCTAAATTTTGCATACAATTGGTGTCATCTTAATAGTTCCTAGGTCAATTAAAGATGTTTCTCATGCATCTCGATAAGAAGGAAGGACAAGGGGGATATATATAACCCTGTAGAAGAAAGAAAAGGTGATCAAATAAGTTCTATTATCAGTCAAAGAACTCAAGTCACCATCAGTCTATCATCTCATAGATAGACAACCCCGATGTTCCATTAGTATTTGAGATTGGGATCTCCATTAGAAAGTTGTGTCATCATGCCATCAGTAACTAGAGAAAATATACCATCAATGTTTGTCTTTAGTACAAGCTCTCAAGGAAAACCATGAGAAGGCACTCGCTAGGGCTATTGTCAACAAAGCAATTCAGCAAAACCGTCAAAACCCACTGCAATTGTGACGTCCCCGGATTTTGACTTCTCCAAACCCTATTGGGAATGAGATGTCAGAATCCGAAAACATCATCCAATCATATCAGAAAGTGATGCGGAATCATAATACGCATACATGAACATTCAATATAACAACACCATAACATTTCTCAGCATTCAATATGTACTTTACAAATGAATTATTTTTACAACTTACATTTACATAGTTTGAAGAAAATTCTATAAGTCTATGAACATGTATGCTAATAGGATCTTAACACAATAGGTACAACCTGGACAATTGCTCACTTCCCATCTTTTATCCCACGCTAGCTCTGAACCTAAAACATATGTGAAACAACGAATCAACATAAAGTTGGTACGTGGTTGAAAGATACTATACTATGCTGGCATATTTAAAATACTTGAAAAAGAAGAAAGAAAAATGAAAGCATTATTTAAGACAAAAAATCAGGTAAACCCAAGTTATTAATCATATTTCAATGGACATGTATTACTATGGTGTACTTAGTACAAACATAAATTATTGGGCCCTATCCCCGCGTACCTTGTACCATTAGGGATCTCCCCGCATACCTTGTACCATTAGGGAGGTGCTAGTCAAAATTAATACTTTCCCTCTCTAATAGGGAGATTAATGAACTATCAATAACTACATTCCATTTTCTTTCTTTAGTGTTCTTATTGTTCAAGGCGGAAATGACAATACATATAGATCTACATCCAATAATGTATTTCAAGTACAAATAAGCAAATACATATATTTAACATCCAACAAATCTAGTCATATAATTATATCCACGTACCTGAGTTCAGAGATTTCTAACCATCTTGGATCATCTAGAACTGTGTCCATGAACTGATTAAAACAAGACCACATACCATCATCAAATTCTCATCATCTTACATCTCATCTTAACCCTAATTGTATCCATTTTATGGTTTTCTTAACTCATTAGGATATTCTCATCATTGCCTGCATTCTTGTCTTAGAATTATCTTAATGATGTCATTTTATAGATTATGGCTCATTATCTGAACATTAGGTTCCATATTAGGGTTTTGGGCAAATCTAGATCAATCTAATGTAAGAGAGGGTTTCCAATATTTTTAGTCTGATATATATGTCATTATTAAGGTCTGGTATGCATTTCATAATTTTCTGTTACTTTCCCTATTTTCTACAATTAATATAAGGATTAAACATGTAATTAGGTAAAAATGAGAAAAGGCCTTAAATTACTCAATAATATCAAGATAGGAGTCCACATTTAGTATCTAGATTATATCAGGGTTCAAATTTATTTTTATCAGATTTAATCTCAACCATTTTCTAATTATACCATTTAAATGAAGCATTCTCATCTAATTTAAATAGCATAGATATTACTATCTCAAAACACTGATATAAGGATCCTATAATAAAGTAGGCATTTTTCTGAGTACGTGTATATTTTTAGGGTATTTATAGGCCAAGGGAGCTATTTATAATGCAATTTCTAAGATCTGTACATATAGTGGATTTTCGAGTGAATTATTACCTTTAGGCGAATCAAGCGCTGCCACGTGGCTCGTTTGGACTCCTTGAGCCCCGCTTTGTCCGACCGGTTCAGTCAAATTGGACCCAGATCAGTCTGGGTTGACAGTCAAGAGGGACCGGTCTTCTGCTTTCTTTTCTCTCGCCAACTCTCTCTTTCTCATCTAGTCCTGCGCGACGCACAGAGGACGCCGCCACGGAGCATGGCTCCAGCATGCGGTTACTGAGGATGGAAGCCCTCTCAAATCTTACAGGCATCAAGGAGGATCCGGCGGGCTCCCGAGACTCTGGGTGGAGGTGCTCCATTGGAACTTGCGGCCAGGCCTGTGACGGATGGCGGTGCCGCAGAAAGGGGGTTTTCAGAAGGGGAAAAGGCGGCATCCTTTGGCACCGAGGAAGGGAGGATGGTGGTTCAAGAGGAGTAGCTGGCTTCAGGATCAAAGGGGGTCCAGCTTCAGAGTCCATGGTGGCGTCATTCTTTGAGCAGCAGGGAGGCAAGAAGCCATGAGACCTTGACCTCCAACACCATTCACCATGTCACAGAGATTGCAGGTCATCTATAAATATGAAGTGGTCGGAATCTCACTGCCTAGAGGAAGTCAGAGCCACCGGAGTTGACAGACTCCAAGTTAGCTGTATGAACACCACATAGGAAGATAGAAATACTGGAAGGGAGTTTTGAAACCTATCGTCGAAGGTTCATCATCCTCATTGAACCTGGAGGTTTGATCCACACGGCTCGCAGGTAGCTTAATCCACTCTTAGTACAGGACGCTGAAGATACTGAGATCTTTTTCCGCATAATCTGCATCTATGGTAAGGTGGAATAAGATGAAGACCCTTACCCCAAAAAGACGACGCTTTGAGGTTTCTTTCTCTCCTTCACCTCCAGCCACCATCTGAGTAAAGCTTTGGAGAATTCTAATGTGTGTGTGTCAGGGGGTCTGGTCTCTCTTCAATGAATCGTTTACTAGGATTAGGGGTTCTGGTTCTGAATTCATGCCACACTATACGCAACTTATTCCAAAGGCTGTTCAACAGTCCCAGGATTATAGGATCTAATCCTCCAACTGCAACAAGTGGAGCTCGCAGATTACTGGGTAAAAGAGATCAAGGAAAACATGGCCCTAGTCGACCAGGGTTAGATCCCTTTCTAATTGGATTGCCGAGTCATTATATATGTGAGCCTTCACTTACAAATTTTCCACCAAGAGAAGGGACGTGTGACATGCCACTAATGTGGGTGAATGAAATCAAACTAATTCCTATTTATTTTAACCCTTAGTCATTAATGAAATAGCCAATGATCAAAATCTCTCAAAAGATTTTTCTTTTTTTTTAATGCCAAGAGATGTTAACACAAGCTTCATAATGACTAGAATTATGTGTGACCAATATTAGATTCAAAACCATCGATAATGGAACCAATAATATAAATCGAAGTGGGTTCATTCCAAAGATCGCTTATCTCAATAGATGACCTAGATAAATATTATGGTTCGTGTGATGGTATTAGAGTCATACTTTTGGGCCAATGAAATTTGTGCTAGAGAACATGTCACCTCAACTTGGGATTAACCAACTAGGAGTGTTCATGGACCTCAAATATTGTATTGGGTACCAAAACCTTAATATTCGGGGTCATCACATTCTCCCCACCTTAAATAAAATTTTGTCCTCAAAATTCAACCAATGCCATGTTAATCATGATATCAAGGAGTCCAACCTCATATAGGCTGCCATTTCTAGGTGATAGGGCAATGTAGATTTGGATATACCCTAAGTTGTCATTTGAGGATATAAAGAACCTTGGATGTAACCACCCCACCTTATATATACTGAAGCATCATTTAATGGCTTAGTCATAACATGAGACTATGATATCTTAGGATTACATCACCCCTAAGGGTACAAGTTTTGTTCATACTTTTAAAGTTTAGGAGGAATTCGTCTATATGCCATGCTATTTAGATCATTTAAATCTAACATCATTAACATCTTACAATGATTTCAGCATTAGAGGAGATTTATCTTCATCCTTGATATTAGGATTTTTTTACAAAAGAAGGGCTTACGTAACATGCTTGACCATTAGGGTTTCACCCTATGTTGTGATATTCATACTCAAAATAGAAGCATACATTGAGAAGGATCAAAGTTATGAACTATATTTCTGATCACATATCCTATGATCCAAAAATATCTTTATATCAAGTTCATGAGTTCAACTTTTTATGTATTGCATGTATTATGTGAAGGGAAAAAGAGAATATACTAAGTTTATCCCATGATCTCAACATCATATTTTTCATGTTTCATATGAAGGGGAAGAGAATATTTTAAAGTCAAACTTATCATGATTTCAATCTTGGGTACTACATGTATGATATAGGGGGGGAATAGAATAGGTCAAGCTTATACGAGTGACTCCTCATATATAAATCATCTACATAGCCCAAGTGAGGTTTCTATCATCGTATATTAAGAAGGAGAAGAAGAAGGGAGAACATGTATTTTGAGTATCTTTTGCACAAAGCATCATACTCTCATAACTAGAGTTCATATATTACCTCACTTGCAACTAATGATGAGATTCAAAAAATATGTCACTCCATCTAGGACCTAACTCAGCCAAAGGATTGACTTTATCATATGGGTCATCTACCCATCCTTTTATTTTACCCAATTCTCACATATAGATTTGAATCATGCATAAGGACTCAACTCAGCACTCAAGAGTAATCTAGTGTAGGACATTTTTTTTATAACACATATCTCATATATTGGAGGCTAGGTCCTATAACCTTCTCCCTGTGGGTCTTACTCTCTCTAGAGTTCACCACATATCTCATCCTACCACTAGACATCCTCCTTGTATAAGAGCTTGAGGCTCATGCACACTCATCTCTATCTTAACTTATCTTATCTTAAGTAGGCAAAGGGAATGTACTTTCATCATCACAACTCATATACAACTCAAATCTTAATAAGGAAACTTATACCATCATAGATCAACTTAGGTAAGATTCTATATACTTATTTCCTTCATCTTTCTTTTGTCTATCTATCTATCACATAACCTTATGAGGCTCTAGACATCTAATCTAGATCTATTCTCTCTTCTAGACTTATGTCACTCCCTTTCACTTAGATTGCATGAACACCCACTACTCTCCTGTGTGAGGGACACATTTTTATATTTACATATATCTAATAAAATATTATATAGTTTTTCTCCGAGAAAGAAGGCGTCAGAGAAAACTGTCGAGGTGCGAGCCGATTGGGAAACAAAACCAAATCAGAAAAATCGAGTGTCCCACACACAGTAGATAGTCTAGTGTCATGTCACCGAGTGAAATGGTGAGAACATGGTGTAGAATAGTGTAGCTACCCAATACATATGAGCTCTATATACAAAGGGTTTCAGACACTTGTCTAATCTTAGTTCTCAAACATCTAGGTTCTAACCTAGAGGCTAAGTCAAACCTTATTCCTATAGAACAACTTACTAAGTTTCTAGGGTTTAATGTGAAAGGTGAAATTTAGTTTTTATATTTCATGGTGAGAAATGGTCATGTGTAGCTATTGTTCATGCTCTGATACCAACTGTGACGTCCCCAGATTTTGACTTCTCTAAACGCTATTGGGAATGAGATGTCAGAATCTGAAAACATCATCCAATCATATCAGAAAGTGATGCGGAAGCATAATACGCATACATGAACATTCAATATAACAACACCATAACATTTCTCAGCATTCAATATGTACTTTACAAATGAATTATTTTTACAACTTACATTTACATAGTTTGAAGAAAAGTCTATAAGTCTATGAACATGTATGCTAACATGATCTTAACACAATAGGTACAACCTGGACAATTGCTCACTTCCCATCTTTTATCCCACGCTAGCTCTGAACCTAAAACATACGTGAAACAATGAATCAACATAAAGTTGGTATGTGGTTGAAAGATACTATACTATCCTGGCATATTTAAAATACTTGAAAAAGAAGAAAGAAAAATGAAAGCATTATTTAACACAGAAAATCAGGTAAACCCAAGTTATTAATCATATTTCAATGGACATGTATTACTATGGTGAACTTAGCACAAACATAAATTATTGGGCCCTATCCCCACGTACCTTGTACCATTAGGGATCTCCCCGCGTACCTTGTACCATTAGGGAGGTGCTAGTCAACATTAATACTTTCCCTCGCTAATAGGGAGATTAATGAACCATCAATAACTACATTCCATTTTCTTTCTTTAGTGTTCTTATTGTTCAAGGTGGAAATGACAATACATATAGATTGACATCCAATAATGTATTTCAAGTACAAACAAGCAAATACATATATTTAACATCCAGCAAATCTAGTCATATAATTATATCCACGTACCTGAGTTCAGAGATTTCTAACCATCTTGGATCATCTAGAACTGTGTCCATGACCTGATTAAAACAAGACCACACACCATCATCAAATTCTCATCATCTTACATCTCATCTTAACCCTAATCGTATCCATTTTAGGATTTTCTTAACTCATTAGGATATTCTCATCATTACTTGCATTCTTGTCTTAGAATTATCTTAATGATGTCATTTTCTAGCTCATTATCTGAACATTAGGTTCCATATTAGGGTTTTGGTCAAATCTAGATCAATCTGATGTAAGAGAGGGTTTCCAATATTTTTAGTCTGATATATATGTCATTATTAAGGTCTGGTATGAATTTCATAATCTTCTGTTACTTTCCCTATTTTCTACAATTAATATAAGGATTAAACATGTAATTAGGTAATAATGAGAAAAGGCATTAAATTACTCAATAATATCAAGATATGAGTCCACATTTAGTTTCTCGATTATATCAGGGTTCAAATTTATTTTTATCAGATTTAATCTCAACCATTTTCTAATTATACCATTTAAATGAAGCATTCTCATCTAATTTAAATATCATATATATTACTATCTCAAAAGATTGATATAAGGATCCTATAATAAAGTAGGCATTTTTCTGAGTACGTGTATATTTTTAGGGTATTTATAGGCCAAGGGAGCTATTTATAATGCAATTTCTAATATCTGTACATATACTGGATTTTCGAATGAATTATTACCTTTAGGCGAATCAAGCACTGCCACGTGGCTCGTTTGGACCCCTTGAGCCTGCTTTGGCCGACCGGCTCAGTCAAATTGGACCCGGATCAGTCTGGGTTGACAGTCAAGAGGGACCGGTCTTCTGCTTTCTTTTCTCTCGCCAACTCTCTCTTTCTCATCTGGTCCTGCGCGACGCACAGAGGACACCGCCACAGAGTAGGGCTCCAGCATGCGGTTACTGAGGATGGTAGTCCTCTCAAATCTTGCAGGCGTCAAGGAGGATCCGGCAGGCTCCTGAGACACTGGGTGGAGGTGCTCCATTGGAACTTGCGGCCAGGCCTGTGACGGATGGCGGCGCCGTAGAAAGGGGGTTTTCGGAAGGGGAAAAGGCGGCATTCTTTGGCACCGAGGAAGGGAGGATGGTGGTTCAAGAGGAGAAGCTGGCTTCAGGATCAAAGGGGGTCCAACTTCAGAGTCCATGGCGACGTCATTCTTTGAGCAGCAGGGAGGCAAGAATCCCTGAGACCTTGACCTGTAACACCATTCACCATGTCACAGATATTACAGGTCATCTGTAAATCTGAAGTGGTCAGAATCTCACTGCCTAGAGGAAGTCAGAGCCACCAGAGTTGACAGACTCCAAGTTAGTTGCATGAACACCACAGAGGAAGATATAAATACTGGAAGGGAGTTTTGAAACCCATCGTCGAAGGTTCATCATCCTCATTGAACCTAGAGGTTTGATCCACACGGCTCGCAGGTAGCTTAATCCACTCTTAGTACAGGACGCTAAAGATACTGAGATCTTTTTCCCCATAACCTACATCTATGGTAAGGTGGAAGAAGATAATGGCCCTTACCCCAAAAAGATGACGCTTTGAGGTTTCTTTCTCTCCTTCACCTCCAGCCACCATCTGAGTAAAGCTTTGGAGAATTCTAATGTGTGTGTGTCAGGGGGTCTGGTCTCTCTTCAATGAATCGTTTACTAGGATTAGGGGTTATGGTTCTGAATTCATGCCACACTATACACAACTTATTCCAAAGACTGTTCAACAGTCCCATGATTATAGGATCTAATTCTCCAACTGCAACAAGTGGAGCTCGCAGATTACTGGGCAAAAGAGATCAAGGAAAATGTGGCCCTACTCGACCAGGGTTAGATCCCTTTCTAATTGGATTGATGAGTCATTATATATGTGAGCCTTCACTTACAAATTTGCCACCAAGAGAAGGGACGTGTGACATGCCACTAATGTGGGTGAATGAAATCAAACTAATTTCTATTTATTTTAACCCTTAGTCATTAATGAAACAGCCAATGATCAAAATCTCTCAAAAGATTTTTCTTTTTTTTTAAATGCCAAGAGATGTTAACACAAGCTTCATAATGACTAGAATTATGTGTGACCAATATTGGATTCAAAACCATCGATAATGGAACTAATAATATAAATCTAAGTGGGTTCATTCCAAAGATCGCTTATCTCTCTCTCTAGGGTTCGACAACTCCCCCTTCTCTCTACCATCCTGGTGGCTACCGCTGGGGGGAGGGAGCGCCTCTTTGGTGCTTTCCTCCCCCCGGACCCCAACGGCTTGATGGTGACTACTTGGAGTCGCATGCGAATGTTTTGGTGCAGTTCTGGGTTCTCCACGACAGCGGGTGAGGAGGGACGGGTAGCACCGCTGGAGAAGGACGGATCTATGGTTCAGCAAATCGACCTAGTCGACTCCTTCTCACCCATGAGTGGCAGAGGGAGAGGAGCGGTGCCCTTCCATCCTGAGTTCAAGCGAGCTTCTCCATCACCACAGGGTAGGGGTCCTCGCCTCTGCCCCTGCTCCTTCTCGCCCGGTTTCTATGCTGAGTGGCTCAGGGCCATGACGGCCTTCTTCCTTAACTGACCTGGTTCGACTGATGATTGGGCTTGGCGTTGGGTGGGTTCCTTGCGGCCCCATCCCTGGTGCTCCTCATCTTTGGCGGGTTCCTGTCTGGGTCCCCATGGCTTTCTCGGGTTTGCAGCTTCACCTCTGTGGTGATGGCGGCGCCCCCTTCTGGGGTTCAACTCCCTGTCCTTTCCTGGTCTCCTGCTTCACCATCGCATCCCCTTCTTGGACACGGAGGCAGAGGGTGGTTCCCTTGGCGGCTGGGTTTTTCCCTACGGTTACATGTTGCTGCGCGTGGGGGTGCCCTCAGGGTGTTCGACGCTTGTCCATCCGGTGGTGTTGCTGTGTAAATAGCATCTTGTTCGTCGGGTTGCCTCCGTGCAAATAGGGGCAACAAGTCTTCTGGTTGTTGATCGGACCCTCTGCACTAGTGCAACTGCTGTTGGCGGGTACGAGGGGAACACCTCTATGGTGTTGATGAGTAACATCCTTGTGTCGCCTACTAGTGTTTGTTGATACGACCCATTGCAAACATGGGTTTCAATCCTTGTGTGGGTGGCTCATGCTCTTTGCAGGTTTACCAGGGATCTGATGAGGAGCCATGCTGCTCGTGTGACATGGAGGCTGGTATCCAGGGTGCAACCTGTCAGCTCATCAGGGGATTAGCCTGTCTTCATGGGTCAGCACGATGTTCCTTAGTTGGTTGTTCAGCACACTTTCAGAAGTTGTGGTTTATTGCAAGTGCTTGGATAGTCAGCTGTAGGTCTTGGTTCTGGTTCCACATCTTCTGGGTTTGAAATCTTGGTGTCCTGAGATCTTGCTAACCGGATGCTTTTGTTCTGGGTCTGGATAGAGTTTGGTTTTGGACCTGCCTGCTATGCTGTCGTTCTTTGATTATCTGCTTCCTTAGGCATCATAACTTCAGTAGGATGTGGTTATTGCTATTGATGTCTTGGTTAGTTAGGTGTTCTCTAGACTGCTGTCTGGCTGGCAGGTCTGTCCCCTCCCTTTCCTTATCCAGTTTGATGGCTCCTTAGGAGCTCTATTTTTGCTTTGTTTCTTTGGGTGTTTAGCATCCTGGTTGTAATGAACTTTTAGCCCAGGTTGATGTAATGGGGTCTTAGTGCCCAAAGTTTTTGGTATTAATAGTAACACGCTTTTTGGACCGACCAAAAAAAAGATCGCTTATCTCAATAGATGCCCTAGATAAATATTATGGTTCGTGTGATGGTATTAGAGTCATACTTTTGGGCCAATGAAATTTGTGCTAGAGAACATGTCACTTCAACTTGGGATTAACCAACTAGGAGTGTTCATGGACCTCAAATATTGTATTGGGTACCAAAACCTTAAAATTCGGGGTCATCACATTATCCCCACCTTAAATAGAATTTTGTCCTCAAAATTCAACCAATGCCATGTTAATCATGAAATCAAGGAGTCCAACCTCATATAGGCCGCCATTTCTAGGTGATAGGGCAATGTAGATTTGGATATACCCTAAGTTGTCATTTGAGGATATAAAGAACCTTGGATGTAACCACCCCACCTTATATATACTGAAGCATCATTTAATGGCTTAGTCATAACATGAGATTATGATATCTTAGGATTACATCCCCCCTAAGGGTACAAGTTTTGTTCATACTTTTAAAGTTTAGGAGGAATTCATCTATATGCCATGATATTCAGATCGTTCAAATCTAACATCATTAACATCTTACAATGATTTCAGCATTAGAGGAGATTTATCTTCATCCTTGATATTAGGATTTTTTTTACATAAGAAGGGCTTACGTAACATGCTTGACCATTAGGGTTTCACCCTATGGTGTGATATTCATACTCAACTTAGAAGCATACATTGAGAAGGATCAAAGTTACGAACTATATTTCAGATCACATATCCTATGATCCAAAAATATCTTTATATCAAGTTCATGAGTTCAACTTTTTATGTCTTGCATGTATTATGTAAAGGAAAAAAGAGAATATACTAAGTTTATCCCATGATCTCAGCATCATATTTTTCATGTTTCATATGAAGGGGAAGAGAATATTTTAAAGTCAAACTTATCATGATTTCAATCTTGGGTACTACATGTATGATATAGGGGGGGAATAGAATAGGTCAAGCTTATACGAGTGACTCCTCATATATAAATCATCTACATAGCCCAAGTGAGGTTTCTATCATCGTATATTAAGAAGGAGAAGAAGAAGGGAGAACATGTATTTTGAGTATCTTTTGCACAAATCACCATACTCTCATAACTAGAGTTCATATATTACCTCACTTGCAACTATTGATGAGATTCACAAAATATGTCACTCCAGCTAGGACCTAACTCAACCAAAGCATTGACTTTATCATATGGGTCATCTACCCATCCTTTTATTTTACCCAATTCTCACATATAGATTTGAATCATGCATAAGGACTCAACTCAGCACTCAAGAGTAATCTAGTGTAGGACATTTTTTTATAACACATATCTCATATATTGGAGGCTAGGTCCTATGCCCTTCTCCATGTGGGTCTTACTCTCTCTAGAGTTCACCACATATCTCATCCTACCACTAGACATCCTCCTTGTATAAGAGCTTGAGGCTCATGCACACTCATCTCTATCTTAACTTAGCTTATCTTAAGTAGGCAAAGGGAATGTACTTTCATCATCACGACTCATATACAACTCAAATCTTAATAAGGAAACTTATACCATCATAGATCAACTTAGGTAAGATTCTATATACTTATTTCCTTCATCTTTCTTTTGTCTATCTATCTATCACATAACCTTATGAGGCTCTAGACATCTAATCTAGATCTATTCTCTCTTCTAGACTGATGTCACTCACTTTCACTTAGATTGCATGAACACCCACTACTCTCCTGTGTGAGGGACACATTTTTATATTTACATATATCTAATAAAATATTATATAGTTTTTCTCCGAGAAAGAAGGCGTCAGAGAAAACTGTCGAGGTGCGAGCCGATTGGGAAACAAAACCAAATCAGAAAAATCGAGTGTCCCACACACAGTAGATAGTCTGGTGTCATGTCACCTAGTGAAATGGTGAGAACATGGTGTAGACTAGTGTAGCTACCCAATACATATGAGCTCTATATACAAAGTGTTTCAGACACTTGTCTAATCCTAGTTCTCGAACATCTAGGTTCTAACGTAGAGGCTAAGTCAATCCTTATTCCTATAGAACAACTTACTAAGTTTCTAGGGTTTAATGTGAAAGGTGAAATTTAGTTTTTATATTTCATGGTGATCAATGGTCAGGTGTAGCTATTTTTCATGCTCTGATACCAACTGTGACGTCCTCGGATTTTGACTTCTCCAAACCCTATTGGGAATGAGATGTCAGAATCCAAAAACATCATCCAATCATACCATAAAGTGATGCGGAAGCATAATACGCATACATGAACATTCAATATAACAACACCAAAACATTTCTCAGCATTCAATATGTACTTTACAAATGAATTATTTTTACAACTTACATTTACATAGTTTGAAGAAAATTCTATAAGTCTATGAACATGTATGCTAACAGGATCTTAACACAATAGGTACAACGTGGACAATTGCTCACTTCCCATCTTTTATCCCACGCTAGCTCTGAACCTAAAACATACGTGAAACAACAAATCAACATAAAGTTGGTACGTGGTTGAAAGATACTATACTATGCTGGCATATTTAAAATACTTGAAAAAGAAGAAAGAAAAATGAAAGCATTATTTAAGACATAAAATCAGGTCAACCCAAGTTATTAATCATATTTCAATGGACATGTATTACTATGGTGGACTTAGCACAAACATAAATTATTGGGCCCTATCCCCGCATACCTTGTACCATTAGGGATCTCCCCGCGTACCTTGTACCATTAGGGAGGTGCTAGTAAACATTAATACTTTTCCTCTCTAATAGGGAGATTAATGAACCATCAATAACTACATTGCATTTTCTTTCTTTAGTGTTCTTATTGTTCAAGGTGGAAATGACAATACATATAGATCTACATCCAATAATGTATTTCAAGTACAAACAAGCAAATACATATATTTAACATCCAGCAAATCTAGTCATATAATTATATCCACGTACCTGAGTTCAGAGATTTCTAACCATCTTGGGTCATCTAGAACTGTGTCCATGACCTGATTAAAACAAGACCACATACCATCATCAAATTCTCATCATCTTACATCTCATCTTAACCCTAATCATATCCATTTTAGGGTTTTCTTAACTCATTAGGATATTCTCATCATTACTTGCATTCTTGTCTTAGAATTATCTTAATGGTGTCATTTTCTAGCTCATTATCTGAACATTAGGTTCCATATTAGGGTTTTGGTCAAATCTAGATCAATCTGATGTAAGAGAGGGTTTCCAATATTTTTAGTCTGATATATATGTCATTATTAAGGTCTGGTATGAATTTCATAATTTTCTATTACTTTCCCTATTTTCTACAATTAGTATAAGGATTAAACATGTAATTAGGTAATAATGAGAAAAGTCCTTAAATTACTCAATAATATCAAGATAGGAATCCACATTTAGTTTCTAGATTATATCAGGGTTCAAATTTATTTTTATCAGATTTAGTCTCAACCATTTCCTAATTTTACCATTTAAATGAAGCATTCTCATCTAATTTAAATATCATAGATATTACTATCTCAAAAGACAGATATAAGGATCCTATAATAAAGTAGGCATTTTTCTGAGTACGTGTATATTTTTAGGGTATTTATAGGCCAAGGGAGCTATTTATAATGCAATTTCTAAGATCTGTACATATACTGAATTTTCAAGTGAATTATTACCTTTAGGCGAATCAAGCGCTGCCACGTGGCTCATTTGTACTCCTTGAGCCCGCTTTGGCCTACCGGTTCAGTCAAATTGGACCGAGATCAGTCTGGGTTGACAGTTAAGAGGGACCGATCTTCTACTTTCTTTTCTCTCGCCAACTCTCTCTTTCTCATCTGGTCCTGCGCGACGCACACAGGACGCCACCACGGAGCAGGGCTCCAGCCTGCGGTTACTGAGGATGGCAGCCCTCTCAAATCTTGCAGGCGTCGAGGAGGATCCGGTGGGCTCCCGAGACTCTGGGTGGAGGTTCTCCATTGGAACTCGCGGCCATGCCTGTGATGGATGGCGGCGCCGCAGAAAGGGGGTTTTCGGAAGGGGAAAAGGCGGCATCCTTTGGCACCGAGGAAGGGAGGATGGTGGTTCAAGAGGAGCAGATGGCTTCAGGATCAAAGGGGGTCCAGCTTCAGAGTCCATGGTGGCATCATTCTTTGAGCAGCAGGGAGGCAAGAAGCCATGAGACCTTGACCTCCAACACCATTCACCATGTCACAGAGATTGCAGGTCATATGTAAATCTGAAGTGGTCAGAATCTCACTGCCTAGAGGAAGTCAGAGCCACCGGAGTTGACAGAATCCAAGTTTGCTGCACGAACACCACAGAGGAAGATAGAAATACTGCAAGGGAGTTTTGAAACCCATCATCGAAGGTTCATCATCCTCATTGAACCTAGAGGTTTGATCCACACGGCTCGCAGGTAGCTTAATCCACTCTTAGTACAGGACGCTGAAGATACTTAGATCTTTTTCCCCATAACCTGCATCTATGGTAAGGTGGAATAAGATGAAGGCCCTTACCCTAAAAAGATGACGCTTTGAGGTTTCTTTCTCTCCTTCACCTCCAGCCACCATCTGAGTAAAGCTTTGGAGAATTCTAATGTGTGTGTGTCAGGGGGTCTGGTCTCTCTTGAATGAATCGTTTACTAGGATTAGGGGTTCTGGTTCTGAATTCATGCCACACTATACACAACTTATTCCAAAGGTTGTTCAACAGTCCCAAGATTATAAGATCTAATCCTCCAACTGCAACAAGTGGAGCTCGCAGATTACTGGGCAAAAGAGATCAAGGAAAACGTGGCCCTACTCGACCAGGGTTAGGTCCCTTTCTAATTGGATTGACGAGTCATTATATATGTGAGCCTTCACTTACAAATTTTCCACCAAGAGAAGGGACGTGTGACATGCCACTAATGTGGGTGAATGAAATCAAACTAATTCCTATTTATTCTAACCCTTAGTCATTAATGAAACAGCCAATGATCAAAATCTCTCAAAAGATTTTTTTTTAAAAATTCCAAGAGATGTTAACACAAGCTTCATAATGACTAGAATTATGTGTAACTAATATTGGATTCAAAACCATCGACAATGGAACCAATAATATAAATCTAAGTGGGTTCATTCCAAAGATCGCTTATCTCAATAGATGCCCTAGATAAATATTATGGTTCGTGTGATGGTATTAGAGTCATACTTTTGGGCCAATGAAATTTGTGCTAGAGAACATGTCACCTCAACTTGGGATTAACCAACTAGGAGTGTTCATGGACCTCAAATATTGTATTGGGTACCAAAACCTTAAAATTCAGGGTCATCACAACAATGTTTCCATTAGTTCTCAATCAATGAGATCTCACTGCCCAACCATCCAACTACTTTGTTACTAGTCAACCAATGAAAACACTGAAGGTTACTAGATTGAATCTTGTCCTCATTCCTTTACCAATTGGAAAGCAAAACAACCTTATCGGTCCTCAACCGACAGAAATCCAAACACACCTTTACTAATGAAAAATAGAGGAAATTCATTGGCCCTTTTCCAACAAAGAACCAGGCGTATTTTCATCGTTTCTCTACCAATGGAAAGGCAGACCACTAACATCACTACCCAAACTAATGGAAAGGTATAAGGATTGATTAGATCATGTGTGTGCATCCAACCAAGTATGAGTAAGAGAGAGAAAATGGAAAACAAATATATTTTGTGAAAACTTCAATTAACCCTCAAACATGGGTAAACATATACCCTCAAACATGACTACAAACATCAAAACACCAAAGCATACATTATCAAGCATCTAGACATGTGATTACAATAGCATAATATGATCAGGGAGTTAAGCCTGATCAAGGGTCTTACAACAATAGTCCATAACAAAGATTTCACCCCAAAGTCCTAGGAGAACAAAGTTGGGTATTCTACACATTTCCTGCTCAAGTTCCCACATAGCTTCCTTCACTCCTTGGTGATACCATATCTATTTCACAAGGACTATGCCCTTCTTTATCAGGTTTTACACTTGCTTATCTAAGATCAACATGGGACCTTTTATATAGGATATTTCATCATTGAACTACACTTCAACTGGTTGGGTTGTCAACTCTATCCTTGGATGATACTTCCTTATCATGGACATTTTGAACACGTTGTGCAGTCTTTGCAGTTCAGGTGGCATCTCCAATTTATAGGACACTTTCCCAACACGGGCACAAAAGGGTAAGGCCCCATAAATGTAGGTGCCAACTCACCTCGTTGTCCAAATCTCAAAATCACTTTCCATGGTGATACATTTAGGTAAACTTTATCACCTACTTGGAAATCCAAAAGTGTATGATAGTTATATACATATGATTTCTTTTAGTCATGTGCCATCTTTATTTTTTTTCATAGCAACATAGAGGTTATTTAAAATGTCTCATGTATAGAGCCTCATATAGTGCCTTTTTCAGATTCATATGATAGCTGTCATAATAAGGCAATTCAATCAAACTGAGATGAGAATCCCAACTCCACAAAAATTGAAGAACGCAATACCTAAACAGATATTCTAAAGTTTGTAACATCCATTTTTATTGTCTGTGAGTTTGTCAGTGAAAGACTGTGTGCCAAATTTTAGATGTGTTCCCAATGCTATGCACATATGATCCCAAAACATGATAGTAAATTGCGATCCTCTATTATATACTATTGTTGTTGGTTTCCTATGCAATCATACAATCTTATCAATATAAATATGTGCCAACTTCTCTACTGTGTATGTAATCTTTACTACAAAAAGTGTGCTACCTTTGTCAACCTGTCAACCACCACCCAAATGGAATCATGACCTTTGGTCATTGTAGGAAGACTAACAACAAAGTCCCTGGTTTTTTGGCCCTACTTCCATTCTGGAGTTGGTAGGGGTTGTAGAGACCTTGTTGGATCTGATGTTTTGCCTTAACTTGTTGATGAATTGACACCTAAGCCCAAACTATGCCACATCCTTCTTCATTCCCAAACACCACTATAGATCCTTGAGATTGTGGTACATTTTTGTACTACCATGATACATCACATACATCAAAGTGAGTGGTTATTCCAATAGTGCATTTCTCAATCCTTCTAAATTGAGAACCACTATCCTATAATGATCACATAGAGTCCCATTTTCTAGTTAAGGAATTCCATCATATTTTTTGCTGCCAAGTCCTTACCAGATGTTCTAGATCACATTATCATTCTATTATTTTTTTATCAAATTAGTCTTGACCTACAACTGAACTAGAAATCACCCAAGCATGTAGAAATCCATATGTACATTCATCTGATGCAACACCACCAACATGTCCCTCCTTGCACAATCTAGGAAGTAAAAATGCACCGTACCTAGAAAAAATGATGATGCTTGTAATGCCTAGATCCACTTTCCAAGGCTCTAGTAGAGTTTTGTGAGTCATGACTGGCCCAACTAGTCTCAGATGCATGCTTTGTTTCCACTCATGCACAACTAGTGATCAACTTACCAATAGGTCACACATCCTAGTAATACTTTGGGCTAAGCACACTTAGTCGTAGAGTTCTTCATGATAGGCTCTTTGAAAAGGAGGTGCATATTGGTGATATGGGTGGTCCAATCATTCCTTTAAAGATCATTTTAGCTGAGGTTTCAAGGCCTGGGACGTTACAATGACAATATCATGCTTAATACATATACTAATACACTTTCCTTGAGTGGATGATACTATATCATGCAATCAAAGTCCTTTATCAACTCGATCCATCTTCTTTTCCTCATATTCAATTCTTTCATTGAAAAGAGGCATTGAAGATTTTTGTGATTTGTGCAAATATGCACTTCTCCTCATACATGAAATTTCTCTAGATCATCAATGCCATGACTACTTTGGCTATTTCCAAATCATTTGTAGGGTAATTCTCCTTGTGCTTCTTAAGATTCCTCAAAGAAAAAGAAATGACATGTTTGTCTTACATATGTATGTATCCAAAACCCTATTTCAAAGCATCACAAATACTATATACTCTTTGTAGGATCTGGAAGTACTAACACTGGTGCATCCTGTGGATTTATCCTTCAAATTTGAAACTCCATTGATGTTTCTTTGTCCATAAAAAGGTATATCTTTATTTGTCTGCCTTGTTTGTGAAAAGATATTGCACCAAAATCCTTAATGATCCACATGTAATCTACTACCAAGCCAAGGAAACTTCACACTTCTTTGGATGATCCAACAATAGCACTGACTCCACCTTCTTGGGATCTAAGCAAATCCCTCTACTGGATATGACATATCCAAGAAAAGAAACCTCTATCAATGAAAACTCATGTTTGGTGAATTTTGCATATAAATGGTGCCACCTCAATAGTTCCAAGGTCAACTGAACATGTTCCTCATGTTGGTCATGGTCCATTTAGTAGATTAGAATATCATCTATGAAGACTACCACAAACTGGTCCAAATATTGCTTGAACACCTATTCATCAAATCCATAAGGGATATAGGTGCATTGGTTAGTCAAAGTGACATAACTACAAGCTCATAGTGCCCATACCTAGTCTGGAAGGATGTCTTAGGTATGTCCTCTACCCTAATCCTAACATGGTGATACCCTAACCATCAATCTATCTTTGAAAACACATTTTCTCCTTTCAATTGGTCAAACAATTGTCGATTCTTAGTACGAGATACTTATTCTTCATTGTGACATTATTTTCTTGCCTGTAATCAATGCACAACCTCCTGGATTGATCTTTATTTTTAATAAATAGAATTAGTTCACCCTATAGGAATGCAGTTGGCTGGATAAAACCCTTGTGCAATAGTTCTTGAAGATACGTCTTCAACTTCTTTGTTTCTACAAGTGCAATGCTAGATGGTACTTACGCTATGGCTTGCGTAATGGAATAATATTGATCTAAAAGTCAATCTCTCTAGAGGTGGAACACCAAGAAACTCGTCAGGAAATACATCTTTAAACTCATAAACTATGGATATATCATAGATACTAGGACTCACTAGCTTAATATCAACTACATGTGCCAAAAAGGCCTCACAACCCTACCTCATTAGCTTCTAAGCTATGGCAACAAACACCGGTTATGTAGGAAGAATCTTCTTTTCTCCTCAGAAATCCCAAGAAACATCTCCCTTGAGAACTCAATAACCTCAGATTTACAATCCAACACCACTAGATACTTCTCTAATGTATCCACCCAGAGTATCACATTAAATCCATGCATCTCAAGTGGCATAAGATCCAACTAAATGTTGCATCCAAGAAATACAAGAACACATGATAGACACACCTCATGCACTATTGTGGATCCAACTAAAGGGGTATCAATGAAGAGAGGTTTAGATCGATGATTAACATGCAAGTTATAGTGTACAATCACCTCTATGGTGATAAACATGTGTGTCACAGTTGGATCAACCAAAATGAGTACATATATAGAAGCAAACAAGTCGGAATGAAAAATCTCTTGTTGCATACCGAGTTTCGACCATCCCAACTCTAGAAACCCTAATTACATAGTTAGGAGGTTAGCATGCTTGCATCATTACAATTGACCAAATAAGGTTATAGTTATACCCTAACACACTTGGTTGTGACATAATGAACATATAATGTGTATATAATGAGTAATTCACATGTTTACACCCTAATTTATAGATAATGTTTAACCCAAATATAAACCCTAATTATGGATGCATATAAACCCTAACCATGGATACATGTAACCCTTTGATTGCTCTTTTTCATGGGTCAAAAATGTAAACATGATTGTCCAGTCAAAGATATCAGACTCTTAGTTTATACCCAACTAGAGGAGACATTACAACTAAATACAAAGTCTATTGTAGTAGTGCGGGGTCGAACACAAGGATAAGGAGAACATCATAATAAAAATTAAGAGTCTTAACTTAGTCTATTCGAATCAAATTAGTAAATTTGATGGAGTCCCAATCAATGAACAAATTAATCTAATTGAGCAGTAAATCTAAGTTTTTACAAAACCTAAAGAAATAAAGATAGATTGAGAAGCAATGATAAAGAGACTTGGATTGGGTTTCACCAATCAGACCAACCACACCCATGTAAAACCTTCACTCCTAAATTGTATATACTATTAACTCATTTTGCAAACAGTCACAAAAGATATTTGTTCCATCCTTCTCTCGAGTTCCACATAGATTTTTATCTAAGGAGTTATCTCTTGAGATAATAACCAAAAGATCAAGAAAAACCATATGAATTTTGTAGTAGCAACTATTCACTATTGTGTCTCATTACTAACCTATACTCCAGATCTCATTGAAATTATTCTCTCAAACAAGATTCATATCAAACGTCAGAAGAAGGTAGATAATCATCGAACGATGCAGTAAAACAAGAGTATAACAAAACAACTTGTAAGAATATAAGATAAAAAATAGAAGAATGAACAACTACATGGTTGGGAGGGCCTAACATCTACTCCCAACCCAATTCATAGAGTTTATCCATTCATGGCAAAAGAAAGAGACAAATTACAACTTGAATAAGTCATAATAAGGAAAAGACGAGAAAGAGGTTGACACAGAGGTAGATTGAGTGATTGATCTACCAACCTTTTAGATTGATCAAGTAAGAGGTTGATGGCTAGAAGTTGATAGCTAGTGGCCAAAGAATGTTCTCCTTCTTCTGATCCTAGCTTCGTGCTAGCAGGTCTATCAGATCTGTCAGAAGTGGATCAAGCTACCTAGGAAGAGGTCGACATCCAGCAAGGTCAATGGAACTAGACTCGTCGATGGCTCTCGTCCTTAGGCTCTAGAACTTGGTAGAAACCTTTCATCTTGTTGACTTTGAGGATCTAAGAACATTTGAAGTGACGTTTTAGGGCCTATTTATAGGATCTGACTTATGCCTTGTCGACCCCTTTGGGTGTCGACGAAGAAGTTGCTCGATATGCATCCATCTATCTTTTTGGGCGTCGACTTGAAAAATGTCCACATGATCATCAATATCTGGTCTCTCAATGGAGGCATCAAGGTCTTCTCATTAATGAGGTCATTGGTGACTTACTCGATAGATTGGAAATGATAGGATTTTGTCAGTGTAGACGTTGATGAGATGAACCATCTATGTTTTCTTGATAAGTATGTCAACTTTCCTACTCGATAAGTCAGAGCTCCATGGATCCATTAACAATGATTCGACAGAGCTTTCTAGACAATATGGAGGAAAGTTGAACTATCAAACCATTTGGTTGATGGCCGATGTGAGTTTGTTGACTTCTGAGTGACCAACTTTTGGCATCGATGGTTACCCATAGATTTTACAAATTTTGCACTAAATTCCTTCAAAGATCAATAACACTTAATTAAAACCTAGTATTTGGTAAAATAAAAGTAAAAATAAACAAAACCAAAAATCTAAACACTAATTCTAATGATTTTTATTATGAAAAAGGCTATGAAAAGTGCATCAAAACTAGTATTATCACCCTAGACCTTGGATGTGATAATGAGGTGTATGTTATGCATAGTGAATCATGTTCACCTAAATCTTGAGATATAACCAACCAACCCTAACATGTACATCCTTAGTACATTCATGATACATTAGTGAAATTAGGTACCCTAATAATACATCATATATTAATACACATAGATTAGACCCAATCACCTAATCGTTGCTTTATATGTAAATCAGTCAATTAATATGTCATATGTGTCACATTATTGACTAATATTTGCATATTGATTTAAATGTTCTTAATGAGTAATATGATGAATGAATGATTTAAAACAATCATATAGTGTTTAATACTTGATGTTGGGTCTAATTGCAAGCATGTATATTCTTTATATAAAAAAATATGGGATTAATGTTCTAAATGAGTGAAATAAATAATATATATTGAAATTCATGAGAGATGATGATCTTGTTGGTAACAATTTGATGGCAATTGAACACTGAATCTTGACCTTTGAGGATAATGGTATTTTATATATATATATATATATATATATATATATATATATATATATATATATATATATATAATTGAGTAAATCCTAATTGTATTAGAACTCATACAAAGTAATCTAAAAAGTTAAATCTAACTTAAAATCAAATTCTTTGGGTCATAGTTAATCTAGATGCATATTTTCAACATAATTGGATAATGTTTGATTCCCTAATTTATCAAAATGAGTTTTTGTATACCAATTAACCTCTAGTTGTATTGGACTTTGTTTTAGCTGTTCAATTGCCTAGATTTGATGTTACACTAGTGATTTCTCAAAATTTTCTATGGTTTCCTCATGTCATGCTAGTTTCTTGTTTATTTTATCTTGGGCTCTGCCAAAGCCATTAGATTACATATCATGTCACTTGACCTTTCTTCTTCCCTGAATCAGGTAGTGCCTAGACTCCTAAAAAATTGGTTCTTCCATTATTCCTTCCTTATCTAACGGCTTTGGAAGACTCCAAGTCAATGAAGGTCTCAACACCATCACCAGAGCCTCTGTGAACCCATCCATAGGAGGGAGTTGGGGAAGTAGGGACAATCACAACTATAACTAATGCAAACTAGAGGAATTAGATAATGGGTGTTTGACATAGGTTTTAAGATACATATAAGTAGGTGTGATGCCCCAAGGTTCTCAAAAGTCCTACACAAAAAGGGGAAATAAGGGGACTAAAGGAGTCCCTCATTGACTTGGAGTCTTACAAAATGAAATTACATAGTATGCTAGTTTCTCATCTCAACCTCATGACCTAGAGTCCTCTCCTCTACATTCCCCTCAAGGTTCTAGACTCAGGGTTCCTAGTTGTAGTGGAATTTCATTTCGCAAGACTCCAAGTCAATGAGGGACTCCTTCGGTCCCCTATTTCCCCTTTTGTGTAGGACTGTTGAGCACCCTGGGGCATCACACCTAATTATATGTATCCCCCAACCTATGTCGAACACCCATTATCTGATTCCTCTAGTTTTCTTTGGTTCTAGTTGTGATTATTGGTCCTACTTCCCCAACTCCCTCCTATGGATGGGTTCACAGTGGCTCTGG
Organism: Alisma plantago-aquatica; assembly: GCA_963693085.1. NCBI lineage: Eukaryota > Viridiplantae > Streptophyta > Magnoliopsida > Alismatales > Alismataceae > Alisma > Alisma plantago-aquatica. The sequence continues at coordinate 139,035,734 of OY856410.1, read as the reverse complement.
TGACGGTGTTGAGACCTTCATAGGTTCTTGGAAACCTCTATATCTCTTCCCTAACCTTCAAAAAAGTTTTCATGCCATCATCTTCTCTACCTAAGGTGTGATTACACTTTCCATTTTTTTTCTCCTCACCTGCTTGTATTTTGGCCTCGTTGGAGTTTTGTTGCATAGTTGATTCTCTTTCCTTTATTCATGTATGTAGGTTCTCTGTGGGTTAGTGAAGTAGTTTTAGTCACTGACTTCGTCTTGGGTTTGCTGATGTTAGTTCCTCAAACTTCCACTCCTCTACTACCATGGTTTTAGGTTGAGCTATCCCCTCTGACATCCCCAATGCCCAAGCCACATGTCTTTGAGTTTGACATATCCTAGATGATGTGAAGCAATACAAATTTGTAGTTTTTCTTTGCAAATATTTTTTTTGATTTGGAACTGATAGAAGTAGATGTTGTGTTCTCTCAAGTTAGAAGGAAGATGATTGTCCATGGTTTTACGACCTTTCCCTAATTCTAATTTGATTTTGTCACATGTTACATGGGCATTTTTGTCCTTGAGGTCTCTGATATGAACAATGTTGCAAGTCTATTAAGTGAATGCTTTAACAAGTATGCCCTATCATGCATCAAGATAATGATGTGTGAAGCATGGGATTATTGGTCTTTTTCCTAAAGATTTTGATTCAAATATTATTAAATAACATTAAATTTGATAATTCATAACCAATTATTCACTCGTCAAAAACATATGTAAAATATGTTCTAAAATTAGAAAAAATCCCTATATGATGGTATAGGTTTTGTAGCTTAAATCCAATGTAATAAGAAGTCAAACATTTAGGGTCTATAATATAAATCTTAATTAATGATTTACATTTAATTTAATTCTAGGAGAATAGATACCGTGATGGATCTAGGGTTTTGGTTGTGATTGTTCATACTCAAGTTTGAGGCATGTAGCATCCCTTTGAGTCTATGTTGAGCAATTGTTTTATTTTCTCTCTCTTTTAACCTAATTGAATGATATATGTGAGATATATCCTTTGATATCTATTTGAGTTCTTTTGAGTCCTAAATATTGAAATTGGTCATATATTGACACTGCTCAGTTGATATTGCACTTTTGCATCTAAGATTTGAAATCTTGTTCATTCTATTTTCTTTTGAACCTAAGTTGGTGGATTTAAATTATATAATGTTATTCGTTAACTAAAACCCTAATTTTTTCATGATGGACTCTTATTGTATGATGTCCTACTTTTGGTTAGATAATCCTATTTAATTAATACCCTGATGAAACTTTACTTTCCTATACATTGCATGCTTGTTGATTCAGTAATAGTAAGGTTTTATAATATACTTTGGTTTTTGGGCTATGTGCCCATGTTGTGTTTTGGGATGGTGTTTAATTTCCCAATACCTAGGCTTTTTGGCCACCTTTATATATTTGGGATTTGATTCATGTGACATTCTCTATCAGGTTTTAGGGTTATGTGCTCTAACCACCATTGTTTTATTGTATTTTACTAGTAATGTGCTTATCTCACCTACATGCTGATTATTTATTATTGTTGATGGTTCATGTGACCTAATTTCTCTACGTATGCACTTGAGGCATACTTTATTTTAATTTATGGAAAGTACATCTATATTTTCATCTTATTAAAATGTTTTCTCATGATATCCACTTAGATGGTGCTTTTCTCTTATTTGGGAAGCCTTGTTATATTTCTTGTAATTCTTTCCGCAAAGTTGCTCAATCTCTATTAGTATGCACATACTGGAATTTATGCTAACAACTTTCACTTTGTCTTTCTTGTGGAATATGGTTCCAATCCCTTAGGTAGAGAGGAAGGGGGAGTGAACTAAAGTTGACCAGGACTTATCCAAGTGTTGTTGATCCCTCTTGGGAGACAGATTGAAGTAGTTGTCTTACACTCATCATCTTATTTCCTATAGTTTATTTTTATGTACACCATGCATTTTGAAGAAGAATGTTAGACATAAATATTGTAATAGTTAGATTTTTAATCTCCCTATGCTACCTTTTTGGTGAATGGTACAATACATACTTGAATTTTAGTTTGCCATCCTTCTTTAAAAATTATTATCACAATTTTGACATTGGATGATTGTCTACTATTCCCTCAAGTAAGGGAGTGGATACCATATTGTATCCCACTCCTTACAGTTTCATCTAACCTGGAATCACTTGAGGGTTGACAACACCCTCAGTCTGGGTCATCAAGTAGAAATAGGTTGTGGCTTGCGATATTCCTCTCCCTTGGCATCTCCGCACAGATTCTGATGATCCAACCTAAGAAGCTAGTCCACACCCTCTACCTCTACTATGACAATACTTCTATGAGCCATGTTGGTTCTGCCCTTTGATTCAGCCCTATTTTAGGGCTTCATCTTGTGGCATTTTTGCATTTCAATCACATCTATACCTATTATATTACATGTTATTTACCTTAATATGCATATTTATGTAAAATGCACTTATGGACATTATTTGCATGTTTTTCAAGTACTTGGACCACACTTGGATGGACGAGAGAGATGGAGGGGCCCAAAGAAGGCCTCAGAGCTCCCCCAACCTACCCCTAGTGGCCAAGAGTCAAGCTTAAGCAAAGAAGTCCATGGATAACGAAGTTTGAAGCTCAAAGTGCAAGCAAAGCCCCCAGTACGGCCATGGTAACACAGAACAGTCGTGCTGCAAATGAAGAAATCACAGGAAAAATCTCAATTTTGAAGCAGCTGCAGAGCATACTCTACCACGACCGTGCTGCGACCACCCACCATGGCCGTGCCACACAGCTCGGACGTGCTACCATCTCTCACCATGGCTATGCCACGCAGCACGGCCATGCTACTAGATCCCACCACGGTCGTGCTACCCTCAACCCACCACGGCCGTGGCCGTTTCAGCCCAAAATCGACCAAAACCCTGTAACTTGGCCTATTATAAACCCACGACTGTACCCATCTACCACGGCCGTGGCCTACCCTACCCACCATGGCCGTGGTGCCCTACCACGGCCGTGCTACACACCAAACCCACCTCGTTTTCACTACTTTACCCATTTTTCCCCTACTTAACCTAGTGCTTCCTCCCCACACCTATATATACCTAGGTGGCGGTTGGGGCACGAGGCCAGCTACCTTCCACCACCTCCTAGCTCCCCAAATCACCCTCCACTCCATTCCACTTCACCTCCACCTCAAATCCACTCCATTTCACCATTTCCACCACATAACCCCCCATATCTAAGCCTTCCATCCACTTCCCACCACCATTCTTCACCCTTACACCCTGGAGGAGGGAGGATGACAACCTGCAGCTGCTGGAGAGGTGGATTTCAGCCACTACTTCGAGCTCCATGGCCACCTCTATCTCTTTCTTCTCTTTTTTTGTATTTTCCATTTCTATGAGTAGCTAGGCCCCTGTGGGTGGGCTGTTTGGGGGAAATTATGTTACTTTGATACCATGTTGGGGGAAAATGACATGTAAACATTGTAATTCCATTTGTTAATGATTATTTTCTATTTGCATCTCACTCTCCATGGATTGCTTGTTGGTTTGTGTGTGAAATCACCTAGGAATTTTGGCAAATTGCTTATATGTGTGAATTTTGGGATTTGTCCCTAGGTCTAATTCTTGGATCCCTAGGTTGCCTCCCATCTTCCTACATCCTAATCAATCTCCCTAAATCTAAGTGAGAGATCTAAGTAGCTAGATTAGATAATTCTAGTGCAATTAGCATGGAGCCTTCTCAAGGCTAGAATGTGGGGGAATTGAGGCCCAAAACCCTAATTTTGCCTCCCCATTACTACCCTCGACCCCTAATTACCCTAGGAATGCCTAATCTAGAAGCCTAGACTTGACTAGACTCTAATTGAATTGAACCGAACCCCTAACCCAATTGAGCCTCGTAAGGGTAGTAGGGGGTGTTAGGGACTAGTTCCCCTATACACAACCTAGCATACTCATGGCCAGTTAGTAGATTAGGTTAATTCATTAGACTCTAAATTGTTGTTTGGTTTGGATAATCTAAATGGAATAATAATGTTCATATGTCACCCCCCAACTTAAGTGATAAGTTCATACCCCTAAACAACTCACACATCTGTTTACTGCTTGAAACCTTAGTTTTGTGCTTGCTTAGCTTAATTACTTCTTTCCTTGCTTAGTTAGCTTCTTGCTTTGTTCTTGTCTTGTTCATGCTAGTATAGCTCTTTAACTGCTCTTTTACTTCTCTCTTGCTTGCCTTAGTGTAATTTGCCTTTTCATGCCTAGCTTAGTCCTTTCTTTCATGCTTAGTCTTAATCTAGTCTAGGGTTCATGTAGATTTCATTCCTGCCTTTAATCGTTTTCTTGCTCACCTAGTTTAACAATCAAATCACCTTTAAACCCTAAACCCTAGTCTCCGCAGTAGGAACCTAGCCAAACTAATCTAGCTCTAGCACCCCCTCATTTCCCTGTGGATCGACCCTATACTTGCCACCTTCCTATACTACGACACGACCCCGTGCGCTTGCGGGTGTAGTGTTTTAGTGTGAGTAGGTGTTAAGTTAGGTTTATAAATTTTGAAAGCAAATTCCCATCATGTGTGTACCGACCTCGTGGGGCGCATCTAGTCGGGTCAAATCGGCTAGTGTGTTGCACCTCTAGTGGAATCGCACCACCCTTGAGGTTGGGAGAACTCCTAGTTTAGTTGTAGGTGAAAAATCTTCAAGTGTTCTGACTAGAGGAAGTAGGAACACTTCCTTTGTGGTGAACCATGCGACCCAAATAAACCCATCACAAGTGCATATCCTGAACTATATGTGTAACAAATGGTGGAAATATCTAACCTCTTCCTCTACTTAGTGACCACAGAGACTGCTTCTGCAACACTCTTGGCTCTAACCTAGTCGTTCTCTACTAGGACTGCCAAAAGTAGTGCCTTGGCGGTCCTAAAAACCTTTACCTCTTGGATCCTCCAATGAAATGTCCAATGACAACATTGACTTCCTCTAGGCATCATTGACACAGATGGAAACTGCAATTTCTTGATCCTCCTCACAAACTCCACAAAGGTGGAAAATTTCTTACATGAATCCAAGAACAACTTAGCCAAATTGATATTCAAGTTCTTCTCAAACCACATAATATTCTCCCCCTAAATCGATGTCATGAGTGGTCAAAACCTTAGAAACCCCACAAGGTGATATTCATACTTGTGATCTGACATCATTCTCTATTTCAAATGCTTGAACTGCATGACCTTCTCATCCAGCATAGGACAAAAGGTAGTATCTATTCTCAAACTCCCTCCTGAACTCCATCCAAGAGATGACCTCCCGTGACATTTTCTCCTCCTCAATGGACCACTATTGGACCATTCCCCTTCAACAAATAAATATCATGTTTCACCTTGTCTTCATTTGGTATATTTAGTAGCTTGAAAGCCTTCTCCTTCTCTGTGAAATGTAAATACGCATCCAGCGAATATATCATACATGAGTATTGCATGACTCCAAACTGTTTCAATTGCTCAAATGTCTTTCTAGAACTAGTCATCTTGACATTTGATGCGTGAACCATTCCTGTTGTAGATGGTAGTTGAAAACTGAGGGAACATGAACATCATCTACTTGAACATGGCCTTATAGGCTAGTTGAATAAGCATCATTGGATATAGGGTGCAAACTTCAGGCTACACTGACTGCTTATGCTCAAGTATCCTCTCCTCATATGCATGTTACTTCCTCTCACCCCTCAGGTGAATTTTTTCTCTTTGTATATTCTTCATGTTGTCTAGCTGTATGTGCATTACTTCAGCATCCCCCATGTATGATCCATATATATAAAATATGGAAGCATGGACCAACAAAATCACACATAGAGAATGTCACAATAGTATATATAATTTATTACAATAATAAAAAATAACTTTACATAGGATATAGATACATCAATTCTCATACATATTCTTTTCACAAAACATTACAATGAGGAATGCGATACATGATATAACTATTTGAACTGGTTAAACCTCCTTGAATCTTATAGATGGCACCCCACCATGTCTTGAACTTGTACATATGTCCGCCTCTTAAGAGCTATCACATGTGGTAGACAACCTATGGGAATCCACACATAGCCATGCATTTAGAAAACCATTTGTAAGTGGTTCAGTTCTGGTAGTAATATGACACAACTTAACATAAATCTTAAAAACTAATATGAGCATGCATAAAAGTTATTGATAGCTTTAGGATCCATTCTTAACTTGATTAAGCATTATTATAAGGGAACCTACTCAATGAACCTTATCTGATCTGATCTCACTGACACAGACGAGGTGTGCAGGCTTCTGAAACACTTCAGGTGTACATGCTTGGGCTTGAACCCATAAATAGAAACATCATTGGACACACTCAAGGTGTGTAGGCTTGGGATTAAACACATAAAATGAAAAGGGCTCATGAATCACCATCCTTCCATAAATTGTTCATGCAATAAGAACCAATTATTACTTCTTATTCTGATATGATCTTGTCTTATCTTAATTAGGATTTTCACCCATAATTGCATTGCTGATCTTAAACATGAAGATTTTTTTTCTTAATTGGTCTAATCTTAACATATAATCATGTATGCAATAAATCTTAGCAAGCTATGCATATTATAGATGTTGGTATGTATGCCCTGAGAGCCAATCATGTGATGATTGGTGGGATACATTAAGATTGATTTGATAAACATCAAAGGCAAGCTTCCAATTCTTTCTGGTTCAGTCATATGAGATAGTGATGGAACATATTGAATGTCTAGAGAATGACAGTACTCAATGACGTATGCTTTCAGGTTGAGGACCTGAACGATGAGATCATACGGATGCCAAGAGTTTGTACATTCTTGTTATGTCCCTAGTCGGATGTCATTGTGGAAGGTAGATAGACAACAATGACACACAAGACTAGATTGTGGTGTTGGTTGATGACAGAATCTCAATAGTCATGATATAGAGATATCAAACCAAACACATAGGTACTTGTTAGAGAACAAGTGTACCAGACAGACCCACCGTGAGTTTGACACATGGAACCATGAGATGGTAGTCACAGTCAGTACTCACAGTGATGGTGGTGAGTGTGATTCTTAGACCTGAAATCACTGCACTCAACACATGTCGTTGGGCACACTTTGACATCATCAAACGCAGTCCTGAAACATGGGTTGTTATAAAGGTGATGATTGGGTGGCTTTGACACATGGGGCTTTTGAGGGGTGAGTGATAGATATGGGATTTGTCCCTCCTGAGGGAGTATGATATCCATGGCCACTTGATGAGTAGGATTGAGAAAGGCGTGCACGCATGTGTGAATCAGTATATGATACTGATGTCATACATATCTCTTCCAGTCTACTCTGAGATCAAGAAAGTGAATGAACGTAGATAGGATGACTGTTCCATGCCTCGAGTTCATTCGGGATATCAGTGACAAAGGAATTATACATTCGCTGTAACACCATTCACGGATTGTAGGATGAAAGTTGTTCTCCAACTTTCTACTTTCACTTGGGTAGCACTGATGTGTGACTAGGCACCGCTCTTTGCTTGTGAAGTCATAAGTGTTATGGACTTTCACTGCCAACGTGAAATGGACCTGCAGGGTCACACACATAGGATTTAACCTGGAAGAGGAGTTTTGTCCACAAAGCAATGTTTAGATTGATTACTAAAGGAGTTTAGTAGTTCAATTAAACACTCAATCAGTCGATAGCTCAATATCCTATGGTTCAAGGTGTTGGACGCATTGATTGGAGTATCGGATTGATTGAAATCGCAATTGACTGATTTTTTCCCAACCTGTACTCCCAACCGATCGGTTCATGTGATGAACCGGTCGGCTGAGGTTGCTGAACCGGTCGGCTGGAGTGTCCAGGCCGATCGGCTCATGCCCAGGTTGAAACGACCGGTTCAAGGGTTGAACCGATCGGCTCAACTGGTGCAACCGACCAGTTGGGAAAAGTCATGTCGGCAAGAATTTTCCTTTGGTTTCAAATTGCCCAATTCGATTGGGAATAATATTGGTATTCGATACCAATTTGGAAAGAAACAAGGAAAGTCTTTTTGAGCTGGATTAGGACCATGAACTGATCGGTTCAGGGCACCAACCGATCGGTTGGAGTGCCCCAAACGATCGGCTCAGGTCCAACCGATCGGCTCAATGGCCGAACCGATCAGTTCAGTTGTGAACCGATCATTTCAAGTTGCGAACCGGTTGCTTTTTGTGGAAAATTCTCGAACCCTTCTACTCCTGCTTTAGTCCCGCATTGCCCGGGATGGAGAACCCTGTCCCATGACTCTCCTATATATATAGGGGTATTGGGGGCTTCTCATGGTACAGCTCAGTGCAACCAGTTGCTCTGCAAGTTGTCGTTCTCTCTGGTTTTGGTAACCGTGAGAGAGCCCGAGCAAGTGCTTCCCGCAAAAGGGAGGTGCAACAAGGGAAGGACAACTGCAGTTGCAACAGGAGGCAGGAGAGCGTGTTGGCGACTAGTACGTCAACAGGAGGGTGCGACTCCTTCCACTTCCTTGTGGGACAAGGAGTGTGGAGTTCCAGGTGGTCTGTGTGGACTACTACAGAGGCGGGAGGACACTTCCGCTTAGGAGGACAACTGTCATCCGACAGTCCGGTTCGAGTAGGAGTTGCCAGTCCCGGTGCGACCAGGAGCTGCACAGACACCGTCGAAGTCCGGAGTTGAAGACCGTGCATTGCGCGAGGTATTGTCGCCGAGCAAGCCTCGGGACAAGGTATGATTCCGCAAACCATCCTTTCCTATTATATAGACGTTGACGCGTTTCCTCGGTATGGGTTTGGGGATAAAATTTTTGTTTCCGCTGCCTTCTCTGTCTCCCCTAAAACCCAACAGTGGTATCAGAGCCACGTCAGCTGTTCTATATTTTAGGAATATCGATATGATCGATTTTGGTTTGTCGCCTTTATTTATTGCATGCGATGCGAATAATATTGGCTTTATGCATGTCCAATCCTAAATCCACAAATCCCAAATTACATATATGATATGTATTATTAATGCACTCGATACGCGTCGCCCTTAAACGAGTTTTGTGGTCGATGTGTGTAGCATGATTATGGCCTATAAACCCCTATCTGTGTGTGGTTGTTTGTGGTTTCTTGCATCTCGGTCTGCGCACCGATCTTCCCTCTCTTATTCCTGATGTAACTCGAAATAATTCGAGATTCTTTCCTACCTTTGCTCCCTCCGAATGAAACTCGGGGTTTCCCTTTTTAAAGCAATGTAATAAATAGAATAGGATTTTATTTCCTGTTATGTCAAAGACTGGCGGACATCAAGACGACTGCTCAGACGATCGGTTCAAGGAGTTAACCGATCAGTTGACCTTCCAGACGGTCGGTTCAAGGAGTGAACTGATCGGTTGATGACCGGTTCGGGAAGCGAGACGAGCGGGTGGTGGACATGACGAAATGCACGACGACCAGGCGAACCGATCGGTTGGAGGAGCCAACCGATCGACTGGTGGCACCCAGACGACCGGCTGGAGAGTACAGATCATTCATGTGATGAGTTGATCAACTCGGATGGCAAGGCACAGAGTTCATCTTGTACAGGTTGCATGTGATGTTGACTTAGATGACCGTGATTCCTCTTGGCTCGAGGAATCACATTAGGATGGCCATAATCATCGCTTTTTATCATTTGTGCATGTTTTCTGTGGGATATAGCATGTATATGATACGTACTATGTACTGTGGTGATTGGATATGTATATGTATATAAAACCAAATACCTCATTAAAATATTAAGTCTTACATGCCTTCCATTAGAGGCACACATGAAAAGCTCGATCGACCAAGCGTAGGTTACGCCAAAGCGTGGTGCGCCGTCTATCTTGTGGAAGTGTGAAGGGTAGACATGTAGGTTCTGCCAAAGCAGGGTGCATGTTTACCGTATCGGCTTTTGGGTTAGACTTAACTGGTGATTCTTAGAGCGTCTAAGCCCAGAGGCAAGGAATGTTCATGGAAAGGTGTTGTGCATGTTCATTCAACAAGAGTTGCATAAGATGCAATTGGCAAGAGTTGCCTACCTGAGAGATCTAAGTTGTGGGCGATCAGCCAAAGCTGACTCATGACTTAGAGGATTTCAGGATCTTGCCCAATAGAAGATTGTACGCTGCAATCTTCCGAATTGATGGTGAGGGCTATCAATTTGAAGTAAAATAGTGGAAGTGATAATTAATTAAAGGCCTAATTATATCGTCAAATTTTCAAATCAATCAAATAAGTCAAAAATGAGTTTTGGACTAAAATTGCATATTTTCTCTTTGTAGTTCAAATGGCAACAAACAACAACAACTTTTCTTTGCGATCGGTCCTTGACAAGGACAAGCTAAATGGGACAAACTTCCACGACTGGTATCGGACATTGAGAATTGTTCTCACTCAAGAGCGCAAGCTCTATGTCCTGGATACTCCAATTCCAGAGGAACCCGCTCCTAATGCACCAAAGGCAGAAAGGGATGCTTACAAGAAGCATTCTAATGATGCCATTGATGCAAAGTGCTTGATGCTATGTTCAATGAACCATGAGTTGTAGAGGCAACACGAGAACATGGGTGTCATAGAGATGATTCTGCATCTCAGGAACATGTATGAAGATCAGGCACGGCAAGAGAGGTACAATGTTTCTAGGGCGTTGTTCAAGTGCGTCATGACAGAAGGAGATCCAGTTGGTCCTCACACACTCAAGATGATTGGGTATGTGGAGAACCTGCAGAGACTGGGATTTCCACTGAGCCAAGAGTTGGCTACTGACGTGATACTGCAATCGTTGCCAGAATCTTACAGTCAGTTTGTGATGAACTACAACATGAACAACTTTGATAGGCCACTGTCAGAGTTGTTGGGCATGTTGAGGAAAGCCAAGTTACAGATGAAGAAGGACAAGCCTAAGTCCGTGATGGTGATCATGAGCAAGAAAGGCAAGTCCAAGCGCAAGGGCAAGGGCAAAGATAAGAAAGGTTCTGAAGCTAGCCAGGAGTCCAAGCCATCTTCAGCTCTCAAGGCCAAGGGAGGCGTAACCAAGAAAGGAAATTGCCACCATTGTCAAAAGCCAGGACATTGGAAAAGGAATTGTCCTCTCTACCTGGAAGAACAAAATAAGAAGGAGGCGACTGAAGCCTCTACTTAAAGGTGTCATGAAAGTAAACTTGTAACACTTTTGAGATATATGATATCAAGATGTAAAGTATAAAGCATTCTTACTTGGGGCAAGTGTTGCCTTTGTAGATAGGAATACTTTAGTTTATTTTCAGCCAATAAGGCATGTAATACAGTTATGAACTGTTATTTCATACTTTCCAATAGATAGAAACACTTTATTTTTGCATATTGTATGACAATGATGGCAATTAATAAAGAGATGTTTCAATTTATAAAAATGTGATCTTTGTGGCAATGCCTTATTTATCTTGTGATATTTGATATGCATAAGATAAGACAATACCTAAAAGTTATAGATAACTCAAACATTTTAATTAGCGTTAATCATGAGAAATTCAATTCTAGTTTCCATGTGATGGATAAAACTAGACTCTTTTGGTTAGAGAACCAGTAAGGGACATGAATATCTTGGACATGATTAATCAATCTTCACTAATGTAGTGGGAGATTGATTATCCTATTAGGTATAATACATGTGATGTATTTACATACCTATTGGAATAAATGCTAATACTTCAAATGGTATTTAGAGAAATACCAATATGAATATCTTGAAGTGTTCAAGATTATCATAAATGAAGTACAAATTTGGTAAAGTATTAATTCTTGATGAGATCAATGAATGAAATATTTGGACCAAACGTTTGAGATCCTTATGAGTGATTATGATAGTGTATCATAGTGAACTCATGATTAAGGCATGATGATGTCTGAATCAAGAAGGAATCATACTCTAAGGAGTTAGAGAATGATTATCAAATAACTGAATTCTTCTTAATAAATGAATACCCCATACTAATAAAAGAAATTAAGAATCACAAGGGTTGTGAGTTCTTATATCTTTAACAGATACACCTCAATTATCTATGTGATGAGTTGTTCATGTGATGAGTCAACTATCAAGATGAATATGAGGAATTGAATCTTGAGTTATGGTTTAAAACCATTACATCCTAAATGACTTCCATGTAAACCATAAGGTATGACCTCGATGGTAGCACTCATTGGATCATATCCATAAGTGCAGATGAGTCTTAAGTGTTAAGACACATGGATAACATTTTGAGAAGGATGATGCTTGTTGATTGCAACTTAATGGCTAAGACATTTGGCATATGGATACTAAAACTGCATTCCTATGAGGAATAAAACCAGGATGTGTACGTGACACAGCCTATAAGGTTTATGAATCCACTAATGCAAATGAAGTCTATAAGTTACAATGGACTAATCAATGTGATTGATTGAGTTCAAGCAACTCAAAATTGGATCTCTATTTTGATGATATAGTCAAAGGGTTTGACTGATATGTCAAAGATAAAGAAGGGATCTGTGATTTAGTGGGAGCGTGTTCACATTCCACATATTGATGTGAAATGGAAATGTTCTAGATTGGAAATCCAAATGTGGAAATTATCTTTAAGGAAGATAGAGATGTATCCTATGTGATAGGAATAGAGATCTATAGAGATAGTTCTCGAAAAATCTATTGACCTGGAAAGAGAAAGCATACATTGGCAATCTGTACTGAAGTGTTCAGTATGCACAGATTCAGTGGGAGAAAACTTGTCCATGTTACATGGAGTGAGTATCCCAAGGCCAAGTGTCCAATTCTTATGAAGAATGGAAACACTAAGAATAGATATGGATCTATCATGTATGTAATCATCCTATTATCTTGCATGTATGACATGGCAAGAATAAAATGCATTCATCATCTTGTATGTAGGACATGGCAATATGATGTGCTCATCCTGATAACTCGTATGTGGGACATGACGAGTGGATGTCTGTCTGCTTCCAGTAAGGGTTACTGGAATACCATGAGAACTTGATTAGTGCTTGTAAAGTACTAGTTCTGTGGAGATAAGGAAGAGTTCGATGTAAAGAGTTACATTGATGCGAACTTCCGAAAGGACAGAAAATTAATCGCAAAATATACACAAGATGTATAAAAGAGAATGTTTGTTGATAATTAGAAGTGTTCCAATAAAGCCATTTAAAAAGGGAAATGTCGAGTATCTATGTGTTAGTGAACAGCAGTGGATACTATATGGATCTGAAAGTTCATGAGATGAACTTATATTCCACTCATTGATGACAAGTCTGGAATCCTTGATCATGCAATGTGGCTAAAGGTTAGCAAATGGAATACAAGATCGCATATTACGGGAACTCCATCTCATACGTGTAACGTACAACGAAGAGATGAGAGACATGCAATTTATACAGACTTTGGCAAGGTGTTGCCATTACTCACTATGTTGGCACTACAACACAGTAACATGTGGGACATGTTTGAAGATCACTACGAATATGATTCATGGGTGATTGGCTCGCAGTGCAAGTGGGAGTTTGTTGGTATGTATGCCCTGAGAGCCAATCATGTGATGATTGGTGGGATACATTAAGATTTATTTGATAAACATCAAAGGCAAGCTTCCAATTCTTTCTGGTTCAGTCATATGAGATAGTGATGGAACATATTGAATGTCTAGATAATGACAGTACTCAATGACGTATGCTTTTAGGTTGAGGACCTGAACGATGAGATCATACGGATGCCAAGAGTTTGTACATTCTTGTTATGTCCCTAGTCGGATGTCATTGTGGAAGGTAGATAGACAACAATGACACACAAGACTAGATTGTGGTGTTGGTTGATGACAGAATCTCATTAGTCATGATATAGAGATATCAAAACAAACACATAGGTACTTGTTAGAGAACAAGTGCACCAGACAGACCCACCGTGAGTTTGACACATGGAACCATGAGATGGTAGTCACAGTCAATACTCACAGTGATGGTGGTGAGTGTGATTCTTAGACCTGAAATCACTGCACTCAACACATGTCGTTGGGCACACTTTGACATCATCAAAAGCAGTCCTGAAACATGGGTTGTTATAAAGGTGATGATTGGGTGGCTTTGACACATGGGGCTTTTGAGGGGTGAGTGATAGATATGGGATTTGTCCCTCCTGAGGGAGTATGATATCCATGGCCACTTGATGAGTAGGATTGAGAAAGGCGTGCACGCATGTGTGAATCAGTATATGATACTGATGTCATACATATCTCTTCCAGTCTACTCTGAGATCAAGAAAGTGAATGAACGTAGACAGGATGACTGTTCCATGCCTCGAGTTCATTCGGGATATCAGTGACAAAGGAATTATACATTCGCTGTAACACCATTCACAGATTGTAGGATGAAAGTTGTTCTCCAACTTTCTACTTTCACTTGGGTAGCACTGATGTGTGACTAGGCACCGCTCTTTGCTTGTGAAGTCATAAGTGTTATGGACTTTCACTGCCAATGTGAAATGGACCTGCAGGGTCACACACATAGGATTTAACCTGGAAGAGGAGTTTTGTCCACAAAGAAATGTTTAGATTGATTACTAAAGGAGTTTAGTAGTTCAATTAAACACTCAATCAGTCGATAGCTCAATATCCTATGGTTCAAGTGTTGGACGCATTGATTGGAGTATCGGATTGATTGAAATCACAATTGACTGATTTTTTCCCAACCTGTGCTCCCAACCGATCGGTTCATGTGATGAACCGGTCGGCTGAGGTTGCTGAACCGGTCGGCTGGAGTGTCCAGGCCGATCGGCTCATGCCCAGGTTGAAACGACCGGTTCAAGGGTTGAACTGATCGGCTCAACTGGTGCAACCGACCAGTTGGGAAAAGTCATGTCGGCAAGAATTTCCCTTTGGTTTCAAATTGCCCAATTCGATTGGGAATAATATTGGTATTTGATACCAATTTGGAAAGAAACAGGGAAAGTCCTTTTGAGCCGGATTAGGACCATGAACCGATCGGTTCAGGGCACCAACCGATCGGTTGGAGTGCCCCAAATGATCGGCTCAGGTCCAACCGATCGGCTCAATGGCCGAACCGATCGGTTCAGTTGTGAACTGATCATTTCAAGTTGCGAACCGGTTGCTTTTTGTAGAAAATTTTCGAACCCTTCTACTCCTGCTTTAGTCCCGCATTGCCCGAGATGGAGAACCCTGTCCCATGACTCTCCTATATATATAGGGGTATTGGGGGCTTCTCATGGTACAGCTCAGTGCAACCAGTTGCTCTGCAAGTTGTCATTCTCTCTGGTTTTGGTAACCGTGAGAGAGCCCGAGCAAGTGCTTCCCGCAAAAGGGAGGTGCAGCAAGGGAAGTGCAGCAAGGGAAGGACAACTGCAGTTGCAACAGGAGGCAGGAGAGCGTGTTGGCGACTAGTACGTCAACAGGAGGGTGCGACTCCTTCCACTTCCTTGTGGGACAAGGAGTGTGGAGTTCCAGGTGGTCCGTGTGGACTACTACAGAGGCGGGAGGACACTGCCGCTTAGGAGGACAACTGTCATCCGACAGTCCGGTTCGAGTAGGAGTTGCCAGTCCCGGTGCGACCAGGAGCTGCACAGACACCGTCGAAGTCCGGAGTTGAAGACCGTGCATTGTGTGAGGTATTGTCGCCGAGCAAGCCTCGGGACAAGGTATGATTCTGCAAACCATCCTTTCCTATTATATAGACGTTGATGCGTTTCCTCGGTATGGGTTTGGGGAGAAAACTTTTGTTTCCGCTGCCTTCTCTGTCTCCCCTAAAACCCAACAATAGATACCTCTTAAATCATTAAAGCATTCTCATTATACCATGTATAATATAAATTGAAACATGGTAATATGAATAAAATTGAATGATGCAAAATAATTAAACCCAAGGCATGGACCACTGACCTCTATTGTAGCAACTTATTTTAGTTCTTGAACCTTTAAGTCAAGATCCTAATTCCTGAAAAATATCATGAACCTGAATCACATTACTTTTAGGTCTAATTAGGGTTCCCATACCATCTTACTTGTGTATACGTAAATTCATTCTACTTACACATGTATACTGATCTAACAAGTTATAAACATGTTTCATATGTTCAACTAATCATATGGTGATGTTTAGTGCATTTACTTATTTCCATGTCATTTTCTTGACTTAGATTAGGGTTGCTACCTCTATTCAGGTGATCTAACATAAAATATGAGTTATTATACCATGACTCATGACATATATATAATATCAATACGAGACATCATTAGGGGTCTAAATAATCACTTTGCAAAGTATCTAATAGTATATGCCAGTAATACTACTCGATTAATAATAAATGACATATATTACCTATAGTGAAATTAACAGTTCAATATAAGAATCAAACCCCATATCTAGCATTTTTATAAAATTCTAAACTCCCATAGCTTCAATATGTTACCTTATATCATCAGACATACAAATCTTGAAATATGAATTAATCTAGCTATTACCTTTTTTGGTTGCTAACATATGCCTATTATCAATCTGATGGCCAATATCAAAAAAGTTCCCCCTTGATTGAGGAGGCTGCAAGCTCTCCAGATCTAGCATGTGACCTTCTTAAAAGTCGAATTCATACCAAACATGCCTTCATCTTGTTCCTCATTTGAAGAGACTCTATTTTCTCTTTAAAATAGAGCACCGCCTCAACCAATCACTCTGACACCTGTCTGCCAGCGTTGCTTGGGGTTCTCTGGCTCAAATTTGACATTGATTGACATTTTAGCCCATGCGTACCTCTCTTCATCTTGTAGGAGTCACCCACCTCACTAATCTTCTCCCTTCTCACTCAAGGTGAGAATAAGATTCCATTGTACCCATCTTCTCTGACAACTCATCTCCACATTGCGACTGCGATCTCCATCATTGCATATCACAATGTACTAAAATCTCCTTTCTCCTCTAGGGTGATTTTTCATGTGGTAGTTAGGAAACTCCTATGCCCTAACAACCGTTCAAGGTAAATGAACTCATCCTAGCTCCTCATAAGCCACAATCACCTATCACATATATTCAACATGGTGGGGAGATTGTCCTTCAAGTCTTCTCACGCTACTCATGACACCCATTAGAATCATTAGAATCTAAATACATATCATTGGATCTTTTCTACTCCCTGTTGCATCATATGGTGACCCTTCAGGCATCAACTTGTTCCCTAATATGCTTATCATGGTCATTAATAGGATTGCAACTAAGGGATATTGATCTAGAGGACTAGCATAAAATCATGGAAGGTCATTTCACAAGCCTTCTTCAAAGCTAACTAACTCTTGTATATATAGATATCCCACAGTATAACCCTATTGGATTATATGTCCCATGGGAAATGGAACAAAAATAGTTTGCTTTCTTATGGGATCTCCATATTCCTATATACTAACTGAAATCTTACACTAACGTTATACCTAATAACCCCAATTAGGGAGGAGTCCAATCATGCTATCTACTAGTGTGAAAGTGTAACAAAGTCCTACATAAGATGAACTCAACCATGTTTTCTATGAAAACAAGTATTGTAGGAGATTGTAATATACTAAAAGTCATATCTTAATAATTATCATTTATATGAAAATTATTATCAAATATGATGCATACAATCTTGTCCTTCTAGGCATCCATGATGAAAAGGAAAGGGCATTACAAATGTCATCATATCTATATCTGATTTAAATATTTTACATATAGATTTCTCTATACACAAGTCTTCACGACATGTTTCGAGTCACCAAAACACCAAAGTGTAATTCCATCAAGATTAAGAATAACTCCTCATAGGAAACTAGTTCAAAATACCATTGTTTCACCCAGTAAACTAATCACTCTAAGAGTTTGTTACCATGATTATTGTATAACTTAGGTCAACTGTCAAATATTTCAAATTATTTTCATATATATATATATATATACATATATATTGTATTTCCTATGAACAATCATTATGATCATTAGAAAAATGTTTGGCCACATAAACATGTACTACGAAAATGGATAGAATACTCAACATATGAACAAAGATCTAGTCACATGATTCCATATATATGTTTTTATCACTTGGTCTTGATCCTCATCCATCACTCAACACCTTTTTTTATACTGGTTCTAGACAACCATCCATGGTCTCTCATTTCATATCAACCATACTTTCACCCGTTTCCCTATTTTGAGACCTAATAAATCTTAATTCTTCCTCTTCTAGGGTTTTGATGATCACATAGTCTATTGATCCATGTAGACTCAATTGGGTTATAAAATCCTGAAGTTGAGGATGTTATGATAACCATAATCAATGGTTAGATATGGTTGACTCATAAGAACATGCACAACAACCTAACCATATCTCCTTATAAACTCAGCAAATCTAGGCGATGATACCAAACTTTTTGATGAACCATCACCACAAGAGCGGCATTACTCAAGACCAACCGCTTAAAAGAACGATCATCATTATCCTCATAAACCTCATAGATATCATATGTTAAACTTTCATCCAATACCACTTATAATATTAACACAACTGTGTAATCTTCTAAAAAGTTTACCACAACCTATTAGATTTGTGTGCAACCAACAAGTCCTTGATAAACAATGTATCCACATACTTTTACATAATAATATCTCATCAAATTGCATGTTATTTTGACATTATGTAAGGGAAATTACCAACATGCATGTAAAACCTTACAACTTTTATAAACTCCAGAGGCCATGTACATATGTCAAAATCTCAATCTGGGAAACACATATATAAAACTTGCCTGTTCAGACCATAGTGTATAGGGACAATGCTCTACCACTACACCTGTATGCTTTACCTACATGATCCCTTCACACAAACATCACATACCTCCTTATACAATGCCACATGCCTCCTTGTTGATCTTCTTCCCGACTGTCAGGAAAGCTTTTCCAGTCACCTAAAAGATGTAGAAAAACCATAGGGTGAGATCCCAACTTCCAGGAATGGAATATAATGTCTTAGACAT
The DNA here is from genome assembly GCA_963693085.1 of Alisma plantago-aquatica. NCBI lineage: Eukaryota > Viridiplantae > Streptophyta > Magnoliopsida > Alismatales > Alismataceae > Alisma > Alisma plantago-aquatica. The sequence goes on along the minus strand of OY856410.1, from coordinate 139,016,626 downwards.
CTATAGATTCCTAAATTTTTAACATGAAATGAGAGAAATAATAATTTAAATATGGGAATTGCCATTTTACTTGAAGGTAGACACTTCACACAAAATACCTGACTCCTCATGGAACTTGTACGAGTAGTTAGATGGATATATATGTACTCAACTATAAAGTAAGTAAACATCACATCAAGGGTACATTGATATTTAGTTTCAATTAAACCTAAACAAATATGACACTCATTACAATTTATCAGTTCCCTAAGAAGGTTGAGGCATACTACTCAAAATGCTAGCTAGAGGCTACTAACCCACTCTAGCAATTAGTACAAGATCAAAGGATATCTGGATTTCCTAGCCACTAAACTTCAGGTTAAAGAGTGGTAACTAAAAGTTCGAGATCCCACTGGGTGAGTCCACCATGGACATTATTTTCTAATAAGTGATTCGCTAACACATGCACTCCCTGGGTAAATGGGTCACGACACCAAACTTCATGTAACAACCCTTCATATTATAACCCAGTTTTCCATCAAATCACATATGCCATTCCATTATGAGTCCCAAATATGGCTTAAAGACAATAGGGTATAATGACCCAAAGTCTCCCCATATATTCACTAATATACAACTCTGAGCATCTTCTCACAATCTTAAATTGCTACATGATTAACTCATTCACTACTTCCCCTAATGACCCAAGATCATAAATTTACAAACTTAGGGCTCTATAGGATTACATTTCTCTTAACTATTTATATTTATCAACCTATAGATGTCATAAGAAAGCTATAAATGAGACTATTAACAAAAGGTAACAAAAAAGTTACTATCAACTTAAGAAGATATAAAATGATTAGTTATCAAAATTAATCTTGCAAGGTGGAGTTCATAGTCACACCTCTATTTATACCAAGGCCCAACTCAAAATCACATAGTAATGAAGGTTACAACATCCTTCTAAAATCAAAACCCTTCAAGGAATCCATGTCAAATGATCACCGAGTACCTCTCTACTAGGCACTCATGGCAACACATTATAATAGGTAAATTAGACAATAACATCATTTCACATGGAACACTTTGCATGAAGTTTCAACATTATAATAGAACGGGAAATGTCTTAAAACATTCATAACAAATTTCCTCTTAACAAGGATAGCATATTATATACATACTACTATCAAGTAGAGATCATTGTTCCATAGAAGTGTGATTTTTCTAACTCATTCTATCATCATGATAAGAAATTACTCCAAGAGATACTGAACAACTTATTTTCACTATCAAGTAACTACTTGAAAAATATTTATAGCATGCATGTCATATTCCCATCACACTAGACTAAAGCAAATCAAATCTATCATATTTTAAACTTTTAGGGATCATTACAACATAATATCAACTTACATGTACATAGTATGCAATAAATGAATCAAAATTATATTAATCTCTTGATAATATTGGAAACAAGTCTACTTCTGAGGAATGATAATGAATCCCCAAGATTTGAGATGAACTCTGGTACCTATGACAAACTCTCCAAGCTCCTCTTCCAACATGCTCTGAAACTGCTGACCCACGATCTCAAAGCAAATAGAGCAAAGTTCAAGAAGGGAAAATAGGGTGTCAACTTAACAATCAAAACCCTAGAGAAAAACCTCACATAAAACATTGATGGAATTAAAATGGTGATAGATCATCAACAGTATAAAGTATAAAGGTACCACTTATACAAATCTAAGCTTGGAAGACAACAAGATGCTCATCGATCACCAGAAGAGAAGAGAGCGAAGGCAAAATGATGAATTTAAATACATATGAAAGCATGATTCTCATAGGTAGAAGTCAACCAATGACATCCGTCTCTACTACAACACCTTGGGGTTCAACTCACACAAGTGAGGTGACAAGGAAGGACATGGGGGTTATATATATAGTCCCAGTTGAGAGATAAAAGGTGGTCAAAGTTGTCCATCTATTGGTCAAAGCACGCGAGCCACCATTGGTCTATCGTCCCATCAATAGATGAGCATGACACTCTATCGGGATGGGATATCACAAGATCATTGGAAAAATTCCCCTGTATGCCATTGGTAGATGAGAGAAAAGATCCCATCACGGTTGTCGTTGGTATGTTCTCTTGGGGGAAACCATTAGATGACACTCACTAAGGTTATCAATGGTAAAACACATCAATAGAACTACTAGAAATCATCACATGATTTACATTAGTTCTCAAGCAATGTAATCTTATTGTCGATCCATCTAGCTTCTTCATCGTTAGTCAAGTTACAAAAACACAGAAGGTCACTAGATTGACTATTTTATCAGTCATTTATCATCAGAAAAGAAGCACAACCCCATCATCCTCAACTAATGAAATTCCAAACATACCTCTATTGGCGAAAAAATAGAGGAACCTTGTCAAGCCTCAAATGAATAAGAACCAGGCACACTTCCATCAATCCTCTACAGATGGAAATCCATACAACTTCCATTGGTACTCCAGTTGAGGGAAAGATAAGGCTTGATTGGATTATCGAAGTGCATCAAACAAGTCAAAGCAAGGGAGAGAAGAGGTAAAACAAACATATTATGCGTAAACCTCAAAGAAACTCTCAAACTTGGGTAATTTGCACATAGATCCTCAAATAGGAAGCTAACAGTCAAAACACTAAAACATACATAATCAAGCATCTAGACATGTGGTTAAGATTGAAAAATAGGATCAATACACTAAGAAAGGTCAGGGGTCTTACAACTAACATGTAGAACAACTATTAAATTTATTTCACATGTACAAAGTTAGATTATATCAATGTACTTTAATTTACAGTATAAATGACTAGGGATTGGTTGTGATATCAAACTATATTAGAAATTTCTAGTGTCATCTAGTATCATGATTTAGGATTAATCATTAGAATTTCACAACAAGAATTGTGACAGTTTGATGCAATAAAATACTGATATTTTTTTTATAAAAAAGAAATTATTCAAAATTAAGACATAGCTAATAAAGATCATATTGGTAGTAAATAAAAAATTACTGGCGTCATATAATTTCATTACAAATTCACTTCTACTTAGGGAAGCTAGTGTTAAAAAAATGTGTAAGTGTGGAAAACAAGACCGAGGCTAATGAGATGTGTTATTAGATGAAACCACACTCCTATATACAGGAGAGGGGAACACTTATGAGGAAACAAACTCAAACCATAATGGGACAAGTATGCTTGTGCCCATATAGATAATAAAGTAATAACTCTAACACTTTCCCCAAGATGGAGCAAGGATGGAACACACGTTCAGCTTGCCAATATAGAAAAAGAAAACAATAGTCCATATAGAAAATAATCTTTCCTAGCAAGAAATAATCTCTCCTTGAATCTTATAGTACAACAATTGAAGCACTCTAAAAATATGAGGTGTGATTCAACTAGTTTCCACTTGCCTCTTCTTATAAAAGCAATTCGAAGGAAAATCCTTCTTTAGATATCCCAATCTACTATAGACTAAACAACCACTAGAGTCATATATCCAACAACATCACTTATATATATGTAAGAATGTGGGACAATATTCTATGTCTACAACTACCACATGATCCATAATCTAACCACCATATTGAAAATGGCCCTTATCGTCATATCTTTTTTGATCTACAACCATTGGCTCAACTCATCAAGAATGAACAATTAAACTCTATTCACCTTGAACTAGATGACACCAACCACTCCACCACCTTCCTTAGTTATTGATTTTAAGTTCCCAAAAAACCGACATCACTCTCTCTACCCTTATATGTTACTCAAGAAAAAAAATAAAATTTCCAACTTGACTCAAGACAAAAAAATCCCGTTCTACTCTATATTTTCCAGATATCCTCAAACTATCAAATCTTATCCACATATATATATCTAGAAATTGGGGACAAAACACAAAATACATAAAGTTTGATCCTCATACTCACTAATTAATATTTTTTGTTTCTTGATATTCTTAAAATATTTTATATACTGTCCAATGTATACCATTGGAAAGAAATGTGTCTCAAAACATGTCTTAAAGTCTTCCTATGTTAACTTATCACATGGTCTCGTGTTCCTCTATATATCTCACAATGATTCTAAGTTCCTTCCCAGAGGTGTAGAACATGCATATGTTATCCTCTTTTGTTATCTTCAATATTGCAAAGAGTTTTCTCTAACTATGTCATCCATATGTTAGATTGTGTTGGATTTGCATTGCTTCAAAAGTTGTTAGATCCAAGCATTTTGGTAACATCAAATTTAATGTACTTTAATTATCCTTTCATGAAATTTTTTATTAGAAATGAAGTTTAAATGTTTAGTTTTACTCATTTTAACTTCAATTCACCTAAGGATAGGTTCTAAATTAGTTTTGTTGATATTTGAAGGCCTTGGATGCAAATTTAGTGAAATTAATGAAGTATGATTAGTTTTTCAAAAGACTTTGTTCAAATAGTTGACTAATTGATTGACAGGATAAGTCTTCACCCAAAGGGTCGACAAAAGACTACCAACTCAAGACTGACAAACTCATTGAGCACCAACTTATCGAATTATAGAACCTCGATAGCCATATGTCGATTAATGAATGTTGAGCAAAGTACAAATCTCACACCTGTCAAGGAGACACTGACAGTCCCCCTCATCGACACCAATGGATTCATGTCGATCAAAATCTGTCAAGCCCATTCCTCAATCCTATTGAAGGAAGGATCCTCAATATTTCCATCGATCATCCTAACTATAGGCGACAATCAACAACACTATCGACATCTCTCAAAGACCAGAAGACTCCTGTCGAGGAGTCTTCTCAACAACACTAATTGACACCCTTGTTGACATCATCGCACCGATATACTCTCAGCAAAGAACGACTCTGTCGGTGCCAAGAAGAGTTTGATGTCTCTGTCGATCGAAAAAAAACCTGTCAAAGGAATTCCCTGTCGACATAGCTGTCGATATTTGCACTGATTCTACATGGACGAGTTTCCTCAACACGCCTCTACTAAAAGACTATAAATAGACTCCTAGGGAATCACTTCAAAGGATCTTGGATCCTTGGATTCAAAAGGCTAAGAGACTGCCACCAAGTCCCCCAAGTTCCCAAGCCGAAGGATGAGAGCTGTCGACCTGTCTAGAACTATCGATTTTACTGTCGACCTTGCTCCCATGTGGCTCCATTCCACCATCATTAGTGAACCAAAGGACCTTCTTGATTTAAGCCAAGATTAGGCGGAAGAGGAAGTTGTCAACCTTGCTTTTGATAGTTGTAAGATCAACTGAGAGGTTGGTAGATCAATCATTCGATCTATGCTTATATCGAACCCCTTCCTTTCCTTTCTTTGTCATGACTTTTTCTAGTTGTACTATATTCGTTTCTTTATCCAGTGTGGCTAAACTCCATAACTTGAATTGGGAGTAGCTGTCAGGCCCTCCAACCATGTAATTGTTCATCTTTATATTTTATGGCATATCTTCTTCAAAGTTTTGTTCTTATACTCTTATTTTACTGTGTTGATTGATGATTAGTTACCCTTTTATGATGTTTGATATGAATATTGTTTGAGAGAATGAATTCAATAGATCTGGAGTATAGGATAGTAACGATACATAGAGTGAGGGCTATAATGAAAAGTCATACGATTTTTCCTTGATCTTTTAGTTATTACCTCAAGAGAGATAACCTCGTTAGATAGAAATCTGTCCAGATATGAGAGAAGGAAGGAGAAGATGATTGTCTATGGCCGTTTGCAAAATGAGTAGAGAATATATATAAAATAGGAGTGAAGGTTTTATATGGTTGTGGTTGGCTTTATTAGTCAAACCACATCCAAGTTTCCTCTTTTATCATTTCACATTTTTTGTTTCTTCTTTGATCTTTCATAACTTAGATTTATTGCTTAATTAGATTAACTCATTCCTTAATTAGAAAAACATCAAATTACTCTTTTGGTTAGACTAGACTAAGCTAAGGTTTCATGTTTTTATTATGTTATTCCCCTTATCCCTGTGTTCGACCCCACATTGCTGTAATAGACTCCACATTGAGTTGTAGACATCTCTTCTAGTCGGGTATAAAATTAAAGTCTGATATCTTTGACTGAACAATCATGTTTACACTTTTAACCCACGAAAAAGAGCGATCAACTTTTAGTGCCGTTGTCGAGGAAAAGGCAATAGATAATGTTTAAGAACTTATGGTCTACTTAGAACTAGTTATGGCTTCTAAACTTCAACGTTTATTAGCATTCTTTTAAAAATTATCTATTTTCTAGAATAGTTCTTACGTTTCCAGCATCAGACTCTAATTTGTTCACTATTTTTCTTATGGGTAACTAAAAATTTCTAGTCCCCCCTAGAGTTCCCTATTGAATTTCCAGAGGCAGATATCTTCCTCTTTGAACCAATGGTAGACCGCAAGCCACCAGCTGATATTGAGAATAATCCCTCTCTTTGTTCTCAGTCACTGGGAACATCAATGACAACATGGACCCTATTGTCTTCCCTTGCATACTGGTGGCTAACTTCAAGTTAAAGCTTGGGTTCATCACCATGATTCAAAATCAGATGATCAGAGGGAATTTTGTGTAGGAAAACCCTTACCATCATATTGACACCTTCAAAAATTTATTTGACACCTTAAAGATGAATAAGGTTCCTCAATAAGTTATTTATATGAAGGGTTTTCACTTATCTCTCAAGAACAAAGCCCTGTAATGGTATCTATATCAAAAGGGGGTTATGTCTTGGCAACAACTATCTGAAGCCTTATTAAATACATTCTATCATGTAGAAAAAACTATCAGATGCAAGCAAAAGATTATCAAATTCTGGCAGAAACCTTAAGAAAGTCTATATGACACATGGGAAAGATATCTTAGGGACTGTCCACACCATGGGTACGATAAAGGTTTTGTTGTCACCACCTTTTATTAAAGTCTTAACTTGACAGAGAGAACCTCTTTAAGTGCTAAAGCTGACAATGACTTCATGAAGCATGATGCAGAAACTACAAAAGAAATCATCAACAACACGACCCAACTCCAAGCTGGAAGAGACTATGAAAGAAACTCAACAACCAATGTGTCTGATACGAGTGGTAGTTCTATCGACTCAAGATTACTGGAAAATCTCAACAACAAATTAGGCAAGATGGCTACGGACGTTCAGAATCTGAAGGAGGCCAATTCAAAGCACTTTATAGAAGCAACCTTAAAATGTGTCACTTGTGGAGAAGGTGGTCACGGTATCAACCACTGTATTTATACTCACAAAGTAGAAGACACTCAAATAGAGAATATGTCTTATGTCAATTACAAATGTCCCAATCATCTATGATTCTCCTATGGGAATACCTCAATGACAGAAAATTCACTTCAATTAAATCAATCAACCCAATCCATGGGTAGGGGGCAAGGCTAAGCTGTGAGGAGAGGAACGCCACCTGGATTTCAGAAAAATAGACCTCAGCCTCAAGGAAACTTCAATGGACAAAGAGGAAATTTGTTTCAACAACACCAGAAATCCATATCTAATCTAGAATCCTTAACTAAAAGGTTAGGGGACTATGTGGTGAGAAACAACAACATCCTTGCAAATATGTAGACACAAATGTGCAATGTGAACACCCAAATTAGTGATCTACAATCTCACAATCGTATGATCAATAAGTAGTTAGCATCTATAGAAGCCTCAATCGGATGCCCAACAGGTTAGTTCCATTTAAGCACTGAACAAAATCTGAAGAATGAAACTGCAAAGATGGCCACACTGCATTCTAGAGATACATCCCCTAAACCACAACAAGAAGTGATCATTGAAGAAGAAGCCACCAAGGAAGAAGTTCCCATGACCAAGAAGTCATGAGGGGAAACAAATTCCATACCTTCATTGAGAACACCTAATGTTCTGTCTGGTGCACCCTTCCCTCATCGTTTCATTAAAGCACAACTAGAAAAGAGATACTCCAAGTTCCTAGATATTATTAAGAAGATCCATCATGATATTCCTCTTCTTGACGTCTGATGCGATGATTTTGAGTCGCATTTATAGACCTGTTTGATATGTGTTTTATGCTTTTATTAGTCATTTTTATGGTTAATGTTGCATAATTCATCCACTTTGGTCTTTGCTATTATTTTATGTCAAATCCCCTTTATTTATTGTTTTGAGCATTAATTGTCAAAATATTATTATTTGTGTGAATTTATGTAGTCTCGTCTTTGAATTCCAGAGTAAACTAGTATCTGCTTCCGTCCATACCATCGACGGAAGTCGATACCATCGACCGGGCCACAGGTTGCCAGCCGCGAGTATCAGCAAAGAGTCGATACTATCAACAGGGATGTCGATGGTATCGAGCTACCATCAGGTTGCTGGCGAGAAAGGAGTCGATAGTATCGACACCAAGTCGATACTATCGACGCACGGAGGCTACATCGACACTTAAAGCTAAAACCGATGCCTATGCATGTCGATACCATCGACCCGAGTCGATGGTATCGAGTCGGTATTGGTCGCGATAGAAGAAAAGGAAAGAAAGCCAGCCGATCTGTGCATGGTTGATACCATCGACTCGCGTCGATGGTATCGACACCGTAAGATAATTGTTTGCTTTGGAATGATCTTAATCTGACGGTCGTGGTTAATTAGCAACCTAATGAGGGAGATATACCGAATGACGGCGCCCCCAGCCAGAGGATCACATCATTAGTTGTTGCACACATCCCAGAGAGCAAAGAAGAAAAGAACGGAGCATGAGAGCACATCCCAGCTGATCCGGACACTAAAGAAGATGAATTCCACCATCGAAAGGCGGCAGAACGCGGATTCCACGCCAAGGATCGACTGGATCTTCTCCGTTCAGGGGTTTCACCACTCAATTTCGTTTTTCTCATGTTTCCCCTTTTCTCTACCATGCTTTGTCTTGAGATGAACATGCGGGGCTAATTCCCTTTATCTTTAGGACCGAGAGTAGCCCGGGGATTCATTGTATGACGATTTTATAATAGTAATTCATATCTTATCTCTTAAATCCGTGGTATAGTTTCATGTTCTCAATATATTGTTATGCTTGATCACCATAATAATAACTTAATGCCCTTAATCAATTTGAAAGAAGGATTAACGGCTGAAAAGAGACAAAATTTACATTAATTGACAAATCCCTTAAACAAGGCGGTGTAAGATTAATGGTGGATACCGAGAGGTCATTTATAATGCACCTAGTTTAGGGTATAGGTTACTGCGATGGTGGAACCGACCTAGACTTAGGTAGTGAATTGCACCACGATAGTGGGCAATTATGTTTTCAGGCCACTACCCAGATAGAGAGATAAAATTGAGGCATTATATAAAATATAATACAATGGAAACTCACGGTGAAATCGCAATCCTAAAGATATCCTTTTGAATTGATTAAACCAACATTTAATCGATTGCTTCTTTTGTTTTGTTTTTATTTTTCTTTTATTTTTAACAACAACTCTCAACTTGTTAATCAGCTTAGCTGATCGCGAGTAGTTAGTAGGAGTCCCCGACGATTGTACATATCCCTGAGTTCGACTCGGGCCTCACAAAGGCCTGTACTACTCGACGCGTTCACTTGCGTTTATACGCACGGTAAAATTGCGTCAAGTTTTTGGCGCCGTTGTCGGGGATACGACAATTTGTTGGCACTTCGAGTGCGATGAGCGGCCACTCTAGGCCACATTTTTATTTTTTTTATCATTCCAAAAATTCATAATCTACTTTCTAAATATTTGCAATCGTCAAGCACTGTACTAAATTTAATCTTTCTATTTTCAGGTATTGTGCATGGTGTAGACATGTAGTACTGACTACACGCGACACACACCTAAGGTTCTACTGACGGGACCTGAAGACGAGGACAGGTATAATCAAGATCATCTAGAGGATATAGATTCTGAACCTGAACAAGACGAGATGGACGAGCCACAAACAATATGGGAGAAGATCAAAGCTTCTTCCTCGTCCGCTTCAAAGGGGCCTATAAAGAAGCAGGGGCTTAACATTCCAACATACAAGATTGATCCTGCATTGATCAATTTGGTTAAGTCAAACACATTTCATGGGCTTAAGAATGAAGACCTAGTTACGCATATCAGCCAATTTGTGGAAAATTGCGACATGGTCAAGATTGAAAAATTCCCGCTGGATTTACTCTATTTAAAATTGTTCCCGAGTTCTCTGGAAGGAGCTGCACGAGAGTGGTTGCACAATCTCGACGATGAATATGTGGAATCGTGGGACCATATGGTCGAGGTTTTCTTCGAGAGGTTCTTTCCGCCCGAGAAGACCAACGATTTGATCAGAAAGATTCATAATTTCACCCAGAAGGCAGGTGAGACCTACTCGGAGACGTGGGAACGTTTTCAGATTATGTTAAGGAGGTGCCCGCACCATGGTTTAGATAAGGAGACACAGGTCAAGATATTCTATTTTTCTCTCTCCGAGCATGATAGAAGTAACCTCGACTCAGCAGGTTCAGGGTTCTTTCTAAACAACACAGACACAAGGTGCTGGGAGATTCTGAAAAATATGGCAAGAAAATAGTCTTGGGGCGAAAGGGATGCACCAGAACAAGTCAAAGCTGTAGGTGAGTCCAGGGCCATCAAGGAGCTGAATGACAAGCTAGATCTTCTAGCTTAGAAATTGCTTGCCAAGGAAGATGCATCATTTGATGAGGAAGCCCAAGTCAAATTCATGCAACAACAGGGCTATAGAAGCAATGATTATGCTTGGAGGAGGGACAAGAAGTTCTCATGGAAGGACCCAAATAACTTCCTACAAGATCCGGATGCAAAGCCACAACCTAGAGCTGAAGATAAAAGCACCAAGTTGCTTAGTTAAATGGTGCAGCAGAATCAAGAGATGACGGGTATGTTCAGTAAGCAGCTGCAATCCCAGGGAGATATTTTGACCAAGTTTGGACAAACACTGCAAATCCATGGAGCATAGATGCGGGCATTGGAAACCACCGTGACCCAGATTTAAAATGAAGTGGCGGCCATCAAGCACGCCAATCAGCAGAAATAGGCCGGGAACGCAGATATGGTCCAAGCACATCATCAAGTTAAATACATGTCTGTGATCAATGAGGAAGAACCCAAGGAAGCAGAGACAAAGGGTCAAAGCAAAATGAGGTTTGATACGGAGGCGACACCGGCAATACCGTATCCTCACACTTATTATGGATTGCCGGGCGGAAACACTCTTTTTAGGAAATCCTACCAAGAGCCCATGATGGTTGCGTCCCCACCTAGGAAAGAAGAGCAAGAGAAGGTCGTTTGTCAAGGTGTGGATACATCTATTGTGAGAGAGGAGCCACAGCAAGTTATACATTTTGATGATGTTCCGACAAAGTCCATGCCAGAGGGAGTCATTGAAGCAAGCTTAGGGGATCTGGCCCCAAAAAGTTCATATGTACTACCTCATAAGCGTGTCAATGCGATAGTTTTGTCAAGTCTGGACATACCAAAGCCGAAGAAGGAGCACAGGCATTATAGAAAATTCTTGGAGATATTCAGAAAGCTGCATATCAACATTCCGTTGGTAGAAATGATTGAGAAGGTTCCCGCCTATGGGAGATTTATTAAAGAAATAATCAACAAAAAGAGGCGGATCAAAGATACTGATGTATGCCAGATGAATGAAATGGTGAGCTCAATCATCTATGGGAGCTTACCACAGAAGAAGAAGGATCTGGGGAGTTTTTTTATTCCATGTTCAATAGGTGATCGACACTTCCCACGAGCTCAGTGTGATTCGGGAGCGAGCATAAATCTCATGCCGCTATCCAAATTTAAAAAGCTTGGGTTACAGGACATGAAGAAGTCAACGACAACCATAGAATTGGAAGATGGATCTATTGTGAGGCCACATGGAGTTTGCGAGAATGTACTTGTCAAGGTGGACATATTCATTTTTCCAGTAGACTTTGTAATCATGGATATGCCGCAACTTAAGAGTTGCGAGATGCTACTAGGTAGGCCATTTCAAGCAACGGCCGATGTAGTAACTGCAATTGGGAGAGGTACGCTCACATTGGGAATCAGTCAAGATCACGTGGAGTTCAAGTTGCCGCACGATCCTTTGAGTACCTTCTCCAAGGTACCGAGTTGATAAAAAGCTTCAAGTCGTCTAGCATAAGACATTAAATAAGGGCGCTTGTTGGGAGGCAACCCAACCATTGGTACCTTAGATTAGTTCATTTACATTCGTAGTTTAATTTGTTTTTACTTAGTTTTTGTGTAAAAAAAAGATACCGTGATCATTTCTGTAATGTGCAGGTCTGAGGCAGAGTCGATACCATCGACCCTTGTGTCGATGGTATCGACCGTGGTACAGGTTGGCGGCTACCAAAATCGCACTGCGTCGATACTATCGACGACCTTGTCGATGGTATCGACCCACCAACAGGTTGCTCGCCAAGACAAGGTCGATGGTATCGACATGCCAGACGATACCATCAAGATCTCTGGAGATTTTCAGAAGAAATCGACTCAGTGAAGTCGATACCATCGACGGGCCTATCGATGGTATCGACACTTTCTCACACAGCAGGCGGCGGCCGGGTCTCGCGAGGATTTGCCCTAATCAGAGAGTCGATACTATCGACTCACGTCGATGGTATCGACCATCCACGTCACTGATCCGTGCGAACAAATCAACGACAATCGTGGCATTAAGACGGTCGATCTGGGTGCAACATCTATACCATCGATCCACGTCGATGGTATCAACATGTCAGCGATCCGGGTTTCAAGATCCAGCCATCGACGACCATCGATAGCAGTGAGGGGGCAGATAGCATCGATAAGTGTCGATACCATCGACTCGCGTCGATGGTATCGACGGGTCAATAGTGGCGCCGAAAACATCTATTTAAGAGGAGGATTGATGTCAGATGACATCACACCTTCAGTGCAATCTTCCTCTACTTGTGCCGAGCGAGTTCCAGAGCCGTCCAAGCCCGACTACGAGCAGCATCGAGCGAAGGTCTTCATCGAGCAGAGATTCGATTCTCCAATCTTCACCGAGCTCTTTCTCTATTCCTCTTTCTCTCGCAAAAATGGTGCATGGAGCCGATGCGTCATCTTCACGTGTGAACCCGGCAGATATCCCGGAGTTTGTGCCACCTCCTCCCGCGTTGGTTTCACAGCCGCGGATGATTCATCCATCCACGGAGGTGAAGAAGATCTACGAGGAGATCTTAAAGAGGAAGATAGAGCAAACCCGTTATGTCGAACGGAACATGATCCGCGACTTGGGGTTCCAGGCCAACTTGGCCTACGTTATGAAAGGACAGGCGCGCCACACAACCCGAAAACCCGACGAGCTAGAATTCCATGCAGATGGGTAGCCATGCTTCGGCGAGTGGCCTACGTACAAGGAGTTGGTGGTAGAGTTCATGGCGTCACTGGACGTCTGCGTCGTGCCCAACGAAGTTGTTTCCACCGACCGTGAGTGGATAAAGGGTTGGGTGTCGTTCCGGCTGTTCAACATCGACTACACCATCACACTCCGGCAGTTCAATGCGATTTTCAATTGGCATCATTCGCTAAACGACTACCGGCGGCCGGACAACCGCACCGACTACGATGCGATCTTCGCCGAGCTGGTTACGGTGCCGCCGTGGAAGTCCGTTAGCTACCATAATGCTGCGGTAGCTGATTTCGAGCACCCTTTCATTCGAATACTGCACCAGATGCTCTGTTCGACGCTGTTTGCTAGGGGTGATCTATCCCTTAGCAAATTCCAAGAGCCGTATCTTTTCTTCTTGTATAAGCTCCTGAAGCGTCAAGAGTGCAATTGGGGTGCCTTCTTTCTGCAGAGAGTATTGGCGGTGAAGAGGAGTACAAGGAAAGCGCCGATTAATTTTGGTGGGCTCATCACCAAGCTGGCTTCATACCTCGGCTTGAATTTACAGTCGCTCACTCCTCTATCTACTAGGAGCAAGGTGAACTTGCAACATTTGCACCAGTCCAATCTCCTACTTCTTTGAGATGGTTTGGCGTATGCGCATTGCCACGTCAACCACGCCTATCAAGAGTGCTTGTTGCCTGATCCGGTCTTCGACATCGAAGGGGCACAACACTTCCGGTGGCCAATCATAGCCATCGCCGACTCCGATGAAGAAGGCGGCAACGACGGTGGCAACGACGGAAATGACAACGAGGCTGAGGAGGAAGAGGAGACATTTACACCTCTTCGAGCACGAGTGGCACCACGGAAGCGTCCTCGGATGCATCCAGGTGCATCTTCATCATCACAGCCTACGCCGCCACCACCACCGCCCTCGCAGCCAAGCGAGGATGCCTATTCTATGCAGGGTATGTATGCTATGCTGCAAAATATACAGCAGACGCAGCAGCATCATACTGAGACTTATGCCGGTATTCATGACACTACGAACTGGCTTCTGGACAATCAGTGCGCTATCTTTGAAAATGAGCGTCTCATCCTCGAAAATCAACAATTCATGCATGATCGGATGAACAGGATGGAGATGCAACATCAGCCGTTTTATGATCATTACTGGAGCCAAAACTATTTCGGGGGGTATCCACAGCCTCCACCCATGCCCCAGTATGATCCTTCTTTTCAGGGACAGTACCCATCATGGGACCCCACGACGCCGCAATACCTGCCTCCACCACCACAGGAGTGATCCGGTATCACTGTTCCAATCTTTAAGTTTGTTTTTGACTATGAGGCCATAGTCGAATTCAAGCTTAGGGGGGTAGTTGGAACAGCTTTATCTTTATTATTTTTAGTTTTTAACTTTATTGTTTTTGTTCTTGTTATTTGTTTCTTGCAATTTTAGTTTTTGTAGGATCCACATGCTATCTAGTGTAATTGTGGATGTCATAAAGTTTGTGTCATCTCATTAATTGTGCATGGAAAAATCCAGGGAAATTTAAAAATTTTTGTGTGTTTGGAAAGCCTGTCTTGTTTAACCTTGGGCACATATCCTACGAAAATGATTGGTTTTGTCAACTTTAAAAAAAAATTTCACAACTATACTCCTAATGATTCATGAAAGTGGACGAAAATGGTTGTTTGAGCCTAAACTGACCAAATGGTAATGAGACTCTAATTGGATGTAAGAGAGAGAAACCTCTTAACTACTACACAGGTCAGTAAGGAGGGACATATAATATCTTTCTAAGGTTCAGTCATCTAGTCTTGTGATCTTTCCACCTCTTTACTTTTCACAATCCACCACAAGAATTGGAAGTACTTTACAGTTTTAACTTCTTTGACAACATTGCATATAGATAGGTCATGCATTGAATTTATTTGCATATGTTTGCATCTAAAAAAAAGAGTATAATAGTGATACATGCATATTACCCTTAGGTGCATGCCATGTAGATTGCATTCATAATTTTCATGCATAAAGTATATCATGTATCTCAATTTTTCTCTAATGGTGAATTAAATTGTTCCATACCTTCTAAATAGTGCAAATTTCTGAGTATGAAGAAAAATAAGCCCAATAAAATATTCATTATCAATTATGGATATAAGGGTTGGAAAAAAAAGAAAAAAAAGAGACAAATCTGAAAAATCTGCATAATGAAAAAAAAGAAAGAAAAGAGTTATGTCGAAGCAACAAGAATAAGAAGGAGAAAGGAACATAATATCACCTGCAATTCAAGATAATTGAGTACATGATGTATCTTAATTAGATGTCCATCTTGTTTTGAGATGGATGGTTAGTGCATGCATCATTCCACCCAATTTTAGGCATTAGGGCGTTTTTCATGTGCATTTGCATCATTTAGGACATTTTTGTTTTATGCATGTTGAAACTGTATAATACTTCCACTTTCTTCCATGAACCACCCATCTTCATCCACCCGTTGCTCGGATTGGTAGGCCACCGTGAATTTCTCCTCACTAAGGTATATCAGGATAACTGCTTCCATGTAGATGGTAGTTAGGGCGAGCAACGTAGTATATGAGATCACAAGATGCACCAAGTCTGAACCGGCGAGTTTTATTATGTTAACTACCTTATGTGACAGTGTTCAGTAGTTTTGAGGTCAATTTCTTTTATGGATGATTACTGTCGCCTTTAGGGTAATTATCATTCTGTGGTGAGCGAGGGCCGGTATGTGAATGTACGGTGGGAGTCATATGGGATGTTGGTTGTGGTGTGTTGTTCTTCAGTTGACATGAGCAATTCTATTCTAAGGATTAGTTGCCCGAGGGCGAGCAACGTTTAAGCTTAGGGGAGTTTGATGCGATGATTTTGAGTCACATTTATAGACTTGTTTGATATGTGTTTTATGCTTTTATTAGTCATTTTTATGGTTAATGTTGCATAATTCATCCACTTTGGTCTTTGCTATTATTTTATGTCAAATCCCCTTTATTTATCGTTTTGAGCATTAATTGTCAAAATATTATTATTTGTGTGAATTTATGTGGTCTCATGTTTGAATTCCAGAGAAAACAAGTATCTGCTTCCGTCGATACCATCGAAGGAAGTCGATACCATCGACCGGGCCACAGGTTGCCAGCCGCGAGTATCAACAAAGAGTCGATACTATCGACAGGGATGTCGATGGTATCGAGCTACCATCAGGTTGCTGGCGAGAAAGGAGTCGATAGTATCGACACCAAGTCGATACCATCGACGCACGGAGGCTACAAAGACACTTAAAGCTAAAATCGACGCCTATGCATGTCGATACCATCGACCCGAGTCGATGGTATCAAGTCGGTATTGGTCGCGATAGAAGAAAAGGAAAGAAAGACAGCCGATCCGTGCATGGTCGATACCATCAACTCACGTCGATGGTATCGACACCGTAAGATATGCATTTGCTTTGGAATGATATTAATCTGACGGCCATGGTTAATTAGCAACCTAATGAGGGAGATATACCGAATGACGGCACCCCCAGCCAGAGGATCACGTCATTAGTTGATGCACACATCCCAGAGAGCAAAGGAGAAAAGAACGGAGCACGAGAGCACGTCCCAGCCGATCCGGATGCTGAAGAAGACGAATTCCACCACCGAAAGGCGGCAGAACGCGGATTCCACGCCAAGGATCGATTGGATCTTCTCCGTTCAGGGGTTTCACCACTCAATTTCGTTTTTCTCATGTTTCCCCTTTTCTCTACCATGCTTTGTCTTGAGATGAACATGCGGGGCTAATTCCCTTTATCTTTAGGACCGGGAGTAGCCCGGGGATTCATTGTATGACGATTTTATAATAGTAATTCATATCTTATCTCTTAAATCTGTGGTATAGTTTCGTGTTCTCAATATATTGTTACGCTTGATCACCATAATAATATCTTAATGCCCTTAATCACTTTGAAAGAAGGATTAATGGCTGAAAAGAGACGGAATTTACATTAATTGACAAATCCCTTGAATAAGGCGGTGTAAGATTAATGGTGGATACCGAGAGGTCGTTTATAATGCACCTAGTTTAGGGTATAGGTTACTACGACGGTGGAACCGACCTAGACTTAGGTAGTGAATTGCACCACGACGGTGGGCAATTCTGTTTTCAAGCCACTACCCGGATAGAGAGATAAAATTTAGGCATTATATAAAATCTAATACAATGGAAACTCGCGGTGAAACCGCAATCCTAAAGATATCCTTTTGAATTGATTAAACCAACATTTAATCGATTGCTTCTTTTGTTTTGTTTTTATTTTTATTTTATTTTTAACATCAACTCTCAACTTATTAATCGGCTTAGCTGATCGCGAGTAGTTAGTAGGAGTCCCCGACGATTGCACGTATCCCTGAGTTCAACTCGGGCCTCACAAAGGCCTGTACTACTTGATGCGTTCACTTGCATTTATACGCACGGTAAAATTGCGTCAACGTCATAGATGTGATGCCGACATATGCCAAATTCTTGAAGGATATCATCACAAAGAAAGAAAGAGAGGAGAGGTAGAGACAATATGTCTCACAAGGATGACATCTGCCTTATGTCAATCCACCATGCCTATAAAGCAAAAAGACCCTGGAGCCTTCACTATACCTTTCCTTATTGGAGATAAGTCAACACGATATGGTCTTACAGACTTGGGAGCTAGCATAAGCCTCATGACCTATAGCTTAGCTACTATGTTGGATCTGAAAGACATCATCAAGTCCAACATGCGGATCTAGCTGGATGACAATTCCTATACCAAACCAGTTGGAGTCGTAGAGGATGTCCCAATAAGTATTGGAAATTTCTTTATTCCTTGTGATGTTATTAGAATGGATGTGGTAGAAGACACTACTTTCCAAATGATCTTTGGGCAACCTTTCCTTTCAACAATACGAGCTTTAATAGATGTAGTAGATGGATTGATCACCATACAAGTCTGAAATGAATCTATCAATTTCCACATTCTCAACCACATGAAAGGTCCTTCGCTAATGGAATCCAACTACTTTTCTGACTGTTGCAATCAACTTTTTGTAGAGAGTCAGGAGCACAATGCCATATTCGAACCTCTAATGAGGGCTTTGATAAATTCTACTTCCAAAATTGTAGACCCCGAGGTTGAAGAAATCTTGGCATATTTAGAGGTTGTAGAAGAAGAAGAATTTCAAGGGACCATTGAAATGACAAAATATTTTTCCCTTCAGTGTGAACTGAAAGATGCATCTGCCACAAGACCTCCACTAAAACTCAAACCTCTTCCTGAAGATATAAAATATGAATTTCTGTATGACGAGCAGTGGAATCCAGTGATAATCAATGCACAACTCTCTCTTGAACAAAAACAACTTCTTCTGTCTGAACTTAGGGCGAGGAAGAAAGCCCTTAGATACTACATTGATGATATCTAAGGCTTAAGTCCAACCATTTGTATGCACAAAATCAACCTCGAAGAAAGCGCAAAGTCACACGTGCAAGGGCAAAGGAAGCATAATGACAAAATGCAAAAAGTAGTACACAAGGAAGTCATCAAACTCATTGATGTGGGTATAATATATGTCATCATCCACAACAACTGGGTGAGCCCGATACATTTAGTACCAAAGAAATGAGGCATGACTGTAGTCAAAGATAGTGATAGAAAACAATTAGCCACCTGCACAGTAACTGAATGGTGTATATGCATGAATTACAGATTGCTAAATGCATTTATTCGCAAGGATCATTCCCTCCTCCCATTTAATGACCAAGTTTTGGAAAGACTTTCACACCACTCACATTTTTTCTATTTGGATGGGTACTTAGGATTCTATCAGGTACCTATTCATCTTGATGATCATGAGTCAACCATGTTTACACACACACACACACAGATATATATATATATATATATATATATATATATATATATATATATATATCTGTGTGTGTGTGTGTGTGTAATGTATACCTGTCATCTCATGCCTTTCGGTCTATGTAATGCACCAACAACGTTTCAGAGATGCATGTCTGCCATTTTTTCTGATCTAATAAAAGAAATTATGGAAGTCTTTATGAATGACTTCTCAGTCAATGGGACATCCTTTGATGATTATTTTAAGAATCTATCCCTTGTCCTCCAAAGGTGCAAAGAAAAACAACTAGTTCTCAATTGGGAGAAGTGCCATTTTATGGTACGAGAAGGAGTCATTTTAGGGAACAAAGTTTTTGAGGCAGGTAGAGAGGTAGATAAGAGCAAGATAGAGGCAATTTCTAAACTGCCTCCTCCTTCAACAATCTCCTATGTTTGCAGTTTCTTGGGACACACCGACTACTATCAATGGTTCATTAAAGATTTCTCCAAAATAGTAAAACCTCTCTCTAGATTGCTTGTAAAAGATAGACCACTCATCTTTGATGAAGATTGTCTGAAAGCTTTTCATACTCTAAAGGATGCCCTCATCACTACTACATCTGTCATGCAAGCTCCAGACTGAGATCTTCCCTTTGAGCTAATGTGCGACGCTAGTGACGATGCTGTTGGAGCATTTTTAGGACAAAAAAGGATAAGAAACATCATGTCATATACTACACTAGTAAAACTCTCGATGAAGCTCAAGTGAATTATATAACCATAAAAAAGAGATGTTGGATATTGTTTATTCTTTAGAAAATGTTAGGTTTATCACCTAGGAGGGAAAGTAATCATCTATACTGACCATGGTGCAATCTAGTATCTTATGCAAAAGAAAGATACTAAACCATACCTCCTTCGATGGGAACTCCTATTGTAAGAATTTGACCATGAAATCACTGACAAGAAGGGTTCCAACAATGTCGTGGTGTAATCATCTCTCTCAAATAAGGGTTGAAGAAAGCAATACACTTCCCATCAATGAGTCCTATAAAGATGAATCATTATTCCTTATTCGTTCTCTTAACCAAGTAACTCTATGGTATGCTGCTTTTTGCAATTATCTGGCATGTCAGCAGTTGCCTGCTGGGATGACTTACAATCAAAAGAAGAAATTCTTTTCTGACATCAAGAATCATTTTTGGGATGATCCTCTCCTTTTCAAAAACATGTGCAGATAATATGTATCATCACTGTGTGGATCATGACGAGGATCGTTAAATCTTAGATAGATGCCATGCGGACCCCTATGGAGGATGTCTGTGCTCCAAGAAGAGAACATTAAAATTCAAAATTTTGAATTTTATTGGCCAACTATATTTAAAGATGCGCATGCTTACACTAAATAATATGATGCATGTCAACGCACTATGACCATTAGCAAAAGGGATGAGATGCCAATGGCTGAATGGATAGAAGTTGAAATCTTTGATTTTTGGGGGATAGACTTTGTGGGATTTCCCCACCATCTCTTGACAACAAATGCATTTTCATGGAAGTAGACTACGTTTACAAATGGGTGGAAACCATACCTTACTCTAAAAAATGACTTAAAATAGTCATGCAGCTTTTCACAGAGATAATATTTCCCAAATTTGGCATCCCTAGAACAGTTATCAGCGATGGTTGTGACGTCTGTCTCCGAAAATGAGATCAACGAATGCGGAAGCGAATCATTAGCAGTGAAATTATTGAAAATCACTAAAAATTAAAAATTTTTGTAAAGAAATCCACGACTGTAAAACTCTTTCATACGGAAACAAGGTAAGTTATTTACAAGCTGATTCATCAGTACATATCTGTATTATCTCATCTCGAGAGTCATAACACTGACTGCCCTATTACACTGTACATGAGCAGTATACAAAATCTCGAGGAATTAAGCCAAAAATCTCAGATCTATATTAAACCATCTACCGACTCCTAGGACCTGAGAGTACAGAGACGACACATAGGACTCTCTATATACAAGACCTAATAGATAGTGACTCCACCTGTGAATCACTGCTGTCCTTGTTGTTGCTGTTGCTGCTCACCCACTGATGGGTTCCTCCTTCCTCGATGTCTACCTAAAAAGTTGAATCCCACGGGGGTGAGACAATTGAATATTGTCCCAGGGAGAGTTATAACTCTCCGCCAGAAACATTGTTATTGCTGATAATAGATTAACACTGAGCAGTAGGATTATAAATATTCAACAGCAGGTAAATCATTAAATAACAAAATAAAGCAGTATTCTTTAAGCAATCATTTCAGTTATAACTTGATTAAGTAGCAAGTCATTTATTTAATAAGGAATATGAAGAACATGTATACCCTTTATCTTTCTAAGATATAATAAATAATGTATCAATAATCATTATTTCTCATAGTTCAACCCTAAGAAAATATGCTACACGAATGATTACACTTTACAAACAACTTATGCCCTGAGGAGATGAGGTATACCGCTCATACTCCAACTGACCATTGTGAAATTGAAATCGGTACCATATATAGGTCATCAGAAGAGTCGAATTTCAATGACCTCATCATCCTCAGTCAGTGTGAGGAAAAACATGCAGGACATCTCGTGTCTCTGTTAAAATAGCTTTCCAGGGTATCCTGGAAACTTTTCTATTAGAGTTATAGTGGCATTCTGTACTCTCTTCGCAATCAAGGGATTTCTTGTTTATCTCACATCGATTCATCATTAACAACATCATCAGGAGATTAGTGATACATCATCCCGGTATATACATATAATGAAGGATTGAGAGATTAAATGTTTATCTCACATCAATTCCTCCATTAGGATGTAAGGATATTTGCATCCATAACTCCTACATACTCAAAAGTATGCTCTCTAGGAGTTCCCTTAGGAAAACCTGTTTCACCATCATCCAACTTCTGACGATGATGGATCTATGGTCAGGGCTCTACATGATATCATTTCACTTGATTATTTAAGTACATTGCAACATTCTTTTAGCATCAGACATGTTTTCAAACATAAATCATTATAACAGTTGCTATAAAGAAAGAGTACTATTTGTATCAAGTTCATTTCACAGCTTAATTAACATTGAGATCTCAATCCCCTATCAATTCATCATCATGATTCAAGAATATGGGTGTTCAAACCCTTAGATCATCAAATCACTTGTTACCACTTTAATAGTCAACTTAATGCCATTAAGTCATTTAACAATGTAAACATAATAATGGCATTGTAGGTATTTCACATTGCTCATACAACCTGTCACTCTCATTTATTACCTTTCAATAAGCAAGATAGCATGTTATTGCTTACAAAGCTCATTAAGTACTTTTTAATGAACAAAGCATCATAGCTCTTACCTGGCTATGTTCAATATTTCATAACACATGCAAGATTAACACAGATGATAACAGGTAAATTAATTTCATATCAGCATAATGCAAAACAAAGATAACTTTACTATTCAAGGTTTGCACCACTATGCCCTTGCTAGGGTTAGGGTTTCCCTTTTTATTCAATTAGGGTTAATCATCCCCTTAGCTCAATTAGGATTAAGAACTTATCATTTTATTATCCAATCATAGAGCTTCATGCTATAAAGCATAACCCAAGATTAGGGTTTCACACTTTTATTCACCTTAATTGGAATTAGGGTTTACTATTCACATAGCATCACCCAAAATTAGAGTTCATATTCAACATACCTTGATTTAGGGTTTACTATTCACCCCAATTAGAGTTTATCATGTCATCATTATGAATTAGGATCACATCATCATCATACATTAGGGATACATTATTACCCTCAATTAGGGTTATGATTCATTAACCATCATAATTAGGGTTTTCCGGATCTCACTATGAAGGATCATACCCTAATTAGATATTCATTCATATTGGAAGTCCATTACTTAATTATCATTCATATATAAGAGGTATTCTCTCTCTTTCATCCCCTATAGGATGATATTTACTTTAGCCTTGACTAGGTTAAGTAACTCAATCATGAAAGAGAATTGACTTCATGGTTTATATCATTACCATTGTAATCATTAGAGCTCAATTACTTCATGGGTCTCAATCACACTATCCCATTAAGGTACAAGTACCATGATAACCTTTGATTACATCATGTATTCATTAACTAATCATTTTGTCCTTTAACCACTTTAAGTACCCATGCGGTTTTAGGATAATCAACCACCAAACGATCTTGGCCACTAAGGCCCCAAACGATCTTGACCAGCTCAGACCTCAAATGGTCTTGCATACTTAACCTCCAAATGGTCTGAGACCGTTTGGACCTCCATGCGGTCTTGGACCATCTTTGAAACCGTTTGGTAAAGTAGGTGGTGAAGACCGTTTGCCCATAGTTGACTTTTGAAACCGCATGAACTCAACAGGTTTGGAAACCACATGACCTCAAACGGTTTGGAAACCGCATGACCTCAAATGGTTTGGAAACCACATGAACTCAATCGGTTTTGAAACCGCATGAACCTAAACGGTTTGGGATCGTTTGGTCCCAAACGGTCTTGAGACCGTTTGGTCCAAACCCCCTCAAAACTGCATGGACCAAATATGGTGTCAACAAGTCAAATTGAATTAGGGTTTCCATTGTTGGTTCCTTCAACAGTTGTATATATCTATTCAATCATCAATTGGACCTATCACTATCATTCAATTAAGTTAATTAGGTCAACCTTCAACTGATTTGACCCTCAATTGACCCTTAATTGATCATCAATTAGGGCTTAAATCAATTGGATTAGGGTTTGGAATCGATGACCCTTCAACATCAATCAGTATGAGTCTAATTGATTTCAAACCATTGAACCATCATGCAATTGGTCATGACCTGACCCCAAATGGTATTGGGATCATTTGGATGACCTCCAAACGGTCTTGAGACCGTTTTCCCAAGTCAACACCAAAAACCAAGTCAACCAATTAGGGTTGCCTCATTAGATTGATCACTAGGTCAACAATTGAATGTACTTCAACCTAATACCTTTAGATCTTCAATTGGTCAACCATTCTTAACCCTATACCTCCAAATGGTCTTGGGTGATCACCAAACGGTCTTGGGTGATCCCCAAATGGTTTTGAAACCGTTTGGGTCACTAAAACCAAACTTCAACCTTATTCAATTATCAAATCAGCAAGTT
Organism: Alisma plantago-aquatica; assembly: GCA_963693085.1. NCBI lineage: Eukaryota > Viridiplantae > Streptophyta > Magnoliopsida > Alismatales > Alismataceae > Alisma > Alisma plantago-aquatica. Next base: position 138,992,127 of record OY856410.1, on the reverse strand, counting down.
ACCCGATTAGGGTTTAGAGGGTTGATGGACTTTTAATTGGTGAACCACTTGGAGTTAATTGATAATTTTTGATAGGTGATTAGACTACATTATTCTCAACAGACCTCCAAACGGTCAACACTTGGTCAATGACACCAAACGATCTTGGACCATTTGCTTCTATGCGGTTTGGTGAAACCGTTTGCAATCAAACGGTTTGAAACCGTTTGCTCCCAAACGATTTTGGGAAACCGTTTGAGCAAAAAGGCAAACCGTTTGGTAAAGTAATTTTCTTTGGATAATCATAAAAGTTAACATCATCGTCTTCTTCCTACGAGCAACCAAGAACTATTGTTGTTCTTGATGGAAGTTATAGCAAGTAACCAAAAGAATACTAAAGAAGAAAATAACCAACGATTATTAGAGAGATGGATGCATTAGCAATGCTTAAGGGTTAGAGTTATAAAACCTGCCTTTAGAACTGATCCAGAGCTCCAAGCTCTGAAGATTTAATGGTGGATTGAGCTCCATCATTTGTCCAAGGTTCTTTCTTCAGTCTTTGGATGAACAAGATGGCTAGAAAAGGAAATCATGTGAAGAAAACCATGAATCTAACCTTGTTTTATGGTTTCCACCATGAATTCGAGGTAGGAGATGATCCAAACTTACCAACAGGTTTGGTCATCCTCCCTCTACTCCATAGCTCTTCCCTTGGTCAGCCAAAGAAAGTTTGAGAAGAAAAGAAACTAAGGAAACGATCCTTTGGTGTTTTGGAAAAAGGATACATACATACATATATATATATATATATATATATATATTTATATTTATGGGTTTTCAAGGAAAAATGGAAAAAGAGGATTAATTCCTTTTATTTCCCAATTGTATCCACCAAGTCCTCCTCCACTTCTTGGCTACGTGTGCACCTTATACTACCTTGCAAAACTTCTCCCTTATCCAAGAATAATGGAAAAGAAACTAAACACCTTAAAAAGTTATGTATTAATATCCATCTTTTATTGGATATTACTTTATATATATTATTAGTGTGAGTAGCTTCCACTCAACCAAGATCTTTTTGGTGCCAAATCATGGAAAACGCTCGTCCATACTATTGCAAACACATCCTACAACTTTTGGTTGAAGGGCTCCATAATTAATAAGTTTCCCTTTTTCATTAAGTTATATTAAAGAGCCATTTGTGCTTAAATCTTGATTATTTCAATATCAAGATGCTCTCTCTTCCATGATAATTCAAATGAGGTGCCCTTCTCATTTTATTTGCTCTACTTGATGCCAAGAAACATGAGATACCCTTAAGAGGTGATATTTTGCATATTGAACCCTAGGTTTTGGATAAATTGCACATTACACCAAAACTAGGTTTTAATGCACAAGGATTGCTCTACAAGCTTTATCTTGGTCCCCAAGCTTGTAGAAAAAAAAAACATTACATCATATTCATTATTATGATGTCTCAGCATCATAGGAACATTTTAACATGTGCAATTTGCAAGTTAACCCCTCTACTTGGGTAATTTCCACTTTAGTCCAAAATTAACAAAACAAAATTTCAACATTATTCAAAAAGGACTGAAATTGAAATATAAGTTCCTCAAAAGCCTTAATTACATTTCAAAGGATAAAAGAAAGCATCTAATCACTTAATTAAGCAAAATACCTGGGGTTAGTACATAACCCAGGTCAGGGATGTTACAAATTATCCACCCCTTACAAGGATTTCGTCCCCGAAATGATTACAAAAACATATTAAGAGAAAAGAGCAGGGTATTTTCTTCTTATCTCTTCCTCTAGTTCCCACGTGGCCTCTTCAACACCACGGTGATTCCATAGGACTTTCACAAGACTTATGTCTTTCTTTTTCAGCTTTTTAGTTCTTTTGTCAAGGATTGTCATAGGTCCTTCAACATAAGATATATCATCGTTCAATTCTACTTCCATAGGCTGTAGAATTGATTCTGTGTCAGGATGAGATTTCCTAAGCATGGAAATGTGGAACACTGGGTGTAACTTTTACAGCTCTGGTGGTAACTCTAATCCGTTCAATGATTGGATAAGTCCCCATAAACCTAGGAGCTAACTTTCCTTTCCTTCCAAATCTAAGAACTCCTTTCCAAGGTGAGACCTTGAGGTACACTCTGTCTCCAACCTGGAATTCTAAAGGTCTATGCTGCTTATCAGTGTAAGATTTATGCCTATCCTGTACAGTCTTTAACTGTTGTTGTATTATTTTAATCTTCTCGGTGGTCTGCTGCACAAGATCAGGACCTAAAAGTTGATATTCACCGGTTTCATACCAACATAAGGGAGATCTACAACGTCTACCATACAATGCTTCATAAGGTTCCATGTCAATGCTATGTTGATAGCTATTGTTGTAGGCAAACTCTATCAAACTTAGGTGCAGATCCCAACTCCTTATAAACTAAAGGACACATGCTCTGAGCAAGTCCTCCAAAGTCTATATAGTCCTTTTTAACTGTCCATCAGTCTGAGGATGAAAGGCTATACTAAACCTTAATTGTGTACCTAAGGCTTTATGAAGTCGCTCCCAAAAACGACTCGTAAACTGGAGACCTCTGTCAGAAATAATGGTAACTGGAACCCCATGCAGCTGCACTATCTCATCAACATACAACTATGCCAGCTTCTCAGCAGAATAGGTTGTTTTGACAGGTAAGAAATGTGCTGTCTTTGTCAACCTATCAATTGTTACCCATATGGAATCATGACCTTTGGCTGTTCTAGGTAAACCAACCACAAAATCCATGGTCACATGATCCTACTTCCACCAAGGTATAGGCAAAGGCTGCATTGTTCCTGCGGGCTTCTGGTGTTCATCGTTAACTTGCTGACACATAGGACACTGCATAACGAATTTAGCAACGTCCTTCTTCAACCCAGGCCACCAATACATATCTTTCAAGTTATGATACATCTTGGTGCTTCCTGGATGCATAGCATACATTGAAGAGTGAGCTTCTTCCAGGACTATCTTTCTTAAGTTATCCATATCAGGCACTATCATTCTACCATGATAACAAGCTACCTGATATTCTGAGTCATAGAAACTTTCTCGTTTCTCACTACCATACTCTGACCTAATCTATTGAACTACAACATCAACTTACTGTGCCTCCTTAATCTGTTGTCTCAGAGTAGGTTTTATGTGCATCTCAGCTAATAACCCTGATAACAACGATACTTTTAACTACACATTGTCTTGTCTTAAAGAGATAATCATATCCCTCCTAGAGCATACCAAATAATTCAACTATGCTCCGTCTAAGGCTGGTGTTGCTGATTTCCTACTCAAAGCATCAACAACCACATTGGCCTTCCCTGGATGATAATCAATTATACAATTGTAATCCTTGATTAACTCCTTCCAGCGGCGTTGCCTCATGTTAAGCTCATGCTGAGAAAAGATGTACTTTAGGTTCTTATGGTCTATGAAAACCTGGAATGTCTCTCCATAAAGGTAATGTCTCCAGATCTTCAGGGCATGAACTACAACAGCTAGTTCTAGATCGTGTGTCGGATAATTCTCCTCATGTTTCTTAAGCTGTCGAGAAGCAAAAGAAATCACTTGTTTATCCTGCATCAACACACATCCTAGTCCATTCTTAGAGGCATCACAGAAAACGATATACCCTTTCCCTTGCTCAGGTAACACAAGCACAGGTGCACTTGTCAACCTTTTCTTTAACAACTGAAACGATTTCTGACACTTGTCACTCTAGGTAAAAAGAACATCCTTCCTGGTCAACTTAGTCAAGGGTAAAGCTATAGAACTGAAGTTCTTAATGAACCTCCTGTAATAGCCTGCCAGCCCCAAGAAACTGCAAATCTCCATCGGAGTCTTCAGGCGCTCCCATTGCAGGACAGATTCTACCTTTTTAGGGTCAACATGAATACCTGAAGAAGATATTACGTGTCCAAGAAAAGAAACTTCTGGTAACCAGAACTCACACTTGCTACACTTAGCATATAACTTATGCTCTCTTAGTAAAGTTAGAGCATGGCGAAGATGCTGTTCATGCTGCTGAGCATCTCAACTATAAATCAGGATGTCATCTATGAAGACGTCAACACACTGATCCAGAAAAGGTTGAAAGATTCTATTCATGAGTTCCATAAATGCAACTGGTGCATTAGTAAGTCCGAACGACATAACTATGAACTCATAGTGACCGTACCTTGTCCTAAAGGCAGACTTAGGTATATCACCATCCTTAATACGCAGATGATGATATCCTGACCTCAGATCTATCTTTGAGAAGACAGTTGCACCACAAAACTGATCAAAGAGATCATCAATCCTTGGCAAAGGATACTTATTATTTATAGTTACTTTATTTAATTGTCTGTAATCAATGCACAATCGCATCGACCCATCTTTCTTTTTAACAAAGAGGACCGGAGCACCCCAAGGCGAAGTACTTGGTCCGATGAAACCCTTCTCAAGCAAGTCTTGTAGATGCTGCTTGAGTTCTTCCATCTCAGCAGGCGCCATCCTATACGGTGTTTGTGCTATAGGTTGCGTGTCTGGGATTAGATTAATCTCAAAATCAATCTCTCGGGGTGGAGGTATACCTGGAAGTTCTTCAGGAAATACATCTTCAAATTCCCTGACTACAAGAACTTTAGTAGGATTAGAACTCTCCATGGTGGTATCTACCACATGGGCCAAGAATGCATAACATCCTTGCCTCATCAGCTTCTCAGCAACCATAGCCGATACAAGATAGGTTGAAAGAATCTTTCTATCTCCTTGAAAGATCCAAGTGTCACTATCATCAGTGAACACCGCTTGCCTGGACTCACAATCCAAGACAACCTTATACCTTTCTAAGGTATCGATCCCCATGATTACATCGAATCCATGCATCTCAAGTGGTATAAGATCCACTTGAATGCAATGTTCAGAAAAGAAGAGAATGCAGGGAGAACATACCTCCCGCAACACAGAAGATCCCATCAAAGGAGTTTCTAACAACAAACTATATGCTCTATGACTTGTAGTCATGTCACAGTCAAGACTTACTCTTTGAGTGATAAAGGAATGTGTAGCACCCAGATCAATTAAAATAGATACGATGCAAGATGTAGACATATCAAAATAAAACAACTCCATCTGACCTGTCACAACCCGAGGGTTGATCACTGCATCAGGTGGATTCATCGTGTAAAACCTCGCCGTCGCCTGTGGTTGATTCAGTGCTCGATGACTAGGTGTCGATGATCCAGCTTGGGACACTTGCCCACGTCCTCTAACACCACCTAAAAACTGTCTCCTTTGAGAACCTTGCTGACTCTGCCTTTGAGGTTGAGTCACACTTGCCTCTCTGGCTCTATAATCGTTCATCAGATGTCCCACCTTTCCACATATGTAACAACTTCTGATTCCTTACTGTGGTCTGGAGGGTCTTGTAACTGACATAGATGCTGAGCTGCGAGCTCCTTTTGGTGGTAAACTTCATCCTCTACCCCTATTTGACGTCCAATGCATCTGGGTACTGAATCTAGGTGGTGGTCTAGGCACAGAAAACCTCGGTTTCTTAAAATCTTTGGATGATGATCCTTGGAAATGGGGGTACATCTTCTTATCCCTGGTTTGTCGCTTCTCCGTCACAGACCTCTCTATTCTTCTGACAGACTCCAAAAAAGTAGTAAATCTTTCCCTATTCTCTAGAGCAGACGCATGGGTGGTCAACTCAACGTTTAATCCCTTCTCAAAATGTCATATCCTTTCTTCATAGGTGGTTGTCATATGTGGACAAAACTACAAAAGCTCCATGAACTTAGCCTTGTACTCGCTAATGTTCATCGATCCTTGTCTTAACCTCTCAAACTATGAGATTTTCTCATCCAAGAACATCTTAGGAAAGTATCTGTTGACAAATTCTCATCGAAATACTTCCCATTCGATCTCTACACCTGGCCTTTTCCCCTCCTCTATGGTCCACCAGTAACCATCACTCCCCTTGAGAAGATACACAACATGTCTAACCTTCTCAGCTTCTAGGATGTTCAGGATTCTAAAGGCCTTCTCTAGTTCAGTTAGCCACAAGTCAACATCTGTTGGGTCAGCTGTTCCAGCATATTCTGTGGCTCCAACTCAGCAAAGTCATTCAAATGTCTTGCCGGCTCCTTGTCCTTCTGGATTGGTAGGTGCCCTAGGTACAGGTATATGCATCCTATCAGTCATATGTGTCATGGCAGTCATGAACTGCCCAAACATGGATTGGAAGGTTGGGTTCCCCATGTCATCTGGATTGAACTGGGGTGGTTCAGGCACAGGTTCCTCCCTTTCTTGGTTTCTTGCACCTCCTCCAGGTGCTGCAACACTACTCTCTACAACGTGTTCCTCGTGTGATCCAGACGTCTTTAGTTTTCTCTTCTCCTCCTATATGAGCATAAGATACTATCAGATATACTGGAAGACACTAGAATAGACTCTACAACCCTAGTCCTATGTCTCTGTAGACTCAGCGAACCTAGAGCTCTGATACCACTAAATTGTGACGTCTGTCTCAGAAAACGAGATCAACGAATGCGGAAGCAAATCATTAACAGCGGAATTACTGAAAATCACTAAAAATTAAAACTTTTTGTAAAGAGATCGACAACTGTAAAACTCTTTCATAAGGAAACAAGGTAAGTTATTTACAAGCTGATTCATCGTACATATCTGCATTATCTCATCTCGAGAGTCATAACATTGACTGCCCTGTTACACTGTACATGAGCAGTATAAAAAATCTCGAGGCATTGAGCCAAAAATCTCAGATCTATATTAAACCATCTACCGACTTCTAGGACCTGAGAGTACATAGACGACACATAGGAATCTCTATATACAAGACCTAACAGACAGTGACTCCACTTGTGAATCACTATTGTCCTTGTTGTTGTTGCTGTTGCTGTTGCTGCTCACCCACTGATGGGTTCCTCCTTCCTCAGCGTCTACCTAAAAAGTTGAATCCCACGGGGGTGAGACAATTGAATATTGTCCCAGTGAGAGTTATAGCTCTCCGCCAGAAACATTGTTATTGCTGATAATAGATTAACATTGAGCAGTAGGATTATAAATATTCAACAACAGGTAAATCATTAAATAACTAAATAAAGCAGTATTCTTTATGCAATCATTTCAATTATAACGTGATTAAGTAGCAAGTCATTTATTTAATAAGGAATATGAAGAACATGTATACCCTTTATCTTTCTAAGATATAATAAACAATGTATCAATAATTATTGTTTCTCATAGTTCAACCCTAAGCAAATATGCTACACGGCTGATTACACTTTACAAACAACTTATGCCCTGAGGAGATGAGGTATACCGCTCATACTCCAACTGACCATTGCGAAATCAAAATTGGTACCATACATAGGTCATCAGAAGACCCGAATTTCTATGACCTCATCATCCTCAGTCAGTGTGAGGAAAAACATGCAGGACATCTCGTGTCTCTGTTAAAATAGCTTTCCAAGGTATCCTAGCAACTTCGCTATTAGAGTTACAGTGGCATGCTATACTCTCTTCACAATTGAGGGATTTCTTGTTTATCTCACATCGATTCGACATTAACAACATCATCGGGAGACTAGTGATACATCATCCTGGGATATACATATAATGAAGGATTGGGAGATTAAATGTTTATCTCACATCAATTCCTCCATTAGGACGTAAGGATATTCGCGTCCATAACCCCCACATACTCAAAATGATGCTCTCCAGGAGTTCCCTTAGGAAAACCTATTTCACCATCATCCAGCTTTTGACGATGATGGATCTATGGTCAGGGCTCTACATGATATCATTTCACTTGATTATTTAAGTACATTACAACATTCTTTTAGCATCAGACATGTTTTCAAACATAAATCATTATAACAATTGCTACAAAGAAAGAGTACTATTTGTATCAAGTTCATTTCACAACTTTATTAACATTGGGATCTCAATCCCCTATCAATTCATCATCATGATTCAAGAATATGGGTGTTCAAACCCTTAGATCATCAAATCACTTGTTACCACTTTAACATTCAACTTAATGCCATTAAGTCATTTAACAGTGTAAACATAATAGTGGCATTGCAGGTATTTCACATGGCTCATACAACCTGTCAATCTCATTTATTACCTTTCAATAAGCAACATAGCATATTATTGCTTACAAAGCTCATTAAGTAATTGTTAATGAACAAATCATCATAGATCTTACCTGGCTATGTTCAATATTTCATAACACCTGCAAGATTAACATAGATGATAACAGGTAAATTAATTTCATATCAGCATAATGCAAAACAAAGATAACTTTACTATTCAAGGTTTGCACCACTATGCCCTTGCTAGGGTTAGGGTTTCCCTTTTTATTCAATTAGGGTTAATCATACCCTTAGGTCAATTAGGATTAAGAACTTATCATTTTATTATCCAATCATATAGCTTCATGCTATAAAGCATAACCCATGATTAGGGTTTCACACTTTTATTCACCTTAATTGGAATTAGGGTTTACTATTCACATAGCATCACCCTAAATTAGAGTTCATATTCAACATACCTTGATTTAGGGTTTACTATTCACCCCAATTAGAGTTTATCATGTCATCATTATGAGTTAGGATCACATCATCATCATACATTAGAGATACTTCCATTATTACCCTCAATTAGGGTTATGATTCATTAACCATCATAATTAGGGTTTTCCTGATCTCACTATGAAGGATCATACCCTAATTAGATATTCATTCATATTGGAAGTCCATTACTTAATTATCATTCATATATAAGAGGTCTTCTCTCTCTCATCCCCTATAGGATGATATTTACTTTAGCCTTGATTACATTAAGTAACTCAATCATGAAAGAGAATTGACTTCATGGTTTATATCATTACCATTGTAATCATTAGAGCTCAATTACTTCATGGGTCTCAATCACACTATCCCATTAAGGTACAAGTACCATGATCACCTTTGATTACATCATATATTCATTAACTAATCATTTTGTCCTTTAACCACTTTAAGTACCCATGCAGTTTTAGGGTAATCAACCACCAAACGATCGTGGCCACTAAGGCCCTAAATGATTTTGACCAGCTCAGACCTCAAACGGTCTTGCATACTTAACCTCCAAATGGTCTGAGACCATTTGGACCTCCATGCGGTCTTGGACCATCTTTGAAACCGTTTGGTAAAGTAGGTGGTGAAGACCGTTTTCCCATAGTTGACTTTTGAAACAGCATGAACTCAATCAGTTTGGAAACTGCATGACCTCAATTGGTTTGGAAACCACATGACCTCAAATGGTTTAGAATCCACATGAACTCAATCGGTTTTGAAACCGCACGAACCCAAACGGGTTGGGATCATTTGGTCCCAAATGGTCTTGATACTGTTTGGTCCCAAACGGTCTTGAGACCATTTGGACTCAAACGATCTTGAGACCATTTGGTCCAAACCCCCTCAAAACTGCATGGACCAAATATGGTCTCAACAAGTCAAATTGAATTAGGGTTTCCATTGTTGGTTCCTTCAACAGTTGTATATATGTATTCAATCATCAATTGGACCTATCACTATCATTCAATTAAGTTAATTAGGTCAACCTTCAACTGATTTGACCCTAAATTGACCCTTAATTGATCATTAATTAGAGCTTAAATCAATTGGATTAGGATTTGGAATAGATGTCCCTTCAACATCAATCAATATGAGTCTAATTGATTTGAAACCATTGAACCATCATCCAATTGGTCATGACCTGACCCCAAACGGTCTTGGGATTGTTTGTATGACCTCCAAACGGTCTTGAGACCATTTTCCCAAGTCAAAACCAAAAACCAAGTCAACCAATTAGGGTTTGGCTCATTAGATTGATCACTAGGTCAACAATTGAATGTACTTCAACCTAATACCTTTAGATCTTCAATTGGTCAACCATGCTTAAACCTAGACCTCCAAACGGTCTTGGGTGATCACCAAACGGTCTTGAGACCATTTGGGTGATCCCCAAATGGTTTTAAAACCGTTTGGGTCACTCAACCCAAACTTCAACCTTATTCAATTATCAAATCAGCAAATAACCCAATTAGGGTTTAGAGGGTTGATGGACTTTTAATTGGTGAACCACTTGGAGTTAATTGATAATTTTTGATAGGTGATTAGTCTACATTATTCTCAACAGACCTCCAAATAGTCAACTCTTGGTCAACACCACCAAACGGTCTTGGACCGTTTGCTTCTATGCGGTTTGGATGAAACCATTTGCAATCAAACGGTTTGAAACCGTTTGCTCCCAAACGGTTTTGGGAAACCGTTTGCGAAAAAAGGCAAACCATTTGATAAAATAATTTTATTTGGATAATCATAAAAGTTAACATCATCATCTTATTCCTATGAGCAACCAAGAAATGTTGCTGTTCTTCACAGAAGTTATAGCAATTAACCAAAAGAATACTAAAGAAGAAAATAGCCAACTATTATTAGAGAGATGGATGCATTAGCAATGCTTAAAGGTTAGAGTTATAAAACCCACCATTAGAACTGATCCAGAGCTCCAAGCTCCACATCTTTAATGGTGGATTGAGCTCCAGTAGTTGTCCAAGGTTCATTCTTCAATCTTTGGATGAACAAGGTGGCTAGAAAAGGAAATCATGTGAAGAAAACCATGAATCTAACCTTGTTTTATGGTTTCCACCATGAATTTGAGGTAGGAGATGATCCAAACTTACCAATAGGTTTGGTCATCCTCCCTCTAATCCAGAGCTCTTCCCTTGGTCGGCCAAAGCAAGTTTGAGAAGAAAAGAAACTAAGGAAACGATCCTTTGGTGTTTTGGAAAAAGGATACATATATATATTTATGGGTTTTCAAGGAAAAATGGAAAAAGAGGATTAATTCCTTTTATTTCCCAATTGTATCCACCAAGTCCTACTCCACTTGTTGGATATGTGGCCACCTTCTACTACCTTGCAAAAATTCTCCCTTATCCAATAATAATGGAAAAGAAACTAAACACCTTAAAAAGTTATGTATTAATATCCATCTTTTATTGGATATTACTTTATATATATTATTAGTGTGAGTAGCTTCCACTCAACCAAGATATTTTTGGTGCCCAAGCATGGCACAAGATCGTCCATACTATTGCAAACACATCCTACAACTTTTGGTTGAAGGGCTCCATAATTAATAAATTTCCCTTTTTCATTAAGTTATATTAAAGAGCCATTTGTGCTTAAATCTTGATTATTTCAATATCAAGATGCTCTCTCTTCCATGATAATTCAAATGCGTTACCCTTCTCATTTTATTTGCTCTACTTGATGCCAAGAAACATGAGAGACCCTCAAGAGGTGATATTTTGCATATTGAACCCTAGGTTTTGGATAAATTGCACATTACACCAAAACTAGGTTTTAATGCACAAGGATTGCTCTACAAGCTTTATCTTGGTGCCCAAGCTTGTAGAAACCAAACCACTACATCATTTTCATTATTAAGATGTCTCAGCATCAGATGAAAATTTTAACATGTGCAATTTGCAAGTTAACCCCTCTACTTGGGTAATTTGCACTTTAGTCCAAAATTAACAAAACAAAATTTCAACATTATTCAAAAAGGACTGAAATTGAAATATAAGTTCCTCAAAAGCCTTAATTACATTTCAAAGGATAAAAACAAGCATCTAATCACTTAATTAAGTGAAACACCTAGGGTTAGTACATAACCCAGGTCAGGGATGTTACAAATTATCCACCCCTTACAAGGATTTCGTCCCCAAAATCATTACAAAAACATATTAAGAGAAAAGAGCAAGGTATTTTCTTCTTATCTCTTCCTCTAGTTCCCACGTGGCTTCTTCAACACCACAGTGATTCCAGAGGACTTTCACAAGACTTATGTCTTTCTTTTTCAGCTTTTTAATTCTTTTGTCAAGGATTGTCATAGGTCCTTCAACATAAGATATATCATCGTTCAATTCTACTTCCATAGGCTGTAGAACTGATTATGTGTCAGGATGACATTTCCTAAGAATGGAAATGTGGAACACTGGGTGTAACTTTTGCAACTCTAGTGGTAACTCTAGCTTATAAGCTACCTTTCCAATCCGTTCAATGATTGGATAAGGCCCCATAAACCTAGGAGCTAACTTTCCTTTCCTTCCAAATCTAAGAACTCCTTTCCAAGGTGAGACCTTGAGGTACACTCTGTCTCCAACCTGAAATTCTAAAGGTCTACGACACTTATCAGCGTAAGATTTCTGCCTATCCTATGTAGTCTTTAACTGTTGTTGTATTATTTTAATCTTCTCGGTGGTCTGCTACACAAGATCAGAACCTAAAAGTTGATATTCACCTGTTTCATACCAACATAAGGGAGATCTACAAAGTCTACCATACAAAGCTTCATAAGGTGCCATGTCAATGCTATGTTGATAGCTATTGTTGTAGGCAAACTCTATCAAACTTAGGTGCAGATCCCAACTCCCTGTAAACTAAAGGACACATGCTCTGAGCAAGTCATCCAAAGTCTGTATAGTCCTTTCTGACTGTCCATCAGTCTGAGGATGAAAGGCTATACTAAACCTTAACTTTGTGCCTAAGGCTTTATGAAGTCGCTCCCAAAAATGACTCATAAACTAGGGACCTCCGTCAGAAACAATGGTAATTGGAACCCCATGCAGCCGCACTATCTCATCTACATACAATTGTGCCAGCTTCTCAGCAGAATAGGTTGTTTTAACAGGTAAGAAATGTGCTGTCTTTGTCAACCTATCAATTATTACCCAGATGGAATCACGACCTTTGGCTGTTCTGGGTAAACCAACCACAAAATCCATGGTCACATGATCCCACTTCCACTGAGGTATAGGCAAAGGCTGCATTATTCCTGCGGGCTTTTGGTGTTCAACTTTAACTTGCTGACACATAGGACACCACATAACGAATTCAGCAACGTCCTTCTTCAACCCAGGCCACCAATACATATCTTTCAAGTTACGATACATCTTGGTGCTTCCTGTATGCATAGCATACATTGAAGAGTGAGCTTCTTCCAGGACTATCTTTCTTAATTTATCCATATTAGGCACTATCATTCTACCATGATAACAAGCTACCTGATCTTCTGAGTCATAGAAACCTTCTCATTTCTCACTACCATACTCTGACCTAATCTGTTGAACTGCAGCATCAACTTGTTGTGCCTCCTTAATCTGTTGTCTCAGAGTAGGTTTTATGTGCATCTCAGCTAACAACCCTGATAACAATGATACTTTTAACTACACATTGTCTTGTCTTAAAGAGATAAGCATATCCCTCCTAGAGCATACCAAAGAATTCAACTGTGCTCTATCTAAGACTGGTGTTGTTGATTTCCTACTCAAAGCATGAACAACCACATTGGACTTCCCTGGATGATAATCAATTGTACAATCGTAATCCTTGATTAACTCCTTCCAGCGGCATTGCCTCATGTTAAGATCATGCTGAAAAAAGATGTACTTTAGGTTCTTATGGTCTGTGAAAACCTAGAATGTCTCTCCATAAAGGTAATGTCTCCAGATCTTCAGGGCATGAACTACAAAAACTAGTTCTAGATCGTGTGTCGGATAATTCTCCTCGTGTTTCTTAAGCTATCGAGAAACAAAAGAAATCACTTGTTTATCCTGCATCAACACACATCCTAGTCCATTCCTAGAGGCATCACAGAAAACTATATACCCTTTCCCTTGCTCAGTAACACAAGCACAGGTGCACTTATCAACCTTTTCTTTAACAACTGAAACGATTGTTGACACTTGTCACTCAAGGTAAAAAGAACATCCTTCCTGGTCAACTTAGTCAAGGGTAAAGCTCTAGAACTGAAGTTCTTCATGAACCTCCTGTAATAGCCTGCCAGTCCTAAGAAACTACGAATCTCCATCAGAGTCTTCGGCTGCTCCCATTGCAGGACAGATTCTACCTTTGTAGGGTCAACATGAATACCTGAAGTACATATTACGTGTCCAAGAAAAGAAACTTTTGGTAACCAGAACTCACACTTGCTAAACTTAGCATATAAGTTATGCTCTCTTAGTAAAGTTAGAGCCTAGAGAAGATGTTGTTCATGCTGCTGAGCATCTCTACTATAAATTAGGATGTCATCTATGATGACGTCAACACACTGATCTAGAAAAGGTCGAAATATTCTATTCATGAGTTCCATAAATGCAGCTGGTGCATTAGTTAGTCCGAACGACATAAATGTGAACTCATAGTGACAGTACCTTGTCCTAAAGGAAGACTTTGGTATGTCACCATCCTTAATACGCAGCTGATGATATCCCGACCTCAGATCTATCTTTGAGAAGACAGTTTCACCACACAACTCATCAAAGAGATCATCAATCCTTGGCAAAGGATACTTATTCTTTATAGTTACTTTATTTAATTGTCTGTAATCAATGCACAACCGCATCGACCCATCTTTCTTTTTAACAAAGAGGACCGGAGCACCCCAAGGCGAAGTACTTGGTCAGATGAAACCCTTCTCAAGCAAGTCTTACAGCTGCTTCTTGAGTTCTACCATCTTAGTAGGCGCCATCCTATATGGTGTTTGTGCTATAGGTTGCGTGCCTGGGATTAGATTAATCTCAAAATCAATCTCTTGGGGCGGAGGTATACCTGGAAGTTCTTCAAGAAATACATCTTCAAATTCCTTGACTACAGGAACTTCAGTAAGATTAGAACTCTCCATGGTGGTATCTACCACATGGGCCAAGAATGCATAACATCCTTGCCTCATCAGCTTCTCAGCAACCATATCCGACACAAGACAGGTTGAAAGAATCTTTCTATCTCCTTGAAAGATCCAAGTGTCACTATCATCAGTGAACACTACTTGCTTGGACTCACAATCCAAGACAACCTTATACCTTTCTAAGGTATCCATCCCCAGGATTACATCGAATCCGTGCATCTCAAGTGGTATAAGATCCACTTGAATGCGATGTTCAGAAAAGAAGAGAATGCAGGGAGAACATACCTCCCGCAACATAGCAGATCCCATCAAAGGAGTTTCTAACAACAAACTATATGCTCTATGACTTGTAGTCATGTCACAGTCAAGAATCACTCTTTGAGTGATAAAGGAATGTGTAGCACCCGGATAAATTAAAATAGATACTATGCAAGATGTAGACATATCAGAATAAAACAAATCCATCTGACCTGTCACAGCCTGAGGGTTGATCACTGCATCAGGTGGATTCATCGCGTAAAACCTCACCGTCGCCTGTGGTTGATTTGGTGCTCGATGACTAGGTGCCGATGATCCAGCTTGGGATGCTTGCCCACGTCCTCTAATGCCACCTGAAAACTATCTCCTTTGATAACCATGTTGACTCTGCCTTTGAGGTTGAGTCACACTTGCCTCTCTGGCTCTGCAATCGTTCATCAGATGTCCCACCTTTCCACATATGTAATAGCTTCTGATCCCTTATTGTGGTCTGGATGGTCCTGTAACTGACATAGATGCTGAGCTACGCGCTCCTTCTGGTGGTAAACTTCATCCTCTACCCCTATTTAATGTCCACTGCATCTGGGTACTGAATCTAGGTGGTGGTGTAGGCATAGAAAACTTTGAATTCTTAAAATCTTTGGATGATGATATTTGGAACTGGGGGTACATCTTCTTGTCCCTGGTCTGTCGCTTCTCCATCACAGACCTCTCTATTCTTCTGACAAACTCCACAAAAGTAGCAAATCTTTCCCTGTTCTCCAGAACAGACACAGGGGTGGTCAACTCAACGTTTAATCCCTTCTCAAAATGATGTATCCTTTCTTCATCTGTGGTTGCCATATACGGACAAAACTGTAAAAGCTCCATGAACTTAGCCTCGTACTCGCTAATGTTCATCGGTCCTTGTCTTAACCTCTCAAACTGTGAGATTTTCTAATCCAAGAACGTCTTAGGAAAGTATCTGTTGACAAATTCTCGTCGAAATACTTCCCATTCAATCTCCACACCTGGTCTTTTCTCCTCCTCTATGGTCCACCAGTGACCAACACTCCCCTTGAGAAGATACACAACATGTCTAACCTTCTCAGCTTCTGGGATGTTTAGGATTCTAAAGGCCTTCTCTAGTTCAGTTAGCCACAAGTCAGCATCTGCTAGGTCAGCTGTTCCAGCATATTCTGTGGCTCCAACTCAGCAAAGTCGTTCAAATGTCTTGTCGGTTCCTTGTCCTTCTGGATGGGTAGGTGCCCTAGGTACAGGTATAGGCATCCTATCAGTCATATGTGTCATGGCAGTCATGAACTGCCCAAACATGGATTGGAAGGCTGGGTTCCCCATGTCAGCTGGATTGAACTTGGGTGGTTCAGGCACAAGTTCCTCCCTTTCTTGGTTTCTTGCACCTCCTCCAGGTGCAGCAACACGACTCTCTACAATGTGTTCCTCGTGTGATCCAGACATCTTTAGTTTTCTCTTCTCCTCGTATATGAGTAGAAGATACTATCAGATATATTGGAAGACACTAGAATAGACTCTACAACCCTAGTCCTATGTCTCTATAGACTCAGCGAACCTAGAGCTCTGATACCAATAAACTGTGATGTCTGTCTCGAAAATGAGATCAACGAATGCGGAAGCGAATCATTAGCAGCGGAATTACTAAAAATCACTAAAAATTAAAACTTTTTGTAAAGAGATCCACGATTGTAAAACTCTTTCATAAGGAAACAAGGTAAGTTATTTACAAGCTGATTCATCAGTACATCTCTGTATTATCTCATCTTGAGAGTCATAACACTGACTGCCCTGTTACACTATACATGAGCAATATACAAAATCTCGAGGCATTAAGACAAAAATCTCAGATCTATATTAAACCATCTACCGACTCCTAGGACCTGAGAGTACAGAGATGACACATATGACTCTCTATATACAAGACCTAACAGACAGTGACTCCACCTATGAATCACTGCTTTCCTTATTGTTTCTACTGTTGCTGTTGCAGCTCACCCACTGATGGGTTCCTCCTTCCTCGGCGTCTACCTAAAAAGTTGAATCCTACAGGGGTGATACAATTGAATATTGTCCCAGCGAGAGTTATAACTCTCCGCCAGAAACATTGTTATTACTGATAATAGATTAACACTGAGCAGTAGGATTATAAATATTGAACAGCAGGTAAATCATTAAATAACTAAATAAAGCAGTATTCTTTATGCAATCATTTCAATTATAACTTGATTAAGTAGCAAGTCATTTATTTAATAAGGAATATGAAGAACATGTATACCCTTTATCTTTCTAAGATATAATAAACAATGTATCAATAATCATTGTTTCTCATAGTTCAACCCTAAGAAAATATGCTACACGGCTGATTACACTTTACAAACAACTTATGCCCTGAGGAGATGAGGTATACCACTCATACTCCAATCGACCATTGTGAAATCGAAATCGATACCATACATAGGTCATCAGAAGAGCCAGATTTCTATGACCTCATCATCCTCATTCAGTGTGAGGAAAAACATGCAGGACATCTCGTGTCTCTGTTAAAATAGCTTTCCAGGGTATCCTGGCAGCTTTGCTATTAGAGTTACTGTGGCATGCTGTACTCTCTTCGCAATCGAGGGATTTCTTATTTATCTCACATCGATTCGGCATTAACAACATCATCGGGAGATTAGTGATACATCATCCCGGTATATACATATAATGAAGGATTGAGAGATTAAATGTTTATCTCACATCAACTCCTTCATTAGGACGTAAGGATATTCACGTCCATAACCCCCACATACTCAAAATTATGCTCTCCAGGAGTTCCCTTAGGAAAACCTATTTCACCATCATCCAGCTTCTGACGATGATGGATCTATGGTCAGGGCTCTACATGATATCATTTCACTTGATTATTTAAGTACATTACATCATTCTTTTAGCATCAGACATGTTTTCAAACATAAATCATTATAACAGTTGCTATAAAGAAAGAGTACTATTTGTATCAAGTTCATTTCACAACTTTATTAACATTGGGATCTCAATCCCCTATCAATTCATCATCATGATTCAAGAATATGGGTGTTGAAACCCTTAGATCATCAAATCACTTGTTACCACTTTAACAGTAAACTTAATGCCATTAAGTCATTTAACAGTGTAAACATAATAGTGGCATTGCAGGTATTTCACATGGCTCATACAGCCTGTCAATCTCATTTATTACCTTTCAATAAGAAACATAGCATATTATTTCTTACAAAGCTCATTAAGTACTTTTTAATGAACAAAGCATCATAGCTCTTACCTGGCTATGTTCAATATTTCATAACACCTGCAAGATTAACACAAATGATAACAGGTAAATTAATTTCATATCAGCATAATGCAAAACAAAGATAACTTTACTATTCAAGGTTTGCACCACTATGCCCTTTCTAGGGTTAGGGTTTCCCTTTTTATTCAATTAGGGTTAATCATCCCCTTATCTCAATTAGGATTAAGAACTTATCATTTTATTATCCAATCATAGAGCTTCATGCTATAAAGCATAACCCAGGATTAGGGTTTCACACTTTTATTCACCTTAATAGGAATTAGGGTTTACTATTCACATAGTATCACCCTAAATTAGAGTTCATATTCAACATAACTTGATTTAGAGTTTATTATTCACCCAAATTATAGTTTATCATGTCATCATTATGAATTAGGATCACATCATCATCATACATTAGAGATACTTCCATTATTACCCTCAATTAGGGTTATGATTCATTAACCATCATAATTAGGGTTTTCCTGATCTCACTATGAAGGATCATACCCTAATTAGATATTCATTCATATTGGAAGTCCATTACTTAATTATCATTCATATATAAGAGGTCTTTTCTCTCTCATCCCCTATAGGATGATATTTACTTTAGCCTTGATTAGGTTAAGTAACTCAATCATGAAAGAGAATTGACTTCATGGTTTATATCATTACCATTGTAATCATTAGAGCTTAATTACTTCATGGGTCTCAATAACACTATCCCATTAAGGTACAAGTACCACGATCACCTTTGATTACATCATGTATTCATTAACTAATCATTTTTTCTTTTAACCACTTTAAGTACCCATGCAGTTTTAGGATAATCAACCACCAAACGATCCTGGCCACTAAGGCCCAAAACAATCTTGACCAGCTCAGACCTCAAACGGTCTGAGACCGTTTGGACCTCGATGCGGTCTTGGACCATCTTTGAAACCGTTTGGTAAAGTAGGTGGTGAAGACCGTTTGCCCATAGTTGACTTTTGTAACCGCATGAACTCAACCGATTTGGAAACCGCATGACCTCAAACGGTTTGGAAAGCGCAAGACCTCAAACGGTTTGGAAACCGCATGAACTCAATCAGTTTTGAAACTGCATGAACCTAAACAATTTGGGATCGTTTGGTCACAAACGGTGTTGAGACCGTTTGGTCCAAACCCCCTCAAAACAGCATGGACCAAATATGGTCTCAACAAGTCAAATTGAATTAGGGTTTCCATTGTTGGTTCCTTCAACAGTTGTATATATGTATTCAATCATCAATTGGACCTATCACTATCATTCAATTAAGTTAATTAGGTCAACATTCAACTGATTTTACCCTCAATTGACCCTTAATTGATCATCAATTAGGGCTTAAATCAATTGGATTAGGGTTTGGAATCGATGACCCTTCAACATCAATCAGTATGAGTCTAATTGATTTGAAACCATTGAACCATCATCTAATTGGTCATGACCTGACCCCAAACGGTCTTGGGATCATTTGGATGGCCTCCAAATGGTCTTGAGAACGTTTGCCCAAGTCAACACCAAAAACCAAGTCAACCAATTAGGGTTTGGCTCATTAGATAGATCACTAGGTCAACAATTGAATGTACTTCAACCTAATACCTTTAGATCTTCAATTGGTCAACCATGCTTAAACCTAGACCTCCAAATGGTCTTGGGTGATCACCAAACGGTCTTGAGACTGTTTGGCTTATCCCCAAATGGTTTTGAAACCGTTTGGGTCACTCAACCCAAGCTTCAACCTTATTCAATTATCAAATCAGCAAGTAACCCAATTAGGGTTTAGAGGGTTGATGGACTTTTAATTGGTGAACCACTTGGAGTTAATTGATAATTTTTTATAGGTGATTAGTCTACATTATTCTCAATAGACCTCCAAATGGTCAACGCTTGGTCAACCCCGCCAAACGGTCTTGGACCGTTTGCTTCTATGCGGTTTGGATGAAACCGTTTGCAATCAAACAGTTTGAAACCGTTTGGTAAAGTAATTTTCTTTGGATAATCATCAAAGTTAACATAATCATCTTATTCCTATGAGCAACCAAGAACTGTTGCTATTCTTCATGGAAGTTATAGCAATTAACCAAAAGAATACTAAAGAAGAAAATAGCCAACGATTATTAGAGAGATGGATGCATTAGCAATGCTTAAGGGTTAGAGTTATAAAATCCACCTTTAGAATTGATCCAGAGCTCCAAGCTCCACAACTTTAATGGTGGATTGAGCTCCATCAGTTGTCCAAGGTTCGTTCTTCAATCTTTGGATGAACAAGGTGGCTAGAAAAGGAAATCATGTGAAGAAAACCATGAATCTAACCTTATTTTATGGTTTCAACCATGAATTGGAGGTAGGAGATGATCCAAACTTACCAACATGTTTGGTCATCCTCCCTCTGCTCTATAGCTCTTCCCTTGGTCGGACAAAGCAAGTTTGAGAAGAAAAGAAACTAAGGAAACGATCCTTTGGTGTTTTGGAAAAAGGATACATATATATATTTATGGGTTTTCAAGGAAAAATGGAAAAAGAGGATTAATTCCTTTTATTTCCCAATTGTATCCACCAAGTCCTCCTCCACTTCTTGGCTACGTGTCCACCTTCTACTACCTTGCAAAACTTCTCCCTTATCCAAGAATAATGGAAAAGAAACTAAACACCTTAAAAAGTTATGTATTAATATCCATCTTTTATTGGATATTACTTTATATATATTATTAGTGTGAGTAGCTTCCACTCAACCAAGATCTTTTTGGTGCCCAAGCATGGAACAAGCTCGTCCATACTATTGCAAACACATCCTCCAACTTTTGGTTGAAGGGCTCCATAATTAATATATTTCCCTTTTTCATTAAGTTATATTAAAGAGCCATTTGTGCTTAAATCTTGATTATTTCAATATCAAGATGCTCTCTCTTCCATGATAATTCAAATGAGGCACCCTTCTCATTTTCTTTGCTCTACTTGATGCCAAGAAACATGAGATACCCTCAAGAGGTGACATTTTTCATATTGAACCCTAGGTTTTGGATAAATTGCACATTACACCAAAACTAGGTTTTAATGCACAAGGATTGCTCTACAAGCTTTGTCTTGGTGCCCAAGCTTGTAGAAACCAAACCACTACATCATATTCATTCTTATGATGTATCAGCATCAGAGGAACATTTTAACATGTGCAATTTTCAAGTTAACCCCTCTACTTGGGTAATTTGCACTTTAGTCCAAAATTAACAAAACAAAATTTTAACATTATTCAAAAAGGACTGAAATTGAAATATAAGTTCCTCAAAAGCCTTAATTACATTTCAAAGGATAAAAACAAGCATCTAATCACTTAATTAAGCAAAACACCTAGGGTTAGTACATAACCCAGGTCAAGGATGTTACAATGGTAGTCCACACTTCGTAAAAAATAGTTTGAAGCTCTTCTAAAGAATTATGGAGTCAAACATAAGATATCTACTCCATATAATCCTCGAACTTCTGGTCAAGTAAAATTATCTAATTCGTAGATTAAGAAGATACTTGATAAAACAATAGGGAGATCTTTAAAAGACTGGTCTTCCTAACTCGATGATGCTTTATGGGCATATAAAAAAACTTACAATCGCCTCATCTATGGGAAGTCATGCCACCTTCCCTTAGAACTATAATACATAGCCTATTGGGAGATCAAGACTCTAAATATGGATGCTGTTTGAGCAAAAGAGAAGCACTTCTTGCATCTATAATAATTAGAAGAACTACGTCTATAGGCTTATGAGAACACCAAAATCTACAAAGAACACACTAAAATTTGGCATGATTCTCACATCAAGTGGAAATATATATCTGAAGGCAACAAGGTTCTTCTATTTAATTTGACACTTCATCTATTTATAGGAAAACTTTGATCTTGATGATCAGGGCCCTTCATAGTTGTCACCATCTATCCCTATGGTACGATGGATATCCACAGTGAGAAATCCGACACCTTCTCAGTCAGTGGTCATCGTCGTAAAAGATACTACAAAGATGAAGCTATCACAAGAAAATCTGACTTTGCACTATCAGATGCACTGTAGGCCAAATAACACATCCAAGAGTCTAGCTAACTGACTATAAACAAGTGCTACTTGGGAGGAAACCCAAGCCTTTTTCCTTTCTGTCATTTTAGAGTTGTGTTATTTTCTTTTCCCGGTGATTTTTGTTTCTCGAGGAATTTTTTTTCAAATAAGTTCCATCTAAATTAAGATGTACATATGTTTTCTAAATGATGATTGGAAGACAATCACTTCATCATGATATGTCAACCTAAATTATGATATACTTTATCAGCTTTATCAACCTTAAATTTTATACATCTTGTCGACAACACAATTGATAGTATTGATTAATAGCCTTGTTACCAGTCTGTAAATACTTTTGAATGATAGAATCAAAGAACCACCTATCAACCGATAGACATTGGTAGTGCTTTATTTTTAATCGATCTACCAATTGACAATACTACTGGGCACTCCATGACTCTATCGATTGATAGTGGTTTTTGACCCAGATTCACCACTCAGGTGCCCTATTAGGTTTCACCAACCCTAACCATCGACTATAAATATAAGACCAGTGGTAAGTTTTTCTCACCGCATTATAATCGAAGTGAAGCCCTATCTTTTTGATTGCCTACCTATTGACCTTATGATCGAACGCCCCGATTGACACACTTCATCCATCACCTCACTTTTTCCATCATCCCCATCAGTCAACATGTATTCTAATATTATCGATCAACAGAGCTATTAACATCTTCAAACAGTTCATTTTGATCTACTAAATGCCGATTGTTTTCATTTATATCAATCATGCATTCAAACCAAAGGACGATCAACAATATTGTTGATTGTGCATGCTCAACGAACGTATTGACCAACCTTACCCAATTCTTGTTGATCTATTCCTGTGGATCTTGGTTATTGCTAGCATGTTTTTGAGTATTTGGATCGACTTTTCTCTATTATTCTGTCAACCCATCAGTCGACAGAAGGTCTTCCATGCATTGCATAAATACTAATTATGTACGACTTTTTGATTGTTCTACAATGATGGCTCATCAAGGCAATTCCATCTCATCCCTGGGAGGTCCATCCAAGACCGGAGACAAACATCCTCATTCTGACCAGCCCACTAATGAAGGTGACAAGAGAGCACATGTCATTGAGCATGCATCTGCTCCTCAGGGCTTGTAACTGGATCTACCCTATTGTGGATCCTTCTGACCTCACAACACTGCCCACCTAGAGGTATATAAGGTGATGCACAACTGAACCTTGAAGCCAACCATGTTCATTTCATCATCCATTCAGGAGGAACTAGGCAACAAGACTCAAGTTAAGGAGCTACTAACCAAGTCCAACTTAGCCCGTCTCTACTTTTCCAAACCTAGATCCTATGTAGAGGAAATAATAGAGTTTATATCCTCTATCTAAGAGGTCTCTTCGGGAGTTGAAAGTTTAAATTAACAATGTTGATCATGTTCTCACTGACAAAATACCAAACAAGATCTTCTATAGCTCGTAGGAAGAAGTTGCCAGGGCATCTGAAGGATTTCTTGAAAAGAAGATTCCAACTTTAACACTTCTAAGTATCAAGCATGTTTGACAATATAGAAGAATTATCTGTCTGGGCAATCTAAGGCATCTGTCGTACATTCCAGATTTTGGGAAATCATGCACAAGATAATAGCCAACGTTCTCCTTATGAAGTTTGAGATAGGTAGCATTTACCTTGAAGAACTTCATTTGCTATCTCTTCTAATGAAAGGCCACCTTGTCAATATCGACCGCCTTCTGATAGACAAGTGGTTACTTGTCAGTTCCACTCCATAGAAAGAACTGCATGGGTGGTATCATTCGACTTATTTACCATGCCTATGGACACCCTCCTTCCAAGGATTTCAGAGAAATGCAAGGCGACAACCTCATAACATCAAAGTACATAATTTCATATGGTATTCTGGTCCTCTGGAATAATGTCAACTGCTATAGGTTCACCAGTACTAATATCTCAATCCCACTACCTAAATTGCCTGACTATGACAAAGTACATTTATTGTATTCAGAGGAAGAAATCCTAACACTTCTCAACAATTCTCACAAGGTCAAGACAGCTCCAGGGGTACATTGTCTGGACGAGTCCTCCGTAGACCTGTCATTCCAAAGAAACCTATGTCTAAGATATCTAGGGGAAGTGAACATGAGAGAATAGTTGATTATGACTTTGAATCACTTCAATTGTAACCCAAGCATAACTCTGACTTTGGGGTTGAACGTCCAACCACCTCAAAGAGCCCCACCTCCATCCTAGCTGTAGTTACTACAACGAGCAACCCTCCCTTGTCATAAAAAAGGAAGATACAAGATGTTGTTGATGATCTGTCTCGTCATCCTCACCAAGCCGATTGCCCTTCTATTTCTCAGAGATCAAAAAGTCATTCTTCATCCCCCTCTGACTACAAATATTCAGAGACCATTGGAGGAGCTTTCAGACAAGCATGCGACACCATCACTAAGGATGCAACTGCAACTATGACTATTATTCCTAACCTTCAGAAGGATGTGCATAACATAGCTAAACAGGTCCAGGCTCTAGATCAACAAGTAAGTGAGCTCATCAACCTTCCTCAGCATATGACAACTCTAGAGCGCTAGCTTAATGAAATCTTGATGGTACATAATCATATTTTGATGCATATAACCAGACAAGAAAATAATTAAAAGCATACAGAAGACCAACGTGCTCTCTGATGTGAACAACATCATCAGTTTCATGCTCATTCTGTTGAGGCTTATTTTTCCCCATCTTCTTCTTCTCAAGGAAATAGTTATATTCTGAGCAGTTTTAATGCACATGCTAGACAACCAAACTTGCCAAATCAATTATCTCCCATGCCTCAGAGTCAATTATGGGAACCACTAAACTCTTGCCATCTGACAAAATCCCATGTTTCCCTCAGACACAAATGAGTGGATTACCTCCCACTAACACTACACTATTGTTATCCCATCCGACGATATCCATGCACATAGATCAGAGAACATTTCACCTTCATCTCCACCATCTTCCATTGATTCTTTTGAAAAGGATATGATGATGAAGTTGTATGAAGCTTGTTGCACGGATATTTAGTCATTTTACAGGCTTGTTTTCCCCTAGTTTTGTGCATGCATTTGTTATATTCATGAGATTTTATGCACAAACTCTTATGAATAGCCTGTTTCATTAAAATGCATCAATTTATGTATTTTTATCAAATTTTAATCAAATTTCACAAATCTGAGGACTAAGACACATTTTTAGTTGTATTTCGGGTACACATCAAGCGTGCAGACTCGGTACTACTGAGTCCATACTCGATAGTACTAATTTCACATCAGTAAAAATAGCCAAGTGAGATGTGCAAACTCAGTACTACTAATACTCAGCTCGATAGTACCGAATCACCATCAGTAGACCCTTCGAGGAATCACAGAAACTCAGTACACCGACACAAAAGTTGATAGTACCAAGATTACAATAGATGTGTGACCACTTTTGAAGCGTCGGTACTAATGACTCAACTTGATAGTAGCAAACAAGCACACATTTAAAGAACCCTAAAGACTCGGTACAACTGAGATTGTCCAAGCAGGCAAGATCAATAGCAACGATCTGACGACTGGTATTTTTTCACAGAGAAGAGCCATACTATGACTATGTGGGAGGATGTCCAGACCTAAGTATCACGCCGTAGTCCATTGCTCAAGATCGAAGAGACGGAGGAGGAGAGACCAGGACCAAAGGCAACATCTAGGAGCAATTACAACACTTTTGGTGGATCATTTTGCAGCTGAGAGATAGAAGAATGCCAATGCACCAAAGGGGATTCTCCAGAGTTTCTTTTCTCTAGGGGTTAACATAGTTCATTCGATGTTTCCCACATTTTTCTTCTTCTCTATCATGCTATCGACTACGTAAACCATGTAGGGCTAAACCCCTTATTCCTTAGGACCCGGGAGTAGCCCAAGGATGCACTGTATCTAAATTATATTATTGATATAGATTTTCTCTTCTATTTGAATATAAATCTATGGAAATTGCATGTCCTTATTATGCCTGATCACCACAATTAGCGTATTAGATCCTTACTTACTACTGAAAAGGGGATTAAGGGTTAGAAACACATAGGTTCACCCGTTTATTGGCGTCCCTTGTGAAAGGTGGGGCATAAATGGGAGGAGATTACCCATAGTTAAACCAAAAGACCTAACGAATAAATCAATTACTATGCAAATGGAATTGGCTTTAGATTAGGTAGGGGAATTACACTACGAAAGTGGGTAGATTATAGCTACATGCTCTTTATTCAAATTTAAGAGGAAATTCATATGAGTAATAGGAAGACAGAGACAATGTCACTTGTCATGAAACTGTGTTCGAAGGAATCCGTCATCATAAAATCAAATTAATTTTATTTTCCATTTTTATTTCCTTGCCTCCATTCAAAACAACCAACCCAATTAATGTTCACCGGCCTAACTTATCAAACTGTAGTTAGTACTAGTATCTGGACAACCGTTTCCCTGAGTTTGACTCGGGCCTCACATGGACTATATTACCAGATGCGTACACTTGCGTTTACACGTACAGTAAAGTCGTGTCAAGTTTTTGGCACCGTTACCTGGGAAGCGACAATAGTCCAGCACTATGAGTGTTGTGGTTGGCCATTCTAGGCCACTTTTTCTTTTTTAATTTTATTTTTACTCTTTTGAGCTGAAATTTCAAATATCAATTTTTAATTTCTTGCTATCTCTTGTGCTTACACCTATATTATCTCTTTCAGGTGATAGTTTATGGTGCAGACACTTAGTATGGACTACAGAGACTCCACTCAGAGCAGTGCAACAATTGCAACATTAAGAGATAAAGCCCAAGCGTACAACAATTCGGCAAAGGGATTAACCCCTAGCACGCCAGACACTCCTCCAGTAGATACACCCATTCTAGTTGAACAATCAGAGATGGATGAGGAGAAGACTATCTGGGAGAAGATAAAAGCATCATTATCAACTACACAACTGGGTCCCATAAAAAGGCAGGCAGTTGATGCGGGCAGTTTTAAGATTGACCCAGGATCGGTAGCCCTGGTCAAGTCACAAGCATTCCATGGACACAGTTTTGAAGACCCGATGGCTCACATCAGCAGCTTTGTGGAGAGTTGTGACATGCTAAAAATTGATAGGGTCCCAGTGACAATTATTTATTTAAAAATGTTCTCTTCATCTCTGGCAGACAAAGAAAATGCTTGGTTCAACAATCTGAAGCCAGAATCCATTGGGACATGGGATGAGATGATAGACGCTTTCTTTGAGTGTTATTTCCCACCACAGAAGACCAACGAGTTGGTTAGGAAAATATACAAATTCAAGCAACAGGATGAGGAGTCCTACTTAGAGGCCTGGGAGAGATTTCAACATATGCTGTGGAAGGTCCCACAACATGGGATTGAGCTAGAAGATCAGGCTAAAATATTTTATTATGGCCTCCATCAAGGTGACAGACCACATTGGACAGTGCAAGAAAAGGTTTCTTTCTCAACAATAAACCAACCAAGTGTCATGAGATACTGCATAATATGTCCAAGAACCAATCTTGGGGAGAAGAAAGAGAACGCCCATAGATAATCAACAATGTGGGAGAGTCTAAGGTAATAAACACTCTTAATGAAAAGCTAGACCTGATCGCCAGGATGCTATGTTAGAAGGATGGGAACTTCTCAGATGATAGGAAGGACATGTCAAATATATGCATCAACAGGGGTACATGAACAATGAGTACTCCTGGCAAAAGGACCCAAGGTTCTCCTGGAAGGATCTGAACAACTTCCAACAGGATCCCAGCCAGGCAAGGCAACAAGGAATTACACAAAAGCAGAATAAGGGGTCTGAAGATGAAAACATGCAAGATCTTATGAAGAAGCCGGTGAAATAAAATGACATGGTGATCAACCAACAATAGAGAGAGCTATGGAACCACACATCTCAATTCCGCAATTTAGAGACTCAGATTTCACAAATTGTAGTAGAGGTTGTAGCAACGAAGAACAATGGCAAATATGATTTTCTAGGTAACACAGATGCTCCATCTGGGAACCAACATGTGAAGGCCATACTATTGAGAAGCGGTACAAAATTGTTTAGTGGGGACAAGCAAAGTCAACCCAAGCCAACAAAGACAAAAGATTCAAGCAACAATTGGGAGCCGGTTGTAGTGGATGCCACAACAGATCTAGATTAGGGTGAAGAAGATAGTACAACATAGACAAAGCATCCAGAAGTGATAGGGGCAAGGATAGATCCTTGTGTCCCACCTCATCAAAGGTAACAGGAAATACCATTTCCCTTCCCCAATAGTGTGAAGTCCAAAAAGGCATATCAGCAATTCAGGAAATTTCTGGACAACTTCATGAAATTGTCCGTCAATATACCATTGATTGACGCCATTGAGAAAATACCTTCTTATGGTAAATTCTTGAAGGACACCATCAATAAAAAGAGTCGGATAGCTGATACTGACGTGGTGGTGTTGAAGGAGCAGGTGAGTGCGTTCATTCTGGGAATGCTACCACCAAAATGACAAGATCCATGCTGTTTCAATATCTCATGTTTCATAGGAAAGACCAAGTTTGGTGAGGTGTTGTGTGATTCATGGGCTAGCATTAATCTCATGCCCTTGACAACATTGAAGAAGTTAGGCCTTAGAGAATCTAGAAAAAGCAGCATGACATTACAGCTGGAAGATAATTCAGTGGTTAGACCGTATGGGATATGCAAAGATGTTCTGGTTAAAGTAGACATGTTTGTGTTTCCAACTGACTTTGTAGTCATGGAGATGCAAGATGATCATGGCAATGTACTACTACTGGGGAGGCCTTTCCAAGCTATGACAGACATGATCCTGGAGATGGCAAGAGGAAGATTGACACTAGGTATCCAAGATGACTGATTTGAAATCCGGATGCCTGAAGTATCAAAGTCAAAGGAGAAGGAAGCTCAATGCAATAGTTTGAA
Source organism: Alisma plantago-aquatica (assembly GCA_963693085.1). Lineage (NCBI taxonomy): Eukaryota > Viridiplantae > Streptophyta > Magnoliopsida > Alismatales > Alismataceae > Alisma > Alisma plantago-aquatica. The sequence continues at coordinate 138,962,674 of OY856410.1, read as the reverse complement.
GCACATTGAGGGACTGGTGTTGCTATTTCTGGGAAGACCATTTTTAGATATGGCACATTCCATGGAAAAAGTGGATAAGGGTGCATTGGCAGTGGACATTATGGAAAATACTAAGGTGGTGTCCTTAATAGAAGTTGTGTGGTATCCAGAGAATGAAGAGGAGGCAGACTTCCCACCAGCAATTGAAGAAATCAAAGCTAACTCAATCGTACAGGTTCATCAATAGTTTCCACGGGAGGCGTGCTTGATGAATGTGGAGAGAGACTACCCCCATTGCAATTCCTGAGAGGAATGTGCTTTGATGCTGAAAGCACACCCGTGCTACTATACAAGACACTTTGAGGATCTAGGACCACTGCCCCCACCTTTAGTCTCTTCATTGGTGAATCCTCCTGATTTGTAGTTGAAGCCGCTGCCTCCGCATCTGAAGTACGTGTTTTTTTCAGCGGAAGAGGGGCTCCCGATCATCATCTCATCAACATTGAGCTAGGATGTGGAGGCTCAGCTTCTAGGCGTACTGAAGAACCACCAAGTAGCATTCAGGTGGTCTGTGGATGACATTAGAGGCATCTCCCCCAGCCTATGCCAACACAAAATACGATTAGAAGAAGGAGCTAAAGCAATAGTTCAACCACAATGACGCTTAAATCCAATTATGATGGAAGTGGTGAAGAAGGAAGTCATGAAGGTCTTGTTGACAGGTGTAATTTATGCAATATCTGATTCCACATGGGTAAGTCTGACACAGGTTGTACCTAAGCAAGGGGGGATAACTGTGACAACTAACTTTGCTAATGAATTAATACCGACTAGGTTAGTCACGGGGTGGTGTGTGTGTATAGATTATCGCTGCTTGAATGCCTCTACGTTGAAGGATCACTTTCCTTTACCCTTTATCGATCATATTTTGGAACGACTGGCAGGTCGTTCCCATGTTTGTTTTCTCAACAGTTATTCCAGATATAATCAGATTTCTATCAAGCCTATGAATCAGGAGAAATCCACCTACACCTGTCCCTATGCCATGTTTTCCTATAGACGGTTGTCGTTTGGATTGTGTAATGCACCCTTTACCTTCCAATGTTGTATGCTCACCATTTTTTCTGACATGATTGAACGTTTCTTGGAAGTGTTCATGGAAAATTTTTCGGTTTATGGAGAGTCTTTTGAAGACTATCTATATAACCTCGATAAAGTGCTACAATGGTGTGAAGACACTCACCTAATTCTTAATTGGGAGAAATGTCATATTATGGTGAGTGAGGGGATTATTTTGGGACACAATGTGTCCAATAGGGGAACGGAGGTTGATCTGGTAAAAATAGAGGTTATTTCTAAGATACCTCCACTGACATCGATGAAGGGAGTGAGGAGTTTTCTAGGTCACGCCGGATTTTATCGCCGATTTATAATAGATTTTTCAAAAATTGCAAGACCCCTATCTGAATTATTAGAAAAGGACATTAAGTTTTGTTTTGAAGATAAATGTAATAAAGCATTTGAGGTCCTTAAGGAAAAATTGATTTCAGCTCCTGTTGTTCAAGCTCCAGATTGGAGTAATCCGTTTGAGCTGATGTGTGATGCATCATATTATGCAGTGGGTGCAGTCTTAGGCCAGTGCCAAGACAAAGTCCCTACCGTGATATATTGTGCATCAAAGACTTTGAATGAGGCTCAATTAAACTATACTACCACTAAAAAATAACTATTGGCTATTGTGTTTTCTTTTGTAAAATTTAGGCAATATTTAGTGGGGGCAAAGGTAATTGTTTGGACTGATCACGCCGCCATTAAATACCTTTTACAAAAGAAAGACGCTAAGCCTAGATTAATTAGGTGGATCTTCTTTTACAAGAATTTGACATTGAAGTAAAGGATAAGGTAGGTATTGATAATGTAGTAGAAGATCATCTCTCTATATTAGAAAGAGTGGATGAGAGGGATGTGGACATCCCTATTGTGGAAGAATTTCCAGATGAGAAACTTTTTGCTCTCAAGGAAGCAGACACTTGGTATGCTGAGATTGTGAATTACCTGGCATGTGGGATACTGCCAGAGGATTGGGGATACTAGGAGAAGAAGAAATTCTTCTATTCTTTGAGATATTATGTGTGGGATGACCCGATATTGCTAAGGCAATGTAGGGATGGTATTTTGAGGAAATGTGTGCCGAAGAGTGAGTATGAGAGTATCTTGTCACATTGTCACTCACTCCCCATAGGAGGGCATCACGCTAGTTCTAGGTCTGCAACTAAGGTCTTAGAGAGTGGGTTCTATTGGCCAACTTTGTTCAAAGATGATTATAACTATGTTTGTTGTTGTGACTCATGTCATCGTGTAGGTAACATTTCTAAAAGACACAAAATGCCCTTAAATGTGTTTCAAGAAGTTGAAGTTTTTTATTTATGGGGCATAGATTTCATGGGACTATTTGTGTCTTCAAACTCAAACATGTACATATTACTCGCCGTTGATTATGTGTCCAAATGGGTGGAAGAAATTTCAACCTGGACCAATGACGCACATGTTGTATGCAAATTTGTCAAAGACAATATTTTCTGCATGTTTGGTGTCCCTCAGATGATCATAAGTGATGGGGGGACTCATTTTACCAATAAGAAGTTTGGATCTTTATTGAGTAAGTATGGGGTAAAACACCGAGTGGGTACTCCATATCACCCACAAACACATGGCCAGGTGAGGTGTCTAGTAGGGAAATTAAGCAGATTTTAGAAAGGATAGTCTCAACAAATAGGACAAATTGGAGTATGCTCCTCAATGATGTGCTATGGGCATACAGGACAGACTATAAATCACCTATAGGAACTACACCTTTTATATTGGTTTATGGGCACGCTTGTCATTTACCTGTGGAATTGGAGCATAAGGCTAGATGGGCGTTGAGAAGATTGAACTTTAATATAGATGAAGCTGGGAAACATAGAATGTTGGAGTTGAATGAGTTGGATGAGTTGAGGATGAATGCCTATGAAAACACCAAGATCTATAAAGAGAGGACAAAGAAGATTCATGATAAGCACATCCTACATAGGGTTTTTACTCCGGGGGAAAAGGTGTTACTTTTTAATTCTAGACTTAAGTTGCATCCAAGAAAATGAAGGTCTAGATGGAGTGGACCCTATGCAATTTTGGAGGTTTTCCCCCATGGTGCTGTGAGGATCGGAGATGGATCTATGTCATTCCTTGTTAATGGCCAGTGGTTGAAGCACTACTTTGGAGGAAAGGTTGAGAAAGGAGTTGAGGAACTCAAGCTCTTGAGGCTTGAGGAGGATTAGAGGTTTTCTTTGAGTCTAGCCTAGGACGTTACACAAGGGCGCTTGTTGGGAGGCAACCCAACTTTTATTTTGCTTTTATTAGGTTACATTTTTGTTTTCATAAGGTTTAGTTTCAATTTTTATGTTAAAAAGGTACGTTGATCCATTTTGGGTAAGTGTGCAGGCCAGGCAGGGTCGGTACTACCGAGTTTATTCTCAGTACTACCAAATTTGGTTTAGACGAATTGGACACAAAAGAGAGAAAATCTCGATACTACTGAGTTCTTACTCGGTACTACCAAATTAGGTCAGGAGCTAAGGGGCAGAAAAATAGACTATCTCGGTAATACCGAGACCGCACTCAGTAACATCGAGTTTATGAAGATTTCCAAGCACATTACTGATGAGGACTCGATACTACCAACCTGCCTGTCAGTATTAATGACTTCTGGAAGTCCCAGGTTTGGTGCATTGAGATGCTTTCTCAAAACGACCAAGAAATATCTACAACTCGGTAGTACTGATTCTCAAAAGTTTCAAGAAATGTGGGAAAAGGAAGCGACGACCCAGATGAGTCACATTGAGCGGTCAGTACTGCCAATCCGCGCCACAACTCGATACTACCGAGTCGTGTGGGTACTACCAACTCTAGGACAATCCACGCCTAAGTCATCATGCAACGTCAGCTGTCGATACCATCGAGTTTCAGATCCTCCCCAGGATCTCGGTACTACCGACTTAAAATCGGGAGTACCGACTTTGGATGGCTGGGCGATCTGGGGCCTATATAAGGAGAGGAGATTTTCAATTCTATTCACATCTTCAATCTCTTCTCCAGAGCAACTGCGAGCACTACTACAGAGAGCGCCAGCAGTTTTCTTTGAGCTCTCATTTCCCCCTTCCTTATTCTTTCAAGGTTCACATGGCTCCATAAAGAGGTGCTTCTACATTGACTGAGCAAGGCGAGATGGTCCCATGACCAAACCGCCTTCATCACCTAACTCTGGAGGTCCATAAGATTTATGAGGAGCTACTGACTAGGAAGATGGTGCCCATGCGGTATGGTGGTTGTGACCTCATCGAGAGCCTAGGCTTCACCGAGTACATGCGCTGGATGCGCAATGGTCATGCAATGGAGGTGGATGACCCCTTCTTTAGCATGTGGCCCACATACCAGGAGCTCGTATGCAAGTTCATGGCATCTCTCAATGTTCTCGTCGCCCCAGAGTAGTAGATAGGTGGAGCATGGTGGGAAGGAAAGGTTGACTTCTGCCTCTACAACACCAACTATTCCTTCACCCTCTGTGAATTCAACCGTATCTTCAACTGGACACACATGCCAGACCACTCACGTCCCCCTGGATGGAACTACGAGATAGCTTGGGAATGTTTCACTGAGGTGACAGAAGGTTTCCGTATCAGCTGGCATGTCAACTCCGTCACCGACATCGAGCACCCCTTTGCTTACATCCTTCACCGCATCCTCACCAATACCATTTTTGGCCGCTCCATTCAGGGCCAAGGAAAGGTGTTGAAGACTGACCTCTTCTTTCTCTACCAGATCCTCAAGGGGGAGCCGGTAAATTTTGGTTCTTTATTCCTCCTCCATGTTTTATCAGTATGGCATTTGGCATCCAGAAAGGCACCAATTGTTTTTGGGGGTCTCATTACCCCCATTTCTCTTCATATGCAGCTAGACCTCTCTACCTTAAGCCAGTGGGACAACAATACCTAGATCTCACACATTTTCAAAAGGCAGACCTCCTCACTGTTCATTTCAACACTGTGTACGCTTATTGCACAGTGGATGGCCGGTACAGGGAGCGGTCACTCCCTGACCCAGTCTTCTATCAACCAAGAATCGAGCATCTGTGGTGGCCATTAGATGATGACAACATTGATGCAGCCGTAGAGGAAGCTGTAGAGGAGCCTGGACAACAAGCTGATGACGATGACGATGTAGTGGAGGTGGATACCATCCCTATCACTTGCCGACCTAAACTGCGCAAGCGACTGCAGAGATACGTTGCCTCGAGTTCCTTAGACCCACCACTATCCCAGGATGAGCATGACACTTTCAACATGACGGACATGTATGGGATGATTCAGGACATCCATATTGGTCAGCAGCAGCAATAGGTAACTTTAATAGGTATACAAGACATCCAAGGAAGGCTCTACGCAAACCAGCAAAGGATCTACAAGAATGAGCGTCTTCTCTTGGCCAACCAAGAGAATGATCACACTCACTTACAACACATTGAGCAATACTAGCAGCCTTTCTACGACCACTATTGGAGCCACAGTTACTTTGGAGGGTACCAACAACCATCACTGATGCCTTCATATGATCCCAGTTTTCAAGGAACATTTCCTCCACATGATCCTACCATGCACACTACTAGCAACCACTGCCACAGGATTGATCAGGGTACTCATGTTCCACCTCTTAAGTTGGAATGTTGACTATGCAGACATAGTCATATTCAAGTTTGGGGGGGTGCTGGAACAACCACTATCTTAGTTTTTTCTTTTTAGTGTTTTTATTTAGATTTATGTTATTGTAGAATCCACATCTATCTAGTGTAAAAAAGTGGATTAGTATATGCATGGGTCTCTTTAGAAATTTTCCTCTAGGTCTTTTTAAAAGAAAAAAAGTTAAGTGTTATAAAAAAAGTGGAGAAGTTAAGCTTTATTGCAAATCTTTTAAGTCACACCTTGAGGAAGTGTATGGGTTAGTCAGCTTTAGGACATGGGATAAGAATAATCTCTCAATCATCCATGAAAAGTGAATGACGAAGGTGTTTGATCCTAAACTGATCAAACCAGTAACGTGCCCTGAAATGAAAATTTAAGAAGAAACTCCTACGTTTACCCTGTACACAGGTCTTTAAAGAGGGACACATATTAATCTTTGAAGGCTTAATATATTAGTTATGTGATTTCACCTTCTTCATATTCATAATTGCCACCACCTTAAGATTATCAAGTACACTGAATCATTTCGTTTTTATTACATAATCATGGCATAGTAGGAATCATTATAGTTAGTCATTTTCCTTTGCATCAATTTGGAAAAGAAAAAAAATATGCATGAACAATTCATATGCATATCATTTAGTCACATAATACAAATATGTACATGTAGATTGCATCCATTCATCATTCTTTCATCAAGGCATTATGAGATGCAAAATATTTATGCAGATCTCATACACATCTATACCCTCAGAGATATATGAGAAATATCATGAATGTATTTAAGGGAATAAGACCAGCCATGTAGAAGGCCAAATTTGAAAAAAAAAAGAAAAAAAGAAGAAGAGAGAATTGTCTCTGTTTGTAAGAGGGAGAAAGGATGTGTATCTGTTCTTTAAAAAAAAGTTCAAAACATCTTCATAATGCCCTTGATTTTTCTCCACTAGGTTTAATTTCATTGTATGAGATTTTGAGCACATGCATCATGCCACCTATTTATGTAGCATTAGGATTCATAACTCATTCATTCTCATCATATATGTTCATCATATTTTAAAGTTTGCATAATGATTCGGTTGTTCCTTAAGAATCTTCATAACCACCTATCCCGTACCACCCATTGCTCTTATTGGTAGGCCACTTATATGATTTTTGTCCCCACTTCATGTTTATCAGGAGGACGACTTCCATGTAGATGGTAGTTAGGGAAAAGAGCAATGTAGATAGGAAATCACATAATGCACCAAGTGTAGGCTTGATTAGTTTAATATGTTAACTACTTTCTTGATAGTTCTTCATTGACTAAGGGAGAAATGTCTTTTATGGAAATTTTGTGGTCGTTTTAGAGCTATTACCGGTTCAGTGATCAGTAGGGTCAGTTTAAGACCGTTATGTGGGGATGGTTGAGATGAGAATTCATGTAGTATGTCCTTTTACTGACTTGTCTCAGACAAATCTGAGAGTATGTTGCTCGAGGACGAGCAAGATTTAAGCTTAGGGGAGTTTGATTCACAGATATTTAGTCATTTTACATGCTTGTTTTCCCTTAGTTTTGTGCATGTATTTGTTATTTTCATGAGATTTTATGCACAAACTCTTATGAATAGCCAGTTTCATTGAAATGCATAAATTTGTGTATTTTTATTGAAGTTTAATCAAATTTCACAAATCTGAGGACTAAGACATGTTTTTGGTTGTATTTTAGGTACACATCAAGTGTGCAGACTCGGTACTATCGAGTCCATACTCAATAGTACCGATTTCACATCAGTAAAAATAGCCAAGTGAGATGCGCAGACTCGGTGCTACCGAAACTCAGCTCGATAGTACCAAATCACCATTAGTAGACCCCTCGAAGAATCACAGAAACTCATTACACCGGCATAAAAGTCGGTAGTATTGAGATTACATCAGACACGTGACCACTTTTGAAGCGTCAATACTATCGACTCAACTCGATAGTACTGAACGAGCATGCATTTGAATAACCCTAAAGACTTCGTACTACTGAGACTATCCACATAGGCAAGATCAACAACAACGATCAAATCCGATAGCTGGTATTTTTTCGTAGAGAAGAGCCATACTATGACTACATGGGAGGACGACCAGACCTAAGTATCACGCCGTAGTCCATTGCTCAAGATCGAAGAGACATAGGAGGAGAGACCGAGACTGCTACATCCAGGAGCAATTCCAACACTTCCGGTGGACCATTTTGCAGTCGAGAGACAGTAGAACACCTGTGCACCAAAGGGGATTCTCTAGAGTTGCTTTTCTCCAGGGGTTAACATAGTTCATTTGATGTTTCCTACATTTTTCTTCTTCTCTATCATGCTATCGACTACAGAAACCATGCAGGGCTAAGCCTCTTATTCCTTAGGACCTGGGAGTAGCCCGGGGATGCACTGTATCTAAATTCTATTATTGATATAGATTTTCTCTTACTATTTGAATATGAATCTATGGAAATTGAATGTCCTTATTGTGCCTGATCACCCCAATTAGTAGTGTATCAGATCCTTACTTACTGCTGAAAAGGGGATTAAGGGTTAGAAACACATAGGTTCACCTGTTTATCAACGTCCCTTGTGAAAGGTGGGACATAAACAAGAGGAGATTACCCAGAGTTAAACCAAAAGAATCTAACTAATTAATCAATTACTATGAGAATGGAATTGGCTTTAGATTAGGTAGGGGAATTACACTGCAAAAGCGGGTAGTTTCTAGCTACATGTTGTTTATTCAAAATAAGAGGAAATTTGTACCAGTAATAGGAAGACAAAGACAGTGTCACCCGTGGTGAAACTGTGTTCTAAGGAATCCATCATCATAAAATCAAATTAATTTTATTTTTCATTTTTAATTCCTTGATTCTGTTCAAAACAACCGACCCAATCAGTTTTCACCGGCCTAACTGATCAAACTATAGTTAGTACTAGTCTCTGGACAACCATTTCCTTGATTTTGACTTGGGCCTCACATGGCCTATATTACAAGATGCGTACACTTGCATTTTTCACACACAGTAAAGTCGTGTCAAAGCTATGCTCAACTTGAGACTGATCTGTTCCCTCTTTTGTCGACATACATCAGAAGAGGAAATTTTTGTTGACCATTACACTACCAACATGAACCTCAAAGAAGATACAAAGAGTCCTTTAGATACTAAGAATGCTTCTTCTGATGAGGATGCTGGTGATCTATCCCTCATTTTGTCTACTACACCACAAAGATTATCTGACCCAGTGTTTCTAAAACCACTGTTATCACTTCCACCTCAACTTCCTTTGAAGATGAGTGGACTGGATCCTACTATTTTAAAGGACTAGATGTATGTGATATTTTGTATTATAGGACATTCTTGATGATTAACATGATGGGAGCTATGTCATTTACAATAACGGATCCATCACCCTTTCTCATGGTGATTTTTGAAATTTACTTCGCAACCCTGCCAAAGTTACAAAGAAGATGTTTACTATTTTAGTGTCGACTATACTAGAGGATGTCATGCCCCGTTACAAGGATTGGCCGTATTACAATGCAAACCATCTTTGGCTGACTGCTTGTTTTAAGAAGCAAATTACAACTCCAACCATTTCAACCCTAAAGGATAAACTAGAGTTAAAGAAGATAAGAGTTGTCTTATTACCTTCTCACTTATGGGGACTGTGGCTACCGTGTCTCACTGATCTGAATAAATGACAAGTCACACTGTTCAACACATGCGTTGTAGTGCTAAAAAATTTTGACATTCGCTTCAAAGATTGTGCTGCAAAAAAGCTGCCTCACATTCCTATTCATCTGCAAAGGCTTATCCGTGAGGTCCTCTGTTATCAACCAAATTGGATAAGTTATGTCATTGCAGGTCATATAGTTTTATACTTTCCTCTTTGCAAAGCATCATTTATTCCTCTACTTTAGTGTTTAACTTTACGATGTCATCAATTGATTCTTACCAAAAGATTATAATTAATAAAGTTTTATCTTGTCAAAAGGTATGTTTTCACAATAACAAAGAAAGAGCTACCTGATGTCTTCTTCAAAATTTTATATCAAAATCCCAAAAAGAGTGAGGAGTGAAAAATAATTTGAGAGAAGTGACATGAATTAGAGATATTAGAACAATGTATTACTATTCTCATGAACGTAGATATGTCAATTTTATCTAGCCTCTAAAAACACTACCTCATTTCAATGGAGTTCATTTAAAGGTATTGCAATCTGGGGCGGTGATACTTAGGATATGCAATCACTACTCTAAAACCAACTGGTTTGGAACACAAGGATCACTTTCTGATCTAAACTGACATGTACTTGAATAACCCAAAAGAAGAAAAGAACATCCATAATCCTTTTTGCCTACCTATTTGTTCCACATAATACCTCGACGAGAGTGAAAACTACTTTGAAAAAGTGACAGATGTACTGGACACAAGAATATGCCACAAAAACAAATAAAGAAAGAGTATTTTGACAAAATGACATTCTTTATAAAGTTAAGTCATTTTATGAATTAATGAACAATTTTTATAAGAGGATTGTATACAAATTTGTTTTCAGTAATTTAGAAATTTTTGTTTGTTTGACCAGAGAAATTATGACTCCATTAGCTTGAGGACAAGCTAAATTCCAAGTTTGTGGAGTTGATAACATCAGTTTTGATACACTTTTATTATCCTTTTTCATGATAAAAATTACTAGAAATAAAGTTTGAATCTTTAATTTTACTCATTTTACCTTCAATTCACCCAATGATAGGTTTCAAATCAATTTTGTTGATATTTGAAGGAATTGGATGCAAATTTAGTGAAATTAATGAAGTCCGAGTAGTTGTTGAAAAGACTTGTTTCAAATAGTTGACCAATCGGTCGAAAACATAAGTCTTCACCCAAAGGGTCGACAAAAGACTACCGACTCAAGCTCGACAGACTCATTGAGCACCAAGTTGTCAAATTAAAGAACCTCGATAGCCATTTGAGTAATGAATGTTGAGAAAAGTACAAATCTCACATCTGTTGAGGAGACACTGACAATCCGCGCATCGACACCGATGTATTCATGTCGATCCAAATCTATCAAGCCCATTCCTCAATCCTATCAAAGAAAGGATCCTCGATATTCCCATTGATCATCCTAATGATAGGCAGCGGTCGACAAAACTGTCGACGTCTCTCAAAGACCAGAGGACTCCTGTCGAGGAGTCATGTTGACAACACTAATCAACACCCTTGTTGACATCAACACATCGACATACTCTCAACACAGAATGACTCTGTCGAAGCCAAGAAGCGATTGATGTCTCTGTTGATCGACAAAAACCGATCGAAGGAATTCCCTGTCAACATAGCTATCGATATCTACATCGATGCCACGTGGATGTGTCACCTTAATAGGTCTCTAGTAAAAGACCCTAGGGAATCACTTCAAATGATCTTGGATCCTTGGAGTTAAAAGGATGAGTGACTGCCACCAAGTCCCCCAAGTTCTAGAGCCGAAGTAAGAGACCTGTCGACCTATCTAGATCTATCGATTTAGATGTCGACCTTGCTCCCCTGCAGCTCCGTTCCACCATCATCACCGATCTGAATGACCTTCTTATTTTAAGACAAGAATAGGAGGAGGAGGAAGCTGGAGACCTTGTTGTCGACCGCCGCAAGATTAGCCTAGAGGTTGGTAGATCAATCATTCGATCTACCCTTGTATCAAACCCCTTTCTTTCCTTTTTTCATCATGAATTATTCTAGTTGTGCTCTGCCCATTTATTTATCCATGCATGGATAAACTCTTTAACTTAAGTTGGGAGTAGCTGTCAGGCTCTCCCAACCATGCAATTGTTCATCTTTCTATTTTATGACATATGCTCTTTAAAGTTTTATTCTTATACTCTTATTTTACTGCGTCGATTAATGATTAGTTACCCTCTTTCGGTGTTTGACATGAATATTGTTCGAGAGAATGAATTCAACTAGCCATGGAGTATAGGATAGTAATGATACATGAGAGTGAGAAGTTTCTATAATGAAAATTCATATGGTTTTTTCTTGATCTTTCAGTTATTACCTCGAGAGAGATAACTTCATTAGATAGAAATCTATCCAGATCTCGAGCAAAGGAAGCAAAAAATAATTGTCTATGACTGTTTGCAAAATGAGTAGAGAATATATATAAAATAGGAGTGAAGGTTTTATAAGGTTGTGGTTAGCTTGATTGGTGAAACCGAATCTAAGTTTCCTCTTTTATCGTTTCAAAGTTTTTTTTTAATTTCTTCTTTGATCTTTCATAACTTAGACTTATTGCTTAATTATATTAACTCATTCCTTAGTCCGAACAAAATCAAATTACTCTTTTGGTTAGACTAGACTAAGCTAAGGTCTGGCATTTTTATTCTGTTATTCTCCTTATCCCTATGTTCGACCCCATACTATTGCAATAGACTCTATATTGAGTTGCAGACATCTCTGCTAGTCGGGTCTAAAATTAAAGTCAGATATCTTTGACTGGACAATTGTGTTTACACTTTTGACCCACAAAAAAGAGCGATCACATTAGAATCACATGTAGGACTTACCCACTCCCCTCCCATAATAGAAACATGCCGATGATAAAAATGACTCTTTGTAGGTGTTTGGACTCATACATTGTTTATTTTATTAAACTTAGCCTACAAGGGATCGAGTTGTCATGGATTCTTGTATCAGAGCTCTAACTCATTTTCTCAAAGAAATATGAAGTTTGTTCCCATCTCAAGATCATCTTCTATCACTCATTTGAGACATATAAGCACATAAAGTAAATGTCTTTTTTAGAATACGTCCACAAATCTTTTGTTGGAGTCCCTACATACTTTCTAATCCTACTCTTTGTTACAAGCTTGCAGTGACCACCATTTGGATCACTACAAAATGCCCTCCAAGTGATGATCATGAGGAGACAAAGATAATTGTAACGTAAACTTTAATTAAAACTCAAATGTGATAAAATCAACATCATGACATTTTGGGGCTAACTCCTTCCTTATTTTTTTAATCGCATGCAAAAATTTGATTCATCGTTCTATCCGAATCACAAGCTAAGTTGATTCACGTCATTAGTGCACCATAGTATATATACTAACATATAGAGCATTGCAGTGGGTTGAAGTTTAAACATAAATAATAAATACATAACACCTAAACTATTTACTAATATTAGAACTAAACAATACGAATGGATTATATAACTACATTGACTATGGCAAATAATGATTTTGACACATGATGTCTGGATCTGAGTATTTTATGACAATAAGTAGCCCCATTCTACAAAATCTCTGACACAGTCATTCTCTATTCTCCTTGATTAGTATATACCCAAAGTAGGTGAACTTGTGCCACAATGAGTGGGTACTCGCTCAACAACATATTAAAAAATGAAAGCACGATCACATTTTTCAAGATTATATGGTAATCCATTAAAAAACCATTAAACACAAACAATACATCAAACATATCTGAATGAATAATATATTTAACATAAATATGGTAATAAAATCAAGAAAGTACTTCATTACATGTTATTCATCATTAGAATTCATTTTGATTTATGAATTGCGATTATCCCTAATATGATATAGATATACCTTGACTTCAACTCATTGTTCACATCCTAACTTGGGAAAGGTTTGTAGCTAATGACCATTTATCCTTCCTAGAATAATATATTTGAAATACCGTGAAGTTATATCCAAGTCACAACACCTCCAAAACACTCAAAAGGGTTTTATCTCATCTCATCACCCATTACCAACCAACTAGGAGTTGTTGCCAAAGGCTGACATCTCAAGCACACTGAGAAGGGGAAGTGGCTATGCAATGTCAGAACCAATTGGGAGTTTTGGTTGAGGCATAACACCTCCCCAATGGTCAAATATATTGAAAAGGTTGATATTTTTGTACATATATTTGGATAAAGACACTCATCTCTTACCCACACCAACAACACAACCAAGAGTTTTTGTTACAACCCCAATTTTTGGGTTCATTTGCTGAGAAATGTAATTTCTCATATTAAAGATATTTGGAAAAATAATGATACAATTTGTTTTGAGTGGATGAATTTCGTTTACAATAGCCTTGTTGATTGTTTTGTGGGCTTGATTAGCTATTGGGCCCAATAACAAGGAAATTCGATTAGTAAATAAATAATTGAGAATTAGAGAAAAGAAAGATGTGGAAACCTATAGAAGGCAAAAGAATATAATACAAAGAGGTATTTCATGCCTCTTGGGTTCCTTGAGTTCCAAGGAGTCCAAAATTGCATATAGAATGCAATAAGAAAAGAAAAGATCAATTAAATATTTCTTTATTAAGAAAGAAATTGAAAATAATGATAAAATGTGGAAAATAGGTGGAAAGAGGTAATTGAGTTATATTTGATGGATTTTCGTATCCATGAGGTTTCTAATGTTAAAAGGAATTCCAATAAGGAAAATAATAAGAGACATAAAGAGAAATCCCCGAAAAGAGATATTTTGATAAGAAATGAATAAGAAGAAAGAGAAAATAGATAAAAGATAAGTGAGAGGCTTAGGAATATTCCCAAGATGGGATTCTGAGCCATTAGGGATCCTTGAGGTTCAAGGAATTTAAAATAATAATTTAATGGCAAAGAAAGAGGGAATATCAAATTAATTGGCTTAATTTATAATGATAGCTTGCTTATGAAGAAAACACCCTTTTCCTTTGGAACTTGGGTCTCTAATTTGGTACAATGGTAGATAAATCGACCCAAAGCTTCCTTTAAAATTTTGGAGAAAAAGGATAAAGGATTAATGAGTTGTGATTTTTAGAAGTTTCCTAAAGTAAATGGGTAATCTTTGAATCATATTAAATGTCACAATTCCAAATAGATTTCCCTTGATCTGGTGTGCACGTTTAGGGCCATCAGATCTAGATCTGATGGTGATGAACTTGTATTCCATCTCTCGCATCTGGTTAGAAAAGCAAGGACAGAACTCTGACTTTCCCTGATTGATTTCCTTATCAGTCAATGTGTGTGCGAACTCGGAAACATGCTAGATATATTCGTGAATTTATTGCGGACAGATTAATCCTAGGTTTTGCCTAGCTTGGGGGTCTCTAGAAGAATCCCCTAAATGTAGGGACCCCTCCGACGGTGCACTATGGCCACATGCTATATAAGGGGGTGATTTCCCTCAGTGAGATGATGCACAGCTCTGCGAGATGATGTGGGACCTTCGGGACAAGTAGCTACCACCAATTTCCTCTCTCGAGCCCTCCTGTATCTTGGATTTCCTTAGCTTTCCGACGGGAGAACCCCTGTGTCGTCTCGACGACTCTGACCACATCTAGAGAACTTAGGACCGCCGATGAGTTCGGTTGGGTTAGGCAGAGGTGGAGAACTGACTTTGAGCAAGGAAGGATGCCTTCTGATGGAAGTCAACACCTGAGTTGACCTTCCATTGCACTGTGTCGAGAAAGCAAAGGAGGAAGATGAGCAAGGGAGAAAAGACTCCCCTACCTCGGTAGTCGTGTGAAGGGATCAAGGGTAGAAGAGTAATCAGCCGATTTGAGTGGGAAAATAAATTAAGCTCGCTTGGTCGATGTGTCACGTTCTTATTGGCTTAAAAGTATTTATCTTGCCAAAATCACAACTAAAGATTGGTAGCCCCGATGAAAATAAGTTACCATGAAAGTTGATTAGGAAAATATGAGGAACACGTTAAAAATAATTTGACAACCTGATTTCATTCCTATTTGCAAAAGTATATTATTTTGATGGAAAAAAGTATTAACTTTGATTAGCAACCCAAATTGATGTTAATGGATAGTTTTATAAGTGCAAATAGGTTAATTCGAGTATTGTTAACCTATTTATTATAAAAAGACACATTAAGATCTAAAAGGATGAGCTTTACATGTAATTGGATTAATTTAGGGTTCCATGTGCATAAATAGGCTTTAATGGGCCTTGAAACCCTAATATTGGCAAATTCGACTCTTAATGGCTTCAATTACTCAAAATCATGAATAAAGTTGAAATATGATGAATCCAAGCTATTTCGAGTATAAAAGTTCCTAATTGTGGATAAATACCCTTAATGTAGAAATTAGAGTTTCTAGTGGATAAAAGGTAGTTAATGATAAATAACGTTCATATGAGTATTAGAGCAAAATGAACTACAAATTGATGATAAAAGAGCATAATAACTTTGTCATAGATCAAAAAGGATAAAAATGGTATCTTTAATGTAAAAGAGGCTTAATGGACTTAATTGATGGTTAATTGTGCATTAATCTGGAATTAAGGTTATATGTTGTTAAAAGGTAACCTTAATAACTTTTGTGAAGGATAGATGAGAAAATTAGGGTTTAAGAGAGTAAGATGGAATAAAACCCTAATTGCAAAGTAAACCCTAAAGAGAGGAAGAAACCCTAAAAAGGAATAGAACCATAAGTAGCAAGATGATTTGGATAGATTTTGATAAAAAGGAAATTGATGTAATTTCAGGATTCTTGCACTTGCTTGATTGGATGACTTGATTGATTGGATTGAATGGATTATTCTATCTCAAATCAGCCTGACAGGTATGTGGTTAATTATGATTAATCACATTAGTTTCCCAAGGGTTTTCCGAATGTTTCCTCATATTGAATGCAATCTAAACAATTGGATGTTCATACTTGCAAAATTATAAAGTCACTATGGTTATCACAATTATAAAGAAGTGTGTATTCTCGCACCTACATGCCACCCTGATGGATGATGCCAAAGGTCAGGCCCAGGAGGGTAGACCCATGGGCACCATGAGTGGTGACCCCAGGCACCAAGCTCGGGAATGAGAAGGTGGCCTATGATATTGCATGACTAGAGGGCACCATGAGTGGTGACCCCAGGCACCAAGCTCGGGATTGAGAAGGTGGCCTTAAGTTATTGGAAAAAGAAACCCTAAGGTGGGTATGCTAGGGTTAGGGCAAAAGTGGTGGAGAATGTCATACTAAAAAGCGTAAATTGGCTTGTTAATTAACTTGATTGTGATAATTAGATTGTTATCCATATGTGCAATCTTTTGGTTGTCCCCACATACCGACATATCCCGATATGCTGACCGACGTTTTGTTTGTCGGTGTTTTAGGTACAAGCTTGAAAAGGACAAACAGTAAAGTGGAATACGTGAAATTAATTATAAGTTAAAGTACAAAGGAGGATTAGTTAGAGTAGGCTCCTGATGCGGATAGATGTAGATATCCCAATTTTGAAAAAGGTATCCAAAGTTTTATTTTATACCAGTTTTCTATAGTTTAGTAGAATTTGATAATTATTACTTGATTATTTGTCGAACCTTTGATCCGGAAATTGGGATAACAGCTCTGACCTCTTGGTCTCCCTTAATTGGGGGTTACTGGGAGGTGGGGTCATTACCATTGGTATTAGAGCATAGGTTCCTCACTTAATCTTTAATAATTATTAAATTTTACAAACTCTGTAGAACCTAGGGGAGTTATTAGAGGAATTTCCAAAAGATTGAGGTGTCTAGAAAAGGATCACATCCAGGGGATGGAAATATTTTCCTCCGCACCGCTAGTCGGAATACGAGGACTCCCGGATTGTGTGACTGCCTGGCCGATGTCTTAGGATATGACTCGAAATAAGATACCTTTAGGACTCTCTCATCTTGTTCATCCCTTCTCAACTCAAATTCTATTAAGGACCTTACGGATTAGGGTTTTCTCTCTTATCCTCACCCTCTTGAGGTATGGGTAAGGTTAATAAGGTCTAAGGAATCCTCCACCAAATTAATGAAAGGCATGTAAATAAGATGTCATGGACATAAGCTTAATAGATTAAGCACAAACTAAAGAATAGATACATGCTTAGGTTGTATGACATGAGTTGTCATTGCCCTCAGGAGAGACCTGAGGATAGACCTCCTTGTCAGGAGGATGAGTAGAGAGAGTTAGTCTTGGAGGTAGAGACCTCCATTAAAAGTAGAGACCTAAAACATCCTCTGAGTATGATGTTAACCCTAACCCTAAGTGGAGTTTAGAGAGAGAGATGACATGATGAGTTAGATGTCATGGTTGACTGAGTGTTTGGATGGACATGCCTCTGGATTGCCATACGATCCATGAGAGGTTGGATGACCGAGCACCTTTGGCAACCCAACCCTAGGAAGGGTCGTGCATGTTTGAGCGAAGGATAGCTCCTTCATGGATGAGGTTAGAGAAGAACCTATAGAAACCTTATCGGCTGTTGCAAGTAGGATATAGATTGCACCCAGAGTACATCATTAGTACGAGCAGTAAGTTAAAACTGAGACTAGAAGGACAGTATGGATGGATTATGAGATAAGCATAAGGGGCTATGGATAATCATGAGCAAACATAAGTTTGAGCATAGACTTCACCCACATAGAGGTATGCCTGTGAGCTTGATCCTTCATGGAGAGAGGACCTCTAGTAGTATGGCTGGATGTGGATTTAGATCTAGAGAGAGAAAGCAGGACCCCAATCAAGGATTTTGGAAGCCTAAAACCCCGAGATATGAGGAACAATGGGGAGTTGAGGATGATGCTCCTGGTACCTATGTGCCTATGGTATAAGTGGTTACCTGCTGAGATGAGACAAAGAGTGCCTTAGACCTTGAGGAGGTTTAAGTAACCAGTTGTGAGGCTTTATACCTAGTTGTTTGTCCTTGAGGAGGACTCAACTCTGAGGTGTTGCTCATATAAAAGGATCATGGGAGTACATGACATACCTTGGACATGTTTGATTTGTGGTTAAGAGATTGAGCATGTAGTTGGATACCCAAAGGAGAACCTAGGGTTCCTAGGCCTAAGAGGGGAAGTAGTGTATCCGATGCTCATGGTGAGATTTGAGTCTCTATAGTTTCGAGCATGGTACTCCTCATGTGTAGAGGTAAAGGAAATCCCTTAAGTTAAGGGTATGTTTGATGAACCCCTCACAAATAAGTTGATCTAATGTTGAGGAAAGAGAACAAGTATGACCTAGCATGGGTTGATAGGTGGTTTGCTTGTGCCTTAGTAGCTGCTGGGTTAGGCATGCTCGTGTGGATGCAGACCCTAAACATAAGGATGGTTGTGACCTTGTTGTCAAGAGTTGTAGTTTCCTCCCATCCTGGGAGAGGGACCCTTCGGTTGGTTGTTTATCAGTTTTGTGGGTTTTAAGGAAACCCAAAGAGGTCTCATAAGATCTTGAGAAGCTAAGTGAAAAGTACATGGTATGAGAAGGAACCTGTAGACCCATAGATAACCATCTCTAAGCACATATGGATGTGTTACCATGGAGGTAACCGATATGGGCCTGACCAAGGTAGGCAGGTTTCCATGACCCCTATGAAAGGGTGAAAGTCAGTCATGAATGTAGAAAGAGATGATGAAAGCTTGGGTAAGGTTCTAAGTTGGACATGTACTATAATAGAATCCCAAGTCTATCCTAGGGTCAAGTAGGGATAAGACCGATGGAAGTAGGAGTTGCCTAATTCCCTAGTTGCACATGACCATAGGGTCGGGAGGTAACAACTATCATTGTCTAAGGGTCATGGGTTAGGAGATTGATCACCTTCATGAACTCATGGGACCCAAAGGGCAGATGAGTAGGGCACCCTCTGGATGCATAAGGGAAAAGGGATGACCCCAAAAGTGCCGGCACCCTATAGACCTAGAGGAGATGACCAAGGATTGTGTGGTGACCCAAGTAGGTTCTAGATCAGTTTTCCATGGAAGTGACTTTGATATCAAGATGGTTGTGATGTTGAGACATAAGATGCACGTTTCAACTTAAAGGTGTACTGGCAAGGTGGGATGTACCATCTCTACTCTTGGAACAGAAAGAACTCTATAATTGGACTGTAGCCAAATGCTTATTTCCTCTTGTTATGGGAGTGAGAGATATGACAATACGCATGTCATACACCAAGGATAAAGATGATGTGAGTTGGAACGTTGCTGCAAGGTATGAGGACAAAGATGATAACGTACCCTGGTGGAGTAAACAATACATGGATGGTTTACAAACAGTAAGATAAATAAGGATGTTTTTAATAGAAGCTATGTGGAATTGCAAGTGATGCAAGGTTGAGTTTGATTACCATAATGATGAGATCAGTGAGTGTTCTTGATGAGTACAAAATTAGAGTTTGAGATGAGATGATAAGTGGAATACATGGAGGTGTATGTGTTCAACATTACCTAACACCTAAGGATAAGAAGTGGTAATGAATGCTCTAGTTGAGATCTAGCTGCCTAGTTTAGCTAGAGGCTAGAAGAAGTTGAGGTTGTTTGGCTAACCCTATGTTTGGAAAGAAGATGTGTTTTGGCTAACACTCGGATGTAACAAGATATGTTGAACAAGTTAATGGTTGTTTGGTTAACCAATTTAGTCCTTGAGGTAGTGAAAGGATGGTGATAGAACCTCAGATGCACTTCTTTGGATAGGAAGGTAAGAAAACCCCGATGAGAGTGGTTTAGGGTTTCTGAGGAATCAACCTTAAAGAATCGTGACATATAGGAGATCATGATTTTAAGTTCATCATACACTGTGGTACTACGAAGATAGTAAGTGACAGTAGTACTTTGGATACCTAAGATGAAGTTACATGTGCTATGTTGCCATGCAAGCCAAGAGGTGAAGGATGAACGCCAATAACCCACTGTATTATTTTAGGGGATAAAGAGTTCCCAAGAGGGAATGGGAGTTTGTCACTTTGGATGTTGTAAGTCTCCCCTAGACCAAGGAGGGTCAAGATGCAATATGGGTTATGGTAGATCGCCTTACCTAGATAACATGAGAAAGAAAGAATGTTGTCAAGGGACAGATTCAGTTGGACTACTTTAGAGAGAGAGATGGTTCAACTACACCATGATGCGAGTTCAAAATTTATTGAGTATGACCTAAAGGTTCATTCCCATGAGGTGGAAGTAGATACCTGAAGAACTCGATGTTAGTATAGTTTATCACCCCTAACTAAT
This sequence comes from Alisma plantago-aquatica, assembly GCA_963693085.1. Lineage (NCBI taxonomy): Eukaryota > Viridiplantae > Streptophyta > Magnoliopsida > Alismatales > Alismataceae > Alisma > Alisma plantago-aquatica. Next base: position 138,941,926 of record OY856410.1, on the reverse strand, counting down.
GGTTAGTATAATCCAGACTAGAGGGTCTGATGGGAGCATATGTGCTCATTCAGGGTGATACTTAGAGGTATTTATTGCCCTCTTTAAGATGTGATGTTAACCACCATAGCCAGTATCGAGATGTAAAGAAGATCTATGAGGGAGGACGTGTCAGTCACCACTTCATTAGAATGATGTTGGTGAAGGGACCTCACAAAGGTCAGAAAAGACCCACAATGTGTGCAGATGAAGTTACTTTGATTGTGCAATGGTTGAGAGAGAACCCAGGGGCGACCTGAGTCACGAGCTGATGTAAAGCAGACTGACATTAAGTTCACCGTGGGAGAATGTGTGATGTGAAAATCTGACCCCTCTAAGCTATAGCTAAGAAAGCTGAGTCCCCGATATAGGGGTCCGTTTAAGATGGATTGGTGGAGTTGGTTGTGTTTAGCCTTACCCCTTAGGATAACATGATGTATAATGTGTTACATGAGTCCGATCTAGAGCACTATGTGAGGTACCCAAGCCATGTGCTGAGCCCTGAACCTATTCTTCTTTTTGAGAGGCCGAAAATTCCTGAGTCACCTATGAGGGTATGATATACCAAGGTAAGAAAGAACTCAGATGGAAGGATATGCGATGATAAAGGTTCTTGGGAAAGCACCATGGAAAGGGTGAAGCCGCATGGGAGCCATGATGGACATAAGGAAGACTTATCATGTTTGTTTGCTTGCTTGATGGAATTTTGAGGACAAAATTCTTATAAGAGGGGAAGGATGTTACAACCCCAATTTTTGGGTTCATTTTTTGAGAAATGTAATTTCTCATATTAAAGATATTTGGACAAATAATGATACAATTTGTTTTGAGTGGATGAATTTCGTTTACAATAGCCTTGTTGATTGTTTTATGGGCTTGATTGGCTATTGGGCCCAATAGCAAGGAAATTCAATTAGTAAATGAATAATTGAGAATTAGAGAAAAGAAAGATGTGGAAACCTCTAGAAGGCAAAATAATATAATCCAAAGAGGTGTTTCATGCCTCTTGGGTTCCTTGAGTTCCAAGGAGTCCAAAATTGCATATAGAATGCAATAAGAAAAGAAAAGATCAATTAAATATTTCTTTATTAAGAAAGAAATTGAAAATAATGATAAAATGTGGAAAATAGGTGGAAAGAGGTAATTGAGTTATATTTGATGGAGTTTCGTATCCATGAGGTTTCTAATGTTAAAAGGAATTCCAATAAGGAAAATAATAAGAGAGATAAAGAGAAATCCCCAGAAAGAGATATTTTGATAAGAAATGAATAAGAAGAAAGAGAAAATAGATAAGATATAAGTAAGAGGCTTAGGAATATTCCCAAGATGGGATTCTAAGCCATTAGGGTTCCTTGAGGTTCAAGGAATTTAAAATAATAATTTAACGACAAAGAAAGAGGGAATATCCAATTAATTGGCTTAATTTATAATGATAGCTTGCTTATGAAGAAAAAACCCTTTTCCTTTGGAATTTGTTCTCTAATTTGGTATAATTGTAGATAATGTCGACCCAAAGCTTCCATTAAAATTTTGTGGAAAAAGGATAAAGGATTAATGAGTTGTGATTTTTAGAAGTTTCCTAAAGTAAATGGGTAATCTTTGAATCATATTAAATGTCACAATTCTGAATATATTTCCCTTGATCTTGCGCGCACATTTAGGGCCGTCAGATCTAGATCTGATGGGGACAAACTTTTCTTCCAGCTCTCATGTCTGGTTAGGAAAGCGAGGACAGAACTCTGACTTTCCCTAATTGATTTCCTTGTCAATCAATGTGTGTGCGAACTCAGAAACATGCTAGATATATTCGTGAGTTTCTTACGGACAGATTAATCCTAGGTGTTGCCTAGCTTGGGGGTCTCTAGAAGAATACCCTAAACGTAGGGACCCCTCCGGCGATGCTCTATAGCCACATTCTATATAAGGGGGTGGTTTCCCTCAGTGAGATGATGCACAATTCCGCGAGATGATGTGGGACCTTCGGGACAAGTAGCTACCACCAATTTCCTCTCTCAAGCCCACATGTATCTCGGATTTCCTTGGCTTGCCGCCGGGAGAACCCCTGTGTCGTTTCGACGACTCCAGATACAACTAGAGCACTTTGGACCACCGATGAGTTCGGTTGGGTCAGGCGGAGGTGGAGAACCGGCTTTGAGCAAGGAAGGAAGCCTTCCGATGGAAGTCAACACTTGAGTTGACCTTCCATTGCTCTACGTCGAGAAAGCGGAGGAGGAAGATGAGCAAGGGAGAAAAGACTCCCCTACCCCGATAGCCGTGTGAAGGGATCAAGGGTAGAAGAGTAATCATCCAATTTGCGTGGGAAAATAAAGTAAGCTCGCTTGGTCGATGTGTCACTTTCTTATTGGCTTAAAAGTATTTATCTTGCAAAAATCACAACTAAAGATTGGTAGCCCTGATGAAAATAAGTTATACATGAAAGTTGATCAGGAAAATATGAGGAACACGTTAAAAATAATTTGAGAACCTGATTTCGTTCCTATTTGCAAAAGTATATTATTTTGATGGAAAAAAAGTATTAACTTTAATTAGCAACCCAAAGTGATGATAATGGATAGTTTTATAAGTGAAAATTGGTTAATTTGAGTATTGTTAACATGTTTATTATAAAAAGAGACATTAAGATCTAAAAGGATGAGCTTTACATGTAATTGGATTAATTTAGGGTTCCATGTGCATAAATAGGCTTTAATGGGCCTTAAAACCCTAATATTGGCAAATTCGACTCTTAATGGCTTCAATTACTCAAAATCGTGAATAAAGTTGAAATATGATGAATCCAAGCTATTTCGAGTATAAAAGTTCTTAATTGTGGATAAATACCCTTAATGTAGAAATTAGAGTTTTCTAGTGGATAAAAGGTAGAGTTAATGATAAATAGCGTTCATATGAGTATTGGAGCATAATGAACTACGAATTGATGATAAACGAGCATAATAACTTTGTCATAGATTAAAAGGGATAAAATGGTAGATTTAATGTAAAAGAGGCTTAATGGAATGAATTGATGGTTAATTGTGCATTAATCTTGAATTAAGGTTATATGTTGTTAAAAGGTAACCTTAATAACTTTTGTGAAGGATAGATGAGAGAATTAAGGTTTAAGAGAGTAAGATGGAATAAAACCCTAATTACAAAGTAAATCCTAAAAAGAGGAAGAAACCCTAAAAAGGAATAGAACCATAAGTAGCAAGATGATTTGGATAGATTTTGATAAAAAGGAGATTGAATGTAATTTTAGGATTCTTCCACTTGCTTGATTGGATGACTTGATTGATTGGATTGAATGGATTATTCTATCTCAAATCAGCCTGACAGGTATGTGGTTAATTATGGTTAATCACATTAGTTTCCTGAGGGTTTTCTGAATGTTTCCTTGTATTGAATGCAATCTAAACAGTTGGATGCTCATACTTGCAAAATTATAAATTCACTATGGTTATCACAATTATAAAGAAGTGTGTATTCTCGCACCTACATGCCACCCTGATGGATGATGCCAAAGGTCAGGCCCAGGAGGGTAGACCCATGGGCACCATGAGTGGTGACCCCAGACACCAAGCTCAGGAATGAGAAGGTGGCCTATGATATTGCATGACTAGAGGGCACCATGAGTTGTGACCCCAGGCACCAAGCTCGGGATTGAGAAGGTGGCCTTAAGTCATTGTCAAAAGAAACCCTAAGGTGGGTATGCCAGGGTTAGGGAAAAAGTGGTGGAGAATGTCATACTGAAAAGCGTAAATTGGCTTGTTAATTAACTTGATTGTGATAATTAGATTGTTATCCATATGTGCAAACTTTTGGTTATCCCCACTGTGACAACCCGATTTTCCTCTCTCCTATGTTGTACCCTTTCTCTCTCACCAAGTAGCATCTTACTCAACTCAATTTCCAATTCATAGTTTGATTGGTAAGTGGGACTCCTTTTCAGTCACATCAAGGTTCACTGTTACTAAATGTGAACATTTCATTATATTTTGAACTATGATGAACCCTTATTATGTATTCATCTTACATATGATATTGAACCTTTTTATTCTGATCATCTTGATCTATTATGTATTTCAAGATATAGAGCGTTCAATTTTCTTTCCAACGCCATAAAAATCACCCTAATCGGCCCTTTGTAGCCCAAGTTATGATATTTTGAAGACACCTTGTTTTGCTTTGATTTAATATCAAATTTTGACCCTTTGGTGTAGCTTTGGGCCAGCCCATCAGGGTCCTTGGGAGGGCGCGTGGCCCAGCCGCCGTCTCTCCCACTTGCAAACACTAGCACGACCCTGATCCTGACCGTCCGATTTATCCCACCAAGACTCGGTCTCGATCGGACGACAACCAGCTCACCACCTTCGTCTGAGTCGTGCGCTGGAGCAAGGGGTGCGGCCGTCACTCTTGGCTCCGCCAATAGACCTCTGTTCGCCTTTTAAGACCCCAAATCACTCCTTTTGAGATTACCCTATCTCTTGCTCCTAGGTTTTTCCCCTCTTACACACCCTAGCTCCTACCCCAACCTCTTCTTCTTACCCTAGCGTAGGCGTCGCCGCCGCCTGGATGCTTTCGGGCGTCCGTCTTTCAGCCCTCCATGGCCCTTTCTGAGACCTTCTTTGGACTTAACGGAGCACGCCGAGCTTGGGCGACCCCTCCTTGGCTTCCCAGACCCTTGATACCCAGAGATCGGGTCTTGTACGATGGACTTCCAGCCCTGCGTTGCCATGCAGAGTTTGCAGGTGGACTCGTCAATGGCCTACGCGTGAGCCACAGATGCCGTCAGATCCCCTTGGGTCTACGATGGACCAGCATCGGAGGGCCAGAACCTTGCGGACCCTCAATCAACCGCCACCGCCATAACCGTGTTTGGAGCGGCTGCCAGTGACAATGGACCGATCGTGGGTGTGTGAGTGAAGTATCAGATTGCGGTCGCCCGATCTTGCATCAACGGCCATGATACTCTACTTAATCATGGTAACATCTAAATCTCTTGGATATAGTTTCAATGTGAACTTTTAAAAAATGATATCTCCCTCCTCCTTTGGCCAAATATAGCGAAATTATATATCAAATTGATCAACTAGAAAAGATCTACAACTTAGGCATGGTTTGAGGACCTAAATATGATCCTAGCTCTCATGTTTTCCAAAAAGTCTACCTTTTGATCTTCTTAACATATTTAATGCAATATTATGATCAAGCTTGGAACTTTGATGAACTTTCACTCTCCTAATCATGAAATCAGTAATATTTATTCACCTTGAACCAAGGTGAGCACCTAAGCTCCCCTTTTGATCCATGGTTGTCCCTAATGCATGTTGTAGTTTGTTCATGGACTTTAATGCATGATCATGATGAAGTTTGAATCTTTGATATAATTATAGCCTCCTAAGCATCAAATCAGTAGCTCTTTTTCTCTCGTGACCCTAATGAGGGCCCTAATCGACCCAAAGTTCATGAATGACCTCCATTGTACATATGTACCTACTTTGGACTACACTGTTGAACTTTGCCTAGATTGCTAATCTTGCTTCTAATGGACATACACCTATTTTGGAATATGTTTCTTATGACCTAATGTTGCTGATCTAAACAATGTTTGATGATGGGTTCTTCTACCTTGATGATCTTTGACCTTGATTACTCTATTGTGAGTCGTTTGACCCTAGAATGCATGTAAATGCCTTAAACCTTGTTATGATTGTAGAAAGAGCATGGAATGTCATAATGACATGGAACTTGAACCACACCCACATGATGGACTCTAAGTCAGTATAAGGTCATCAAATGAACTAATAAGCAACTTGTAACCTAACTTGGCCAAAACCCTAAAATGCATCTAATTAGGGTTAATGATGAGAATCTAATGCATATATGTAATCTTGTTGTTAATCAGGTTTGGCATGTGGCTAGATGGTGAAAGATATGTTAGGTTATGAATCTCTAAATCAGGTATGGGCCTTATCTAATTATATGACTACCGCTTTCTTTCTTGAAAAGACATATATTATATGCTTGTTTTTCTATTTTCTCAAATATTGCCATGTAGTATTGCTATGTCGTACTCGATGTTTGCTTCGTCTGTTTTATAACTTGAACACACATATATATGGAACTCCATTATAATATTGTTGATAAAGGGCTCTTGGTTACATCCTTGAGGTCCCTCTCATATAAAAGGGTTAGCTAAGCTTGAGCACCCTTACGGACCCTTCCGACGGGAAGATGGTCAAAGGCCTTAAACATGTTTGATATTGTTGGTATAATGGAGTGAAATGACATAAAATATGGTTTCACATTTGTTAAACAATTAACTTGTTTATTCTTGTTCGTTTAGTCTTGAAATCTTTTCAAAATTATGCAAAGCTTATATATATGTGTATCTTTCAGCCCATACTCAACACCTCGGTGTTGACCCATTTCTTGTATGTTGTTTTTAGGTTCAAAGATGGCTAGAAGGTTGATGGGCTCAGTGAGCTATGCTAGGTGTACTTGTTGTAAGATCCAGATATAGTATACATGAGTAGACTTGTACAAAGTGACTCTTGAATATGTAATTCAAACCGTGTAATATAATGATGCTGCTTAATATATCTTGTTGATTGTTGAGATTATGTTGGTGCTTGTATCTTGTTATCTGTTCATGTGTGCTAAGATTTACGCTTCCGCATGTCGCCTTTGGTATACGTTTTTTTTATGGGACTGAGATTCCAGTTCTGTGACACCGACATACCAACATATCCCGATATGCTGACCGACATTTTGTTTGTCGACGTTTTAGGTACAAGCTTGAAAAGGACAAACAGTAAAGTGGCATATGTGAAATTAATTAAGAGTTAAATTACAAAGGAGGATTAGTTACAGTAAGCTTTTGATGCAGATAGATGTAGATATCCCAATTTTGAAAAAGGTATGCAAAGTTTTATTTTATACCAATTTTCCATAGTTTAGTAGAATTTGATAATTATTACTTGATTATTTGTCGAACCTTTGATCCGGAAATTGGGATAACGGCTCTAACCTCTTGGTCTCCCTTAAATGGGGGTTACTGGGAGGTGGGGGTTTTGGACATGGCCCATCCTCTCTATTTGTGGAATTACTTGTTAACTAGTTGTCTATAATATTTGGGGTTGAGGTGGATTCATTAACAACCTAAGATAATGTAGGGTTTAGAAAACCCTAATAGGTGTCAAACCTATAAAAGTGGAAGTGAGTAATATAATGTTGGAAACTAACAAAAGCCTCCAATGTTTATAATACTATACATAAAAATAAATACAATGTAAACTTTCCATTGTGTCATGTTTTTATTCAAGAACTTTAGGGAGGTTGAAGAACAATTCAAAGGGATTGGATATAAAGGTGTGTAGACTAACCCACCCTTTGGATAACTTACGTTAGAACCCATATTGGGTAGTTTATCTTGTTAGTGTTTTTATATAAAAAGTCAAATTAATTAATAGAAAAAATATAGAATTACATCAAGATGGAAGGAAGACTGACAACAAGCTGCGTCAACAATCCTTTTTGGATAATCCTTTGAAATACTACATACATAGACTTGGGGGTCTTAACATTACTATGCATAACATTTTGAACCCTCTTGAGAAGTGCCACATCCTCTTGTTAGTATTTTTTTTCTCTGTTGAATGAAGTACACAGTTTTCATGATCGATTCTGTATTTGTATGAAATGATGATTTTCAAGGATTGATAATATTGATTAATTGTGTTATTGATGAATGGATATTCTGTACCATGATGGTTATTCTCATTAAATATGATGATTTGGAAATTTATATTTTGATGTTCAACTTCCACACTTTCTGTTTATGAATATATTTGTCTTTTTGTGGTCATCATCAGAAAGGACAAATTCATGTGAGAATATTTTTGGAAGAATATCTATTATCTTGTCTATTGATTATGTGGTGACCTAAGTAATCTCACCTAATAAGAAGTAATAGCTCTTTATAACTATTCGTGTTAGATGATCATTGAAAAGGAATATAAATGTAAGAAATGAACAATGATGGTGAATCTTTTTCTAACCATTTACATTAAATGATCATAGCAGTGATAAGAAACATACCAAATGAAAAATGATGATGAAATACCAAAATAACAATATCTACTTAGAATCTCAATGGAATGTCATCTTGAGATTTGTGCACTTTGAAGTATATTTAAGGAGAGTGTTGTTTAAGATTCATCATTCTAAGAGGAGCCATATACTTATACTCTTATGTTTTTATATAATATATAAGGAATATTAATATAAATCTTATATGTTATTCAAAGTTGCATACCTTTGATAACTATTTGTCTATTGTGTGACATTCTCACTAAAAAGATATATAGAATGTTTTCTTTAGGATTAATAAATTACAAAAGATTGATTTTATTCAGGTCTAGTAAAGCACACACATAATTGTATATAACTAGAGTTACATAGAGGTGTCTCTCTATAAGGTCCCAAATATGTGAGGAAGTAAGTGGTTATGATTTTCAAAAATATAATATTGAAATTCGTGTTCTTCACAATATAACTCATTCAAGTTATACTGCTCCAATTGATCACAAAACTTTCTTATATAGTATAAATGCTAGTTTTGGTTTCCTAAAATGTCAAACTTTGTACACAATTGATTAACTGTAGAATATATATCCACGTTTTCTAGAGGAGATAATAATTCAGTTCTTTTTCCAAACAATTTGTCATGATATTTATACTTTTTGAGATTTGTGCCATCACACTAATTGCGACAAGCTACTAACTACTTATATATTAGGGTTATATATTGGATTTTTAGGTGGTTTTTGGTTATTACAAGGACTTGGTTCATTGTTTTTTGCATTGAATGCACGATAACCAAGAGTTGGGATATGTTTATTATGGAATGCAAAATGCCTAAAAAAACCTTGTGTATTATAGTAGGAGAGTTTCTTTGTATACGAATGTCTCATACTCACCTCTTCTACAATGGAATATCAAGGAAAGCAGACAGTTGTATCTTATATTTCTATTATTAGAGCTTTCAATATAGGAAGAAGCTTCTCTCAGTCTTGTCTTAGGTATTGTAAGAAAATTTAATAAACAATACCATGAATGGACCTTGCTTAAATGATATTAAATCAAAATGATGCAATGCAGTGAACGAGATAAGATTATCCTTATATCCAAATTCAATCAATTCTCCAAATGATGATATAAAAGAAGTTAACCATTACTATTCAATTAATATGTTTTGGGCAGCCTTCTTTAATGAGTTCTAAATATGATGTATGGGCCCACTAAAGAGATGAAAGGGACAAGATATATTGTTTTATAATAACATAACAAATAAAATATTCTCTAACTTATTTGAAAGACCCATTTCAATGAAATAAATGATGTCAAAAAGTATTTAATGTAGTGTATAGTTTTCCTTATTTTTCCTTGAACATATGATTTTAAATCAAAGAAAAAGGAAATGAAATTAACATATTTACCTAGATGTATGTGATTCTCAAGATTAGACATTGAGAAATTTAGTGCTGGGGCAAATTGTGATCAATTTTCTTTGCATATTTGAGGAGATCAATTAGAGGTATATTGGAGATCTTCAAAATCATGGGAAAAAAATAAGTCCTCTTGATTGAATGAAAATTTCCAATAGGCACTTAAGATTCAATCCTCATTTCTAGGATTTTTTTCTAGAACTTTTAACTTTATTTTATGTATACATATATTTTGTAGGTTCTTGGGAGTTAAAAAGTGATATAAGTAAGATAGTTTCCATCCTCCACTTTTCTTAATAATCATGTTAATCACCTTTCCTTAAAATATTCATGTAATACTTACTCATACTTCATCATATATGGGGGTTCGTTTCATGTAACCATCTTGAATAAAATGTCTATACACGAGTCTAAATATTATACACATACACTATTGTTTAAAAAAAATATAAATGAAAACTATCACGGTTGGTTATTCTACCATTTTCACCTTTTTTATAATCAAGAGAGGGAAAGGGAAGATGCACTAGTTGTATTCTCACTCTTACTTGAAAAATATCATTTGCATCTATTCATTTATTTATAATTTGAGACATTTTTTAATGTTTGTTTCCTAGCTATTACATTTACTTAAATGAGTGAATGTCAATTACCTACATTGAAGTAAAATTTAATTCTTCCATATTTGACCCCTTAGGTCAAGTATTTATTAAATACCATTTTTAACTTGTTTATAAGAAGTTTCCTACCATTTAATTGATTTGGTTCTTATTGGTGAAGACTAGACATAATATAGAGATGCTACATTTTTTAACTTTACCTTTTAAAATTATCTTTATTTAAGTCATATTCTATTACATGATGAATAGTTCTAGAATTCACATTCTCACTCAAAGAATTGTGCTGGCATAACATCCTTCTAAGGTTGATCTAGAAGAGTAGAAACATGCAGAGGAGAAAAATAGGAGTTCACCATGAGTAAACTTTGTCCCATATTTTCATTATTGGATCTCTAGTCTGAATACAAGGACCATTTTTCAATAAGGAATCTTTTCCCTTTAAATCCAAAAACAAACCATATTTTAGGGTATGCATTTGATAAAAATGTTAGACATTTATGAATCCACTTGAGATACATATATATAAATTCAAAAGGAAAAAACTATATCTAAAAATATCAATTCCTTTCTTGCTTTGGAATTCATGTATCTATCTAGGCTACACACTACAAATTTTATTTATTAGAAAAACTATGTTATGAGTGAATTCTATTAGCATATATTTTTTAACTAGATTGAGCCACTTAGGTAAGATTGGGAAACTACAAAGAAAGTATACAAACTATAAGTATAGAATAGTTTTGAATCCCATATTTTAAAGTAAAATTTAGAAAGGGTGTCATGTACATAGATCATATATTTAGAGAAAAGGAATCACAAAATATGGCATTTTTGGGTCCTTTTAAAAAGATTGTGGTTTTTTTTTGGAAAATGATTGTGGTCTTGAAATCCAGAGAAAGGTATACAATTTAGCACTTTTGTTTTTTTTATAATTTATTCCATGTATGATACTCAAACAAGGGAACCCAATATAAGAAGCCCTGAGCATTTTTAATTGGATTCAACATAACTTAAGTTTTGTTTTCCTATACAAGTAAATTCCTTGAATGTTGAGAATTTTATAGAAAACCCAAACTTTAACAGCTCTTACCATGTTACAATATATCCACCATCTCTGATAAAATTGCAAAACTAACTTCTCAAATACCTTAAACACATCATTTTCTTTTTTAGTTTTTTTCCCACCGTATTTGTATATTTCATGGAATCACCTTGATAGTTTTAAACCTATAATGGCATAGTATGTTCATTCTATGGCATTCTAAAAACATGTTCGATATCCAGGAGTCACATTTCAAGAGAATATTAATTATCATCCTCCATGTTCTTAAAAGGACGATTGGTATGCAGACAATCTATATTTTTGAGTTTTATTTGACATATTGATCCCTATAGTCTGAGAGTTTTTTTAGAAATTTTAGAAAGAAACTCAAACTTTGTCGAACTAGGTATATGATATTCTCTTCAGGATATCCTTATAGATCTATCTATTGGGGTTGTGTCTAAATTATTTACAGGTGACTTTTTTATATCTTCATTGTTTGAAGTAAAAGGTAATTTGGCGTACTCCTATATTCCATATTTCGTTCATCAATATCATGGAATATGTGGGTGTATCATTGGATAAGATTATCTCATATAACCAACAAAGTCATATAATCAATTGTAGGAATAAAATCTAAATCTAAGACTTTAGAAATAGTTTTTGCATATCCGTTGAATGTCTATGTTGGGCTTATTAGATTGCTTTTAGCTTTTTTTTGGAGATAAGAGAGTTGGGTCTAAGAAATCCAACTAATTCCCTCTATTGGTGTACAACAAATACACATCCATGTACCCAAAGTTAACAAAATAAGAAGTTCCCCCATTATCCGTGACCTATGGATTCTTACACTATTTATTGAAATACACACACAAAAAAAGAAAAAAATGGTAGAATCAATATTAGAGCATCAATACTATTCCCATTTAACTACATCTTGTTTTTGGAATGCACTCATAACATGTAATACTTTCCATATCTATGCTTTTTTCCCTTTCTTACATTGAACTTGATTATTCTTAAGAAGTTGATTGTATGCTGTTTTCTTGTATATTCTTTTTTCTAACTCTATTAAGAATACGATTGGAAGTATGAAGATAAGGAGCATATTTCTAGTTTCTAGGTTGTATTGGAAACACTACCTCTAAGTTCCTACTGATATCAACATTAAAGATGAATAGATCAAGTCTTGGAATCTCAATATGTGAATTTTCTCTACTTGATTGGTGAACAACGACATCAATGGCTTTTTGTTCATTATCTGCAATATGCATGGAAGGAGTTCATGCCTTATTTTTACCAAAAGAAGGTTTTACATACGTATTCTATGAATATGATTAAAAGAAAATCTATCTACAATAGATTTGAAATTTTTGATTGTTTTAGAATTTTCTCATGGTAAGTAGAAGGAAAAATGACTACTTTTATTTATCTAGAATTTATCCTACTACCATGACATAGTGGTGTATAATTTTACATAGAATATATCTTTAACATATTTACAATTTATACATGTGTCTATCACAAGTGAATGTTTTCTACATTGCTCAAGGTGAATTAGTACAAAATTTTCATTTTTAGTTTTCCATGGATCTTCATTGTGGCTGTTTCACTTAATGACCAAGTTGTGATCCATGTTAGGTTTAGTCTATTAACATTTAAGGATGAGAGTAGGAGACCCACCTAAAATATATATCAAATGCAACCTTGGAAGTAATCTAGGGACGTCATAGCTCATAAACATAATGAAAAATCTTGAATTCTCTTTGGTAATAGGGCTTAACATCAATTCCTTGGATGCAACATTGGGAAATCCAGTCATGATGAGAATAATTTGCAAATGAGTATGCAGTAGAGAAAAGATCAAGTTTGATAAGTCTCAAGAATCAACTTCTACACTTCAGAAATATAGTTCCCAAACTACCATTTTTTTCTATATGTGCACCTCAAAACTATGTACCCCCACCTTCATGAATTTTTTCTTTTAGATCAAGTTATTTTGCATTATAAAATCTCCAATGTCTTGTACATGCCAATTTATTATGCTCCATGATTTTTGTGCCAATATGTAAAAAGTTGAGTGCCTCCTTAATGTTACCTAGAACAATTCAAGCTGAGAAATCTTGCTACTATTACTTATATAAGTTTTCTTAATAAATGTCAAGTATTATTTCTATCTTCATGAGTTGTTTCCCTAAAATACAACCTTAGAAGCCAATGCCATTTTTTCTATATGCATACAATATTTGGATAAAAATTGTAGCATTTTCAACTTAGTAACCATAGGCAAGTTAACTTATTAATCTTCTCCCAGATTTATTATGAAATACAAAAAAAAATAGTTTATCCTCTCTATTTAAATTATGCATTTGAATTTGTAGATTCCCTCTATCTTGAAAATATTAGCAATACATGACTCTTATATTTAATTATAAAACCCATCCAAACACAAAAATATGACATGTGCATCAACATGTGAATACCAATGTCAAAACATCACTAAAACATAGATATCCATGTATTCTATCCTTAACATATGCAAAAAATTAAGGATCATATTGTATTTTTGAATGGAACAAAAAATAACTCCTACGCACTAGATTATAAAACCAATAACTTTTATCATGTCCAAAGAAACTCCATTTAATCTCAAATTTATCATTGATGATTCATTGGAAATATAAACTAGAAGCCTATTATTATTTCATATTTTAACCAAAATGGTTATTAAACCTATGTAGATAAAATTGATTGCATGGCTTTTTTATTTCCATCATTTCCTTATTACCAATAATGGGTTTTATCATAGCTATTATACAATCAAAAAGGGGAGAAATGAATGTGAACACTTTTATACTTACTAAGTATCGAAAAAATTGGTGATATTGGTATTTAAAATGCCCTTATACACATTGAAAGTAAGAGTGAGCTAAATAATGTTTAAGTACTAAAATATGCATGTGATGATATATTTTAAGCAACGATAGATAAAACAAACACCAACAACTTTCTATTTGAGACTTGAGCTGGTTTCAAAATACAAAAATAAATCTTATTCATATATATGTACATGAGAAATATGCTTTAATATGTTATTAAATGTAAAAATTATACTAACAATATACATTTAATAAGAATTATGAGTATAAATTCAAATGGGATAATGAAATGATTGGTAAGCTCCACAATGAGAACTTAACTGTTTAGTCAAACAAGTCATATGGTTTATTTTTAAATAGTTTATTTCTTCTATAGTTCATAATTTATATATTAAAAGGAAACATAAATATGGATAACTATATTTTAGTTTGAATAATGAATACCTTGAAAAGTTAATAATAAGAGAGAAATAGGTCAATTTTTATATTCTAGGATAACTTAATAAGCATTTGAAAAATGAAGGATTAAGTTTTGTAGACATATTTTTCTTTATGATTTCAAGAGAACCACATATTTTTCCCTTCATATGACAAAAAACAACTTTGTACAATTTTTTTGAAATGAATTATCGAATTGCAATAATAAATGACATGATTCCAATTGCTGCATCAACTTTATGGTCTAGAATGCTAATGAAGTGGCACCCCAGTGGTAAAAGTGATGATGTAAGACAGAGGTCATGAGTTCAAACCCAGGCGACAGGATGAATGAATTGCCAATTTGTTTTAAAACTTTATGGGCTAGAATTGCTCAAACCAAGAATACACTTATTGGAGTAACAATTAAAGTATGAAATATTTTCTTAGAGATACAAGGATTAGATAAATGAGCAATGTATATATGTTTAACAAAGTTCCTTTTGGTATAACATTTTTTCTTTCAATATCACATAAATAGGTTCTTGAAGATTTCTTGCTAATATAAACCTGTAAATCCCATGACATTTGAGCTATTTTGGTCAACATCATTTTTAAATTTGATTAAGAATGACCTAAAAGTCATTAGGTTCTATATCACTTGAAATTGCAGACATTTAATTTTCTTATATTATTAACTTTTTCTTGAAAAATGTATTAAAAAGCTTATGAAAGATATCACAATCTTAGAATTCAACCATGGCCCTAGAAACTTCCTAATGCATACTTTTAGTTCATCTCAAACGTTTAAACACTATACATGTATGTATGTATATATATTGTTAATTAAAACTTATATGTAGTATTCTTTGGCCCTTTCTCTGGCCATATTTGTAATATACTACTCTTTCAACCTTCTTTCTTGACAGTAGGCTATCTAGCAGTGATCGCACAATAACAATCATTACTTATTGTTGCTTATTCTTCATATAACATTTAAAAGAAAGATTTAATATGATGTTGATGAATGCATATTCATCACAATATTCAATCGCCATCTTGAGCTCTTTTCAAATCAATACCTTCACTTTCATCTCCTAAATCTTACAAAATGCAAAGATTGCTTAATGGTTTGAATTATCAAGATTACTAACCAGACTTATATAATTTTCATGCAAATTCTATGAAAGTCATGATGAGGATGAACCATTATCTGAAACCACCTCCATCTAACCCCAATCCACCTTCATCAACATCTTCAAACCACCATCGCCAATTGACCCTAACGGTCATGACCCTATCAGTCTCAGCCTATCAGTTTCCCCCAAATGATCACGGCCTCACGATCTCACACCCTTCCTTTCCTCACAGTTTGAAACCATGAAAGGACCTCACGGTCTCAAGACCGTGTGGAGCCTTCATGGTCTCAAGACCGCTTAGATCCCCCGCTCGCACCAAGACTGTTTGGAGGTTGTCGTCCAGAAACTGTGAAGTGACGATGACCTCAGGACCGCATACCACAAGGATCATAGATGCCGAGACTGTTTGGTGAATGTATATTCATCACAATATTCAATCGCCATCTTGAGCTCTTTTCAAATCAATACCTTCATTTGCATCTCCTATATCTTACAAAATGCAAAGAATGCTTAATGGTTTGAATTATCAAGATTACTAACTAGACATATAATTTTCATGCAGATTCTATGCAAGTCATGATGAGGATGAACCATTATCTAAAACCACCTCCATCTAACCCCAATCCACCTTCATCAACATCTTCAAACCACCATCGCCAATTGACCCTATCAGTCTCGGCCTATCAGTTTCACCCAAATGATCAGGGCCTCACGATCTCACACCCTTCCTTTCCTCACAGTTTGAAATCGAGAAAGGCCCTCACGGTCTCAAGACCATGTGGATCCTTCATGGTCTCAAGACCGCTTAGACCCCCCACTCGCACCAAGATCGTTTGGAGGTTTCCGTCCAGAAATTGCAAAGCGATGACGACCTCAGGACCGCATACCACGAGGATCGTAGACGCCGAGACCGTTTGATGAAGGTTCTAGGATCGGTTGGGGTAGAAAATGCAGAGCGATAAGGCAAAGAGACCGTGAAGAGTCCTAGACTAGTTGGATGTTGGAGATGAAGACCGTTTGAAGCTGCTAAACACGAGACCGATTGCCTAACCGAGACCGTTTGGAGCCTGGTTTCACAGAACCATTTGAAGGCAAAGTTCCAGATCGGTTGTTCAATCAGAGTAGACTGAGAAGAAGTCTTGAACTGATAGGACTAAAGGTTGTTAGGAGCACTGAACTCCAAGATCGTTTGGATGTCTAAGCATCCCAAACCATTTGGATGAAGGCACCAGACCGTTTGGTCAAATATACAAAACCGATTAAGGAAAAGTCAAGACCGGTTGGACATACCAAACCGATCAAAGCCAGGACTAATGCAAGACCGTTTGGTTACCTAAATGGTTTCCAAACCATTAATGCAAACTATGAAAATAGGAATTGGGTCCAAAATGTCAAGATCCCATCCGAGCTTATAAATAGGACCAACAAGGTCCTCATTTTGCGCATCGGGTCCGAGATGTTGACAGGCTGCCTGAATACAGGCCCGATCCAGATCATCACACATATTCACCTGCCACTCCTACTGCGATTGAGGAGACCCAGAAGAGAAGGAAGGAGGAGTGAGAAAGACTACCCAGTCTATCTTGGTGTCCCTCGTTCCTCGTCTAGATCTTCTTCGACACGACGTAGAAGACTACATCATCTTCACTGAGCTGTGACTACCTTATGCATCATGCTCATGATGAAATCTTCCCTCTCTCTTATTCTTCTTATTTCTCACATCATGAGTGAGTAGTTCCTTTTCACTGGGGTGTGGGGACTAGCCCCGCTGCCCATGCTTTCATGTCTTTTCATTTAACATTCCAAGGCAATGTATATAGCTTTTCATTTCATTATTAATTGTTAATGTTTGTAGATTGGTTACCAACTTGCTTTCATCATGTTTTTCCCTATGTTGTGAGAACTTCTATGCGTAGGGTAGAATGTCGATTAATGAGGTTGACTCCCAAACTAGAAATAGAATGGTATTCCTTGATGTCGTAAGTGTATGATCCGTGAGGGGACGAGCCATCTAGCCTACGGTGACGCTTCTGTGGCCTAAGCATCCCTCAGGAAGGGCCACAACCTTAGTTGGATTTTGTATCTTCTTTGTTAATCATCGATGTTTTCTTGTAGATTAATCACCTACTTGCTTGTCGTTTAGCATGGTAGACTCCTTGACGAGAACTTCTGACAGGATTCCTTGAAATCATAAGTGTATGATCCGTGAGGGGACGAGCCATCTAGCCCACGGTGACGCTTCTGCGTGCCTAACACCTATATAGGGGGGCCACAACTTCAGTTGGATTTCTGTATCTTTGGAGCCATAGGTGAGTGACCCGAATGGTGATGAGACATCTGATACCTAAGGTGATGCTTACACAAGCCTAACACCTGTATGGGGGGTCTTGCAGCACCTCCATTTGGATGGGTATATCTTGCCTGGATGTTTTGATGTTAGGATGTGTTTGCATGAGTAGTGGTGGTGTAACCCGGGACCATCCCAGCGATTCCATATCATTAATCTAGATCCAACTTTAAATTCTGCTATTTACTTTCTTACAATTAGTTTAATTAACCTCAAATCAACTAATCGTTCTAAATATTAGTCTTACTTGAGCTAGATTCGACTAACGATGATTCTTAAAAATGTTGTCTCCTAGGATTCGATCCTCAACTATATTGTGATAAGACCCATTCACTTGTGGGTGGTATTATTGCATAAGGTTTTGGTAAAGCTCGGGGATTTCACCCCGAGTGAATTTGTTAGTGTGATAATGTTCCACGTCAAATTCTGGCACCATTTTCGGGGACAACAGAATCCACTAGTCAAATCTAGTTCTTTTAAGGCTAATCTAGGTTTTTTTTATACACTCGATCATATACTTGAATTTTACTCTACTCCATCAATCTTACTTTAGGTCCATTCATTTCACAAACCACCAAAGACTAGTATATGCACCATTTGAATAGTCCCAGACTCTCTGCTAGTTTTGATCCAGAGATTGATAAAACCTTTCATCGTTAAAATAGAGAGAATCAAGAAAGAATGTCTCAAGAGGAGGAAATAGCTTGAAGAGTAGCTCAAGCCATCAATGCACAGAGAGAAAGGCTCATGCAAGAGGCCAGAGCCATAGTTCAAGAAGAAATCCTAATAGCACAAGCAGCAGCGCATGTAGTAGAACTGTAAAAGGATCTTAGGGAGTTCTCAATCCCTAAAGCTGTTGATGTACATCACCCAGTTCAACCTCCTCCCATCCATGCTCCCAACTTTGAGATACGAGCGCATTGGATTACCTTGCTTCAAAACAGTCCATCTTGAGCTCTTTTTAAATCAATACCTTTACTTTCATCTCCTAAATCGTACAAAATGCAAAGATTGATTAAAGGTTTGAATTATCAAGATTACTAACTAGACTTATATAATTTTCATGCAAATTCTATGCAAGTCATGATGAGGATGAACCATTATCTGAAACCACCTCCATCTAACCCCAATCCACCTTCATCAACATCTTCAAACCACCATCGGCAATTGACCCTAACGGTCTTGACCCTATAAGTCTCGGCCTATCGGTTTCACCCAAATGATCAGGGCCTCACGATCTCACACCCTTCCTTTCCTCACAGTTTGAAACCATGAAAGGCCCTCACAGTCTCAAGACCGTGTGGAGCCTTCATGGTCTCTAGACCGCTTAGATCCCCCACTCACACCAAGACTGTTTGGAGGCCGCCGTCCAGAAACCGCAAAGCGACGATGACCTCAGGACCGCATACCGTGAGGATCATAGATGCCGAGACCGTTTGGTGAATGCATATTCATCTTCAAACCACCATCGCCAATTGACCCTAACAGTCTTGACCCTATCGTTCTCAGCCTATCGATTTCACCCAAACAATCATGGCCTCACGATCTCACACCCTTCCTTTCCTCACAGTTTGAAACCATGAAAGGCCCTCACAGTCACAAGACCATGTGGAGCCTTCACGGTCTTAAGACCGCTTAGATCCCCCACTCACACCAAGACCGTTTGGAGGCTACCGTCCAGAAACCGTGAAGCGACGATGACCTCAGGACCGCATATTGTGAGGATCGTAGACGCCGAGACCATTTGATGAAGGTTCTAAGATCAGTTGGGGTAGCAAACGCAGAGCGATAAGGCAAAGAGACCGTGAAGAGTCATAGACCATTTGGATGTTGGATATGAAGACCGTTTGAAGCTGCTAAATGTGAGACCGATTACCTAAGCGAGACTGTTTGGAGCCTGGTTTCACAGAACCGTTTGGAGGCAAAGTTCCATACTGGTTGGACGATCAGAGCAGACCGAGAAGAAGTCCTGAACCGATAGGACTGAAGACTGTTAGGAGCACTGAACTCCAAGATCGTTTGTATTTCTAAGCATCCCAAACCATTTGGATGAAGGCACCAGACCGTTTGGTCAAATATACAAAACCAATTAAGGAAAAAGTCAAAACCGTTTGGACATACCAAACCGATCAAAGCTAGGACTAATACAAGACCATTTGGTTACCTAAATGGTTTCCAAACCACTAAATCAAATTGTGAAAATAGAAATTGGGTCCAAAACGTCAAGACCCCATCCAAGCTTATAAATAGGACCAACAGGGTCCTCATTTAGCACATCGGGTCTGGGATGCCGACAGGCTTCCTGAACACAGGTTCGATCCAGATCATCACGCATATTCACCCATCACACCTACTGCGATCGAGGAGACCTAGAAGAGAAGGAAGGTTGAGTGAGAAAAATTACCCAATCCATCTTGGCATCCCTCATTCCTCATCCAGATCTGCTTCGACACGACGTAGAAGACTGCATCATCTTCACTGAGCTGCGACTACCTTATGCATCATGCTCACAATGAAATCTTCCCTCTCTCTTATTCTTCTTATTTCTCACATCATGAGCGAGTAGTTCCTTTTCACTGGGGTGTGGGGACTAGCCTTGCTGCCCATGCTTTCATGTCTTTTCATTTAACATTCCAAGGCAATGTATATAGCTTTTCATTTCATTGTTAATCGTTAATGTTTGTAGATTGGTTACCTGCTTGCTTTCATCATGTTTTTCCCTATGTTGTGAGAACTTCTATGCGTAGGGTAGAATGTCAATTAATGAGGTTGACTCCCAAACTAGAAATAAAATGGTATTCCTTGATGTCGTAAGTGTATGATCCGTGAGGGGACGAGCCATCTAGCCTACGGTGACACTTCTGTGGCCTAAACATCCCTCAGGAAGGGTTGCAACCTTAGTTGGATTTTGTATCTTCTTTGTTAATCGTCGATGTTTGCTTGTATATTAATCACCTACTTGCTTGTCATTTAACATGGTTGACTCCTTGATGAGAACTTCTGATAGGATTCCTTGAAGTCATAAGTGTATGATCCGTGAGGGGACGAGCCATCTAGCCCATGGTGTCGCTTCTGTGTGCCTAACGCCTGTATAGGGGGCCCACAACTTCAATTGGATTTCTATATCTTCGGAGCCATAGGTGAGTGACCCGGATGGTGATGAGACATCTGATACCTAAGGTGATGCTTACGCAAGCCTAACACTCGTATGGGGGGTTTTGCAGCAGCTCCATTTGGATGGTTATATCTTGCCTGGATGTTTTGATGTTAGGATGTGTTTGCATGAGTAGTGGTGGTGTAACCCGGGACCATCCCAACGATTCCATATCATTAATCTAGATCCAACTTTAAATTCTGCTATTTACTTTCTTGCAATTAGTTTAGTTAACCTCAAATCAACCCATCGTTCTAAATATTAGTCTTACTTGAGCTAGATTCGACTAACGACGATTCTTAAAAATGTTTTCTTTTGGGATTCGATCGTCAACTATATTACGATAAGACCCATCCGCTTGTGGGTGGTATTATTGCACAAGGTTTTGGTAAAGCTCAGGGATTTCACCCCTGAGTGAATTTGTTAGTGCGATAATATTCCACGTCAAATTCTGGCACCGTTGCTGGGGAAAACGGAATTAGTTAGTCAAATCTCATTCTTTTAAGGATAATCTTGGTTTTTTTTATACACTCGATCATATACTTGAATTTTACTCTACTCCATCAAAGACTAGTATATGCATCGTTTGAATAGTCTCGGGCTCTTAGCTAGTTTTGATCTGAAGATTGATAGAACCTTTCATCATCAAAATAGAGAGAATCAAGCAAGAATGGCTCAAGAGGAGGAAATAGCCCGAAGAGTAGCTCAAGCCATCAATGCACCGAGAGAAAGGCTCATGCAAGAAGCCAGAGCCGCAGTTCAAGAAGAAATCCTAGCAGCACAAGAAGCAACGCATGCAGTAGAACTGTAAAAGGATCTTAGAGAGTTCTCAATCCCTAAAGCTGCTGATGTACATCACCCAGTTCAACCTCCTCCCATCCATGCTCCCAACTTTGAGATACGAGCACATTGGATTACCTTGCTTCAAAACAGCCCATCTTGAGCTCTTTTCAAATCAATACCTTCACTTTCATCTCCTAAATCTTACAAAATGCAAAGATTGCTTAATGGTTTGAATTATCAAGATTACTAACCAGACTTATATAATTTTCATGCAAATTCTATGTAAGTCATGATGAGGATGAACCATTATCTAAAACCACCTCCATCTAACCCCAATCCACCTTCATCAACATCTTCAAACCACCATCGCCAATTGACCCTAACGGTCTTGACCCTATCGGTCTCGGCCTATCAGTTTCACCCAAATGATCAGGGCCTCACGATCTCACACCCTTCCTTTACTCATGGTTTGAAACCATGAAAGGCCCTCACAGTCTCACGACCGTGTGGAGCCTTCATGGTCTCAAGACCGCTTAGATCCCCCGCTCGCACCAAGACCGTTTGGAGGCTGCCGTCTAGAAACCGCAAAGCGACGATGACCTCAGGACTGCATACCGTGAGGATCTTAGATGATGAGACCATTTGGTGAATGCTTATTCATCAAAATATTCAATCGTCATCTTGAGCTCTTTTCAAATCAATACCTTCACTTTCATCTCCAAAATCTTACAAAATGCAAAGAATGCTTAATGGTTTGAATTATCAAGATTACTAACTAGACATATAATTTTCATGCAGATTCTATGCAAGTCATGATGAGGATGAACCATTATCTAAAACCACCTCCATCTAACCCCAATCCACCTTCATCAACATCTACAAACCACCATCTCCAATTGACCCTAACGGTCTTGACCCTATCGGTCTCGGCCTATCAGTTTCACCCAAATGATCAGGGCCTCTTGATCTCACACCCTTCCTTTCCTCACGCTTTGAAACCATGAAAGGCCATCATAGTCTCAAGACCATGTGGAGCCTTCACGGTCTTAAGACCGCTTAGATTCCCCACTCGTACCAAGACCATTTGGAGCCTGCCGTCCAGAAACCACGAAGCGACGACGACCTCAGGACCTCATACCGCGAGGATCGTAGACGCCAAGACTATTTGGTGAAGGTTCTAGTATCGGTTGGGGTAGCAAACGCAGAGCGATAAGGAAAAGAGACCGTACGTGAAGAGTCCTAGACCGTTTGGACATTGGATATGAAGACCGTTTGAAGCTACTAAATGCGAGACTGATTGCCTAACCGAGACCGTTTGGAGCCTGGTTTCACAGAACCGTTTGGAGGCAAAGTTCCAGACCAATTGGACGATCATAGCAGACCGAGAAGAAGTCCTGAATTGATAGGACTAAAGACTGTTAGGAACACTAAAATCCAACATCATTTGGATGTATAAGCATCCCAAACCATTTGGATGAAGGCACCAGACCGTTTGGTCAAATATACAAAACCGATTAAGGCAAAAGTCAAGACCGTTTGGACATACCAAACCGATCAAAGCCAGGACTAATACAAGACCATTTGGTTACCTAAATTGTTTCCAAACCATTAAAGCAAACTATGAAAATAGCAATTGGGTCCAAAACGTCAAGACCCCATCCGAGCTTATAAATAGGACCAACAGGGTCCTCATTTGGCGCATCGGGTCCGGGACGCCGACAGGATGCCTGAACACATGTCTGATCTAGATCATCACGCATATTCACCTACCGCTCCTACTGCGATCAAGGAGACCCAGAAGAGAAGGAAGGAGGAGTGAGAAAGACTACCTGGTCTATCTTGGCATCCCTCGTTCCTCGTCCAGATCTGCTTTGATACGACGTAGAAGACTGCATCATCTTCACTGAGCTGCGACTACCTTATGCATCATGCTCACGACGAAATCTTCCCTCTCTCTTATTCTTCTTGTTTCTCACATCATGAGCGAGTAGTTCCTTTTTGCTGGGGTGCGGGGACTAGCCCCGCTGCCCATGCTTTCATGTCTTTTCATTTAACATTCCAAGGCAATGTACATAGCTTTTCATTTCATTGTTAAACATTAATGTTTGTAGATTGGTTACCTGCTTGCTTTCATCATGTTTTTCCCTATGTTGTGAGAACTTCTATGTGTAGGGTAGAATGTCAATTAATGAGGTTGACTCCCAAACTAGAAATAGAATGGTATTCCTTGATGTCATAAGTGTATAATCTGTGAGGGGACGAGCCATCTAGCCTATGGTGACACTTTTGTGGCCTAAACATCCCTCAGGAAGGGCCACAGCCTTAGTTGGATTTTGTATCTTCTTTGTTAATCATCGATGTTTGCTTGTAGATTAATCACCTACTTGCTTGTCATTTAGCATGGTTGACTCCTTGATGAGAACTTCCGATAGGATTCCTTGAAGTCATAAGTGTATGATCCATGAGGAGACAAGCCATCTAGCCCACGGTGACGCTTCTGTGTGCCTAACGCCTGTATAGTGGGCCCACAACTTCAGTTGGATTTCTATATCTTCTGAGCCATAGATGAGTGTCCCGGATGGTGATGAGACATCTGATACCTAAGGTGATGCTTACGCAAGCCTAACGCCCGTATGGGGGGTTCTGCAGCAGCTCCATTTGGATGGTTATATCTTGCCTAGATGTTTTGATGTTAGGATGTGTTTGTATGAGTAGTGGTGGTGTAACCCGGGACCATCCCAGTGATTCCATATCATTAATCTAGATCCAACTTTAAATTCTACTATTTACTTTCTTGCAATTAGTTTAATTAACTTCAAATCAACCAATCATTCTAAATATTAGTCTTACTTGAGCTAGATTCGACTAATGATGATTCTTAAAAATGTTGTCTCTTGGGATTCGATCCTCAACTATATTGCGATAAGACCCATCCACTTGTGGGTGGTATTATTGCATAAGGTTTTGGTAAATCTCGAGGATTTCACCCCCGAGTGAATTTGTTAGTTCGATAATATTCCACGTCAAATTTTGGCGCCGTTGCTGGGGACAATGAAATCAATTAGTCAAATCTAGTTCTTTTAAGGCTAATCTAGGTTTTTTTTATACACTCGATCATATACTTGAATTTTACTCTACTCCATCAATCTTACTTCAGATCCTTTCATTTCACGAACCACCAAAGACTAGTATATGCATCATTTGAATAGTCTCAGACTCTCAGCTAGTTTTGATCTGGAGATTGATAGAACCTTTCATCGTCAAAATAGAGAGAATTAACCAAGAATGGCTCAAGAAGAGGAAATAGCCCGAAGAGTAGCTCAAGCCATCAATGCACAGAGAGAAAGGCTCATGCAAGAAGCCAGAGCCGTAGTTCAAGAAGAAATCCTAGCAGCAACGCATGCAGCAGAACTGTAAAAGGATCTTAGGGAGTTCTCAATCCCTAAAGCTGCTGATGTACATCACCCAGTCCAACCTCCTCCCATCCATGCTCCCAACTTTGACATACGAGCACATTGGATTACCTTGCTTCAAAACAGCCCATCTTGAGCTCTTTTCAAATCAATACCTTCACTTTCATCTCCTAAATCTTACAAAATGCAAAGATTGCTTAATGGTTTGAATTATCAAGATTACTAACCATACTTATATAATTTTCATGCAAATTCTATGCAAGTCATGATGAGGATGAACCATTATCTGAAACCACCTCCATCTAACCCCAATCCACCTTCATCAACATCTGCAAACCACCATCGCCAATTGACCCTAACAATCTTGACCCTATCGGTCTAGGCCTATCAGATTCACCCAAATGATCAGGGCCTCATGATCTCTCACACCCTTCCTTTCCTCATGGTTTGAAACCATGAAAGTCCCTCATGGTCTCAAGACCATGTGGAGACTTCATGGTCTCAAGATCGCTTAGATCCCCCGCTCGCACCAAGACCGTTTGGAGGCTGCTGTCTGAAACCGCGAAGCGACGATGACCTCAGGACCGCATACCACTAGGATCATAGATGCCAAGACTGTTTGGTGAATGCATATTCATCACAATATTCAATCGTCATCTTGAGCTCTTTTCAAATCAATACCTTCACTTTCATCTCCTAAATCTTACAAAATGCAAAGAATGCTTAATGCTTTGAATTATCAAGATTACTAACTAGACATATAATTTTCATGCAGATTCTATGCAAGTCATGATGAGGATGAACCATTATCTAAAACCACCTCCATCTAACCCCAATCCACCTTCATCAACATCTTCAAACCACCATCACCAATTGACCCTAACAGTCATGACCCTAACAGTCTTGACCCTATCGGTCTTGGCCTATCAGTTTCACCCAAACGATTAGGGCCTCATGATCTCACACCCTTCCTTTCCTCACGGTTTGAAACTGTGAAAGGCCCTCACAGTCTCAAGACCATGTGGAGCCTTCATGGTCTCAAGACCGCTTAGATCCCCCACTCACACTAAGACCATTTGGAGGCTGCCGTCCAGAAACCGCGAAGCGACGACGACCTCAGGACTGCATATCGCGAGGATCGTAGACGCTGAGACTATTTGGTGAAGGTTCTAGGATCGGTTGGGGTAGAAAACGCAGAGCGATAAGGCAAAGAGACTGTGAAGAGTCCTAGACCATTTGTACGTTGGAGATGAAGATTGTTTTAAGCTGCTAAATGCGAGACCGATTGCCTAACCGAGACCGGTTGGAGCCTGGTTTCACAGAACTGTTTGGAGGCAAAGTTCCAAATCAGTTGGACAATCATAGCAGCCCGATTAGAAGTCCTGAACTGATAGGACTAAAGACTGTTACGAGCACTAAACTCCAAGATTGTTTGGATGTCTAAGCATCCCAAACCATTTGGATGAAGGCACCAGACCGTTTGGTCAAATATACAAAAATGATTAAGGCAAAAGTCAAGACCGTTTGGACATACCAAACCGATCAAAGCCAGGACTAATACACGACCTTTTGGTTACCTAAATGGTTTCCAAACCATTAAAGAAAACTGTGAAAATAGCAATTGGGTCCAAAACTTCAAGACCCCATCCGAGCTTATAAATAGGACCAACAAGGTCCTCATTTGGCACATCGGGTTCGGGACACCGACAGGCTGCCTGAACACATGTCTGATCCAGATCATCACGCATATTCACCTACCACTCCTACTATGATCAAGGAGACCCAGAAGAGAAGGAAGGAGGAGTGAGAAAGACTACCCAGTCTATCTTGGCGTCCCTCATTCCTCGTCCAGATCTGCTTCGACACGACATAGAAGACTACATCATCTTCACTGAGCTGCGACTACCTTATGCATCATGCTCACGACAAAATCTTCCCTCTCTCTTATTCTTCTTGTTTCTCACATCATGAGCGAGTAGTTCCTTTTCACTGGGGTGTGGGGACTAGTCCTTCTGCCCATGCTTTCATGTCTTTTCATTTAACATTCCAAGGCAATGTATATAGCTTTTCATTTCATTGTTAATCGTTAATGTTTGTAGATTGGTTACCTGCTTGCTTTCATCATGTTTTTCCCTATTTTGTGAGAACTTCTATGCGTAGGGTAGAATGTCGATTAATGAGGTTGACTCCCAAACTAGAAATAGAATGGTATTCCTTGATGTCGTAAGTGTATGATCCGTGAGGGGACGAGCCATCTAGCCTACGGTGATGCTTCTGTGGCCTAAACATCCCTCAGGAAGGGCCACAACCTTAGTTGGATTTTGTATCTTCTTTGTTATTCGTCGATGTTTGTTTGTAGATTAATCACCTGCTTGCATGTCGTTTAGCATGGTTGACTCCTTGATGAGAACTTCTGATAGGATTCCTTGAAGTCATAAGTGTATGATCCCTGAGGGGACGAGCCAACTAGCCCACGGTGACACTTCTGTGTGCCTAACGCCTGTATAGGGGGCCCAAAACTTCAATTGGATTTCTGTATCTTCAGAGCCATAGGTGAGTGACCTGGATGGTGATGAGACATCTGATACCTAAGGTGATGCTTACACAAGCCTAACGCCCGTATGGGGGATTTTGCATCAGCTCCATTTGGATGGTTATATCTTGCCTGGATGTTTTGATGTTAGGATGTGTTTGCATGAGCAGTGGTGGTGTAACCCGGGACCATCCCAACAATTCCATATCATTAATCTAGATCCAACTTTAAATTCTACTATTTACTTTCTTGCAATTAGTTTAATTAACCTCAAATCAACCAATCGTTCTAAATATTAGTCTTACTTGAGCTAGATTCGACTAACGACGATTCTTAAAAATGTTGCCTCTTGGGATTCGATCCTCAACTATATTGGGATAAGACCCGTTCGCTTGTGGGTGGTATTATTGCACAAGGTTTTGGTAAATCTCAGGGATTTCACCCCCGAGTGAATTTGTTAGTGCGATAATATTCCACGTCAAATTCTGGCGCCGTTGCCGAGGACAACATAATCAGTTAGTCAAATCTAGTTTTTTTAAGGCTAATCTAGGTTTTTTTTATACACTCGATCATATACTTGAATTTTACTCTAATCCATCAATCTTACTTCAGATCCTTTCATTTCACGAACCACCAAAGACTAGTATATGCACCGTTTGAATAGTCCCAGACTCTCTGCTAGTTTTGATCTGGAGATTGATAGAACCTTTCATCGTCAAAATAGAGAGAATCAATCAAGAATGGCTGAAGAGGAGGAAATAGCCCGAAGAGTAGTTCAAGCCATCAATGCACAGAGAGAAAGGCTCATTGAATAAGCCAGAGCCACAGTTCAAGAAGAAATCCTGGAAGGACAAGCAGCAGCACATGCAGCAGAACTGTAAAAGGATCTTAGGGAGTTCTCAATCCCTAAAGCTGCTAATGTACATCACCCAGTTCAGCCTCCTACCATGCATGCTCCCAACTTTGAGATACGAGCGCATTGAATTACCTTACTTCAAAATAGCCCATTCTATAATAAAAAAGGAGAAGATAGGCTGGAACATCTTCTAAGGTTTATCGATCTATGTGCTATGAAAAAGAAAAATCGAGTCTTAGATGATGCCATTCGACTCCGTCTCTTTAAGTATTCTCTTGCTGATAGAGCTATAAGCTGGTAAAACTCCTTCCAATGTGAACCTATCACCACTTGGGAACAACTTCAAAATGTTTTTCTAGAAAAGTTATACCCTCCTTCTCTCAACTATGAAATTAGGAGTCGAATAACAATGTTCACTCAAGTCCCTAGAGAAACCCTTGATGAAGCATGGGAAAGATATAAAGACCTTCTACGCAAGTGTCCACACCATGGAATCCCTAAGATTCAAATTATTGAAATCTTCTACAGAGGTGTGGACGATGATATCAAGAGGTTTTTAGACTCCTCATCCGGAGGAAACTTCATGCGTTAGAGTTATGATAGTGCATGGAGGGTTGTCACCCTTGGAGCTGAAAATCAAGCTAATTGGGTAGGTCTGTAGGCAAAGGAGTGTTGAAGGTGGATATGGCTGAAGTTATTCCTGAATACAAGTCTATCACTGAGACCCTCAAACTCTTAGTTGCCAAGCAAGACCATATCAAATCATCCCTTGGTGCATTTGGAAGAGGTCGTTCACCCCATCAACAACAAGAACAAATCAAGTCAACTTCACTGTTACATGAAGCATGTAAAGGTATTGATCATTCCACTTTAGCATGCAATGCTCTCTATGATGTTGTTCTAAGCAATGCGTGTGGCCAATGAGATAATTATCAAATGGAAAATCTTAATGCTGTCAACTCCATCCCTGGTCAAGGAAACTACAATCTGAATCAGAATAGGAACCATCATGGTTTTCAATATGGAAATCCTTCAGGAGCGGAAAACTCACGTCAACTTGACTCAAATAATCAGCAACGAGGCCCACCAGGATTCCAGTATAACCAACAATAAAACTTCGGAAATCAAGGGAATTACAGAGGTAACTTTTAGAATAGGAACTTCAACAACTACTATAATAACTATCAATTCTAGAACCCCAACCAAATACCTCACCAACAACAAGGGCAACAAGCCAGTCCCATCTCTTCTGATGACAAATTGACTACCATTGCAAATATGTTGCAGTCACAACAAACTATCATAGCTAACAAGCAAGCCCATCAGAAAGCTATTGAATCTCAACTAGCTCAACTTGCAGCTAGCATGAAGCCACCTGCTGGAGCCTTTGCTCGCCAACCCGAGAACAATCCTAAACACCCTGAGCAACTAAAGGTTGTCACCACCAGGTCTGGAAAAGACTATTCTGATCGTCCTATCAAGACACCTATGGTTATTACAGACGAGGATGAACCTATGATTGTCCAAGACTCAACAACACCTGAGTCTCAACCAAAAGAACAAGTAACTGCTAATGAGATAGATAAGGAAAGTTATGAAGAACCCACTATTGCAGAAATGGAAACACCAGAGCCAGATGTTCCTATGTACAAGCCATGTATACCTTTCCCATCTCATTTGAGGTAGACCAAGCTTGACACTTGATTCAACAACTTCAAGGAAGCCATGAAAAAGCTTCATGTTGATATACCTTTTCTAGATTTACTAGCTGAGATACCAGCCTAGACAAAGTACTTGAAGTCACTTCTCACCAGAAAATATATAACTAAATAATATGAAATAGTCAAGTTAGCAACAACTACTTCAGATATCTAGAGTAAGATGCCCAAGAAGCAGAAATATCCATGATCTTTTGGGATCTCTTGCCATATCGGTGATTCATCATGTAAGAAAGGATTGGAAGATCTTGGTGCTAGAATTTCCATCATGCCACTTAGCCTCTATAAAAGGTTAGGGTTTGCTGAACTGCTCCCAATCGGCATGACCATACAACTTGCAGATAACACTGTGACTCTACCCTTAGGAATTATTGAGGATGTACCTGTCAAGGTAGGCAAAGATTCATATGTTCTGTGTGACTTTGTCATCATGAATATAAAAGAAGATACAAGATACCTACTCATCTTTGGATGTCCATTCCTCGCCACTACAAGAGCCCTAATTGATGTTGAAGCAGGAACCTTGCTGCTCAGATTAGGTAAAGAAACTCTCAAATTCAAAGTTTTTGAAAGTATGCAAAGACCAATATGCAAGAAGAAGTCTACTTGATTGAGTGCATAGAGAAGATGACACTACTTATGCAAGAGGATTATGAACAATATGATACTTTAGAAGTGGCTCTAACAACCCCATCTACTGATGATTCCTTTGATGAACAAATAAAAGATTGTGATCTCCAACTCAACACTGCCAAAGAAGATCTTGAAGATAAATTTGAGGTACTCAAAGCTCAGGATATTACTAAAGACTCATGTGAGAAACCACAAGCTCCTGAAATGAAGCCCTTACCTGAAGGATTGAAATACGTGTTTGTAGATGAACTAAAGGTCTGCCCAGTCATTATAAATTTAGATCTAATAGCGGAACAAGAAGATAAACTCTTGACAGAATTACAAGAAAGAAGAAAAGAGATAGGGTATAAGATGAGTGATCTCACTGGGGTCAGTCAAGCACTATGCATGCATAAAATCCCTATGATGGAAAATCATAAGCCAACCGTTGAACACCAAAGGAAACTTAATCCAAATATGACAGAAATTGTCTACCTTGAAGTTATAAAGTTTCTCAAGACAAGTACTATCTATCCGATCTCTGACTCACCATGGATGAGTCCCGTGCATGTTGTCCCAAAGAAAGGTAGAACTACTGTGATTCAAAATGAAGACAATGAACTCATCCCCACTTGAATAGTCACAGGGTGGAGAATGTGTATTGATTATAGGAAGTTGAACAAGGCGACTCGAAAGGATCATTTCCCAATACCTTTTCTTGACCAAGTCTTAGAAAGGTTGGCCCACCAAGAGTATTTCTGTTATCTTGACGGTTACTCTAGATTCTATCAAATACCTATACATCCAGATGACCAAGAGAAAACAACCTTTACTTGACCATTTGGAACATATGCCTTTAGAAGGATGCCGTTCAGACTCTGCAATGCACATGTAACTTTCCAACGTTGCATGGCAACTATATTCACTGGTCTAACTGAGACTATCATGGAAGTTTTTATGGATGATTTTTCTGTATATGGAGATTCATATGACTCATGCCTAAAGGAACCTCTCCCTTGTCCATTAACAGTGTGAAGAAGCACATCTTGTATTGAATTGGGAGAAGTGTCACTTTATGGTGAAGGAAGGCATTGTCCTTGATCATAGAGTCAGCAATCGAGGAATCGAAGTGGATAAGCAAAAATCAAAGTAATTTCCAAACTTGCTGTTCCTACAAATGTAAGAGAAGTTTGTGCATTCCTAGGTCGTGCAGGCTTTTATAGACGATTCATAAAGGATTTATCTAAGATAACCAAGCCGATGACAATTTTTTTACTAAAGGCCGCTGAGTTCCATTTTGACGAAGAATGTGTCAAAAGTTTTAAAAACCTAAAACATGCTCTTACAACAACACCCATCATTAGAGCTCCCGATTGGGATCACCCTTTTGAAATTATGTGTGATGCCAGTGATTATGTTGTGGGTGCTTCTTAGGCCAATGTATAAAAAAGAAACATTATGTGATCTACTATGCATCGAAGACCCTCGATGAAGCTCAGAGGAATTATGCAAATACCGAGAAAGAACTTCTTACAGTCATGTATGCCTTTGACAAGTTTAGATCCTACCTCATTGGCTCAAAAGTCATTGTCTACACCGATCATGCAGCTATCTATTACCTCCTTGCAAAGTAAGACGCTAAACCCAGGTTAATTAGATGGATTTTCCTATTGCAAGAATTTGATCTAGAGATAAGAGATAAAAAGGGTACATAGAACGTTGTGGAAGACCACCTCAGTTGCATCCACACTTTAGAAACTGAGAAGATCCCGATTAACGATTCTCTTCCAGATGACCAACTAATAAAAGTTTTAGAAGCTACCCCTTGGTACTCGAACTATGTGAGCTACCTCACCGCTGGTGTCATCCACCCTGAATGCACTAGAAATGCACTGAAGAAATTCATGTATGATGTGAAGCAGTATCACTGGGATGAACCGTACCTCTTCAAGATCTGTGATGATGGTCTTTACAGACATTGTATCACTGAGGAAGAAGCCCAACTCATTTTAGAGCAATGACACCCAGGCCCAGTTGGAGGCCATATGAGTTCTAAGAAAACTGCTTTGAAAGTTTTGCAATGTGGTTTCTTTTGGCCAACCATATCCCAAGATTCCTACAATTTTGTTCTATCATGTGACAAATGTCAGAGAATGGGTAACATAACAAAGAGAGATGAGATGCCACTGAAGTTGTGGCAAGAAGTCGAGATATTTGATGTTTGGGGTGTGGACTACATGGGTCCATTCCCATCTTCTTATGGATTTTCCTACATCCTAGTGGCGATGGATTACGTCTCAAAATGGGTAGAAGTCATACCGACCATCACTAGTGATTCCAAACCCATCATCAAAATGTTCAAAGATATTATTTTGCCTCGTTTCGGAGTCCCACACACTGTGATATCCGACGAAGGATCTCATTTCCTGGAAAGAAGCTTTGAAGCGCTGAGAAAATATGGTGTAACACAAAAAGTAGCCTCACCCTACCATCTACAAAAACCTGGACAGGTAGAGGTTTCTAACTGTCGACTCAAGGCTATTTTGGAAAAGACAGTAGGCCGTAATCGAAAAGATTGGTCAGTGAAAATTAATGACGCATTGTGGGCCTACCGAACTGCTTTTAAGACTCCCCTTGGAACTACACCATTTTGATTCATCTATGGAAAGTCATGCCACCTGCCTATTGAAATCAAACACAAAGCATGGTGGGAAATAAAACAACTGAATTTCAATATGAAGAAAGTAGTCCAAGCCAGGATTCTGCAACTTCAGGAGCTGGAAGAACTCTGGATGACAACTTATGAAAATGCACAGATCTACAAAGAACGCACGAAGCTTTGGCACGACAGTCATCTGAAAAGAAAGGACATTCAATGGGAGACCAAGTTCTTAAGTTCAACTCAAGACTAAGGTTATTCCCAGGGAAACTCTATTCTCTTTGGTCAGGACCTTACATTGTCAAGAGCATCTCCCTGCATGGTGCTTTCTCTTGATGGAGTGAAAAGTCAGGTGAATTTGTAGCAAATGGTCAACGACTGAAGAGATATCTCACCTCAGCTGATACAGACACCGAAGCAATGATGGAACTCACCAATCCAACATATCCACCATAAATTTGAAGGAATCAAGTCGAGCTATCGACATAAAACAAAGGTGCTTGTCGGGAGGCAACCCGATCAATAAATTCATTTTTACTTTTAATTTTGGATTAGAAATTTTGTTTTTAGATAATTTTGCACTAAATAAGGATCACATCACACAATGCTATCTTAAGTTCTAATTAATCTTCGTTTTTTAGATTTTCAGATGGAGGACACACGCTGATTGGAACACAACCACATCTGCTGGTCCAAACGGCAGTAATTTTCCCCTCCATCTTGGATTTAGGGTTTGCTCGGGATGAGAAAATCTCTAAGTTTGGGGTGGAGGGTGGGTGGTACGTATTTCACTTTCCACCTACACCCATCCATTTCAGACTTAAGATTTCACCATTGCATTTTCGAACAAAATTTTCAAAATTTTTAAAGTTTTTCAAAGAAATTGAACAGATACTTCATGAAGTTTTGACACTTTCTGTTTCAATAAAAGACATTACCTAGCAAGCTATGCATTTTGAATCATTATACCCTCCTTATTTGAAGCAGATCCACAAAAGGATCACTTTTTGAAACAAGCCTTTTGATCGAAATCATCTTGTGAAGCTTATGATTCCTAACATCATGATACCAATGCAAAATTGATAAGTGTCTATCGAACCAATAGGGATCAAA
Source organism: Alisma plantago-aquatica (assembly GCA_963693085.1). Lineage (NCBI taxonomy): Eukaryota > Viridiplantae > Streptophyta > Magnoliopsida > Alismatales > Alismataceae > Alisma > Alisma plantago-aquatica. The sequence goes on along the minus strand of OY856410.1, from coordinate 138,907,114 downwards.
CACGTTGTGCTTCCAAACTGACTAGTGGAACAATAAGATGGAATCTCCATGGGATCCTCATCAAGTCATTATTTGAGCAGAGTATGATAAAGAGAACGACCCGGTGCACTAAATTGTAAATCAATTTGCATTCTGATCTGAACTCTCTTTTACACTTCTTCTATCATCTTCGTACACCTCCATTCATCAAAAAGAAACAAAAATAGCCAAAAAAGTGCCAAACCCTAAGTTTGGGGTGGCACACCACTTCCCTCTATATCTACTTCCATACCCCTCGCAAATTAATAGGGGTGTACCACCAAGAAAAGATGCCAAAGCACACACAAATAAATGCAATCTCGAGTTGAATAGAGGAGAGATTCACACACAAAAAATGCAATAAATGAAATTACAAATCATATAATAAAAATCTCGAGTCAAATAGAGGAGAGATTTATTTCCTTTCTCCATACCACCCTTCACTCCCTTTTCTACCTAGTGGGACAATGAATGCCTCCACTATCTTGAAAAACACCAGTGTCAGATCAGGTCCACACTTGTTGTTCTGTGGGTATCTCTAGACCCTTACGAAACTATTAGAAATGCTTGTTGTTGGAAAAAGTGAGGAAGAAGTGATATTGGAAAGCAAACTCAGGAACGAAGATATGGTAAGATGTGTTCAGTGGTCTCAGGAAGTTGAGATGCTTAGTCATACTAAGAAGAAAGAAAACAATCATGATGTGAAGATGAGGCAATCACAAGAGTTGAAAGTATTCATTTGGTGACTGTTTTAGATTTTGTGTTGCTCGAGGACGAGCAACATTTAAGTTCAGGGTGTTTTGATGAATACATATTCATCACAATATTCAATCGATATCTTGAGCTCTTTTCAAATCAGTACCTTCACTTTCATCTCCTAAATCTTACAAAATGCAAAGATTGCTTAATGGCTTGAATTATCAAGATTACTAACCAGACTTATATAATTTTCATGCAGATTCTATGCAAGCCATGATGAGGATGAACCATTATATGAAACCACCTCCATCTAACCCCAATCCACCTTCATAAACATCTTCAAACCACCATCGCCAATTGACCCTAACGGTCTTGACCCTATCAGTCTCGGCCTATTAGTTTCACCCAAATGATCAGGGCCACACGATCTCGCAACCTTCCTTTCCTCACAGTTTGAAACCATGAAAGGCCCTCATAGTCTCAAGACCATGTGGAGCCTTCACAGTCTCAAGACCGTTTAGATCCCCTGCTCGCACCAAGACCGTTTGGAGGCTGCCGTCCAGAAACCGCAAAACGACGACGACCTCAGGACCGCATACTGCAAGGATCATAGACGCCAAGACCGTTTGGTGAAGGTTCCAGGACCGGTTGGGGTGGAAAACGTAGACCGACAAGGAAAAGAGACTATGAAGAGTCCTTGACCGTTTGGATGTTGGAGATGAAGACCATTTGAAGCTGCTAAATGTGAGACTAATTGCCTAACCAAGACCGTTTGGAGCCTGGTTTCACTGAACCATTTGGAGGCAAAGTTCCAGACCAGTTAGACGATCAGAGCAGACCGAGAAAATGTATTAAACCGATAGGAGTAAAGACTGGTAGGAGCACTGAACCCCGAGATTGTTTGGATGTCTAAGCATCCAAAACCATTTGGATGAAGGCACCAGACCGTTTGGTCAAATATACAAAACTGATTAAGGCAAAACTCAAGACCATTTGGACATACCAAACCGATCAAAGCCAGGACTAATACAAGACCGTTTGGTTACCTAAATGGTTTCCAAATTGTTAAAGCAAATTGTGAAAATAGCAGTTGGGTCCAAAATGTCAAGACCCCATCTGAGCCTATAAATAGGACCAGCAAGGTCCTCATTTGGCACTTCGGGTCCGGGACGCCGACAGGCTACCAGAACACATGTCTGATCCAAATCATCATGCATATTCACCTGTCGCTCCTACTGTGATTGAGGAGACCTAGAAGAGAAGGAAGGAGGAGTGAGAAAGACTGCCCATTCTATCTTGGCATCCCTCGTTCCTCATCCAGATCTGCTCCGACACGGCGTGGAAGACCACATCATCTTCACTGAGCTGCGACTACCTTCTACATCATGCTCATGGTGAAATCTTCCCTCTCTCTTGTTCTTCTTGTTTCTCACATCATGAGCGAGTAGTTCCTTTTCACTGGGGTGCGGGTACGAGCCCCACTACCCATGATTTCACATCTTTTGATTTAACATTCCAAGACAATGTATATAACTTTTCATTTTGGTGTTAGTCGTTAATGTTTGTAGATTGGTTACATGCTTGCTTTCATCATTTTTCCCCTTTGTTGTGAGAACTTCTATGTGTAGGGCAGAATGTCGATTAATGAGGTTGACTCCCAAACTATAAATAGAATGGGATTCCTTGAGGTCGTAAGTGTACGATCTGTGAGGGGACGAGCCATCTAGCCTATGGTGACGCTTCTGTGGCCTAAACATCCCTAAGGGAGGGCCACAACCTTAGTTGGATTTTGTATCTTCTTTGTTAATCGTCGATGTTTTCTTGTAGATTAATCACCTGCTTGCTTGTCATTTAGCACGGTTGACTCCTTGATGAGAACTTATGATAGGATTCCTTGAAGTCGTAAGTGTATGATCTGTGAGGGGACGAGCCAACTAGCCCACGGTGACGCTTCTGTGTACCTAATGCCTATATAGGGGGCCCACAGCTTCAGTTAGATTTCTATATCTTTAGAGCCATAGGTGAGTGACCCGAATGGTGATGAGACATCTGATACCTAAGGTGATGCTTAGGCAAGCCTAACACCCGTATGGGGGGTTTTGCAGCAGCTCCATTTGGATGGTTATATCTTGCCTAGATGTTTTGATGTTAGGATGTGTTTGCATGTGTAGTGGTGGTGTAACCTGGGACCATCCCAATGATTCCATATCATTAATCTAGATCCAACTTTAAATTCTGCTATTTACTTTCTTGCAATTAGTTTAATTAACCTAAAATCAACCAATCATTCTAAATATTAGTCTTACTTGAGCTATATTCGACTAACGATGATTCTTAAAAACATTGTCTCTTGGGATTCGATCCTCAACTATATTGCGATAAGACCCGTCCGCTTGCGGGTGGTATTATTGCACAAGGTTTTGGTAAAGCTCGGGAATTTCAACCTCGAGTGAATTTGTTAGTGCGATAATATTCCACGTCAGATGTATACATACACATACTTATTTATATAAAATTGTTGACTTTTATAAAATTCAACCTCGCAATTTATTCTCCATTTTTCTCAATGTACTAGTTTGACCTTGAGATGGTGGGTTCATATTATGGGAATCACAAACAAAGAAACAATACTAATATATTTACCATAATATTAAAAGTCCACCTTTAGTCTGGGAGAGTCGCATGCTATGCACACACATTTATCAAATGAAATAAGTAATTTCATGTCGGTTGTACTTGTCATATATGTATAATGTGAAGCCCACACATAGAAAAATCTTATTTCATGTCATGTTTTCTCTCTTTTGTTTGATTAAAAAAGGAATTTTAGTAGAAAATATAATGTTGGACTATTGTTCACCTTTGTAATTTATCACTAGAAAAGGAATACATGTAGCATAACTATTACAAATTTGATCAATTGCTTTCCCTATATAGGATGGGATCTAACTTCTCTCTTGTAGTGTCCACCCTTTTATTCCTTTTCCATTGATCTGTGGTTCTGATCCCTTCTTTTGGTAGTGCAAGTTGACCATGCCTTTCCATCCATATAAATTAAAGTAAGTAACAAAAACTTGAATTTATTTAGTGTAAGTGATTATATGGTATGTTTTTCCCATTTACTACTACTACTACTACCCCTCTTTCCCTCAAATCCTCTGGTCTTGTCTCATCCGATCCAATTTAAGATGGAGATGAGTGTGAAATCTAATCTTGTATTGCAAGGGACAACAAGTACTCCCTCATTTTGGGCAGATCATCAAAACAAAGAGGAGGAGTCGCTAGTCATTTCCAATATCTCCAATGACACCATCTACCCAACCACCACCATAAAGACCATTACTAATAGCTCAAATTCACCCAATCGATTATTTATCCACAAGATGTTGTCCACGAATACAACAACATATGATCTTGCCTATAAAATACACCATGAACCTCTTCAAAGGCAATTTAAAAATTCTCCACAGTATTCACCGTGCCATATGTTGTCGCCTACTTCTCCCACCAATATGGATGTAATGTAGTCCTAATGTAGGGCTTGGATGGGTGGACATACAAATTGGGAGTGTTTGTAGACAAGTGCTTATCCTATGATACCAACACAATCACCTTGTTTTTATATGGGATGGTAAGAGTTGTTTTATGATATCAAAGCTCCAGACGGGTGGACTTTCTTTGTGAACGATTTGGATGCAAACAAGCTCTATATGATGATTTTTTCTGATAACAATGAATTCTTTTCACCCCAAGAAACTTGATTAGCAAAGACATGGAAGTTACCCCTCTCCCATTTTTGATAATCTACAATGGATAATGTAAGTGCTTTATCAATTGCTACAAATAATCAACTTCTATACAAATAGGTCAAAAAGAAAAAAAACATTATGTATGGTTTATTAACAAAAAGAACATTTAATGAACGCAATGCTTTCCTTAGCATAACCATGATGGTTTAGAAAGCACTAGACATTGCTTATGCATGTATCATATGTTGGTATGTATGCCCTGAGAGCCAATCATGGGATGATTGGTGGGATACATGAAGATTGATTTGATAAACATCAAAGGCAAGCTTCCAATTCTTTCTGGTTCAGTCATATGAGATAATGATAAGAACAAATTGAATATCTAGAGAATGACAATACTCAATGACATATGCTTTTAGGTTAAGGACCTGAACGACGAGATCATACAAATGCTAAGAGTTTGTACATTCTTATTATGTCCCTAGTCGGATTTCATTTTGGAAGGTAGATAAACAACAATGACACACAAGACTAGATTGTGGTGTTGGTTGATGACAGAATCTCATTAGTCATGATATGGAGATATCAAACTAAACACATAGGTACTTGTTAGAGAACAAGTGTACCAGATAGACCCACTATGAGTTTGACACATGGAACCATGACATGGTAGTCACAATCAGTTCTCACAGTGATGGTGGGGAGTGTGATTCTTTGACCTAAAATCACTACACTCAACACATGTTGTTGGGTACACTTTGATATCATCAAATGCAATCTTGAAACATGGGTTGTTATAAAGGTGATGATTGGGTGGCTTTGACACATGGGGCTTTTGAGGGGTGAGTGATAGATATGGGATTTGTCCCTCCTAAGGGAGTTTGATATCCATGGCCACTTGATGAGTAGGATTGAGATAGGGATGCGCACACATGTGTGAATCAGTATGTGATATTGATGCCATACATATCTCCTCCAATCTACTCTGAGATCAAGAAAGTGAATGAACATTGACATGATGACTGTTCCATGCCTTGAGTTCATTTGGGATATTAGAGACAAATGAATTATACTTTCACTGTAATACCACTCACGGATTGTAGGATTGAAAGTTGTCCTCCAACTTTCCTTTTCACTTGGGTTGCACTGATGTATGACTAGGCATCACCCTTTTCTTGTGAAGTCATAAGTGTTATGGACTTTCACTGCCAACGTGAAATGGGCCTGCATGGTCACATACATAGGATTTAACCTGGAAGAGGAGTTTATCCACAAATGATGTTTAGATGGATTACTAAAGGAGTTTAGTAGTTCAATTAAACACTCAATCAATTGATAGCTCAATGTCATAGTGTTCAAGGTGTTGGACTGATTGATTAGAGTATCAGATTGATTGAAACTACAATTGATTGATTTTGCACAGTCTGCACGCCCAACCGATCAGCTCATGTGATGAACCGATCGACTCAGGTTGGTGAACCGATCGACTCATGTGATGAACCGATCGAATCAGGATAAGCTGAATCGACCAGTTCAAGGGTTGAACCGATCGTCTCAACTGGTCCAACCGAGTGAGTTGGGAAAGTCAGGTTGGCAAGAAATTTCTCTTCGTTTCACTTGTCCAATTTGATTGGAACAATGATTGGTATTTTGATCAATTTGAAACAAAAGAGGAAAAGTCAATCAGGAACTGACCAGGGTAGTGAACCGATCATTTCAGAAGTGAACCGATCAGCTCAGGTGTCCCAATCGATCGGTTCAGGTGTGAAAAGCTTGATCGGCCAAGTGTGGGCACGCCCTAGCATGGTGCACCTTCCAAATGCGACACACATGAAAAGATTGATCGGCCAAGTGTGGGCACGCCCTAGCGTAGTGCACCTTCTATCTCGTGGAAGCATGAATGATGGATATGTGGGTCTGCCCTAGTAGGGTGCATATTCATCATGTTGGCTTTGGGTCGGACTTAACAAGGTGACCTAGATAGGATCTAGCACCTTGAGGCATGGAGGTGATCATGGCAAGGAGTTGCATATGACATCTTTCAAGAGTTGCATATGATGCAATTGGCAAAAGTTGCCTACCTGGAAGATCTAAGTTGTGGGTGACAGCCCTAGCTGGTCCATTACTCAGAGGATTTTAGGATCTTGACCCACTAGAAGATTGTACATTGTAATCTTCTGGAATGATGGTGAGGGCTATCAATTTGAACAAAAATAGTGGGATCGATAATTAATTAAAGTCCTAATTATATCGTCAACTTTTCAAATCAATCAAATAGGTTAAAATTGAATTTTGGACTAAATTGCATATATTTCCTTATGTAGTAAAAATGACAACAAACAAGAATCACTTTTCATTGCGATCGGTCCTTGAAAAGGGCAAGCTAAATGGGACTAACTTCCATGACTAGTTTAGGACATTGAGAATTGTTCTCACTCAAGAGCAAAATATTTGTGTCCTGGATACTCCAGCTCCAGAAGAACCTGCTCCTACTGCACCAAAGGTAGAAAGGGATGCTTATAAGAAGCATTCTGAAGATGCCATTGATGCAAAGTGCTTGATGTTGTGCTCCATGAACCACGAGTTGCAGAGACAACATGAGAACATGGGTGTCATTGAGATGATTCATCATCTCAAGAACATGTATGCAGATCAAGCATGGCAAGAGAGATATGATGTCTCCAGGGTGCTGTTCAAGTGTGTCATGATAGAAGGAGATCCAGTTGGTCCACACACACTCAAAATGATTGGGTATGTGGAGAACTTAACAAGATTGGGATTTCCCCTGAGCCAAGAGTTGGCTACTGACGTGATACTACAATCATTGCCAGAATCCTACAGTCAATTTGTGATGAACTACAACATGAACAATTTTGACAGGCCATTGATAGAGTTGTTGGGCATGTTGAGGACAGCCGAGGCATAGATGAAGAAGGACAAGCCTAAATCTGTGATGATGATCAGCAATAAGAAAGGCAAGTCCAAGCACAAGGGCAAAGGCAAGGCTAAGAAAGGTTCTGATGCTAGCCAGCAGCCCAAGTTGTCTTCAACTCTCAAGGCCAAGGGAGGCGTGACCAAGAGAGGCAATTGCCACCATTGTCAAAAGCCAGGACATTGGAAAAGGAATTTTCCACTCTATTTGGAAGAACTAAAGAAGAAGGAGGCAACATACGTCTCCACCTGAAGGTGTCATGAAATAAACTTATAACACTTTTGAGGTATATGATACCAAGATATAAAGTGTAAAGCACCCAATAAATGGGGCAAGTGTTGCCACCATAGATAGGAGTAATTTAGTTTATTTTCAGCCTTGAAGGCATGTAATAGAGTTATGAACTGCTATTTCATATTTGTCAATGGATAGAAACACATTAATTTTTGCATATTGTATGACAATAATGGCAATTAATAAAATTGATGTTTCAATCTTTGTGGCAATGCCTTGTTTATCTTGTGGTACTTGGTATGCATAAGATACAATGATACCTAAAAGTTATTGATAACTCAAACAATCAAATTAGCATAAATCATGAGAAATTCATTTCTAGTTTCCATATGATGGATAAGTCTAGACTCTTTTGGTTAGAGAACCAGTAAGAGACATGAATCTCTTAGACATGATTAATCAATCTTCACTAGTGGTAGTGGGAGAATGATTATCCTATTAGGTATAATACATGTAATGTATTTACATACCTATTAGAGTTAATGCTAGTACTTCAAATAGTGTTTAGAGAAATACCAATATGAATATCTTGAAGTGTTCAAGAATATCATAGATGAAGTACGAATTTGGTAAAGTGTTAATTCTTGATGAGATAAATGAATAAAATATTTGAGCCAAATGTTTGAGATCCTTGTGAGTGATTATGATTGTGTATCATAGTGAACTCATGATTAAGGCATGGTGATGTCTAAATAAACAAGGAGTCATACTCTAAGGAGTTAGAGGATGATTATCAAATAACTAATTTCTTCTTAAATAAAGAATACCCTACACTAAGAAAGGACATTAATAATCACAAAGGGTTGTGAGTTCTTATATCCTTGACAGATACACCTCGATAATCTATGTGATGAGTTGGTCATGTGATGAGTCAACTATCTAGATGAATATGAGGAACTAGATTTTGAGTTATGGTTTATGACCATTACATCCTAAATGACTTCCATGTGAACATAAGGTATGACCTTGATGGTAGCACCCATTGGGATGAAATCCATAAGTGCGAATGAGTATTAAGCGTTAAGACACATGGATAACATTTTGAGAAGGATGATGCTTGTTGATTGCAACTTAATGATTAAGAAATTTGGAATACAGATACTAAAACCACATTCCTATGAGGAATAAAACAAGGATGTGTACGTGACACAACCTATAAGGTTTATGAATCCATTAATGCAAATGAAGTCTATAAGTTACAATGGACTAATCAATGTGATTGATTGAGTACAAGCAACTCAGAGCTGGATCTTTACTTTGATAATATAGTCAAAGGGTTTGACATGTATGATAAAGATAAAGAAGGGATCTATGATTTAGTGGGAGCGTATTTGTATTCCACATGTCGATGAGGAATGAGATGTTCTAGAATGGAATCATTTGTGGAAATTATCTTTAGGGAAGATAGAGACGTCTCCTATGTGATAGGAATAGAGATATATAGAGATAGTTCTCAAAAACCTCTTGACCTGAAAAGAGAAAGCATACATTGGCAATCTATACTGAAGGGTTCAGTGTGCACAGATTCAATGGGAGAAAACTTGTCCATGTTACATGGAGTTAGTATCCCAAGGCCAAGTGTCCAATTCTTATGAAGAATGGGAACACTAAGAATAGATATGGATCTATCATGTATGTAATCATCCCATTATATTGCATGTATGGACATGGCAAGAATAAAAGGCATTCATCTTGTATGTAGGACATGACAATATGATGTGCTCATCCTGATAACTCGTATGTGGGACATGACGAGTGGATGTCTGTCTAGTTCTAGTAAGGGTTATTGGAATACCATAAGAACTTGATAAGTACTTGAGAAGTAATAGTTCTATGGAAATAAGGAAGGGTTCACTATAAAGAGTTACATTGATGCGAACTTCTGAAAAGGACAGAAAATTAATCGCAAAATATATATGGGATATATAAAAGTGAATGCTTGTTGATAAATGGAAACATTCCAATAAAGCCATTTTAAAAGGAAAAGCTGAGTATTCGTGCGTTAGAGAATAGCAGTGGATACTATATGGATCTGGAAGTTCATGAGATGAACTTATAGTTATTCTAGTCATTGATGAAAAATAAGGAGTACTTGGTCATGCAATATGGATAAAGGTTAGAAAAGGAATACTAGATCGCATATTGTGGCAACTCCATCTCATACGTATGACGTACAATGAAGAGATGAGAGACGTGCATTTAATACCGACTTTGGCAAGGTGTTGCCAGAACTCACTGCGTAAGCACTAGAGCATAGTAACATGTGGGACATGTTTGAAGATCACTAAGAATATGATTCGAGGGTGATTGGCTCACAGTGCAAGTGGGAGTCTGTTGGTATGTATGCCCTGAGAGCCAATCATGGGATGATTGGTGGGATACATTAAGATTGATTTTATAAACATCAAAGGCAAGCTTCCAATTCTTTCTGGTTCAGTCATATGAGATAATGATAAGAATAGATTGAATGTCTAGAGAATGACAGTATTCAATGATGTATGCTTTCAAGTTAAGGACCTGAATGATGAGATCATACAGATGCTAAGAGTTTGTACATTCTTATTATGTCCCTAGTCGGATGTCATTGTGGAAGGTAGATAGACAATAATGACACATAAGACTAGATTGTGGTGTTGGTTGATGACATAATCTCATTAGTCATGATACGGAGATATCAAACCAAACACATAGGTACTTGTTAGAGAACAAGTGTACCGAACAGACCCACCGTGAGTTTGACACATGGAACCATGACATGGTAGTCACAGTCAGTTCTCACAGTGATGGTGGTGAGTGTGATTCTTTGACCTGAAATCACTACACTCAACACATGTCATTGGGTACACTTTGACATTGTCAAACACAGTCTTGAAATATGGGTTGTTATAAAGGTGATGATTGGGTGGCTTTGACACATGGGGCTTTTGAGGGGTGAGTGATAGATATGGGATTTTCCCTCCTGAGGGAGTTTGATATCCATGGCCACTTGATGAGTAGGATTGAGATAGGCGTGCGCACGCATGTGTGAATCAGTATGTGAAATTGATGTCATACATATCTCCTCCAATCTACTCTGAGATCAAGAAAGTGAATGAACGTTGACAGGATGACAGTTCCATGCCTTGAGTTCATTTGGGATATCAGAGAAAAAGGAATTATACATTCACTATAACACCATTCATGGATTGTAGGATTGAAAGTTGTTCTCCAACTTTCCTTTTCACTTGGGTAGCACTGATGTGTGACTAGGCACCGCTCTTTGCTTGTGAAGTCATAAGTGTTATGGACTTTCACTACCAATGTGAAATGGGCCTGCAACATCACAAACATAGGATTTAACCTGGAAGAGGAGTTTATCCACAAATGATGTTTAGATTGATTACTAAATAAGTTTAGTAGTTCACGGGTTGAACTGATCGGCTCAACTGGTCCAACCGAGTGAGTTGGGAAAGTCAGGTTGGCAAGAAATTTCTCTTCATTTCACTTGTCCAATTTGAATGGAACAAGGATTGGTATTTTGATCAATTCGAAACAAAAGGGAAAAGTCAATTGGGAACTGACCAGGGTAGTGAACCGATTGTTTTAGAAGTGAACCGATCGGCTCAGGTGTCCCAACCAATCGGTTCAGGTGTGAACTGATCGGCTCAGGTCCCCAACCGAGAAGTTCAAGCTTGAAACGATCATTTCAGCTGGCGCAGTTGGTTGTTTTGTGGAAAATCTCGAACCCTTCTACTCCTGCTTTAATCTCGCATTGCCCGGGGTAGAGAGCCTTGTCCCATGACCCTCCTATATATAGGGGTTTTGGGGGCTTCTCAGGAACAACAACTCAGAACACCATTTGTTCTGTAATGTTGTCGTTCTCTCTGGTTGTGGTAACCAGGAGAGCCCGAGCAAGTACTACCTGACAAGGGAGGCACAACAAGGGAAAGACAACTACAGAAAAGTGACTGGTGGCAGGAGAGTGTGTCGGTGACTAGTACGCCGATAGGAGGGTATGACTCCTTCCGGTGCCTTATGCGACAAGGTGATCGGAGTTCTAGGTGGTCCGTGTGGAATACTATAGAGGCGGGAGACTTCTTCCGCTCGGAGGACAACTGTCAATCCTGACAGTCCCAGTGAGACAAGGAGCTGCACATACACCGTCCAAGACCAGAGGTGAAGACCGTGCAAGCCGTGAGGTAACGTTGCCGAGCAAGCCTCGAGACAAGGAATGTCTCTACAAACCATCCTTCCTACTGTATAGACGTTGACGCGATTCCTTTATTCTGGGTTTGGGGAGAAGAAAATTTTTGTTTCCGCTGCCTTCTTTGTCTCCCCTAAAACCCAACATCATATCCGTAGAAACTCCAGAAATTAAGGATACAGGAAGATCAAAAGGATAGTTGGTGACAATTTAGATGAAAGATTTTGATAAACCCTCAAAAGATTGTGCATCTGAAGGTTGAATCCTCATGTTCAGGTAACACAACTCTAACATAAGTAAATGATTTGAGCAAAACATTTCACATAATTTTTTTTGATTCAATATCCCATGTACATGATATGATAAAATGGTGTGTTGGAACATAGTAAAAAAACTTATGGAATACAATAATAGAAATCGTTGAAGCATAGTAAAAAATCTATGATTTTTTGCAGTCAATGTTGTGCCTAAGGTCATAGGCATCATGGTTGTCAATACCCTAAAGTTTGCCTTAAATGAAATGGACGAGGACATTATTTAAATATATGTCCTTTTGGGAAGCATGAAAAAGTGAGGCCTCATTTAAATGACCCAAGATACATAGAGAACAATTTACCCTTTAAGGGAAAAATATGGATGACAAAGGAGGCAATACGTGACACCAAGATTAGTAGTATACAACAAGTTATAATGTTACTAGGACTCATAATGTATATAACAAAATATATATTGCAAAATACCCCCTATTGATTGATTCTAAGATTTAGATTCCATAGATCATGATAGGGTGTGGGAGAGGGATAATTAGACATGATCACATATATACCAATATGGAATAATATCATGAAATGTTTAAGAAAATTAATAGAGATTTGACTAGTGATGATGCACTAGCTGCAAAGAGAGATGTGTCAACATAGAATCTTGCATATAGACAATACAACGACCAGAAACACTTCAAAACCATCTATTTTAAAAATAAAACCTCACAAATATTCAAACTTATAAGATAGGGACACTTGTTTTCCTACCAAAAAAAATGTCTTAGAAAAGTGTATCATAGAAAGGCTCTATCCTCTTTTCCTCCATTGTTATTAAGTTCCAACTAAAAACCATAATTTCTCTTCATATATGGTGGTAGTCATATAGTATGGCATTCTAAGATAACACCTCTCACCAATTTAAAACTAAGGTGATTCATATATATCATGTTACATCCATGAAGCTCACAAAGGTCCTAATACCATTATAACAAACCAGATAAAGACCAATGATGGTTAGTCAAACAAAAGAGCCATGGGAAGTCTCATTATAAATGTCAAGTCTGATCCCTAATAAATAAGAATGAAACCTAACCTAATTTAAAAAAATATATATCTACATTCTTTTCCTGTCCATGCCTAAGCCTACTGTAACTAAGTTTTGCACCACCTCTCAGAGGCCACATGACTTCCCTTTTATGTGGATACTGAACTCTACGACCCTGTCGATTTTTATTTCATTAGTGCCCCCTAGGCATGATCACTCATCTTCCACTACTAATGTGCATGATCTCCCCTAGACATTGATCCTTTTTGGCCAATAGTGCATTCTCGAGATCTATACCAGACCATTAATAGTTCCCTTCTCAAACTTCTGAATACCAGTTTTATTCTGATTTTGTTTATCAATTTCATACAAATCATCCTCTTTGTCTTGAACTATAGAAGCGGTGAATGTAAATAGAGGATTTATTGTTATGTTTGTGTAAGTGAAGTGATACCATCAAATTACATACCCAAGTCAACCGTCTTGTCTAGATTTTCATTATGGTATTTGATATGTTTCTACTATGATTTGTTTCTTCTGTATGGTAAAAGTCATTTCTCTAGACTTTTTCTTACTATTTGGATCAGGAGAGAACCATGATGACCAATAGGTAACATTATGAATGCTTGTGGGTTGCAACATATTTTGGTAGCTTCTTGTTGGGTTAGATGAGCTCTTCTTTCATATGATTGATTTTACTTATTCAATGACATTTATATTTGACTTGAAATAGAATTCTTCATGTTCTTCATGACCTCTCATTTGTCATTGTTTTGTTTTTATTTTTCATCTCATCTCAAAACTACCATATCACACTTTTGTTTCATAATCTTTCCAATGACTTAGGATTTAATGGCACTTGGTCTAATCATGGTGGGATTGGAGACAAAAAGAAAGATACTAGACCTTGTTTTCTTTATTAGAATTTTCTTTTTCTCAAAGTTTTCATATTTTCCTTCCTTTAATTAGTTGTATACAATCATAAATATAATTACGGAAAATAATGAAACTTGTCACATTCTTTTTTGAAGTTGAAAAACAATAGTATTGTAGAAAGTTGTAAGTGTATCAAATGAAAAAGTATAATGACTCATCCCAACTCATCCCACCATTAGTGCCAAAGAATCTAAGATGAATTTTGTGTCCCTCACATCCATATGGTTATGAATCTATAGGTGTTGATGATCATCAAATGGGGATGTTTTTGTGACACCATCTTCTTGCTTTCTTAATTATTGTATCTACTAATGTTAACTAATCATCTTGTTTAGGTAGAGAGGTGTGTGCATATTTAAAATGAATCCTTTTTTTCTATCATTCACAAATAAAGACAATACATCATTTATATTAAATTCATGACACAACTACTTCTCCGGTCTTTGGGCAGAGGGACTCATATTTACTATTCTATCTTTCCAGGAGGGGAGGCGATCTCATTCATTGTGACATGACCAGGTGGGTCATGAGGCTAACAATGACTACCCATATCCAATTTCCAACAGAAGTATTTTTATTGTTCTTGGCTTTCATGCTTTCCTTTTCTCATTTGATTTTATTTCTATTAAGGTGGTTTGTCCATCAGTAATAATTATGTCTGTCTTTCTATCACTGTTGGTTGATTGGTCTTTGTTTATACAGCAGTCATTGAAAATTTATGTGCTTGTGACATATCTTCCTCCTCATGAAGACACCACATGGTCTTAAAGAATTTTTTTATATGTTTGCATTGAAAAATCTATGAGTTGGATTTTTTTAATTTTTTGTAGACTAGATCTACACGAGTAGTGACTTCAATGAGTCGTTATCTATTCATTTGGATTCATGAACATTGGATACACATAATAAAATGAAAGGATTAAGCCTTATTGTAATCATGTATGTCGATAATTTTTTTATCCCTGATTACTTATGTAAACATCTATGTGTTCAAACAACTAGTATTTGATGAAGCATTTATATGTTTGTTCATTTAGGATGATCAAGATAGTCCTTCCTGTGCAAACAAAGATGGCAATAGAGACAACCCTCGTGGTAGAAGCATGCAAAGTAACAACAAATCAAGCATAAATTCTATGAGGTAGTATATATTTGACTATTTTAAATTTACTATTTTGATCTTCCTTATATTGTTCATGAAGAAAATGAAATGTTGAAATGGTGTGACATATTTTAACATGGCTATTCAACACATTTGTGCTTAATGAGAAAAAATGTTTATGTATGGTTTGAGTTGTTTGTGAAAATCTTTGTATGTGTTTGGATAATGGTATAGACGTATGACTTGCTATTAGGAATTAGTGTGTATTTTAATGTGAAATTATTTATTGTACATCACATATTATATATAATAATAAATAAGATACATCTGTGAAAAATAAATGTTATCACGAAAGCCCCAATATTGAGTAAAGACTTATCCCCAGGCTCATACTCATGTATATTTTGGATGAAATGGCAAGACTTTTACATCTTTCTAACCTGGGATGGCCCTTACTAGAACATTCTATTGACCAAGCCTCTATTCGAGGCACATTGGTTAGGGAAAAATTGTAATGAACATATTGGTATCAAGGATTTAGATATCTCTAGTTAGGGTTTTAGCCTCGATTCTTACCATGTTTTGTTTTTATGTGTGCATAAATATTCTAATGACTTTCCCAAATTCCTAAAAAAAGCTTTATTCAGAACATTATATGTTACTAGGAGACTTGGTCACCTGATATTGAGTATATCTTTCACCAAAAGTAAAACCCTATCATGACTTTAGATTCTATACACCTTCCTAAAACAAAATCCCATTGATTATTTGGTGGGTTTCACTATTACTATCCCTATTGACGATTGTGTCTTATTATGTCAAATCAAAGTGGAGACCCAAAAAAGGTTCTACTATGGATAATGAAGGAGGGAGATGATGTATGTCTATATCTAGGATTGACACACATCTATGGACACCAAAATCTTTAAGACTGTCAAAATACTCTTGGGAGAAAATCGCACTCAAACTCCATATAGCCATACAACTATATAAAAACATTCTATCAAATATCTATCAAACAATACTACACATGCCTAATAAGGTCACCATTAGGTCTGTACAATATGTATACACTGTTCACATCGCTATAAAGAATCCACAACCCAGTTAACTCCAGTCAAGGATGTTTTGGATCACCCTTTCAACTAGGTGGCACCTAGAGGTCATAACACTAGAGTCATCCTAGTGTCTTATCCATAGTAAAAAGAGAACAATGTGAATACATTCTATGATCATGGTTCATCACACAATGGCCATGTATGAATCTATAAGGACTACACCATGCACACAAACCCCAAAGCAACCACCTCCTTATAGAGGTCCCATGCATCTCATGCCAAAAAAAGTTCATAAAGACTTCAACAAAGACACCACCTTGCTCTCAACATAACATACCATATTGCCTCAAGGATAATCATCCATAAAATAGAAATTCAGACCAAGATATAGAAAAGTTAGCCTAGGTTATATGGGTTGCTAAGAAAAAACTAAGGAAATATGATAACTCTTTAAGCTGACAACATGCAAAACAAAAAGGATGTTGAAGATGAAATGATGATAGAAAACTCATGATAAAAAAGGTATTTTATAAGACCTTACATCTGAAATCCATCATGATAATACTTATCACTATGAAATAGATACACCAAAATACTTATTATCCTAGAAAAAAAACAACTCTTTTATCAAATTTTCAAATAGTTATTGGTCCTTATTACTAGTGATTCCTAGTTTGAAATTGAAATTGAAATGGGGTGGTCTAACAAAAGAATACAAACACTAGCTATTAATATCACTTTACCTTTGGTTCTAGTTATGTTTCCTCTTGTACATAACATACTATGTATTATATAATATTCACTTGGAATATATGTGATGTAGTCTCAGCTAAAATTAAATGCTCGATCAAACACTTTAAAACATAAAACAGGATTCTATTAATCAAAATAAAAGAAACAAAGTCAATCCTTAATTCTTCACAGCTTAAATTGAGGGACTAATTAGATCAAAAAATGGATTAATGAACCTATCATTGATCCTAGTGGTGAAATTCTGATGTGATGGATTGACATAACATCACAATGTACCAAACACCTTCTTTTTTATTATTCTCTAGCTATAGATCTTATCACGAATAGAAACCATTTCAATTGGCCTTTCTTTGGAATTCATGGAGAACTCTGATTCAATGAAAATGACTAGTTTGAAGATCTCGACAACCTTGTATAAGAATACAAATAGAAATCATGGTTAATCAATGGGGATCTCAATTGCACCAATTTTTTTACATGAAAAACCCCCCATGTATTAGTAAGCAACAACAACATAACATGAACAAGCTCAATATGCTTATATATGATTCTTGTCTTATTCATATAAACATAAGTAATTTTAGACATACTTAATACTAGAATAACTTGTGGGCCATTTAAACCATTTTTCTATACCAGCTTATGGGAACACCATTATCCACTTAATTCTTACATAATGGGAAAACTAATTATGTCAAACCAGTTCCCCATTATACTCAATACTAAGAATATTCCTTAGGATCTAAAATAGTTCACATTGGAACAGTTTCTGGAACAATAATAACCAATATAAAGAAGAGGTATTTGAATTTCAGACTAAAAATGACAACAAATAATGACGTAAAATTTCTTCAAGAAACTCAAATTCTTGAGACAAAATCCTAAGAAATGGAGCATCAAATCCAAAAAACATACAAAAGACATTAGAGACTCACATGAAATAGAATTCTTGGTCTAGAAACTTGACAAAATTAGGATGATCTTGAAATTCATCATACAAAAACCAAAATTCAAATAATCTTGCTTCAACATGATATACTATGGAAACAAAGATCTAAGTAGCAATGCTTAAAAGGAGACAACCGTAAAGATTATGTACACAATTTTCAATGGAAAAAAGTACAAGCAAATATTGATGTTGAAGATTGTGATAGAGGATCTACACTAGGGATGGCTATGGTGTTGAGGAAAAATCATATCTGCGGATATCCACTCCATATTTTACACTGCATAACTGCACCAAGTGGACATGGTGTGGATATGGTTTTAAATTTTTAAAACCATTGTTTTGTGGTGCGATTATGGTTCTTGATAAGAATCCATGGATAAAAACTACACCACAATTAATTCATGATAATTATATATAAATTTATACAGAGTGCTATCATGAACATACTATTTTTTATAGTTCTCACATACATAGCTAGATCTTTATTTTTAAAGTGGGATTTAATGTATAGAGAAGAAGGAGTTTTTGTATTGCAATTACTATCGGCATTGTTGTCCCCTTTGTAAAATGAATAAACATACATATGCATGTTATTTGTTGTCTGTGTTATTATTTTCATTTATTGTGTACAATTTATAAATTTTATGTATGATGCCATGAGGATACTATGGTTAATAGAATTTTTTTCATGATGTATGTGGTGTGGTGCGGTGCGGTTAACTACATTTTTGGTGATGCATATATGGTTTCTCATATTAAAAACTGTAGTGGATATGGTGCATATATGGTGTTTGATTTTCCTATGTACTGTGGTTATGGTTTTGTTATAAACCACACCATATCCGCACCATTTCCCTCCCTAATATACACAAACTAGATTAGAGACTATCACACATATTACTTCACACTTCAACTAAAGTTTTAATCACAAGAGAACCTACTCAAAATTCATCAAATTGAATTGCTAAATATTTTGTATAAAAAAATCAAAATTATCATGGGATTACACAACAACTCACCCTAGAAGAAACCCAAAATACCACCTTTAGCTAAGGTATTGAAAAATATCATGGCTTGATGGATTAGATATATCCTATTATGGACACATCTGGGACATTATAAAGTAGTTAATATACAACAAACTATTTGATGAACAAAGTGTAGTAAAATATGGCGACAGAGATGACATCGGTCACAAAAATTTTCTTGCCATATTTCCCTTGACCAGAGGATCGCATCAATAAATATGGATTGAAAAGGAAGGTTTGCAAGGTATATACGTGGTCTAGGAAGAAGTGTAGAGACAATCCTATGATGTGGGTCATTGTACATGCAATAATCACTAGGAAAAGTCCTAGAGTTTAACCTTCTAACCCGGTTGTCAACTTGTTGCGAACAACAAGTCAACTTAGTATAAATAGGTATCGATCAAAGGGATGGTGGAAAAGAAAAGTTGAGATCCAAATTTGATCACAAGAACAAGAGTTAAATTCAGATTTGAGAGAGTTGTTAATACTAAGAACAAAAATAAAATTGCTGAAATAAAGTTTAATTAATCAAGAAATAAAGATCTGAGGGTCCGGAAGATTACCACGAAAACCACATTCCTATTCAACTAATCAAATTCTAAACTCCAAGGATCAAATCAGGACCTTTTGATTACATGTCCTTATAGACAAACTCACAAGGGTCAGACTTCCCCTGGACTCATTGATCCCAACGTTCATAGATCATTGCCCAACCGTCTAACATGCCACTATCCACGATCATATAAAAAAGCATGTGAATTCAAACCGGTATTCAAACCCAAGGCTCAGGTGGTCGTGCCACCAAGGATTATAACGAGAATAAGACAAAAAAGATAAAAAGATGATAATCACAATTAAGAGACTATTTTTTCGTTCTTACAGAGATCCACGATCATATCACTCCATAAGAATATATCAGATCATCCAAATAACCACACATAAACAGAGAGAAGACATTTGTTTGATGGAGGAATATAATTGATTATATTGAATAGAACTGGGCTAAGGGGTTACTCCCATGCCCCAGAGATATTTACTCAGACATAACGATATTATAAGAAATGCAAACTAAAATGAGATCCAACATTATACAAGATGTGGTCTACAACTAAAAATTGGATGAAATAGAATGAAGAATGAAATTCTTTTACAAGTGGAGAGTCCCTCCTTTTATAAAAGGGGGCGGGGAGAGGATGCCCTCAAAAGAGGGTGAAAAAAGAGAGGGAGAACACTTTTTTAATTTTCTGGATCTGGTCAACTAGAGAGTATTGTCTTTAATTATCTTGACCATGTAACACTTTTTAATGCAGATTCTCACATCAGAGATTTCAAATATATTTATATCCCATAAAAGCACCAAATCGGTCAAAATAATTGGATTTTATTTAGGAAATTAAATTACCTTTCCAATGGATACTTGTACACTCAATTTGGAGTTTGAATGCAAACGTTATATCACTTTTGGTGACAGGTATACATTAATTTCAGGACTGTTCCAAACTGTGTAATTTTTCTACAAAACCCAAGAAAATATAATTAAAACTTCAATTAAAGAGAAAAATCTAAAATAACACAATGAATTATGAAGCAAAGAGAATAAATAACAAAACAATCCTAAACAAATATCAAAAATATGTAAATAAAAGAGATAAATACACATTTATCAAAATACCCCAGACTTGAATCCTTGTTTGTCCTCAAACAAATAAAATCACAAATTATTCCAATTTATACTAACAACATGTCTATCCACACCCTTTTAACATCAATTTATTCCTTACCTCCAAATTTGACCAAGCAACCCAATCTCCTAAAATCACAAAACACAAAATTCTATATTCTCTATTAAAAACAAATATCATATCTTGTTTGTAAATCACGATTTTGTAGAAAAAAATGCTTCATCTTACTTTTATTTTGCACTCTCATTTTTATTATTGTATTTTTTTATGTGAGTTGTTGCACAAGAACAATATGAAATTGGGGGGTGTGAAAACAAAGAAGGAAGTGATGATTTTTTTTATCTGTCCTCTATTCGACTTGGGATTTAAATTTGTGGAGTTGTGGCTACATTGGTCACAATTTTTTTTTCATGTGCTCTTTTGGCATCTTTTGATGGTATGCCCCTCTATGGGGTATGGAATTTTTTATATGGAAAGAATGCCACCTCAGACATGATTTTTGTCCATTGGTGATTCTTTGCTTCTCTTTCTTTAGAAATAATATAAGGGGAAAACAAAAGGTGTCCTTGTGCTTATAACTTCACACATTTATTTTCTCCTCTTTTTTTTTAAAAGTGTCATTACATCAGAAAGAACATTTGTGTCAATCACATTATATAAGATTTATATCAAATTAATCAATAGTTTAAAAATAAATAAAATTTGTGTTTGGTTTTGATTGATTCCATACGGCTTGCCAACTTTTCCAAGGAGTGATGCTATTTTGGGGTCCTAGGTGACATGGTGGTTTCAGATATTATAATTTGTAACAATTTTTGCAAAAGATTTAATAAATTTAAAGGGGTACAATGATAAACATCTATTCATATTAGCCGACTAGATGAAGGCCATTTTGCAACAAAAGAAATAAAAACATGGTCGACTAGATAATGGCCATGAACAAAGCAACTATATGAAAACAGGTAGAAATAATGCAAGAATAAAAAAGATAAGGGGGTGGAACAGAAACATACCACCCACCTCCACCCTGGACTCATATTTTTGCTCGTCCCGAGAAAAATCAAAACCTGAGATGGAGGGAAGAGAAGAGTGAGGATTTTCAGGTGGCCCAGGTAGCTCAAAAAATGTTCAACTGAAGGGGATGTTTTAGGTGGCCCAGGTAGCTCAAATTGATGTGCGTCATCGTACATGCAACAATCACTAGGAAAAGTCCTAGAGTTTAACCTTCTAACTCGGTTGTCAACTTATTGCGAACAACAAGTCAACTTAGTATAGATAGGTATTGATCCAAGGGACGGCGGAAAAAAAGTCAAGATCCAAATCCGATCGCAAGAACAAGAAATAAATTCCGATGAGAAGGTTGTTTAAAACAAAGAACAAAAAGAAAAGTGCTGAAATAAAGTTCAATTAACCAAGAAATAAAGATCTGGCGGTCCGGAAGATCACCACCAAAACCACATTCCTATTCAACTAATCAAATTCTAAACTCCAAGGATCAAATCAGGACCTTGTGATTACATGTCCTTATGGAAAAACTCATAAGGGTCGGACTTCCCGTGAATCCATTAGTCTCGGCATTCATGGATCATTGCCCAACCATCCAACATGCCACTAACCATGGTCATATCAAAAAGTATGTGAATTCAAACTGGCATTCAAACCCAAGGCTCAGGTGGTCACATCACCAAGGATTATAACAAGAATAAGATTAAAAAAATGAAAATATGATAATCGCAATTAAAGAACTATTGTTTTGTTTTTACAGAGATTCACGGTCATATCACTCTATAAGAATATATCATATCATCCAAATAAAAACACATAAACAGAGAGAAGACATTTGTTCGATGGAGGAATATAACTAATTATATTGAATAGAACCGGGCTAAGGGGCTACTCCCATGCCCCAGAGAGATTTAATCTGACATAACGAGACTAGAAGAAATGCAAAAGTAAAATGAGATCCAACATTATATAAGATATGATCTACAACTAAAAATTGGATGAAATGGAATGAAGAATGGAATGCGTATACAAGTGGAGAGTCCCTCCTTTTATAGGAGAGGGAGGGGGGAGGCTACACTCAAAAGAGGGGAAAAAAAGAGAGGAAGACCACTTTTTGAATTTTCTGGATCTGGTCAAATAGAAAGTTGATTGTCTTTAATTAAGTTGACCATGTAACTCTCTTTAATGCAGATTCTCACAGCAGCAATTTCAAACATATTTATCTACCGTAAAAAGCACCAAAGTGGTCCAAATAATAGGATTTTCTTTTAGGAAATCAAATTCCCTTTCCAATGAATACTTGTACACTCAATTTTGGAGTTTGAACATAAAAGTTATGTCACTTTTGGTAACGGGTATACATCAATTTTAGGACTGGTACAAATTGTGTAATTTTCCTACAAAACCCAAAAAAATATAATTATAACTCCAATTAAAGAGAAAAATGTAAAATAACACAATTAATTATGAAACTAAGAGAATAAATAAAAAAATAATCCTAAACAAATAGAAAAAATATGTAATTAAAAGAGATAAATACACATTTATCAAAATACCCTAGACTTGAATCCTTGTTTGTCCTCAAACAAATAAAATCACAAATTATTCCAATTTATACTAACAACATGTTTATCCTCACCCTTATAACATCACTTTATTCCTTACCTCCAAATTTGGCCAAACAACCCAATCTCCTAAAACCACAAAACACAAAATTCTATATTCTATATTAAAAACAAATATCATATCTTGTTTCTAAATCAAGATTTTATAGAAAAACATGCTTCATCTTACTTTTGCTTTGACACTCTCATTTTTATTATTGTATTTTTTATGTGAGTTGTTGCACAAGAACAAGATGAAATTGGGCGGTGTGAAAACAAAGAAGGAAGTGATGATTTTTTTATCCCTCCTCTATTCGACTTGGGATTTAAATTTGTGGAGTTGTGGCTACATTGATCAAATTTTTTTTCATGTGCACTTTTGACATATTTTGATGGTACGCCCTGTTGGTATATATGCCCATAGAGCCATACCAAGCGATTGTATGGAGTCAGATATTTATTAATCAATTAATGCGATTATTTGGTTAATTAATGAATTCCAGAATATTCTAATTAATCCACGAGCATTTTAATTAACACAATGTTTCTATTTATCGATGGGTTTAGGAAACCCTACTTCCCTTCATCTCCTATTTAAAGAGGTTGATGGCTGATATCTATATAAGATATTGAGAGAGGCTTTTCAGTTTACGCTCACGTCCGTAAACCCTAGCTGTCACCGTCCTTAGGAGAAAAAGGAGAGCAACGCGCCGTTAGCACGCCTCCGCACAGACGCAACTCCTTCCCGCCGGCTTAGGAAGCACGACGTGGAGTTCCAGTCCAACCGTGTGGATGAAGTAGAGATGCAGACACTGAGACTCCTACGTTCATAGGACATCAACGACCATCTGTGCGCGTTACAAGCAGCATACATCATCACACAAAGGAGCGCCGCCGGATCTTCCTGCAACAGTGAACGGGAGAGAAGTTTCGTTCATGTAGACAAGCGTCGTTGCACACCTTTGTGCAGTGGGACATCACCGGACTTGCTTCGCGATAAGGTATATCCCGCAAACACTCCTTCCGAATATGTTGTTGTCGACGAGATCCTGTTTTGGGTTGCGTAGATTTTTGTTGCTTCTGCCGCGCATGTTTTCTCCACAAAACCCAACACGCCCCTCTGTGGGGGATGGATTTTTTTATATGGGAAGCATGCCACACCGAACTTGATTTTGGTCCGGTGGTGATTCTTTGCTTCTCTTTTTTTTAGAAAGAAAATAAGGGGGAAACAAAAGGTGTCCTTGTGCTTATAACTTCACACACCTATTTTCTCCATTTTTTTGAAAGTATCATTACATCAAAAAGAACATTCATGTCAATCACATTATACAAGATTTATATCAAGTTAATCAATAGTTTAGAAATAGAGAAAATTTGTATTTGGTTTTGATTGATTCCATACGGCTTGCCAACTTTTACAAGGAGTGATTCTATTTTGGGGTCCTAGGTGACATGGTGGTTTCAGACATGGCAACTTGTAACAATTTTTGCAAAATATTTACTAAATTCAAAGAGTTACAATGATAAACATCTATTCATATTATCCGACTAGATAAAGGCCATTTTGCAACAAAAGAAATAAAAACATGGCCGACTAGATAATGGCCATGAACAAAGCAACTATATGTAAAACAAAAAAGGCAGAAATAATGCAAGAATAAAAAAGATAAAGGGGGTGGAACAGAAACATACCACCCATCTCCACCCCGGACTCATATTTTTGCTCGTCCTGAGAAAAACTGAAACCCGAGATGGAGGGAAGAGAAGAGCGAGGATTTTTAGGTGGCCCTGGTAGCTCAAAAAAGTCTAGCGGAAGGGGATGTGTATGAGGGCTGGGACCTTTATCTGAGGAGCTTCATAGTGTACCCTATGATAGGGTAATTGTGGAAGCTTAGTGGGGTGCTCATATTTTCTTTCATTTTGCATTCCCTCCAATAGGATCCACATATCTTCCATTGATAGTGAAGGAAGTGTTGAAGATGGATGTGGATTGAGGGAGGTTGGTGGGTACTCGACTAGTAACCCATGCAATGCCAGATGTGCAAAGTCAAGTGGATGATCTAGATCTGGTTTCCCTCGATCATATTGTCCTACATATAGGAGAATTGGTGGTGATATGAAAGGGACAACTACTTTTAAATCTGCATGATAAGTATTTTTGCTCTGCTCAAAATTCATGCAATCAACCTTGGGATAGATGGGATTCATGGTTGATATAGCATGTAACTCTAGCTTCTCTATACAAGGAGTTCCCAAGGGTTCATGAGGGATAAAAATAGGGACATATTCCTTGTAGCCAGTGGAAAGGGGTATGTAGACTTCTTCCAAGGGTTGTGTCTCTTCTTCTAAATTAGTTGTGCGTGGAATGGGAATTGGTTGTGACAGAATGTGTGGAATCATTTTGTCAAAGGGGGTTGGATGCTTATTATCTAAAATAGACTCAAAATAAGGGTATTTGTCTTTGATGTCAATTGGATTGTTGTAAGTGGTGGCGGCAGTAGATGGATTTTCATATTGACTCTCTGACTTTGAATTTTCATATTCAAGTAGTAAAGTCTATAAAGGAAAGATAGGGATACCCACGTCCTCACCGCATGCAAGATATGGCTCCATTGTTTGTGCTATTTCTTCAGGATCCGACATATATGACACAACAATAGGATCATCGTCTTTTTCATCGGGAAACACCATCTTGGTTTGCTCAAGTTCTACAGGGGGAGTCTGTGCTTGGGCTTCTAGTAAGGTAGCTAATAGGGCTTGGTTGGTTTCTAGTTTGCTTGTCCTTCCACTACCATCTTTTCTAGAGCCTAAAGTATCTCTTTAAATTTGGTTTCATAATTAGATACATGCACCCCAAAATTTTGGCCATCCTCGCCACACTCCCCATAGTGTCCTTGGCCATGGTACCCCTCATATTGTTTTGGGTGGCATTGCTCCTCATAATAATCTCCAGAAGATGGTGGATTGAAATTTCCATTGCGTCCATCTTGGTAGGAAGATTCAATATTATAAGGTGTCCCCAAATCATGAGGAAACATATTTGAACAATATATATTTTAGGTTTGGGCTTCTAGCAGGGCGGTTAAGAAGGCTTGGCTAGTATTTAGTTTTATTTCTCCTTCTACTACTATCTTCTCTAGGGCCCTAAGTCTCTCTTCTTGTTGAGGATTACATTGGGTTTCATAAACATCTTCATAACTGTTGGGTTTTAGGGAGGCAGAGAAGGAAGCGAAAACAAAAAATTTCTCCTCCCCAAACCTAGAACAAGGAAACGCGTCAACGTCTATACAATAGGAAAGGGATGGTTTGTGGAATCATACCTTGTCTCAAGGCTTGCTTGGCGACAATACCTCGCGCCTTGCGCGGTCTTCACCTCCTGTCTTGGACGGTGTCTGTGCAGCTCCTGGTCACACCGGGACTGATGGGATTGAAGGTTGTCCTCCTAGCGGTAGAAACCTCCCGCCTCTGAAGTAATCCACATGGACCACCTGGAACTCCAATCTCCTTGTCCCACAAGGAATTGGAAGGAGTCACACCCTCCTGTCGGTGTACTAGTCGCCAACACACTCTCCTGCCACCAGTCGCAACTGTAGTTGTCTTTCCCTTTCTGTGCCTCCCTTATCGGGTAGCACTTGCTCAGGCTCTCTCTCGGTTACCAAAACTAGAGAGAATGACAACTTTGTAGAGCAACTGGTTTGCACTGAGTTGTTCTTTGAGAAGCCCCCAATACCCCTATATATAGGAGGGTCATGGGACAGGGTTCTCCATCTCGGGCAATGCGGGACTAAAAGTAGGAGTAGAAGGGTTCGACATTTTCCACAAAACAACCAACTCGCAACCTGAACCGATCGTTTCACAACTAAAATGGTCGGTTGGGGACCTGATTCGGTCGGTTGACACCTCAACCGATCGGTTGGGACACCTCAACCGGTCGGTTCACTTCTGAACCGGTCAGTTCGTGGTCCTGGTCAGGTCCTGATTGACTTTCCATCTTTTGTTTCTAATTGGTATCAAATACCAATCCTTGTTTCAATCAAATTGGGCAAGTGAAACGAAAGGAAAAATCTCACCAATCCTACTTTCCCAACTTGCTCAGTTGCAACAGTTAAACTGATCGTTTCAACACTTGAAGCGATTGTTTCACCCTTTCCATGAGCCGATCGACTCACAACCTGAGCCGATCGGTTCACCAAGCTGAGCCGATCGGTTGGGAGTGCAGATTGTGCAGAACCAATCAATTGCAGTTTTAATCAATCCGATACTCTAATCAATCAGTCCAACACCCTGAACACTATGATTTTCAGCTATCAATTAATTGAGTGTTTATTGAACTACTAAACTCCTTTAGTAATCAATCTAAACATTGTTTGTGGACAAAACTCCTCTTCCAGGTTAAATCCTATGTGTGTGACCCTGCAGGTCCTTTTCACGTTGGCAGTGAAAGTCCATAACACTTATGACTTCACAAGCAAAGAGTGGTGCCTAGTCACACATCAGTGCTACCCAAGTGAAATAGAAAGTTGGAGAACAACTATCAATCCTACAATCTGTGAATGGTGTTATAGTGAATGTATAATTCCTTTGTCATTGATATCCTTAATGAACTCGAGGCATGGAACAGTCATCCTGTCAACGTTCATTCACTTTCTTGATCTCAGAGTAGATTGGAAGAGATATGTATGACATCAATATCACATACTGATTTATACATGTATGCGCACGCCTATTTCAATCCTACTCATCAAGTGGCCTTGGATATCAAACTCCCGCAGGAGGGACAAATCCCATATCTATCACTCACCCCTCAAAAGCCCCATGTGTCAAAGCCACCCAATCATCACCTTTATAACAACCCATGTTTCAGGATTGTGTTTGATGATGTCAAAGTGTGCCCAACGACATGTGTTGAGTGTAGTGATTTCAGGTCAAAGAATCACACTCACCACCATCACTGTGAGTACTTACTGTGACTACCATGTCATGGTTCCATGTGTCAAACTCACGGTGGGTCTGTCCGGTACACTTGTTCTCTAACAAGTACCTATGTGTTTGGTTTGATATCTCTATATCATGACTAATGAGATTCTGTCATCAACCAACACCACAATCTAGTCTTGTGTGTCATTGTTGTCTATCTACCTTCCACAATGACATCTGACTAGGGACATAACAAGAATGTAAAAACTCTTAGCATCCATATGATCTCATCGTTCAGGTCCTTAACCTGAAAGCATACGTCATTGAGTACTGTCATTCTCTAGACATTCAATCTATTCTATCACTATCTCATATGACTGAACCAGAAAGAATTGTAAGCTTTCCTTTGTTGTTTATCAAATAAATCTTAATGTATCCCACCAATCATCCCATGATTGGCTCTTAGGGCATACATACCAACAATAACCCCCAAGGTTTTATTGGTTACACCCCGCAAAATTTTGTTGATCATATCTCCCATTAGAATATGGATAGCAAGGTTCCCCATAATGGTTCTTAGAAAAATGTGGATTCACATTGTACCCACTAGGATGAAAGGGCTCACAATTAAAAGGGGTGTTATCATAAGCATGGGGTAGAGCCGGGCAGGAAAGAGATGCATGGTGGTAAAGAGCACAATAATAACATTGTGGGGGATATTGGGATAGCCACTCCATTTGAAAAGAAAAGTTCCTAAAAGATATGTCAATCAACAAACGAGAGAAGAAAGGTTACGAGATAAGAGGTTAGTCCAAAATTATAAAGAGAAATAAAAATTATAAATCTAAGAAATTATGAAATAAACTAAAATTACTAAAAAAAAGTAACGAGAAAGCAGTACTGCTGGAATGAAAATTTAGCAGAAAGAGGAGATACACCTCTAGAATTGTGCTCGGAAGGCAAAAAGAAAATACAAAAATCTAAAAGAAATTGTAAAAAAGACTAAAATTATGAAAGTTGGAGAATATGAACAAGGATTTTACAAGATATACAGACAACCAGATCTGAAAACAACTATGTCATCCCCGACAATGGCACTAAATTGATGTGGGTCGTTGTACACACAACAATCACTAGGAAAAGTCCTAGAGTTTAACCTTCTAACCCGGTTGTCAAATTGTTGCGAACAATAAGTCAACTTAGTAAAGATAGGTATCGATCCAAGGGATGGCGGAAAAGAAAAGTCGAGATCCAAATCTGATTGCAAGAATAAGAATTAAATTATGATTTGAGAGAGTTGTTAATACTAAGAATAAAAATAAAATTATTGAAATAAAGTTTAATTAACCAAGAAATAAAGATCTGGGGGTCCGTAACATCACCACCAAAACCTCATTCTTATTCAACTAATCAAATTCTAAAATCCAAGGATCAAATCAGGACCTTGTGGTTACATGTCCTTACAGACAAACTCATAAGGGTTGGACTTCCCGTAAACCCGTTGGTCCCGGTGTTCACAGATCATTGCCCAACCATCCAACATGCCACTATCCACAGTCATATAAAAAAGTATGTGAATTCAAACTGGCATTCAAACCCAACGCTCAGGTGGTCGCGTCACCAAGGATTATAACAAGAATAAGATTAAAAAGACAAAAAGTTGATAATCGCAATTAAGGAACTATTGTTTCATTCTTCCAGAGATCCATGATCACATCACTCTATAAGAATATATCAGATCATCCAAATAACCACACATAAACAGAGAGAAGACATTTGTTCGATGGAGGAATATAACTGATTATATTGAATAGAACCAGGCTAAGAGGCTACTCCCATGCCCTAGAGAGATTTACTTAGACATAATGAGACTAGAAGAAATACAAACTAAAATGAGATCCAACATTAAACAAGATGTGGTCCACAACTAAAAATTGGATGAAATGGAATTCTTTTACAAGTAGAGAGTCCCTCCTTTTATAGGAGGGGGAGGGGGATGCTGCCCTCAAAAGAGGGGAAAAAAGAGAGGGAGACCACTTTTTGAATTTTCTAGATTTTTTTAAGAGAAGTCAGAGGGTTTTTATTCATCTCACCCCTCTCGTACAAGCAAAATCTTTGGGATCATTACATCATACATTTCTTTCAGCAGAAATAAATTTGGTAGTACTACTACCATTACAGGACTCAAAATTGATAATATTTACTAGACTACTAGGAGGTACCCTATATACTAAGGAACCATCCTTGGATTTTTGGTGATGTTTTGCAAGGCCATCAGCAACCTTATTCCTCTCTCTTGGGATATGATTTAGCTTCCAATTATCCTTCCACCCATTTTGGATATCAGTTAACCAAGGCAACAGCTTCGGATAGTGTTGTATATCACCCTCAATAGCCTCTATAGTCTTCTGTGAGTCCGTTTCAAAACTGATTTGATTGCAAGTAAACTCACTGCTTACCTCAACTGCCCAGTGAACAGCTCTGACCTCAGCTTCTAGCACACTGTTGGCGTAGATTTTTCTACTCCAGCCACCTATCCATCTTCCATTCCAGTCTCTACAGACAAAAGCAATAGTCGAGAGTTTCTTTTTACTCCTGAAGGTTGCATCAGTATTTATTTTCCAACAATTAAGATTCGGTGGCTGCCATCCTCCAACCTCCTGGTGAGGCCTGTCTTTAATACTTTCTGCTGGTGTGAATGCTAGCTCAGTTAGCTTACATTCCTTCCTTATAAGGTGAGCTATGTAGTTGCTAGAGAGAATAGTTCCTTCGAAGACTCGTGCATTCCTCCCTTTCCATATTTTCCAGCATACAACCATGAATATCATGCTCATACCTTTATTAGTATTGATACAATTCTCAAGCCATCCCCAGACATCAGTAATCGAGAAAAAGTTGTTCCAAAGATGATTCCTCAAGATGGCTTTCCAAACAGCTTGTGTTCTGGGACAATCCCTTAGAGCATGTAGGATGGACTCCTCCTGATCACCGCAGATGGGACATACTGCATTGGTAGTCTAGCCTCGATTCATCCTCTTCTTGTTCGTTAGAATCGCATTATGACCAACCAGTCAGATGAAGAACTTAACTCTACTTGCAACCTTAGTTTCCCAGATGATGCTCCACCTTCCATGGACTCTAATGTCCTTGTTCTGTCTTAAGAGTTGATAGGCACTCTTAATCGTAAATTGACCAGTGTCTGAGTGGTCCCATGCTAGGACATCTTCCTCCTCCGTCTGTCAAGGAATATCAACTTTGGTAACTTGATTTACAATATCATTCGGAAACCAATCAGCAAGAAACTCAATATCCCATTCATTGTTCAAGTTAATCAAGCTCGCTACTTTCAAGTCATATAACTCCTCAGGAATGGGTCGACGGCAGTACTGATATAACCTGCCATCGATATCACACCACTTATCATACCAAACATTAATATTCTGTCCGTTAACTGGTATCCAAGTCGAGTTATTAGAGACGAACTCCTTGAAGTGTAGAGCTGAGCGCCCCAGTCTAGATAAGTTGATACCTTTACCTTCAGTATGCTTGCTATACTTGCGAGCAAGGCTTTTGCACCAGCTAGAAATCCTTTGAGTAGCGATATCCCAGGCATGCTTAGTAATGTGAGAAGCATTTAGCTCTTTCATACTACGAATTCCAATCCCCCCATGTTCCTTACTATGGGTGAGTTTGTTCCAAACAACCAGAGAGAGAGGGTGGCTTTTATGATTACCTCCCCATATAAAGCTATGGATCGTGCTGTCGATGTGTTCACAAACTTTGGTTGGAATCACAGCCGTCTGCATCACATAGTTGGGTATAGCAGTGAGAGTTGACTTAGCCAAGCAAACTCGTCCAGCCAAGTTTAAACAACGTGTAGACCACGCTGCTATAGTAGAATCCACTTTCTTCAACGTGGGATTATATGTATCCTTGTTCACTCTACCATGTATGAGAGGAACTCCCAGATATCTACCTAGGTTGTTTGTAACGGTGAAGCCACTGATCCTACCAATTCTGGATTTCATGTTTTGGCTCACGTTCCTTGAGAAGAAGATGGATGACTTCTTTACAGAAATAGTTTGACCCGAAACCCTGCCAAACCACTTGAAGCATCTGAGAATAGTTTTCATTTCTCTAGTATCAGCCTTGGCGAACAGGACCATATCGTCTGCAAAACAAAGATGGGAAATTTTGGGACCTGAATTATAGAGTTTGAAAGGAGTCCATTGCTTCTCTAGGACCAGTTTACTTGGCTGACGCGGTCTAAACACAAAACAAAGAGATAAGGTGATAATGGGTCGCCTTGTCTCAAACCTCTAGTTGATTTGAAGGTTCCCGCTTCTCTTACATTCCAGATAATCGAGCTTTCCCCAGTTGAGATAGACTGTATACTATAATTGCAGATGATGTTGGGTATACCAGTCTTTTCAAGAGTATCCTTTATAAAAGGCCACGTCATTTTATTATATGCTTTGGACAAATCGATCTTGATTGCCATCATCCCTTTTCAAGTTCTCCTATTCCTCATAAGATGAATAATTTCTTGGGTGATAACAATGTTATCAGATATTTTTCTACCTGGGACAAACGCACTTTGCGCCGGGGAAATCCAATGAGTTAGGTGGGATTTAATCCTCTCCACTATAATCTTAGACGTGATTTTCAGACTGAGGTTATTAAGAGATATAGGTCGAAAGTGTTCACACAGATCAGGCTTCAAAATCTTTGGGATCAGAACAATGGTCGAATTGCACATGTCTTCATCTAGGTCACCACCTTGTAGAGCATTATTGATAGTCAGCAGTAAGGAACGTTTAACAGTATGCCATTTCTTCCTTATGAAACTGCCATCCGTACCATCAGGCCTAGGCGCCTTATGCAGATTAAGCTTGGAAATAATATTGTGGATTTCTTCTAGAGTAGCCTTTGAGCACAACGTCTGTTGTTCTTGCTCGTTCAGTTTGTTAAACTGACCAATGTAATCTTTAATGTCTGTAGCATAAGTGGCAACAGGTTTAGTAAACAAATTCTTGAAGTAATTCGTAATGAGTTCTCGCATTTCCTCTTCATTTCTAGTCCACATGCCATTATCATCTTTGAGCATGGTAGTGGTATTGTGTCGTCTTCTTTGTTTTACATAAGTGTTGTAAAACTTTGTGTTGAGATCTCCATCAGTCAGCCAATTGATATGGGTTTTTTGTCTCGCATCCTCCTCCTCCTTCTTTAAGATTTCACCGTATTGAGCTTCCATATCAACAATCATATTGGCAGTGAGTTCGTCAAATTGTTCAGCAAGGCTTTTTTGCAGCAGGTCGATATTCCTCAGGAGTCTTTTCTTATCATATACAGTACTCTTCATGTTGTTTGCCGCCCATTTGTTGATGTTCTCGTGTGAGTTCTTTAAAGCATCATTGAAATTTAGGTTGGAGTTCCAGCTGGCTTTGACAGTATTTTGAAAATCCTCAGAATTGGTCTAGGATTCTTTGATGAAGAATCGGTTGGGTCTATAAATACTCTGTGTATTCCCTACTGCAATGGGGCAGTGATCTGAAAATGTCTTAGGAAGGTGCTCGATCATGTAGGTAGGATAGTTATTTAAGAACTCAGTATTGGCCACAGCATGGTCAAGCCTTTCCTGCAATCCTCCATGAATGTACATAAACTTCTGACCATTGAAGTCGAGGTCCGTCAGGCCTGCCTCCATCAGGGTGTTGCTAAAGATATGAGCTTCGTTGAAGTTATAATGTCTGCTTCCACTCTTCTCTTCCGACAGCAGCGTTGTGTTGAAATCTCCTATGGCAATCCAAGGCATGGTAAAACTCCTTCCCATCGAGACCAGGTGTTTCCAGAGCAGGTTTCTAATAGAAATATGTGGATGAGCATACACGAAGGTGATCAGCACTTTGTTATTGATTTTACAGGTTATGAACTGTCAATGACAGTTGATAATTTGAACAGAGCAATCCTCATCCTTCCAACAGACCCAAATACCTCCATAGAAGCCTCTAGCTTCGCACCGAAAGGATCTGTTGAAGCCCAGATTCTTGATTGTGGTTTTAGCCTTTCTACCACTAATACGAGGTTCCAGAATGCCAACCAATCATGCTTTCTTCAAAGAGATTAAATCTTTGAGGACAAAGCATGTATCTTTATTACCTATTCCTCTAACATTCCAAACGATCATATTTAACATAAAGAACAGATATAGAAGATGTGTGCTGGGGTAGGACGTACCCACAACTTAGTCCTCCATAGTTAATTCAGCTGCCTCTTCTTTCTCATCAGTCTTCTCCGTAGCATTCTCATCTACATCCACCTGAATGCGTGGGCTCTTCCTTCTGTGCTCGTAAGGTGGTTTTAATCTAATAGCTTTCATCTTAGCTCCCGATCCTTTCACCTTCCTTCCAGGGGGTAGTCTGAAGGCGTTAGGATCAACATCTTTTAGGGGAAAACTTTCCTCCATCTCCTCGCCCTCCTTGTGTTGCAGATTCATCAGCGTATACGTATTTGGTTCAGTGATACCCTTTGGTTTCTCCTGATGCGTGGTGTTGTTAATTTCCTTTGTAAGCTGCTCCACATTAACATTTAATTTTCCAGTGTCTTTGTTTGCTTCTAGGGCCTCAATGTCTATAATTTCATCGACATCCGGATTGACAGCCATGTGAACATCGGAGTGTGTAGCTTCGCTGTCCTTCTTCTTGTTGATATCTTTCAGGACTTCTTGTTTGTCATCAGCAGTCACCACAGCTTTCTTTTTCCATGTCTTTGGGGGCACATTAGGTCGCTTTGTACTCTCCTGGCCATCTACCACCATCTGCCCTTTATCCTTGGTTTGGTTCTAATGCAGCTCCTCTTCCTGTTCCTGAACCTCTGCCAATTTTGCAAATTTGTTATGGTTGTTTGGCTCAGTACTTTGTTCACCGGTTTGGCTCCTTTGCCTTTGTTTATATGTCGTTGTGCGTCTCTTTTGTGTCTGCCATTTGTTGCTCATGTTGTCCTCCTGTACCATACTAGGGCCTCCTTGTTCCCTACCTCCACCTTCCGTGTTCTCTTTCTGAACATTCGCTTTCAGGTTGAGTAAGCATTTAGTATCCAGGTGACCTAATTTTCCACAGAAATCACATGATTCAGGGAAGGCCTCGTATTTGACCTGGTAGATCACATTGTTGATGGAGATAGTGTTTATCAGCGGTTTTGTGGTATCGACCTCAATGGCCAATCTGGCCAATTTTCTCCGTGTCTTGGCCATTGTGTGGATGTCAACCTTCACAAGGGATCCCAAGGCCAGTCCTATATAATCCAGAATGGTGGGTACATAGAGATGAAGAGGTAGATCAAGTATGCGGACCCAAGTCACCAGGTATTTAGGTAACTCACTGGACAGGCAGAACGTTGGACTCCATTGCCATACTGCTAGGCATTTTCCAAACAATTTCCATGGACCTCCGAAGAGAGCTGTTTCGAAGTCCCGGCGACATGAGAACTGAACCACATAATGACCCAGATCCACCTCATAAGTGTTAAACCTGCCAACGAGATTCCATAATGTTTTTAGACGATCCCGCATAGTCATGAATCCAACGTTGGAACCAATCAGCCTAGTGATCACTGTATATCGCCAAGGCTTGGTTAACTCCTCCTCTGCGATCGAATTGAGTTCAAGATTCGGTCTTCCATCCAGCAGTTTCAGCAAAACATCCGTCGTTGCGAGCCCTTGTTCGAAAAGTTTCTCAAGGAATTGATCCTCTTCGTATGCGTTCCCTCCTCCCATGTAGTAGTTAGGTTGTTGTATCGTCTGTTCAGGATCTCTTTCAGAGGAAGTAGTATTCAGTTGTTCACTTCTCCTTTCTGTCAGACCTGTTTGATTATCTGTCGGCGTCGTCCTGACATCTTTCCCTCCTAGCGATGGGAAGGCATCAGCATATTCTCCTTCTGGGTAACGATCATCTCAGTCGTGTCGCCTCCTTTTTGACTGACCGAGCCTCGCATCCCAGCATACTAGAACTCGATACCAGTGTTAGGGATCGTCATCTTCACTCCACGCTCACTATCTTCGGTATTCGATGGGTTCGGCTGGTTCCCCTGATCATCGTGGTGTGCTTCGCTATCTGTCGTACCTCCTCCCTTCGAGGTGCCATCGTCTTCTCCCCATCTTCCCCCCCCCCCCCGTTTGCCTGTGCCCCCCGAAACCCTAGCCGCCCCCATCGTTTATACACTGAATTTTCTAGATTTGGTCAAATAGAAAGTTGATTGTCTTTAATTATCTTGACCATGTAACTCTTTTTAATGCAGATTCTCAAAGTAGTGATTTCGAACATATTTATCTACCATAAAAGCACCAAAGCGGTCCAAATAATAGTATTTTCTTTTATGAAATTAAATTCCATTTCCAATGAATACTTGTACACTCAATTTGGAGTTTGAATGTAAACGTTATGTCACTTTTGGTGACGGATATACATGAATTTTAGGACTATTGTAAATTGTGTAATTTTCCTACAAAACCCAAGAAAATATAATTAAAACTCCAATTAAAGAGAAAAATCTAAAATAACACAATTAATTTTGAAACTAAGAGAATAAATAATAAAACAATCCTAAACAAATGTCAAAAATATGTAAATAAAAGAGATAAATACACATTTATCATCCTCACAATGACGTGCTTCTTTGTCAAGCAACACTAGTACTATTATCAGTGGTGGCCTTCTGATGTAGCACCACTGTTGGCACTTGACATCATCCTCCTAGCGTGGTAGAAACATACTCCATACATCTACATATTTCACATAGACCACCAGAACTACTACATTTTTAGCCAGTAACGTCACTGCCCATAGTGTTGTTTTTACTAGAATAACCGACATAATAGACTATTGCATCAGATTTATCAAAAAAACCGACCTTACAGGTTTCCCACGGAAAAAATTCACGCGATTTTGGCTTTGCGCCTCGATCTATAGGGTTGGTTTTTATAAATAACCGATGCTATAGGGTCAACAAAAAATGTGGATACCACTTTAGAACTCTAGGGTCGGTTTTTCAAATAACCGACCCTATAGACCCTGACCTCTAGGGTCGGTTTTTTCAAATACCCAACCTTATAGATGGTCTCAAATATTTCGGGCACCACTTAGTCTCTAGGGTCGGTTTTTTAAAATAACTGACCCTATAGAACCTGACCTCTCGGGTCAGTTTTTTCAAATACCCGACCTTATAGATGGTCTCAAAAATTTCGTGCACCACTTAGTCTCCAGAGTCGGTTTTTTCAAATAACCGACCCTACAGGTCAGGCTGATATTAGACCAAAGCCGAGCCGTGTTTCAGTGTGTTTCAGTTCATTTTGTTCATCTCCCCATTCCTGCTCCCGTGCCTAAAAAGAAGCAAATCGTCGCCTCTTCCAAGGTCACCTTCCCAACCATCTTCGTGCCCGAAGAGAGGCAAATCGGCACCCCTTCTTGGACGCCGATGCCCAGCCGCCATTTTCTTCTTTGGACGGCGTCGACGCCTCTGGATCGACCACCATCTCTGGCGCCGTGCACTTTGGACGACGACACCTAGTCGCTTTCTTCCTTGAACGGTGACGATGCCTACGACATTGTAAGGGTCACACACCTTCTCTCTCTAGTTCTTCTCCCACACAAGCTCCCCCACCGTCTAGTTCTTCTCAAGGTAGCACGGTTGTCTCTGCTGCCTCACTCCTTCGTTTTCTTCTTACTGTCATGCAACTGACCAGGTAGCACGACCGTGCTGGGCTGCACATCCGTGGTGATGGCACGGACGTGCTGCGTAGCACAGCCGTGCTGTCTGAGTTGTAGAAACTTCAAAATTTGTCAATTTTGCATTTGTTAATTCTTACTGCTCCTCTAAAATTGATATATATTGACCCCTAATTAATACATTATAATATAATTGAATCATGCATTTGTGTTGTTGTAGGTGCTATTGACTTGTTGTTGACTTGCATATATTTCTTCTTCAACCTACAAGTGAGGTATAATATTCTCACTCTCCCAATGTGCCATTTTATTTGACTATTAAATCAACCAATAATAAAAATATGTATTCTTTCATATCTATATTTTGTTATCAATCACATATGTAATCATTATATACATTCCAGAAATATGAGGGTAGACATTGTGGTCTCAGATTGACACTTTAGGGTTTATAGATGAGATCATTGATGCATGATGTTTAACTTAATATATATATATGACAATAATACATTTATGTATCAACTTAGAAACCCGTTCAAAATTTACTCATTAGGAGTAAATTTTGGATAGTCCCTAGTTTGGGACTGTTTTTGGATATTTAATCTCACTTAGGATGTAACTGTATAATGTATGTTTAGTTTGGAAGAAAATTTTAGTAGTATTTCCTCATTTGTTCTCTGGGTACATATGTGAGTATCTATCAATAATACCATGATTTCAACGCTTATTTGGTAATATAGAAGATGCACAAAATTTGTCTTGGCATGGGGAGTTAAAGGCCAATGATGATGGCATCCTACGACATACATCTGATTCACCACAATGGAAGAAAATTGATTTATTATACCCTCAATTTGGTAAAGAACCAAGAAACTTAAGACTTAGACTCTGTACAGATGGAATGAATCCCTATGGTACATTAAGCAGCCAACATAGCACATGGCCTGTTATGATTGTTATATACAATCTTCTTCTATGGTTGTGTATGAAAAATAAGTATGTGATGTTGTCAATACTGATATCAGGGCCCAAGCAACCTGGAAATGATATTGATGTTTACCTTCAACCTCTAATTGACGTTGTCAATATTTGTTCCAGTTTAAAGGCCAATTATTACAAATGTTTTACAACCATTTATATACCGAGACGATAAACTTTGATATAAGGAATGTTGGATTCTTAGTTCCTTCAATCACTATTCAAGTGGAGACACACATTGAGGATGTGAATGAATACTTTTGTACTGCATTCAAATATTTTACTAGTGTGGGGAAGGAAATTATCCTAATTCCTTTAAACGTCAAGTAAGTATTATTACTCAGTATAATTTTAATAATGAATAAATTTCTTTATTTTAATGTTTGTTTTATTCTTACTTAGAGCTAGACATTGGGAATTATTAGTGGTTGTCCCAAAATTGATGACTCTTTATTATGTTGACCCAATGGGAATAACAACAAGGGGCCACAAATTGAAATTGCCAACTATGGAGTAAGCATAAATTTAGTCAATGCTTCAACATGATATTTTTATTTATAATTTCTATTTTACCAACTATCATTTAATTGATAGGGGTATAAAGGATTTTCGTGAAGGTGGAGGACAAATACCCACAAAATTAAAGACATTGACTTTAAAAAAATGTCAAGGTAGCTACTTTGATAACTGCTTAGTCTTATATGTATTAATTTTCAACTCTTATATGTCAACGATAATATTCTTATCTCAACTCCTATTTATAGTAGTTTACTAACATTAAGTATAATTCGTTATTTGTAGTGTCCTATACAAAATAATGATTGGGCTTGTGGATACTATGTAATGAAATATATGCAAGCTATTGTCAAACAAGCATCATATGACATTCAAACTATATATCAGGTAATAAAGAATAACATCATAAATTTTCAAGTGATTTTAGTAATTTTATAAAATATTAGCATGTGCATTTTCTTTTACAGATCTTTACAACTCAGCCTTACACACTTAAGGACTTAAATGAATTCCAAGAAGAGTGGTCAGATGCTTTTCAAAATGAA
Source organism: Alisma plantago-aquatica (assembly GCA_963693085.1). Lineage (NCBI taxonomy): Eukaryota > Viridiplantae > Streptophyta > Magnoliopsida > Alismatales > Alismataceae > Alisma > Alisma plantago-aquatica. The sequence goes on along the minus strand of OY856410.1, from coordinate 138,867,136 downwards.
GTCAATATAACATTGGATTAAATATGTCAGCTCCATTTATGTAAGTGGTTTTAGTACTCTTTCATATTTACTTTTGTATCTGACATTTAATATCATCTCAGACTTGCAATCTACCATTTTGTAAATTTTGATGTGATTATGTGTAACTCAACTAAATATATGAATCATTTTTGTTATGAATGTGTGGTTTGGAATGGTGAAGGTTGAGAATCAAGGCTCCCCTCTCCCAAATCCTGGTTCTTCTTGTTCTTCTATACTATTTCTGTTTCTGCATAATTTAAAAAAAATTGCAACGGTCGTGTTGTGTAGCACGGCCGTGTTAGCTTCTGGTATTCGGGCCATGCCGCTTAGCACGGTCGTGTTGGCTTCTGGTAGCACGGGTGTGCTGTGTAGCACGGTCGTGTTAGCTTCTGGTAGCATGGTCGTGATGTTTAGCACATCCATGTGGGGATATGGTAGCACAACCGTATCGGGTAGCACGGCCGTGTGTGGTTACAATTTATAGACATGTACCATCAGTTTTCTTAAAAAAACCGACCTTAGAAGTTCACTCTAAGGTCGATTTTTAAAAAAAAAAACTGATGCTACAGGTTTAAAGCTCAATCTATAGACCTGTAGCATCAGTTTTCTTAAATAACTGACCTTAGAGTGAACTTCTAAGGTCGATTTTTTAAGAAAAGTGATGCTACAGGTCTACAGATTGTCAAGCTCACTTCTAAGGTCAGTTTTTTAAGAAAACCAATGCTACAAGTCTACATATTGTCAAGATCAATCTGTAGACATGTTGCATCAGTTTTCTTAAATAACCGACCTTAGAGTGAACTTCTAAGGTTGGTTTTTTAAGAAAACCGATGCTACAGGTCTACAGATTGTCAAGCTCAATCTATAGACCTGTAGCATCGATTTTCTTAAATAATCGACCTTAGAGTGAACTTCTAAGGTCAGTTATTTAAGAAAACCGATGCTAGAGGTCTATAGATTGAGCTTGATAACCGACCTTACAACTTTGGCCACAGTTTCTTCCTCATTTTTTACATCCTATTGCGTCGGTTTTCTTTGGTTAAAAAACCGACCCTATAGGTCAAATTCTATAGAGACGACCACTTAGGAGTCGGTTAAAAAGTGACGCTACAGGCTTAAAAAACCTAACGCTACAGACCATTCATGTACTAGTGACGTTCTTTTGAAACTGACAGGAAGGATTTGTCCCTTCAATGACAACGTGCTAGCGGTGACTTGTTCTCCCTAGCTATATCTCCCTTTTATGAGTAAGAGTTTCTTTGATCTCTCAAGTTACCACAATAGTGATTGGACAATATTTGTCAGCTTTAATTGTGTCTTCTGAAAGACTTGACTACCTACCTATTTATAGAAGAGTCAGGGGGTTTCCAAATCAATTGGGAGTTGAAGAGATATATTTTCATGAATTCTTGGCTGCTACAAGTCATGAATCGGTCAAATCAACTTTTGAGTCAATTGACTCACACCTCAAGTAAGTGAAATCAAATGTTTTCCTATACACAAATATATTGGCGACTAATGCACAACATGACGTCAACATTAATCTTTGATCCAATCTTATTGATCATTGAACCGATCAATTCACATTATGAATTGGTCGATTCAGACTATGAATTAGTCATTTTACATTCTGAACCAATCGATCCATTTTCCAGTTTAATCAATGTTCATCCAACGTCGTTTAAATTGACTCGACACTTGAATTAGTTAAATCAACACTTGAGTCGGTCAACACAAATTCTCAGTCAGCCAATTTTTATCTAGTGTTCTTTACATTGAATACCTAAACACTTTAGCAATCACGTTAAATCTTATTCATGAGTAAACCCCTGTTCCAGGTGTATCCTATGTGTGTGACCCTATAGGTCCCAAGTTACATTGGCAGTGAATGTTCATAACTAATTTATGACATCACAAGCAATGAGCGATATCTAGAAACATATCATTGCTACCCAAGTAATTGAAAAATTGGAGAACAACTTCAACCTACAATCTATGATTAGTATTATAATGATTGTATAGTGTCTCTGATATCTATATTGAATTCAAGTCATCGAACGTCATCCTGTCAACATTCAATCTATGTTCCCTTAAATAGAGCAGACTATCTAAGATGCATGAGCTCACATATCATATATTGATTCACATGAGTATGAGCACACGTTTCCCAGTCTGTCTTATCAAGTGGCCATGATATCAACTCCATTAGGAGAGACAAATCCCATATACATCACTCACAATCATTTCCCATGTGTCACAACATATCCAAGCATCACCTTAATGGTAATTGTTAATTAAGGTCACATTGGATGGTGTCAAAACACATCGAACGACATGTGATGAATGTAGTGACTTCAGGTCTAAGAAGCACAATCACCACTATTACTATGTGAGTTGATTTTGACTACCATTCAATGGTTTTGATGTATCACTCTCAAGGTGGTTCTATCTGGTATACTATTCTCTAACAAGAACCTATGTGTTTGGTTTGATATTACATAACATGACTAATGAGATTCTATCATCAACCAACACACATTCTAGTCTTATGTGTTATTTCTATCTATTAGCTTCCATAATAACATCCAACTAGAAACATAACAAGAATGTATGTACTCTTATCATGCATATGATCTCATTGTTCAAGTCCTCAACATGAAGAGATACTTCATCGACTAACATCATTCCTTAGACATATATCATGTTATTCTTGGGAAATATGGCAACATAGATTTTAGCAGAAACAAAAATTTTCTTGCCATATTCTCCTTGACTAGTAGATTGCATCAACAACTATGGAATGGGAAGGAAGATTTGTAAGGTATATACCTATTCATGGAGCAAGATCAATGACTATCCTTACCATGGAATGCTTGTTGGTATGTATGCTCATAGAGCTAATCATATGATGATCGTAATGGGGCATTAGATATATGATTTGATAATCATGTAGGTACTTCCACCTATTTTGTTTGTATCAATCATGTTATTATACCACCTATATAATAGGTGTCTAAAGAATGATGTGACTTGATGACATATGTCTATAGGTTGAGGACCTGAACGATGAGATCATATGTATGATAAGAGTGCATACATTCTTGTTATGTCCCTAGTCAGATATTGCTATGGAAGCAAAATAGAGAACTATAATACATAATGCTAGAGTGTGTGTTGACTGATGACATAGTCCCATTAGTCATGATATGTGATATCAAGTCAAACACATAGGTAGTTGTTAGAGAACAATGTACCAGACAGACCCACCTTGAGAGTGATACATGGAGACCATGGACTACTAGTCAGAATCAACTCTCATAGTGATAGTGGTGATTGTGGTTCTTAGACCTAAAATCACCACTCTCATCACATGAACTTCAACGTATTTAGACACCATCTATAGTGAACTTGAATAATGGTTTCCATAAAGGTGATGCTCAAGTAAATTAAGACACATGGGGATTGAGTGTGAGTGATGTAGATGGGATTTGTCCCTCCTACAGGAGATTGATATCCAGATCACTTGATAAGTGAGACTGAGAAATATATGGCCATACTCAGGTGATTCAATATCTGATATGTGAACTCACATGCATCCCAGACAATCTTCTCTATGTTCAAGGAAAATGGATTGAATGTTGAAGATGATGACGATTCCATGCCTCAAGTTCAATCTAGATATCAGAGACAAAGGAACTATACAATTACTATAACATTGATCATGGATTGTAGATTGCAATTGTTATCCAACTTTTTAAATTACTTGGATAGTAATGATGTGTTACTAGATACCTCTCATTGCTTGTGATTTCATAAGTTTGTTATGGACATTCACTGCCAACATAACGTGGGACCTATAGGGTCACACACATAGGATGTACTTGGAATGGGAGTTTATTCACAATTCATGTTTAACTTGATTACTAAAAGTGTTTAGGTATTAAATTTAAGGAACATTGGTTCAAAATTGAGTGACTATACTCTGAACAAACTGGTTCAAGTGTTGAACCGATTGGTTGGAGTGTTAGGTTAATTGGAATTAATATTGGCTGAATATTGCCTGAGTTGGACAAGTGAAATAACCATTTCACATATCAAATGATCGTTTCATGATATGGAATGACCATTTGAAAAGTGAGACATCCACTTCATCATATGGATTATTTGGTTCAATGATCAAATTGATTGGATTAAGGATTGATGGTGATGTCATGATTGTTCATTAATTGAATATTGAATGCTAGTGTGTTTGAAAATAGGAAATCATGTAAGCCAATCGGTACAAAGGTTGTACCGATCGATTTCACTATTTGTAGCTTCCAAAACATTCATGAAATTTCATCTCTTCGAATCCCTAATAGATTGGAAACACTGACCCTAGACCTCCTATAAATAGAGGGATATTGGGGGCTTCTCAGAAACAACAATAAGTTACGATAATTTTTGTCCTCTCTGATTGTGGACCAAGAGGTCTTGAGCAAGTTCTACCCGTCAAAGGGAGGAACAACAAGGGAGACGAATCAACACTAGCACGTCAAAATTTAAAGTGACAACTCCTTCCCATTGGCTATGGTAGCACAACATGGACTTCTCGATAGTCTAGGTGGACTACTTTAGAGGTGAGAGGCATTTGCCCCACTAGGAGGATGCAATCAACATCCGTCCATAGTGATCAACTAGGAGGCCGCCATTGACAACCGTCCAAGTGCGACTTGAGAAAGAAGCATGCTTCTATAAGAGTTTAGCTCTAGACTTGCTCCAGGATAAGGTATAACTCTTGCAACCTTCCTTCCTAGATACATTTTTATTGACGAGATCTGCTAGTTAAGGAATCATGCATTAATTTTTTTATTTCCATATCCTTATCTATTACCTCGATTATCCAATAGTGGTATCAGAGCCACACTAATTTATGATATATCATGATTTAAATCGATATGATCAGATTTATTTTATAGCATACAATGCAAATATTAAAATTATTAATGATAATATCCAATTAAATAGCACATACAATCCTACAAATATAAATATAAATATGATACAATATATGCAAATTATATGTGTTGCCTTAAAATTGTTTTGATGGTGGTTGGAAACATGATTATGGCCTATGCCCCTATACCTTTCTGGGCTTGGTTGTTTGGTTTATTTCCTATTATTACTCAATTTTCATACTAATCCTCTCTCATCCTTTCCAAATACGAATTAATGCTCCTCTTCCTATTTTCCCTCAAATGTAACTCGAGTTTTTCCCTTGTATAATGTAATATGAGATAGGATAGTTTTAATTTATGTTTCATCATGAGAAGACGTTCTGCACCAGACAAACTGACCGACTCAGATGAAAAATCATTTGGTTGGAGGACTAAGGAGGCCAGACGATAGGATGAACCGATTGACTAGTGGCCTAACCGATTGACTCAAGGAGTCCAAATGTCGCTTGGACCTGAGAACTAGACGACCATTTCAAAAGATCAACCGATTGACTAGGAGGCCAACCGACCAGTTCAAGGGTTGAACCGATCTATTCAGACTGGTTCTAGCACATAACCAATGCTTATGTTTATTATTGCATGTTTTCATTGTAGTTAGGGTATGTATATGATACATACTATAAGTATGTGATGATTGGATATGTATATATATTTATATATAAAATCCCTCAATATAAAATTAAGTCTTAGATTCTTTCTATAAGAAACACACATGAAAAACTTGATCGACTAAGCCTAGGTTACGCCAAAGTGTGGTACACTGTCCATATCATATGGAAGTGTGATGGTATATACGTAGATATGCAAAAGTAAGGTGTGTATTCTATTGTGTAGGTTTTTGGGTCAGACTTAACTAGGTGATCTTAATGAAATTAAGCAACCAAAATCATAAAGATGGATTGTGACAAATAGTTGTGCACACCATCTATCCAAGAGTTGCATGAGTTGTATTTGACAAACATTGTTTACCTGAATAGTCAAGTTCTGTGCGATCAGCCAAAGCTGACTCCTGATTTGATGAAATATGGATCTTGGCTCACAAGAAGGTTGTACACTGCAATATTTCAAATTGATAGTGAGGGCTATCAATTTGAACAATATTGTATGAGGGATGATTAATTAAATCCCTAATTAATATTGTCTATGGTATACTCTCTAATTGATCAAAAGGGTTTTGATAAATAGAAAATTTCTTTTGTAGAAACAAATGTCAAAAAATCACCATTGTGATCAGTTCTTAAGAAGAATAAACTAAATGGGACAAACTTCCATGACTGGTTCTGGACTTTGAGAAGAATTATAAATGATGAGCATAAGCTCTATACCCTGGATACACCAGTGCCAGTGGAACTTGCTCCTGATGCACCTAGGACTGAGGTGGATGCTTATTGGAAGCATGTCAACAATGCAATGGACATTAATCTCCTTATTCTATGTTGTATGAACTGTGAGTTGCTTGAGGACCATGAAGACATGGGGATTCTTGAGATGGTCAGACATAGTAAATGTATGAACCAGGATCCTGCAAATAAAGAAAGGTACAATATCTCAAAGGTTCTCTTTGAGTGCAAGATGACAAAAGGATATCCAATAAAGCCCCATGTTCTCAATATGATTGGGTTAGACATGTAAATAGATTGAATACATAGTGGATACTACTATATCTGATATTCGAATCCAAAAAAAATACAATCTGATATCCGATGGATATCATGTGATAATATCTGAATCTGATCCAACAAATAATATCTAAATTTGGATAAATATATGATCTGAACCAAAAGACATAAATGTATTGTTATTAATACATTATATATATAAAATATTGATATCACTATGAATATAAATGATAAAATATCTATATTTTTATGTTCTTATTTATAGACAATATATATTTGATAATATATGTATATATTTGTCAGATTTTAGATTTTTCAAAGAGGATATAGCCATATCCGAAATACTATCCAAAATTTTTGGATATGAAATTTGATATTCTAAATCCAATACAGATTATGCGGATGTCAGATTTTTTTCAAAAACTAAACTCAAATTCATATCAAATTTGTGGATTTCGGATATCCATTTATAGGTCTAGATTGGACATATGAAACATCTAGAAAAATTGAGATTCCTTTTGAGCCAAGAGTTGGCCACATATATGATTCTACAATTGTGTCCTGAATCATATTGCCAGTTTATCGAGTGTTACTACTTGAGTAACTTGGCCAAACCACTGTCAGAATTACTTAGCATGATTATAAATGTCGAAGCAAGAATGAAGAAGGACAGACCTGTGATGATGATCGACAGAGTGAAGTCTAACAACAAAGGTAAGGCCAAGAAGAGTTCTAAGGCTAAGATGAAGTCCACATGTTTTGCACTCAAGATAAGGAGATGGACAAGTGAAAAGGAAATCTGTCCTTTTCACTTAAAGGAACTAAGGATGAAGAAGTAGTGGATAGAGATCCCCACTTCAGGGCCTAAGATGAAGTAAGTTAGAACTATGCAGAGCAAGAGCTGCAGCTACTGCAGTTGGAGTCTATCATTCATGTATGGGCTTGTAATAGAATTAGTGAATTGCTATTATGTACCTACCATTAAAATATCATATATCTTGTATGAGAAAGAATATAATGAATATAATTGATGCTTTTCTATTAAAGATGAGATCTTATTTGTCCATGCCCTATATCTCATAATCTATACATGATAGTTGTAGAGACAAATGTGTATGACACATATACTGAATGACTCAATGACTAAAACAATGAATACATGTAGGATTGTCATTTAGAGCACGCAAATGAGAAATGCATTTCTAGAATCCATCATGATGGTTATCAAGACTCTTTTGGTTATTGAACCACTAGAGACATGCAAGTCTTATTTATTGGGCAATTTGACAAAAGAATCTTTACTAGATGTAGTGGAAGAGAGACTATTCTATTAGAGATCATAAATACGGATGTATATAGACCTTTTAGAAATAAATGCTAGAGGTGGTTACTAGTATCTTATTATATTTACTAATTATTTTAGTAGATATGGTAGATTGTATTTAATGAAATACAAGTCTAAATCTCTTGAAGTGTTCAAGGAGATTATAAATGAAGTACATAACCAACTTGGTAGATATTAAACACTTGGATATGATCGATGTGGAAATATTTTAACTAAGAGTTTAAGGACCTTCTAGGATAACATGATAGTGTATCATGATGAACTTCACTTGAAACACAATGATAGTGTATCATGATAGTGTTTTAGAAAGAAGGTGCCACATCATGTTAGTCATGGTGTGATCATCAATAAATCTAGCTGATCTTCCAATTCCTTTTGGCATTTTCTTTACACGAAACAATGTACCATCTAAAATGGTTCAAAAGACACCATATGAGATACAAAATGGGAACTATTCAGATATGTCTTTTATAAATATTAGGTTTTAAAGATTATATAAGATAATAGTTTCTTAAAAATCTTTGTCCACAAATCAAAGAAATGCTATTTTGTTGAATACTTCTTTTATTCCAATCCAACAACAAATTTGTCTGTTGCCAGGATGGCTATATTCCTAAAGGGAACTTAGTTCCAAAGGAATCAGTCATAGAAAAGTAGAACTCAAAAAGTTTAAGATGAATAAGAAAACATTAAACCTAAGGAGGTACAGTGGGAACAATGAGAATCGCACATTTTTGTGGAATCTCAAGTTCCTTATGTAACACAAAAACTCTTAGTTCTAGTAGAGTTTGAAATATTATGAGATCCTATGACTCAAGAAGGTGAAGAGTTAATCATACATGATGAGTCAACACCTACCTAGAAGCTATTGAGGGACAAGACCCTAAGAAATGGTTTGAGGCTATGAGATCCAAGATGGAGTCCATGTAAACAAACAAGTTATAACCTTGGTGGATACACCTGAAGGGGTAAGACCCATAGGGTGCATTTGTTTCTTTGAGAAATATCAGCATGGATGGTAGTGTACAAAGGTATAAGAGCATATTAGTTGCAAATATTTCAAACAAATTCAAGATGTTGAACCTGATGAAATCTTTTCACCACTTTCCATGGTTAAGTCTGATCATGCTTGTTGTTGCATCTTAATATGACTATGCGATTTGGAAAGATGGATCTTAAAATAACATTCCCTAATAGGAATATTGTAGAGGATGTGTATGTGACACAACCTAGAAGGTTTTATAAATCCAATTATTACAACTAAAGTCTATGAGTAGTAAAGGTCAATATATGGATTGAAGCAAGCATCTCAAAGCTAGAATCTTCTATTCAACAAGACAGTCAAAGACTTTGATTCTATTCATAATGAAGATGAAACTTGTGATTATAAGAATTTAGTGGGAGCATATTTGTATTCCACATATTGATGGGGAACAACGTCCTTACCCTGTAAATATTAAAACATGGCAAGAAAGATACTTTCTCTATGAATGGTTTAGGAAAAGCTTCCTATGTGATAGGAATTTATATCTATAAAGATAGATCTAGAGGGCTTCCTGACCTAAGTAATATCACATACATTGGTTAGATGTTGAAGAGTTTGACATTTAGGACTCAATGTGAGAAATTTTTTCCAGGTCCTATGTGATTAGTCTCTCAAGAGTCTAGTGTCCCAGTTCTTGTGAAGAATGGGAAAACATGAATATGATGCCACATGAAATCGGATCTATCATGTATGAAATCTTATGTACTCATCCTGTTATCTCATATGTATTGGACATGACAAGTGGATATCTATCAGATCCCAGTGAGAGTCATTGGACTGGCATAAAGAACATCCTTAAGTACTTGTGAATCACTAAAATGATATGTTCCTTGGTTATGGTAATAAGGAAGAGTTGAGTGTAAAGGGTTACACTGATGTAGGATTCCAAAATGATAGATAAAATTAATGAGTAAAATCTAAATTTGTTTTTGACCTTAAGATGGAATTGTAAGCCGTGAACGTTCCATGCAACATATTGTTGCAAATTTCTACAATAGAGGCCAAGTATCTTAGGTGTTATGAACACATCAAAGGATATTTTATGGATCAAGAAGTTCATATAAAAGAACTTATGGGAGGTTATATTCATTAATGACATAGCAGAAATATTGTGACAACAATGGGGCTACTAGATAGCCAAAGAATCTCAAATAGCATACTGTGGCACTTCCATCTCATATGGAACATCGTATACTGAGGAGATGTGAAAACTTGTAAAATATCGACTTGAATCAAACATTGCTAACCCACTATAAAAGCACTTGTGTAGCAAAAACATGATGGAAAAGTTAAGATCACTTGGAATAAGATTCATAAGTGATTGGCTCTAAGTGCAAGTGGGAGTCTATTGGTATGTATGCCCATAGAGCCAATCATGTGATGATTGAGATGGGGCATTAGATATCTAATTTGATAATCCTAAAGGTAACTCAATCTATTATGTTTGTATCAATCATGAGATGATAACCCACATATAATAGGTGTCTAAAGAATGACGTGACTCGATGACATATATCTTTAGGTTGAGGACCTGAACAATGAGATCATGTGTATGATAAGAGTTCATACATTATGTTTATGTCCCTGGTAGGATATTTCTATGGAAGCAAAATAAACAATAATAATACATAAGGCTAGAGTGTGTGTTGACTGATGACATAGTCTCATTAGTCAGGATATGTGATATCAAGTCAAACACATAGGTACTTGTTAGAGAACAATGTACCAGACTGACCCACCTTGAGAGTGATACATGGAGACAATGGACTGGTACTTAGAATCAGCTCTCATAGTGATAGTGTTGATTGTAGTTCTTAGACCTCAAAACACTACACTCATCACATATCCTTCAGTGTACTTAGACACCATGCATATTGACCTGGAATAAGGGTTTTCATAAAGGTGATGTTTGGGTACACTGAGACACATGGGGATTGAGTGTGAGTGATGTAGATGGGATTTGTCCCTCCTGTATGAGATTGATATTGAGGCCACTTGCAAGATTGATAAATGTATGGCCATACTCATGTCATTCAATATGTGATATGTGAACTCACATGCATCCCAAACAGTCTTCTCTATGTTCAAGGAACATGGATTGAATGTTGAAGAGGATGGAGATTTCATGTCTCGAGTTCAATATAGATATCAGAGACAAAGGAACTATACAATTACTATAACACTGATCATGGATTGTAGGTTGCAGTTGTTCCCCAACTTTTTGAATTACTTGGGTAGCAATGATGTGTTGCTAGATATCTCTCATTGCTTGTGATGTCATAAGTTGGTTATGGACATTCATTGTCAATGTAATTTGGGACCTATATGGTCACACACATAGGATGCACTTAGAATAGGAGTTTATTCATGATTGATGTCCAACTTGTTTACTAAAGTGCTTAGACATTCAATTTAAACAACACTGGTTCAAAATTGACTGACTGTACTTGGAATTGACCGGTTCAAGTGTTGAACCGATCAGTTGGAGCGTCAGGTTAATTGGAAATGACATTGGCTAAATATTGCCTGATCTAGACATGTGAAACGACCAGTTCACTTATGAAATGACCATTCCACATATGAAATGACCATTTCATGATATGAAACAACAATTTAAAAAGTGAACGGTTCATCATCTGGATTGTCTGGTTCAATGATCAATTCGATTGGATCAAGGATTGATGTTGATGTCATGATTGTGCATTAATTGAATATCAAATGCCAATGTGTTAAAAATAAAAAAGAATATGAGCTGACGGTTCAACAATGAACCAACCAGTTCACCATTTGTAGATTCCTAGAAAATTCATGAAAGTGTGTCTCTTCGACTCACAGATAGACTGGAAACCTTGACCGTATACCTCCTATAAATAGAGGGGTATTGAGGGCTTTCATGAAACAACAATACGCTCTAACAATTTTTGTCCTCATTGGTTGTCGTAACCAAGAGAGCATAAGAAAATTCTACCCATCAAAGGGAGGAACAACAAGAGAGACAATTGTGGGAGAGCTAATCAACGCTAGCATGTTGATGTTCAAAGGGATAACTACTTCCCACTGGCTTTGGTAGAATAATGTGGAATTTTTGGTGGTCCATGTAGACTACTCTAGAGGCTAGAGACACTTTCCCACCACTAGGAGGACATAATCAACTGACATCCATGGTGATCAACTAGGAGGTGCCACCGACAACCATCCTGGTGTGACTTGAGAAATAAGCACGCTGCAACAAGAGTTGTCACTGGAATTTATCCTGGACCAGGTATAATTCTTGCAAGCTTCCTTCCTAGATACAGTGTTGTTGGTGAGATCTCCTAGTTAGAGAATCATGCATTAGATTTTTTGTTTCTGTTGCCTTATTTTTTGTCCTAATTTCCAACAATGCTTCTTATGAAAGCAGCACCTGGACGGTTTTCGATAGCAGCCTCCTGGTGTAGCACCACATATGATGGTTGATGATTTCCTCCTATTGGGTGGCAAAAACCTCCATGCCTATATGTAGTCTATGTGGACCACCAGGAAATCCTATCGTTCTCTTATAACTAACAAGAAGGGGTTGCCCCTTTGATGTCAATGTGATAGCGCTGAGTTGTTCACCCTAGATGTCTCTCTCTTTTACATGTAAGACTTTGTTTGGGATCTCACTTGACCACAACTGTGAAAGGACAACATTTGTCATTATTAGTTGTGTCTTCTGAAAGCCTTGACTACCCCTCTATTTATAGAAGGGCCATGGTCAGGGTTTCCAACTCAACTAGGAGTCAAAGAGACGAATGTTCACAAATTTTTGGCTGCTACATACACGAATTGGTCAGTTCACTACTGATCTTTTCGATTCACATGTGAATCTGCCAATTTAACAATTGAATTAATTGGTTAACTATGTCCTATTTTCAAATATATTGGCTTTTAGTGTGACAATTAATGCACAACATGATGTCAACATCAATCCTTCATCTAGTCTTACTGATCACTCAACCGGTCGATTTACAACCTAAACCAGTTGACCCATATTCTAAAGTGGTTGGTTCCATTTTGAACCGATCAAATCAGATTTGAGTTTAGCCAATGTACAACCAATGTTGTTTAAATTGACATGACACTTGTGTCAGTCAACTCATAGTCCTGATTAGTCAATTTTCATCCAATGTTGTTTATATTGAATACCTAAACACTTTAATAATCAAGTTAAACCTTATTCATGAGTAAAATCCATTTCTAGGTGTATCATATGCTTGTGACCCTATAGGTCCCATGTCAGTGAATGTCCATAACTAATTTATGACATCACAAGCAATGAGTGATATCTAGAAACACATCAATCCTACCCAAGTAATTGGAAAGTGAGGTTAGAAAACCTGATGAGGATGGATATGCCAGTGAGGTTGATGACGATGATTGCTTAGTGGGCCCCTTTTTGGTTTGGGGGTAAGAAATATGGAGGCTAGATATGATGTGTAGCATTCTAGGGATCTGTTCGATCATGCGTGATATGAAGAGATGGAAAATAGGATGTTTGAATATGGTTTTCGCTTTGGGGGAATCTTGATGAGTGATCAAGGGAGATCCTATGTAATGTGGATGACATCAATTTGCTTTCTTAAGGGGAAACTGAATAAGATGGACCTCAATTTAAATTAAAAAAAGTAATTGGAAAGCTAGAGAATAATTTCAACCTACATCTGTGATTAGTGTTACAATGATCCTTGAGTTCCTCTATCTCTGTTATACAGACAGAAGTCGAAGCATGGAAGCATAATCCTCTCAACATGCAATCCATGTTCCTTAGAGCAGACTGTCTGAGATGCATGTGAGCTCATATATCATATATTGATTCACATGAGTATGGTCATATGTTTCTCAGCCAAGATATCAACTCTAGTAGGAGGGAAAAATCCCATCTACATCACTCATAGTCATTCCCCATATGTCACAATGTATCCAAGCATCACCTTTATGGTAACCCTTATTTAAGGTAACATTGAATGATGTCAAAATACATCAAATGAAATGTGATGAGTTTAATGACTTTAGGTTTTAGAACCACAATCACCACTATTACTATGAGAGTTGACTTTGACTACCATTCAATGGTCTCCATGCATCACTCTCAAGCTGGGTATGTCCTGTACACTATTATCTAACATGTACCTGTGTTTGGCTTGATATCATATATCAAGACTAATGAGATTATGTCATCAAACAACACACACTCTAGTCTAATGCATTAGTGTTGTCTATTAGCTTCCACAATAACATCTGACTAGGGTTATAATAAGAATGTATGTACTCTTATCGTACATATGATCTCATTGTTTAGGTCCTCAAACTAAAGACATATGTCATTGAGTATTATCATTCATTAGACATATATCAAGTTATATTATTATCTCATAATTTAACACACATATAGATGCATATTGACTTTATTATTAATCAAGTCATTTACAAGATATGCCATTACAATCATCATATGATTTCCTCTCTAGGCATATATACCAATAGTAATATGATTATCTCATAATTGAACAAACATATAGATGAAGATTGCCTTTATTATTAATCAAACCATTTACAAGATATTCCATTAAAATCATCATATGATTGGCTCTCTGGGCATACATACTAATAGACTCCCACTTGCACTTAGAGACAATACCCATGAATTTAATCCCAAGTGATTTAACATGAACTTCATGCTTCTGTTATGAAAGTGCTTTTATCAAGGGGTCTGAAACATTGCTTTTAGTTGGTACTCTACAAATCTTCACATCTCCTAGATGTATGATCTCTCATATGAGATGGAACCATTTATGCATATGGTTGGAACATTGATGCAATATCGATTCCTTCTCTTGTGCAATATCTTCATTGTTGTCAAAATATGACTCTACTATATCGTTGATGCTTGGAACAACCCCAAGTTCAGTGATGAACTTCTTGACCCAAACAACTTCCTTTTCTGCATTGGATGCAACAATATAATTAGCCTTTGTTGTATAATCAACAATTGTTTCTTGCTTAGAACTCTTCCAGCTTACACCTCCATTGTTAAGGAAAAACACAAATCCATATTGCAATGTATAGTCATCTTTGTTAGTTTGGAAGCTTGCATAAGTGTAACTTTTGACTACCAACTCATCCTCACCATAATATACAAGGAGCTGATCCTTAGTTCTTCTTAACTGCTTAAGGATGTTCTTTATTTAGTCCAGTGACCTTCACTGAGATCTTACTAATACCTGTTAGTCATACTCAAGGTATATGAGACATCAGGATGAGTACATAACATTTTTTTTGGTGAACCTATGAGTAGATAACATTGCATACATGATATATCCAATTGTAGATGCATATGGGATCTTACTCACACACTCCCATTTTTCACAAGAACTAGGACATTGAGCTCTATATATACTAAACCCATGAGACACATGTTAGTTTCCTCTCTTTGAGTTCTCCATGTTAAACCTTTTTAGCACTTTGTTAATGTATGTTCTGTGAATTAGGGAAAGAAGCCTTATAGATCTATCTCTATAGATCTTGATTCCTACGATATAGGATTCTTCTCCTAATTCCTTCACAGATAATGTATTTCCCAGCTAGTTTTTTACCTTTTGTAAGGTAGGGATGTCATTCCCCATCAATAGTATGTAATCTACATACAAGATGAGGAATACAATCATTCTCCCACTAACCTTTTTGTAAACACATGGTTCATCTTCATTTTGAATAAAGCCAAACTCTTTGAGTGTTTTATCAAATTGAAGATTCTAGCTCTGAGATGCTTGCTTCAATTCATAGATCGACCTTTGTAGCTTGCAAACTTTATTTGAATCCTTTGGATTTATTAAACCTTTAGGCTTTTTCATGTACACATCCTCAAGAAGATTCCTATTAAGGAATGTGGTTAACATACATTTGCTAAATCTCATAGGCATAATAAGATACAACAACAAGCATGATCCCAATGGACTTAACCATGTCAACTGAAGAAAAGGTTTCATGGTAGTCAACACCTTGAACTTGTCTGAAACCCTTTGCAACCAATTGGACTTTATAGGTTTTTACATTACCATCCATGTCAGTTTCCTTCTTGAAGACCCACTTGAACCCTACGGGTTTTACCTTTTTAGGTGGATCACCAGGGTCATACCTTGTTGGTGTATATGGATTTCATCTTAGATCTCATTGCCTCAAGCCATTTCTCATATTACGATCCATTAACAACTTTTAGATAGGTTGTCGGCTCATCATCAATGACCAACTCATCACCTTCTTGAGTCATAAGATAACCAAATCTTCTAGGCTCAAGGTGTGTTCTACTAGATATATGAGGTTCATGTGTTACATGAGGAATTTGAGATTCCACAACATATCTTGACTCTCCATGTTCCTCTTGTACCTCTACAAGTTCAATGTTTTCCTATTGGTCTTGAGCCTCTTCGAGTTCTACTTTCCTCCCACTGATTCCTTTGGAAATAAATTCCTTTTCTAGGAATAAAACATCTCTAGCAACAAACAATTTGCTGTTAGATGGAGTATAAAAGTAGTATCCTTTGATTTCCTAGGATGTCCAACAAAGTAACATTTATCTGATTTGGGTCCCAAGACTTTTGGGAAACTTCTCTCTCATAAGCTTCACAGCCCTAAATATTCATAAAAGACACACTGGGATGTTTCCCATACCATATCTCATATGGTGTGTTTTGAACATATTTAGATGGTACACAATTGATTGTAAACACTGCAATTTCTAGAGCATGTCTTCCAGAAGGAAGTTCGAAGACTAGAAAAACTCATCATTGATTGTACCATATCTAGTAATGTATAGTTCCTTGTTTTTGATACACCGTTATGCTGTGCTATTAAAGGTGGAGTCCATTGTGATATGATACCACTGTCTCGTAGAAGGTCCTTAAGCTCTTGGCTTCTTTTTACCAAGTTGGTTCTTCACTTCATTCATGAAATGGTTTCTAACTTATGTTTCATCAAGTAAACATAGGTATACCTACTAAAGTCATAGTAAAGGTAATGAAGTACTGGTAACCCCCTCTAGAATTTGTTCTAAAAGGTCCACATACATCATTATGTATGAGTCCCTATAGATTTGTAACGGAACCATTCTTACCCCAATCCCAATCCCACTACCTATGAAGTGGTAAAGGGATTAAAGTGCCCATCCCTAGGTGGCCCGAAGGACCTAACACACTGGCATATACAAAAATAAATAATATCTCAGAACATAAATGATTTAACAAAACTAACCAACCCATTTTGTAATTTTGTGGACTTATCTTTGTCATCATAGTTGTCGAGTGTGAAAGTGATCTAGTCAATTAGTCATCATAAACCTAAAATCAAGAAAATCGAGCAAAATGAATGCAAATACATTGGTACACTTTTAAAATCATAATGAAGCTAGAATATTAAATAAATATAATGCTTGGCTAAAAGTAATATAATCTACAAGCAACAAAACAATGAGCCCAAAAAGTCAAATGTTCAAAATTTGAGCATCTTTTATTCACAATTTCCATTATACATTGAGTGGACATTACCACCAGTGGCTAATGCCATAACCAACATACTACAGGTTGGGCCCTGGTAATGAAATAGCATGGTATTCTTCAAAAACTGTATCCTTACCCTAATGACATGGACATGTGCACCGACTCTTGTGCCCTTACCCAAAGGTAGGTCCAACAAGGTAAGCCAAGACTTGAAACCTTACCCTAAGATACAGGCAGGTACAACAAGGTAAACCAAGTTCGTATAATGGACATTTTATTTGTAGTTTGAGTTTGATAAGAGTAAATATAAAAAAAGTAGAATCTTATTCATAGGGAACAATATCTCGAACAAGTAGAGTAGGCCAAGCATATGACTTGTAATTATAACACACAACCAAACAATATCATAATCAAGGTCAATATGATGATAAAACTTACATTTCCCCAAAGATTAGAGCAATAAGATCCTTAAGAGTAAAAAATAAGTAAGGGTCAAGCCCTGACACAATTATGGTTATTCATGCATTAGTATTTTATTCAATAATATGGAGGGGTCACAAGGATCAAATTAGGTTCCTTAAGTCTCGTTATTGTTTTTAGGTGTGGTATCTCATTATTGACCAATATTCCAATCTATCAAGTTTTTCAAGTCAAACATCATGTTCTGGCATCATATCATCAATATTAATGGATGGTCCACACCTAATCTATAATGAGCACTTAATATCTACATCATCATCAAAGGTGAATTACAAGGATCAATATCATGGTTTTCCTTAAGATTAATCACCACTTTAGGGTACACAATTCATATTCAAGAGTGAACAAGTCAACAAAGTTAGATATAGATCCTTCATAAAAGTATTAGATGTAAAAAGATTGATATTATGATTTGGGTAATATATCCAAAATTCATTCTATTAGATTCCATGATAATATGGTCAAGATTAGAGAAAGTTATGAATTTTACTTCACAAATCACCATCAAAAGATCATTAGATAAATATACTTTGTAAAAGGATAAGGAATTATCTATTGAAAATAGTCGCATTGTGTCGGTATCTTTCTTGCGGTCGAAATAAACTATAGACTCAACCATTTTTTACATCAGACGTAAAAGCTATGATCAAGATATAATTCTAGAGATAATACCAATCAGAGGAGAGTGTGAGAGAGAGGAAACCTATTACAGTACCCGACCTTTGTTACTCTAGGACCATGGCTACTTGGGGTGGCAGACAAGGGGGCAAGACCAAGAGGAAATTAGGGAAAAATACAAAGATATGGATGTTCTTGTGGGGTACGATGAAGTCAACAAGAGTCTATTTATAGTAGGTGGGTGTCTAGGATTAGGGGTATGTTGAAAACAAAGCTCCATGGCGGTGCCCATAGAAGAGGCTCGAAGCTTCACAAAATGGGGTAGGTTTGGAGAGGAAAACACATGGAAAAGGACCATAATTTCAAGATGAAGATAATGGCCAATTTTGAAAAAATAGGCAAGAAGTGAGAGAGATCTGGATACCCCAACATGAGAAGCATGCGTAAGCCCTAGCCATAGAGGTAGGGGATGACATCACGGATGGGCCATGCCCAAAAAGGTTGAAAAAGACATAAAAATTTGATTGTAAGTACCAACTTTTAGAAATTTTATGGGGAGCTAGGAAGCTCTATTTGGGCTGAAATTTTGACATAAGGCTAACAACACGGGGAGAATATTCATGAAAATTCTTTGATTCAAAGGATAAAGATAGTTACTAGAATGATATAAAATATTAGCAAGTCATATATAAGTATAAATTCATGTATTCAAGGTCTACATTGGTATCAAATGCTTCAACTAAGTGTTAGCAATGTTCATAAATCTCATCATTATCTAAAATTCCTCCAAAATGAGCGTTCAAACTAGATTTAGAAATCAAACGGTAAAAAATATGTGTTATCAGATCTTCCCACCTTAAACAGAATTTTGTCCCAAAAATTCAAAAAATCCTAAAAAACTAGGACTATTTATTCTATGTGATATCCTCAAAGTTATGAACATGTTCTAAAGTCACTTATAAACTTATATTGATCAACTAGAGGTCAAGATATCATTGTTCATCAATAGAGTTCAATTCCAAGTCTTATACCAATATCAAGTAAGGATCAACATCAAGAGTCATGAATCAAATTGGGTGATGATCAAGTAAAATTGTCATTTTGGGGTCAAAATCTTGAATATAAAATATATAGGGTCCAAAAAGTCAAAAGTTTTAATTCCTACTCAGGTCACAAGTGTGGCCATTCACCCATAACATCAATCCAACAATATTTCGAGATTTCAAAATCAATTCCTCCATCAAGTATAGTCAAGGTGGGTGAATTATCCATTCCCAGGTCATGTTTAGGAACTAACCCTATACATATATTCTTCATTACCATCATCAAGATATCTATGAGACAAGATTTTGTACATCAAAATTGAGAGTCAAAGTTTGGACATTAAGGTCATAGGTCCAAACATTTCAAAGCTAGGGTTTAGGTTCCTATTTAGACCTTAAGGAAGATCATTCATCCATATACAATAATCAAGTAGAAATCAAGAAACATTTTTTGATATCAATCACCAACTTTTATTACCATGATATCAAGGTTTGATAAATGATCTAGACCTAGGTCTTTCTAAGAATTTAGCCACAAGTTGTAGTCAAAATTGTATTTAAATCAAGATTCAAGATCAAATCAATATTTTCGTGGACCTGACTTATTGGAGACATAGGTCAAGGAATCAAAATCAGGTGGAAGGGGCTACCTTTCCAAAGTCTAAAAAATCAACAAGATGTCAATTTAGAGGCACTCATAAATTGGGATGTGACCAGAATTAGGGGATTCATAAGTCAACTACCACTCTAATCTAGAACATTAGTACTCATAGTCATTAAATGTTGATAAAAAATATAGGGAGGATCAATTATCAAATTGTAATTCATGGGATCAATGATAAAGGTCATAAATTGGGAAACCATATTCCACAATTTTGCAAACTTGGTATTATAATATAGCTCTCTTCCTTTCATAGATCAAGGAAAGAAATGTATTTTAGAAAAGGAGAGGTCAAATTATGAAGTCAAGAATTTAAGCATAATCATGTGTGGTCAAGAATTCATATTGTTCAAAATTGAATCTTATAAACATGCATATTAGTCAATAGGAAAGTTTCCTCTTGTAACAAGTCTTCACATCAATATCCAGGGGTCCAAAGACATAGTCCTGTAAAGGTATGGGGCATGATACATATCAATAGAGAAAGATGTGCTTCATCATGCTTGAGGTTTGACCACAAATAGGGGCAACATAAGTTCAATCAATAGGGACCTCATCAGCCACGAGGTATAAAACATGAGTTACACCTTATTTCACCATGTTACAAATTTACCTCATTCATAGAAAGCATTTATATCTGATTTGGTGATATTGAGTTTGCAAAAACTTTAGATATGAGTACATCACCTTCAGGTGTACTTTCATATATCAATTAGGGATTTCAATTCAAGACCAAATAATGGCATGGTATTGGTTCATACTTTCCAAATTTTTGTCTCATGTTTTAGTTGTTGCCCCTTGCTACCCTAAAATAGAGAAAATACATGTCAAGTCAAGACATTCTATCAGAGATGAGAAGATCAGAATTCATCCTACAAATTTCTAATAGGTATCTAGGGGTAGTCCTTAAAGAAAAAATGATAAGTGAGATGATTCTCTAGGGTTAAAGAAAATCCCTTCGGGATCAATTTTGGCCAGGTGGAGCGGGGAACCTCAATCACCAATGTGAAATGGATAGGAGGTGATTATTAGCCACAACCCCGAGCCTAGACATCTCAATTTTTACCGTTGTGGACTTTAAGGTTTCCCGAGTTCAAGGAGACTTGAGAAATTATTTACTTAATGCATATGAAAGTGTGTATGCTCTGATATCAACTATCACAGAACCATTCTTACCCCAATCGCAATCCCACTACCTAGATAGTAGTAAAGGGATTGAAGCGCCCGTCCTTGGGTGGCCCAAAGGACCTAACACACTAGAATATACAAAAAGAAAGGATTTAGCAAAATTGGCCAGCCCATTTTGTGATTTTGTGGACTAGTCTTTGTCATTAGAGTTTTTGAGTGCAGAAGTGATCTAGTCAATTAGTAACCATAAACTTCAAATCAAGAAAATTGGGCACAATCAATGCAAATACATTGGCATGCTTTCAAAATAAATATGAAACTTGTAGTATTACAAAAATATAAAGCTTGGAAGAAAGTAATATAATCCACAAGCAACGAAGCAACAAGTCTAAAACATCAAATGTTCAAAATTTGAGAATCTTTAATTTATGATTTCCAATATACATCAAGAGGACATTTCCATATGGGAAAATGCCATAACCAACATACTATAGGATGGGCCCAGGTAAGGAAATTCCATTGTACCCTCCAAAAAGTGTGTCCTTACCCTAACGATATGGGTAGATATACCAATACTTGTACCCTTACCCAAAGGAAGGAACAACAAGGTAAGATGAGGCTTGCACCCTTACCCTAAGATATGGGCATGTACAAGAAGGTAAACCAAGTTTTTATAATGGATATTTTAATAATGTTTTGAGTTTGATAAGACTAAATATATGAAAAATAGAACCTTATTCATAGGGAACAATATATCAAACTAGTAGAGTAGGCCTATAATATGACTCATACTTATAATACACAACCAAACAGTATCATAATCAAGGTCAATATGAGGATAAAGTGTACCTTTCACTGAATATTAGATTAATAAGATCCTTGAGATTCAAAAGTAATTCAAGGTCAAGCCTTGGTGTCTATGCAATAGTTTTTTGTTCAATAATATGAAGGGGTCACAAGGACAAGATTAGGGTTCCTTAAGCCTCATTATTGTTCTTAGGTGTGGTATCTAATTATTGACCAATATTCCAATCTATCAAGTTTTTCAAGTTGAACATCATGTTCTGAAATCATATCATCAATATTAATGGATGATCCAAACGTAATCTATAATGATCACTTAATCTCTAAATCATCATCAAATGAGAATTCCAATGATTAAGATCATAGTTTTCCTCAAGTTGAATCATCACTTTAGGGTACACAATTCATATTCAACAATGAACAAGCCAACATAGTTAGATCTCGATCCTTCATAAAAGTATTAGATGGAATATGTTTCATGTTATGATTTGGATAATAGATCCAAAATTGATTATACAATATTACATGATTATATGGTCAAGATTAGATAAAGTTACTACTTTTACTTCACAAATCACCATCAAAAGATCATTGGATAATAATTTTTGTAAAGTTTAAGGAATCATATGTTGAAAATAGTTCCATTGTGTTCATATCTTTCTCGTCATTGAAACAGACTATATAATTGACCATTTTTGACATAAAGCTTAAAAGTTATGATTAAGATACAATTCTATAGAAAGAGAGAAAGAGGAAGCACGCTACAGTACATAACCCATAGTACTGTAGTGCCATGGCTACTCGGGTTGGTGGATAAGGGGGCAAGAGAAAGAGGGCACTAGGGTGAAATCTGAAGATATGTCCATGTTAGTGGGAGCAAGACAAAGTCAACAAGAGTCTTATTATAGTAGGAGGGTGTCTGGTGTTAGGGCATTATGAAGCCAAAGCTCCATGGTGGTGCCAATAGAAGAAGCTTGAAACTTCACAAAATGGGGCTGGTTTGGAGAGGAAGACACATGGAAAAGGACAAGAATTCAAACACGAAGAGAATGGGACCAATTTTGGAAAAATGAGCAAGAAATGAGGGAGATTCAGATACCCCAACCTAGGAAGTGGGAGGAAACCCTAGCCGTCAAAGAAGGGGATGACCTCACGGATCGGCCAGGCCCAAAATGGTTGAAAAAGACATAAAACATGATTTTAAGTCCCAACTTTCAGATTTTTTATAGGTATTTAGGGAGCTCCATTTGGGCTGAAATTTGGAAACATGGCTAACAACATGGTCTAGAACATTCACAAACAAATTTGGGATCTAAAGGATAAAGATAGATACTAGAACGATATACAAGATTAGAAATTCTAATATAAGTAGAAATTCATGTATTCAAGGTCTACAATGGTATTAAAATTCTTCAACTAAGTGTCACAAATGTCCTTAAATCTCACTATTATCCAAAACTCCTTCAAAATGAGTCTTGTGCACATATTTGATGACAAAGTCTAGTTATTGTGTACAAGAAATATAGAACAAGATTTAGAAATCAAAGTGTGAAAAATCTACTTTATTACAAGATCACTCGCTCTCTCACTGTTACCAACAAGATGATCTTTAGTCATCTTGCCCAACAAATAAGATTCAACTGTCTCCATTAATTCAAGATCAAAAGAGTCTAGATATATATCTTTATGGAGTCTAGAAATGTGTTTCTCATCGATGTTCCCTAGACGACAATGACAAAGGTATGTTTTGTTTAAGTTATCGAGTTTTCATCTTTTGGTATTTACATTATAAATATTTGTCTTTAGATCTAGCAAATAAAGACCATAGGATATCGAGGCACTAACTTAAAATATTTCATATTTAGAAATAGAACACTTACCATTCTTTATATGAAATTTGAATCCATCCTTGTCTATACAAGACACATAAATAATGTTTCTATTCATGGTAGGTACAAATAGTAGTTCTCTAACTCTATTACAAGCCCCATGTATAGAGATAAATGGTAGGTTCCAACTACTGTGGCAACAACTCTTGCTCTATTCATAATGTGTAGTTTGACCTCACCCATTCTTAACGGCTTACTTCTTTCAGACCCTACATATTTGAGCATATGTGAGATCCACATCCAGTATCTAGTACCCAAGATGAAGAAGTAGACATGTTTATCTCAATAATGTATATACACTAAGTGCATATCTCTATTCCCTCCTTCTTACTCAATTCTTCCTAGTAGAGAGGGCAATTTCATTTCTAGTGTCCACCATGGTGACAGTGGTGACACTTGACTCTCCTATTCACCCCTCCTTTAGCTTTAGATGCAAAAGACTTGGATTTCCTGTTATCTTTAGAACTCTTCTTAGCTTTTCCTTTACCCTTAGACTTCCCTTTGCCTCTGTCAATCATCATCACAAATTTGGATTTGTCTTTCTTCATCTGTGCTTCAACTATTCTCAACATGCCAAATAATTCTGACAATGGATTGTGAAAATAATTCATGTCGTAGTTCATGAAAAATTGGTTGTATGATTCTGGCATTAACTGCAAAATCACATATTTGGACAAGTATTAAATCAAGTGACATTCTAGTCTAGCAAGGTTCTCCACATACCCAATTAACTTGAGCACATGGGGACCTACTAGATCTCCTTCTGCCATATTGCATTTGAACAATGCCTTAGAGGCATCATATCTCTCTTGTCTTGCCTGATCTTAGTATATGGTCTTAAGATGTGTTACCATATCAATAACATACACATTCTCATGTTATCTCTGCAACTCATAGTTCATTAAGCACAACATCTGACACTTGACATTTACAACATTTTTAGAGTGCTTCTTGTAAGAATCCTTGTCAGCCTTAGGTGTGGTGGGAGTGGGTTCATCTGGCTCTGGTGTCTCTACGACAGAGAGCTTGCACTTCTATTTGAGAATGATTCTCAATGTCTTGAACCAGTCATGAAAATTATTTTCGTTCAACTTATCCTACTCAAGGACCAATCGCAACAAAAACATGTTGTGGTTTGCCATTTGTTTCCATAAAAGTAATTTGCATTTTTTCAAAATGCTTTTGATTTGATTCAATTAAAAGAAAGTTTGACGACATTAATTAGACCTTTAATTAATTATCACTCCACTATTTTTTTCAAATTAATATCCCTCACTATCAATTCAAAAGATTGTAGCATACAACCTTCTAGTGAGTTAAGATCCAAAATAATTAAGTTATTACCCAGTCAACATCAGCGTCCTTAATAAATTATTAAGGTACAAACCATTAACCAATTGCATCTCATGCAATTATTGAATATATGGTATGCATAACTCCTTGTCATATCTCATCTTTATGCTTCTAGATACTTAATCCCATTAAAGTCACCTTGTTAAAGATGACCCAAAAGCCAACATGATAGTAATACACCTTGCTTAGCAGGCCCACATAACTACCATCACACTTCCATGAAATAGACACCACGTTTGGCGTGCCCATGATTAGTCGATCAAACTTTTAATGTGTGTTGCTTATGGAAAACATTTAAGACTTAATATTTGATTGAGAATTTTTATTTATATATAACTACATATACATATCCAATCACCACATACTTGGAATTTGTATCATATACATACTATAGCCACAAACAACACATACAATCATAAAATACGAGTGATGGTTATATCCATAGTAATGCAATTATTTTGAACCACGCTACCTCCTAAAGTCCACATCATATGTAGCAACCTATACTTACAAATATATATTCTAGAACCATCCTGGTTAGTTGACTAAACACTTGAGTCAATCGGTTGGACTCCAGTCGGTCGACTGGTCTTCTTGGATCGGTCGATTGGATCCTAGCTTAAGCAACATATGGACTACTACAGTCCATCAACTAGGCTTCTAGTCGATCGATTAGCTCCCTTGTCATCTCGCCTCCTCAGTCCTCCATTGAATCGATTTGACTTCTGAGTCGGTCAATTCATTTGGCTTAAAATGCTTTCTCTTTATCAAAATAGGAATTGAAACTATCCTAATCCTATTTAAAGTATTACATTATAAAAGTGAAACCTCAAGTTACATCCAATAAATCATAGGGAGGAAAGCATTAACTTACATATGGAAAGAGAGAGATTCTTGGTATGCAAATTGAATTTAAAAGGTAGGAATAAAACCATTCAACCATGCACACATATTCAAGGGGTATTGACCATAACCACACTTACATCCACCATAAAAAAAAATTGTATGACACATATAAATTACACACACACAGATATATATATATATATATATATATATATATATATATATATATAGGATCTATAGGACATTTCCTAGCTAGTGAATATGCACATTAATCATTTAAATATTCATATAGAATGTAATAAATAAACGATAAAATGAAAAAATTGAGCATATCGATTAAATCTAAAAACATAATAAATTGGTGTGGCTCTGGTACCACTCTAATGAAATAAGATGACAGCAGAAATAATTTTTTTTGCCATATTATCCTTGACCAGCAGATCACATAAATAACTATGGATTGAAAAGGAAGGTTTGTGAGCTATAAACCTTGTCTTGGAGCAAGTCCAGCGATAATTCTCACAATGACATGTTTCTTTCTCAAGAAGCACTCAGACGGTTGTTGACGACAGCCTCCTACTATAACACCATGGATGTAAGTTAACAACATTCTCCTAACATGGTGGCAATGGCCTCCAAACCTCTATATAGTCCACACAGACCATCAAGAACTCCTTTCATCCTTTTAGAATTGAAAAGAAGGAGTTGTCCGTTCAATGTCAATGTGTTAGTGCTGACTTGTTCTCCCTTGTTGTCTCTCGCTTTTATAGGGAAGACTTTCTTTGGCCTCTCATGTTACCACAATAATGAGAGGACAACATTTTTTAGCTTTAGTTGTATCTTCTGAAAGCCTTGACTACCCTACATATTTATAGAAGAGTCAGGGTCAACATTTCCAGATCAATTGGGAAACAAAGAGACAGATTTTTGTGAATTTTTGGCTACTACAACTCATGAGTCAGTTGACTCAACTTTTGAGTCGATCGAATCACATCCCAGTTGGTGAAATTGAATGCTTTCCTATTTGCAAACATATTAGCGATTAATGCACAACATGATGTCAACATCAATGCTTGATCCAATCTTATTGATTATTGAAACGGGCAAATCACATACTTCTCCAGAAGGTTTAGACTTAGAACCAGTTATTTAACATTCTGAACCGGTCGATCCATTTTATGGTTCAGCAAATTTCATCCAACATTGTTTAAATTGCCTCGACACTTGAATTGATCAACTCAATACTTGACTCGATCGACTCAAATTTTTAGTTAGCTAACTTTCAGCCAGTATTATTTAAATTGAATGCTTGAATACTTTGATAATCAAGTTAAACCTTATTCATGGGTAAATTGTTATTCCAGGTGTATCCCATGTGTGTGACCCTATAAGTCCCATGTTACATTGACAGTGAATGTCCATAACTAATTTATGACATCACAAGCAATGAGTGGTATCTAGCAAAACATCATTGGTACCCAAGTAATTGGTAAGTTGGAGAGCAAATTCAACCTACAACCTATGATTAGTGTTATAGTTATTGTATAGTTCCTTTATATCTTATATCTAGATTGAACTCAAGTCATGGAAACATCATCCTCACAACGTTCAATCCATGTTCCTTGAACTAGAGTAGACTATTTGAGATGAATGTGAGCTCACATATCATATATTGATTCACATGAGTATGGTCATATGTTTCTCACTCTCTCTCATCAAGTGGACATGATATCAACCCTAATAGGAGGGAAAAATCCCATAAACATCCCCTACAATAATCCCCCATGTGTCACAATATATTTGAGCATCACTTTATGGCAACCCTTATTCAAGGTCACATTGGATGGTGTCAAAGTACATCGAATGACATGTGATGAATGCACTGTTCAGGAAATCGGTCTGCACGGCCGCATATACTCCCGCATATACCTATTCAGTCACCCTACCGCATCGCATATTGCTAATTGGTTCACTAAGAGGTATGGGCCGCATATACTCCCGCTTGGCCGATTAAGCGGCCGATTAAACTTCGTTTTTTTAAAAGCCCACAACTTGTGTACATGCATTTTTTTTTTGGGTGAAGTCAGGAGATACTATTATTCAGCCTGCTCTCCTCTTGTAGGGAAACGCCAATGATTACCACAGATACCTAATTGAAAAATAAATTTGGTAGGACTCCTACCATTACAGATGAGATAAGGGGGGGAATGACCCACAGGGTCGAGTGGAGGGTCGATGTAAATTCGATCATCCTGGTAAGTTTTAAAGTGGAGTGTACATGCATTTCTTACATACATGCATGCATATAAACACATATTTCATTATATATTAAAATATATATATATATATATTCGTTGATTTATATGTATACATTGTAATACATATAACAATTTCCAAACACATTTGTACATTTATATGTATACCTTTTGATATAAACATATACATCATATACAATAGACCTACATATACAAACACATATTTGTACATAAGTATATACATTTTGATTTGTTCACATTTATACACACACTCTACACAGATTTCTATATTGACACACGTACATTTTACTATTTGTATATATATTACAGACACATTCCATATATAGACATGTATACATATATAAGCACATCATATATGCATATCAATATGTTTATATGTAAACACATATAAGTACCTACTATATATATTTATAATCTCAATATACCATTTTATATGTAATTAGTTTATTGAGAAAAAAATTCAAAACCGCATATACTCCCGTATATACTCCCGCATACCGCATATACTCTATGCAGTACCCCCACCGCCCGTACACCACATACCGCTTTCCTGAACAATGGATGAATGTAGTGACTTCAGGTCTAAGAACTACATTCACCACTATCATTATGAGAGCTACATTCACCACTATCATTATGAGAGTTGATTCTGACTACCATTTAATGGTTTCCATGTATCACTCTCAAGGTGGGTCTCTCTGATACACTATTCTCTAGAAAGTACCTATGTGTTTAATTTGATATCACATATCATGTCTAATGAGATTATATGATCAACCAACACACATTCTGGTCTTATGTGTCATTTTTGTCTATTAGCTTCCACAATAACTCCCACTACGGACATAAAAAGAATGTATGTACTCGTATCATGCATATGATCTCACTATTCATGTCCTCAAACTTAAGACATACATCATCAAGTAACATCATTATGTAGTGTGATTGGCTCTCTAGGCATTTACAAGATATGACATTACAATCATAAAATGTGTTAATCAAATCATTTACTAGATATGCTATTACAATCGTTGTGTGATTGGCTCTCTGGGCATACATACCAATACAAAGAAGCATAGATCTAACCATCCTTAATGAATTTTATATATGGCTGATGAAAAAATGACTGCATAACCTACATCAACAAACTCAGACTGATTGCATTGATCAATAATTCATAAAATTGCATCCAAGGTTATAATACTAGAATGAAAAGTCATAGGGATCCTATTATCAGTGTGGAACAAAATACATTCATGGAAGACCATAAAATCTAAGATGCATACATAATGGCTAAAGATATGCTGCAAACATGCAAAACAAAGAATATCCAGATGCCCACTTTAAAAATTAATTCTGAAAAAATATTCAATAACAAAAATTGGGATCTTCTTTAATCATGATTTGAGGGTTATTACTCTTTAGACAAAAGGATGTTTCATATCAAGTTCTGTCTCGCCTCTACTCATGCCTCCTTGCTTATAAGTGGATCCCCTTTTGATTACTTTAAAATCTCCAATTGACTCATACATAGTGGCACGTTATGACCATATTTATTTGTCATTGTCATGTCTATTCTTGCATCCATGTTTAAACTTGGAGTTCAAAATGGTCTTCTTTAAAAATAGAAATGTCTTTCAATGAAATGACATAAGCATCTTCATATTCATAGATGATAATTATATCATCAACACCGCAACAATGTTAGGAATATATAACACCTATTAAGATTGAAAAATAGACTTCAACAAGTCAACTCTCTTGGGTTCCCTATTTATAACACAAACTTGTAAAGATACAACACATTTTACAATGTAAACTTGAGACATTTCAAGTAAAGTACTTATATTTTCCATAGTCACCAAATAAATTATTGATTCATATTTGATATCCAATACTAGATAAAAGACTAAGAGATTAGCCACTTCCATAATGAGTTACCTTAGAAAAATAGACAAATTAATATTGATTGATGTTTCTCTCACTAGAATGCCCTCTTACTACTTAAACCATTCCATCCCAATAAAGGTAAGAGTATATAGATAAAATGAGAAGAATATTTTTGTGGGGCACCATAAATGTAAAAAAAAAATCACATAGCCAAATGTTCTTTATTAAACAAATCAAAGACGCACAAAGGATGCTCATTATGATATCATAATGCATTCATATTGTGTGTTCAAAAAAAATTTAGCAGTCATAATTAAAAATTGGGATATCAACTAGAACAAATATATTAAAACAAGATACTATACAAAATGACTACCATGAAAATAATAAAAACAGACAAACACCTTTCACATTTTCAAAGATGCCACAATAGAAATGTTCATCTGATCAGTGATACCATTAATACCTCAACCTATAGTTGGGACAATATGCTTTTTTGATATACAACTAGTCTAAGCTTGGGTGAATAGATCAATATAGAACTAACACAGGATCCCAAACAATGTTATTACACTTTCAAAGATATTATGCTTCTAACATTCCAGAGGCATAATGCACTGACGAATCAATTTGGATCCTTCTGAACACACACAATACTTTATGCACACCCTTAATAAACCATATAATAGTCCAACATTTGGTTGGCCTTGGGTAAATAATACTAGAAAAGCCTATAAGTTTTTTTTAATATATTCTCAAGGCACAACTCAATGTACACGCCATATTTTTAAAAGATCAAATGTCTTAGGAAAGTCCATAATCTTTAATGGTTGATGGGTAAAAAGAAACTATATAAATGATCTTGTTGTGAAACTAGAGGCTTTTATGGGCCATTCATATGTCTTCAATAAATGTGAGACATAAATCACATATGTATAAGTGTCTATTCTAAAGTCAAATATGGGTTCATTTCTTGATATGAGATACATTTACAAGTACAAGCTAAGGTTGGAATGTCTGTATAGATGGGAACCCACTCTATGTTGTCTGTAAAAAGTTGAAAAATACCAAGCTTTGTCTGAGGAATTGGGCCAAGGAAAAAGTCAATATCAAAAACTTGTTGTCTGCTGCTAGGATTGATTATGAGTAGGTTGCCATGCGGGTTCGTAGTAATCCGCTATGTCTTGAAGCGATAAACAAGGAAAGAGACATGGAGAAAAAGATTGTCAATCTTGAGAAAGCTGAGGAAAGTTTCTACTGGCAAAGAAGTAGAATGGCATGGCTTAAAGATGGTGACCGGAACACAAAGATATACCACTCAACGGTGAAGAAGAGGGCCCTTAAAGATGATATTTTTTCCCTGGTCAAAGATGATGGATCGATTGTTGAGGGGAGGAAACAAGTGGGTATTGAAGCTGTACACTACTTTCAAAATTTGTATAACCAACCTGCTATGCAACAATGTAATATACCTCTCCCTGCGAGGAGAGTGAATGAGGCTATGAACTTCAACCTTTGTAAACAGGTGACAGACGAAGAGGTGAGGCAGGCGGCTTTCTCAATAGGGGCTAATAAGGCCCCTAGCCCCGACGGCTTCAACGGGAGGTTCTTTCAGACGTGTTGGCCAATAATCAAAGATGATATATGCAGAGCGGTGAGATGGTTTATGGTGGGGGGAGAATGGTGAGGGAGGTTAATCATGCCTTCATCAAACTCATCCCCAAAAATATACCTTCCAACAATATGACAGATTTTAGACCGATTGCATGTTGCTCGACGTTTTATAAGATCTTTGCTAAGATCTTAGTGAATAGGCTCAAGATGTGCCTTCCTGATATCATCTCACAAAATCAAACTGCCTTCATTAAAGGGAGAAGGATCTCAGACTGCGCACTGCTTGCCTTGGAGTTTCTAACTGATTTCAAAGTTAAAAATAGCTCTAAGAAGTCCTGTGTTAAACTCGACATAACCAAAGCTTATGATTTCGTCAACTGGGACACACTATGGAAGATCATGAGATCCATGGGGATCTACGAGAGATGGATCACCTTGATGCAACAGTGTGTACAAACCACCTCCTTTTCTATACTTGTAAATGGGGCCCCGGTGGGTATGTTCACAGCTAAGAATGGACTACGGCAGGGTGACCCCCTCTCTCCCCTCCTCTTTACCTTAGTCATGGAGAGCCTTACGACTCTGATTAAGAATGCCGAGGACCACAATAAGATCAAGCCATTCAAGATCAAAGGCACTAAAGTATTGTCCCACCTCATCTTTGCAGACGACGTTCTCCTGTTCTCCACGGGTCATGCTAAAAGACTTGTGGAGTTCAAGAAGGTTATGGTGAACTTTGGGAGGCTCACTGTTTCATACATGAGCAATGTGAAGTCAAGGATTTTTCTCTCTAAATCTTGTGATATGAGAAGAGGAAGGCTAAGAAGTTGCTTTGGCATCAAGAGGGGATGTTTTCCCACCAGATACCTTGGTGTTCCCCTTTCGGGAGGAAGAGGGTTCTCTAGAGACTACAACATGTGCCTTGACAAGATCAGGGGCAAAATGGATAGTTGTGCTGGCCTATAGATTTCTTTAGCGGGCCGACTCGTACTAATCAAGTCAGTCATTCAGAGTATGGTGCAGTTCTGGTGCGATCTGTGCCACCTTCCTACTCCGACGTTGTTGAGCATCAGACGGCTGACGTCTTCTTTCTTATGGGGTGGCAAGGGTCATGGTGTTGCTTGGGATACCGTGGCCAAACCACTTCATCTCGGAGGTCTATGGATACAAGACATGGGTGAGATCCACAGACAGGCCAATCTCAAAAGGATTGATCGATTCCTTAGGCAGCCCCTGGGTATTTGGGCTTCTTGGATGAGAGAGAGATATAATGGGACGCTACGGGGGTCTAATGCCAACAATTTGTACGATTCCCACATGTGGAAACATATGAACATGGGGTGGGATGAGGTTAGACTTTTGTATAATCAAGATAGTGATGTGATTTGGAACCTGGCGGATCCCCATATGCACCCTTGGAAGATGATGGTAGGCAACCCTGTCCCTTGGCATTCACTTCTTTGGGGTAGGTGCTTCACTCCCAAGTGGAGTACCCTAACCTACAGAGCAATGTTGGGGAAACTACCTACTAGAGACAGAATGGCTCGTTGGGGGTTGGAGACGGAGACCATGTGCCCGCTTTGCAGAGAGGGTGAGGAGTCCCATAACCTCCTTTTCTTTGAGTGTAAAGTTTCCCGCTATATGTGGGAACGGTTATGCCTCAAGAACGGGTGGGGCCACTCCCCACCTTTCCATCTTTAGGAGGCAGTGACTTGGACCATGGAGAAGACGGCTTCCCGTTTTGGTGGTATTTTCCTGACTGGGCTTTGCCACAAGGTTTGGCAGGAGAGGAACAACATAATTCATGGGAAACCCGCCATGGATTACTTACATATTTTTGATAGTTTACAGAAGGAGATTATTGGGCTTGTTCCAGCCAAACCTCCTTTACGTGCTAACCTAACCCCACAAATTAGGCATTACTGGGATTTTGTAGTGTAAC
The DNA here is from genome assembly GCA_963693085.1 of Alisma plantago-aquatica. Taxonomy (NCBI): domain Eukaryota; kingdom Viridiplantae; phylum Streptophyta; class Magnoliopsida; order Alismatales; family Alismataceae; genus Alisma; species Alisma plantago-aquatica. The sequence goes on along the minus strand of OY856410.1, from coordinate 138,833,052 downwards.
CCTTGTGTACAGGGTTGGGTTTCTGCTTGTAGCTCCTTTCTATTGGAGCTAACACTTTTCCTTTTTCTGTTCTGAAGTAATATATTACCATTTCCAAAAAAAAAGTACAAGCTATGATATCGTGTTATACTCCTTTTGCCCAGATTCCCATATAGATACTAGATTCAATAAAAATACTAGCTCACTAGCTTCTTTCATTTTATGTTACATTTGTATAGAAAGGAAAATACATTTCTTCAAATAAAAATAAAGAATAAGGTTTCTATTGTCACTGATATATACACTTCACTTTGGCTTGGCTACTATTGTAACTATATAGGTGATGTGAACTCACCCCTCAAAGTAAAGATGAACCCAAGAGCATTCATCATCTATCAAGAAACTGATATATCAACTCTGATGGGTTTCATGAACTTCGAAGAGGATGCCACATTCCCTCATCTCAAAATGAGGATGAACTGTAATGATGTCTAATGTTGTCATAGTCTGCTGATGATTGCTTATCATTGTGATCTCACCACCGTAGTGCTTCCCTTCTATGCAGGTTGTAATAAGGGGATCCCACTTCCAGCTAAACTCTACCCTTTCAATCTATGCAAGGTTACTTTTCCCTTAGGGCTGTTGGATGCTACTCATGAACGATATGGGTACCTCATCTCCTCATGTTGACCCCTGACTAGGTCTATTTTACTATTTGTACTTTTTTCTTCTTTACCATGCTTATGAGCACTTTTAGTACTTTACCCTTGTAGATGTATGTAATAGCATAACCTTGTCCTTAATCTTATAAAAGGAATGGTGTTTTAAAAAAGAAAAATAAACCCAAATAGCACCCTTTTGTAAAAAAATATTTACTCAAATAGCAGTCTCCCCAACTGATTTCCTGAACTAGCACACTTTTAGACAAAAGCGCCACATTAGTTGGCATTTTCCTAGTGTGGGACATAAAGTGCCACAATGACTAATGTTTTACTGGTGTGGGGACTTAAAGTGCCACATAATATGGTGTTTTCTTGTGCGGGAACTAAAAGCGCAACATTATGTGGCATTTTACTTAAATTCACATCACCAACCAGCCATCATGGCTTAAAATGCCACATCATTTGGTGTTTCCCATTTATTTTTGCACAAGCGGTCAACAGGTCGATACGTCACGTTTGTCCTTTGAAGTCTATCTTTATGTAAAATGCCACATTACCTGACGGTTTCTGGTAAACACCACTTGTTTTGGCATGTTTTGCATAGTTATGAGACCCGTGACAACTTTCCTTTCTCCTCCACTCCTCACATCTCTCAGTCTCTGGTTCCTCTCTATCACCCAGGCGACAATTGTTGCAAGGACAATCTTCTATGAGAGGGAGAGCTGTGAGTTGCTATGAGGGGGAGACATATGAGATGCACCGAATCAGGTTCTTCCTCGCTACCTTCTCCATTGCTTGTTACTCCACCATCTTCTCCCCCACCCATCTGTCTTCTCCTCTGTCATGACTTGGTGAGCCACTATCCATTCTTCTTCCTCCTCCTCCTCCAACGCCACTTCCCCTTTGTCCTCCTTCTTCCCCTACTACTTTCCATTTTGCCTTCTTCCTCTGCCACCGCCTCCTCATCTTTCCTCCTCCACTGCTTCCTCCTACCAACTTCTTCTCCACTATTGTATACTATGCTTCCCCACGTCACCACCACCTCCTGCTTCTTCTTCCCTCTTCTTTTCCTCTACCATATAGGAAATGCTCCTCCATGCCGCCACCACCACCATCGCCACCTTCTCCTTCCTTAGACATCACCACCTCCTCCTTCTTCTTCCATCATCTTTAGTTACTTCCATACATGACACGCACCTCCACACCACCACCACCACCTTCTCCTTCCTCCTCCTTCCTCTGCAACCACCACCTCCTCCTTCTTCTTCCCTCTTCTTTTCCTCTTCCATACATGCCATGCTCCTCCAATCTCATTCACACCACCACCACCACTGTCACCTCCTTCTTCTTATCTCACTCCACTTCTACAACCAGCATGCCACCACCACCATTACCATTTTCCCCCACGCCAGCACCTCCTCCTCCTATTTGTATCTCTGTTCTTCTTCCCGCATGATAGATTGTGTTTTCATTTTTTGTAATATTAATGATCATCTTTCTCCACTTCCACTTTCTTCATTATTCATAATAGGTCCTCTCATCATAGCGAGACTAGGGTGAACAAATGTGGGTGAACAACTTCACATCCAAAGTGGATAAGCAATCTAACTCAGAAACTTCTCAATCTGTCCATAAGGTGAGAGTTGTGTAGGTGTGTTTTTCCTAGATTGTGTGAGTTATGATGTATGCATTTGTAAAAATAACTTCAATGGACTGTAATTTTTGGACTGTGTCCTATATGGACGGTTTTCTATTTAGACATTCTTTAAGTATGTCATGATTTATATTAGTATTTTTACTTTGTACAAATCTTTTTTTATGTGAATGATGGTTTGATTGTGTATTTTTTATAGTTAAATCATTAGAAGTAGTTGTTTAAATATTTCAGACTTGCATTGAATATATTAGAGGAACATGATATAGAGGTACTAGTTATAATGTGGATGAATAGAGAAATAAATGTGTAAGTGATTTTGGCTCTAGTAAAAGTACAACAATATCATTACAAGAAAAAAAATACTACTCTATATGTTTTGAAAAAGTCATTTTTATATCAAAATCAGTTGAACAAAGTAATTTTTATATCTAAATAAATTGAACAAAGTCAGTTTTACATGTGTAAGTGATTTTAGCTCTAGTGAAAGTGCAACACAATTTTATGAAATATATTAAATTTGTTGATCAAAGTCATTTTTACACGAATCATCACGAATTTGGCATGAATCGTAGACCAATACAATTATTTCAAATATACTTTTACTAAATCAGAAAAAGCTTCCATATTACATATCTAACATAAATTACGTTCCACATTTAGGATTATGGCCAATACCTCAAGACATTTTGTCATAGTTTATGATGGAACATCCATGCCTATTGAAATATGTACAACATCTACTTATGCTGAGTTGATGTCACTCATACATCAAGTTCTTGCCATCAACTCATCAATTCATGGAATACATTTAAGTTATACCATTCCAAGTGATTTAGGCCTGACGTTTAACTTATTCCCTATTCAAGTTGTTGTTGATGATAGTTGGAAAGACCTACTCACTATCTCGAAGGGAAGGCATATGAATCTTTATGTTGAGGAATCTAATATGCCCGTTGAGGGTTCGAGTGAATTCCAACCTTCCTTAATAACTAAATATGACTCCAATAATTTGGGTGATGATGGAAACTGATGATGATGATGACCTTGATAATGATGTAGAATTGCAACAAGTTTGTATATATGATAGAAATCATGATGTTTATGTTGACTCGGAAACCTAGAAGGATGATTGGGTGGACCATAACAATATGGATAACTATGAAAATTTTAGAGAGGATGGTTAGATTGATGACTTTGACAACCCTTTAGACATGGGAGACTTTGAAGTTGTTGCAGGACAAGGTTTTCATTAAGGTGACATTTTTGAAACAAAGGCATACTTCCTTGTAGAATTGTAGTCCTGGTCAATTAATAATAATGTCCAATTTTGGACAAACCTATCCAATAAGCATTTCCTTATGCTTATATGCCTGCATAAGGATCAATGCTCATGGAGACTTCATGCATGTGCTTCTAAGAGGGCTGGTGGGTTGTGGAAAATAACAAAATACAATGATAAACACTCATGTCACAATGCAAATTTGTACAAGGATCATACGCAAGGCAAGTCATTATATATTGCAAGTATGGTGATGCCTATGTTGAGTGCAAAACTAGACATGAGTGCTCGAGGGATAGTGGAAAAAGTGAAACCTGAGTTGCATCTTACCGTATCCTACAAGAAGGCTTGACATGCACATAAGAAAGTCATTTCATCAATCTCTAGAGATTGGGAGACATTGTATGGGTCGTTACTTTTATTTCTTAGATGTGTTGAACAAGCTATTCCAGGGATTGTATACAATTTCAAATCCAGTGAAACAATCCTTGGCCATCGATTTGAATGTGTATTTTGGAGTTTTGGTCCTTCAATTGCAGGTTGGGCTCATTTCCGGTCAGTTATTAGTGTTGATCGCACATTTCTGTATGGTAAATATGGTGGAATTTACTTATATCTATTGGCATTGATGGAAACATCAGATTTTTTTCCCTTAGCTTTTGCAGTTGTTGAGATGAAAAATTGTTCTTCATGGGTGTGCTTCTTGAATTGCATGAAAAGACAAATTTCTATTGTTCGACAAAGGAGTGACTTCTGTGTTATATCTGATAGGATGTGCAAAATTCATCAAGATTTGGGTGAGGTGTTCCCACATGCCACTCAACATTACTATTTAATACATTATAGAGGCAAATTTCATAAAAGATTTAAGTCTATTGAATTATATAACTTGATGTGGAAAGATGTTAAGGTGACCAAAGTGGTAGAGTTTGATAAACACACGAGTGCTATAAAATCCATTGACCCATCTGCTTATAGTGGGCTCATTTTTTTAAATCCAAGAATGTGGACTATGTCTTATGATGGTGGTTATCAATACGGTAAAAAAATGAATAATTATTGTGAGACCATTAATGGAATTTTAAAGTGTGCTTGCAATATTCCTGTACAAGCCCTCATATGTAGCGCATATTATTAGTTTGTTGTATGTTCTTCAAAAGGTGAAAATCTATGACATCATTAACTGGCCCATTCACTGCTAAAATATCATATAAATTGGATAAGTTGGAGGAGAAGGCAAGGAAACATCACATTAGTTGTCGAGTAAATGAGTTAGAATTCATTGTCAATGATATGTCTAGCAATAGTTATTAGGTGCATATTCTACAAAATCCCTATACTTCTTAGTGTACTTGTGGTGAACCACAATTTTATCATATCCCATGCTCACATGGAATGGCATGCACTAGTTTCATACACTATGAGTATTATCAGTTTGTCAGCAGTTGGTACACGCTAAACAAGTATAGGCTGACATATGCCCCTCAGTTTGGTGGAATCCCTTATAAAATATATTGGTCAGGGTTTGATCCAACCATGGGTCTTGTTTACCTTTTACCCACCAATTGTAACAACACATGCAGGAAGACCTAAGGTGAAGCGCAAGATGACAAACATGGATATTTATCCTAATCACACTTCTTATAAATGTGGAAAATGTGGTGGTTTAGGTCATAATGAGAGAACATGTAAGAAAAGTGATGGTTAGAAATCACTAAATGTAGTCTTAGTTTTCTACTTTGAAATCTCTACATGTAATCTTCATTTTCTAATTAGTAATCTCTAAATGTAATCTTAGTTTTCTACTTTGAAATCTTTATATGTAATCTTAGTTTTCTTACTCATGAGGAGGGGTGGATGAATAAAATTTCCTCCTGACTTCTGTAATAGTACATGTAATAAACTATTACATTCTATTTTGGTATACGTATAGTTAACATCTCATTGTAATTTTATTGTATGCATTTAGTCTTTTAACAAATGTTATGATATTGTTTTTTCATTTTATAGACATGGTGAAAGGAGATGATACATTGCAGATTACATGCCACTCCACTGAAATTGCTAGGTGGGAGTTAACAAATGCAGATGTGTTAGGTTATGTTCATACAACAGTTCAGATCAGTCATTACCCTTTCTAGGGTTCACTTTGATGCATCATTAATAACATAACTTAGTAGAAGGTGGCACTCAAATACAAATTCCTTTCACTTCCCTTTAGGTGAGATGGTGATCACACTTCAAGATATTGCAGCGTTACTAGGTTTAGGTGTTGATGGTGATGTCATTGTAGCTCATCATCCTATAGGTCCTAATGAAGGCCAATTGAGTTCTTGGTCTTCCATCTATGACCATATCTTAGGTTCACATCTAGAGGGGCTTGATCATGAGTCTGTCTAGTTGAGTTGGTTGTGTTCTACATTTTTAGACATTGACTTAGAGAATATTGATGATAAATTCAAACGTCGATACATAAGTGCATACTTGTTACACCTTTTGGGTTGCTTTCTGTTATTAGATGGTACTGGTAATGAGGTTCATCTTCTCTGTTTTCCTCTTCTAGTGGATTTTGACCATTGCGGTTTATACTCTTGGGGCAGTGCGGTTTTAATATACTTATATCGTCAGTTGTATAGGTGTCGTCTAGGTTCTAGATAGAAATAAATATATGGGTGTGTGAATCTATTGCAATTGTAATCTTGGTATGTTGCTAGACCAGGTAAGGTGGACATGCAAGATGATTTTGAGTGGCCTCAAGATGCTCTACTAGGCTATAGGTCACTCATAGGAATATATATATATACTCTATTTTTAGAAAGTAAAACCTCATAAAGTGGGATGGCCGAGGCAGAGCGCTTAGGGTTTGGCTGTGGTGGCGGTCGGGGCCGTGGTAGTGGTCGAGGCAGCAACGGATGTCCCTTCGACACATCACGACCACACCACACTCATGAAGAAGCCATGGACTCGACGGACACCCCTATCCACAACGTGGACCTCGACAACAAACCCAACAACGAGCAAGCCAAGTCCTATAAGGACGCTATCATAGGTCACAAGGTCTCAGATCTTGTTAAAGTTGTTTCCCCAGATCTCCTTTAGGAAAAAGACATTGCCATAGATAGGAGCAGTGTACTTCCGGTGATCAGTATCAACCCATCCTCTCAACTACCCTTGCTGGAACCATGGAAGCACGTCGTGATCGTCAAGCTTATTGACGGGAACATAGGTTTCCAAACATTGATCAACCATCTATCAATCCTCTGGATGCCTATGGAATGCTTCAGGGTGATCGATCTGGAGATGGGATATTTCATTATCCAACTAGCCAATGAGGTTGATTTCATGAAAGCTATGACCGGTGGTCCCTGGACCATCTTCAGAAACTACTTGTTAGTGCAATCTTGGCATGCCAGATTCTACCCCTCAGACCCAATCCCTTGAAAACTTGTGGTTTGGCTTTGTGTGGTCGACCTTCCAGTGTATCTTTACCAAAAATTCCTCCTATCAAGCATCGGCAACCTAGTGGGGCAGACCATAAAAATTGACGCCACCACCGCCACCGGTGACTGGGGTAAGTTCGCTCGTCTTGTGGTGGAAGTGGACACCTTACAACTGCTGCTACCTGCCATCTTCCTAAACGGCGAACACTATTGCCTGGAATACAAGAACCTTCCAACGTATGCATGCGTTGTGGGTGGCTAGGCCATGCAGATAAGGAATGCAAGTTTCTGCAACCCTTTGTCCCACCCGAGCCATCCTCCTCGGCTACAGCCACTGACCAGGGCATGCCTCTTAAATACACTAAGAAGATTCATGCACCAAAACCTATACGTAGCAACCCACAATGGAAAGATACACAGAGTACAGATCAGAGGAAGGTGTCCTCCTCCAAAGTGGTTGATTTGGAGGCTAACCCAACTAACCCACCTGCCCCCGACCCACGAGCTCACGAAGTCAGTAGCAGGAATGAAGAAGGTTGGGAAAATATGACTAATAAACGCAATAAAAAGAAGGGTCCCCCAGCTACAAAGGTGTCTAATATGGTCCCCAAAGCTCGAGGGACAGATAACACGATGAAATCACCACCAAAAGACATTGCGGTCACCTTGGAGGATGATCATATTTCAAAAGGTAGGAACTCACTCCCCAACAATGGTGAGATGTTCCTATTCAAAGGTAATAAGACTGTCCCCAACCCCAATGTCCCACTCGATATATTCAATTGGGGAGACAAAGGGAATGGGAGTGGGGTCATCCTTTGTAACAGGAAGATAATATACCAGAATGTGGTGATCAACCCCAGAAGGGAAAGGAAGAAAGGTAAACTGGCATAGCTAGTTGGGAAAACCAGTTTCACCAAGAGCAAAAAATAGATGGACTTTGAAGATGACACCACAGTCACAGAGGACATGGATGCAGACGCTAGTACCTCATACATGCCTGATGATCTAGACCGCTCGGTGGAAGCTGTGGGATTACAGGCGGTCATCTAGTAACTGCCATTCACCCCCCCCCCCTTCTTTGTACATTTATGGTTAACATTCTCTATTGGAACGTCCAAGGAGCTTGCTCCAAGGACAAAATCAATCTCATTAAAGATTATAAGATTAAATTCCGGCTACATATTCTGGTTCTCCTTGAGACAAGGTGCATCGATGTTACTGCATCCAATGTTATTCAGAAATTGGGTTATACCTCCTCCCATAGGGTCAAGGCACTTGGATTTTCTAGTGGCATCTGGGTCCTATGGAACGATGTCCTCTACAATGTCAAAGTCATGTACAACCAAAGGTAATTTGTTCACTGTAAAGTAAATAACAAATGGTTCATCACATTCATCTACGGAAGTACAAATCCAACCAAAAGGAAACTTCTCTGGGAACAAATTGTAGCTCTTTCTAGTCATACTACAGAGGCATGGGCGGTAGTTGGTGATTTTAACACTATGATAGATATTATTGGGAAGAAGGGAGGTCGTCACTTTGATCGGTGCAACAATAAAAGATTCAATGAATTGTTGTGCAAATCTGATCTAGTTGAGATCAAGATGAGCGGTCATTTCTATACCTTTAAACGTCAACAACTCCTAGAGAAGCTTGACAAAATAGTGGCAAATGAACAATGGATTTCCATTGATGGTGGTCACCAATGCTCAGTGCTTCCTCGCCTATTCTCCGACCATAACCCTATCTTGATCGCGAACACACCCACGTCCACAACCAGACCCATGGTGTTCAAGACTAAGGCAAGCTAGAATGCTACTCCCAATTTTCATCAGAACCTGCTTCCTCTCTGGGATAACTCGGTCAATTTCATTGACACACTGCCACTATTCTCCTCTGCAGCTATGAAGTGGGAAATATTGAGGATGTTGGCCAACCGTCAAGAGAAGGAATTCATCATGAATAAGATCGATCACTGTCAACTTCTGGACAGCCTTCGTCCTAACCCCTCCAATGACTTAAAGTCCATCGAGCTCGAAGAACGCTACTCTCTTCTTCTCCTCTGTGAGGAGATGGACTGGAAGCAAAATGCCCACCTAAACTGGCTCAAGTTTGGGGACATCAACACAAAATTTTTTCAATCTTATGTTAAGTCGAGATGACACTCTATGAAGCTCATTCGCATACGCGATAACAACAATGACTGGGTCGACTCTCCTCCTCAATTGAAGAACCTCATACATCAGCACTTCAACAACCTTATGTCTGACGATGGCACTTCTGCCTCGAACCTGGCCACCATTAATTTGTATCTGGGTCAGTTCTCACCCCTCTCTTCATAATCTTATAATTTTATTGCACGAACCCCAAGACATGAGGAGATCAGGCATATCATCAATATCACAGCACCCTATAAAGCCCCTGACCCTGATGGAGTCTACAACGAATTTATCCAAGCGCATTGGAGCACTGTGGGTAACTCGGTGGTCCTGGAAGTACGTAAAGCTTTCAATACAGGCATGATTTATCCTTAGATGGCAGATTCTCGTATGATTCTCCTTCCCAAAACCAAGCAGCCATAGTGTTGTAATGACTTGGACCATTTTCTCTGAATAACACATGTTTCAAGCTCATCTCGAAGATCCATGTGGAACGTATCAAGCAGCATTTCCATGCCTGGGTAAATGAGACTCAATCCAGCTTCATTCCAAGGCATCGTATCAGTGACAATATACTCCTAGTCCAAGAAACTATCCACTCCATGAAGTATAAGTCCACTGGAGTTCGTTGGGTGTGTATTAAATTAGACATGTCGAAGGCTTTCGACCATGTGATCTGGCCATTTATTCAGAACACCTTGATCCGCACAGGTCTGCCCTGCATCACTATCAGCTTAATTATGCATATCATCACCAGCGGTAACACATCCACTCTTTGGGAGGGAGTCCCACTGCCACCGTTCAGATCTAACAAGGACGTCCGCCAAGGGGACCCCTTGAGCCCATACATCTTTGTGATGTGTATGGAGCGCTTATCTCAAGCTATCTATGAATCTATTGGAAACAATCGGTGGAGACCCATCTACCTTACGAGGTATGGCACCCCCCCTTTCTCGCATCTTATTTGCAGATGACATCTTGCTCATGGCTGAAGAAGATGTTAAGCAAGCCTCCATCATCCTGGATGATTTTAATCGGTTCGCAACAACATCTGGCCAAGTTGTTTCCAAAGAAAAGTCACGTTGTTTCTTCTTGGCAAATACTCCTATATCCGTTCAACGCATATTCTTCTGGAAGATTGGTATAGAGAGGAAAGATGATCTTGGTCGTTATCTTGGCATCCCCATCCTACAACATCGCCTCAACAAAAAAACACACCAGCACTTAGTCGACTCGATCAAAGGGCGTATGAATAGTCGGTCGGCTCGCACCCTATCACTAGTAGGTAGAGTCACTCTTGCTAAAGCTACCCTCCAGGCAATAATCGCTTACACAATGCAAACCGTTCACCTATCGTCCTCACTGGTGACGACATTGATAAGAAAATCAGATCATTCATCTGGTCAGGCAGTCAAACACAGGGTAAGCTCTCCCTAGTTTCTTGGAAGAAAGTCACGCTCCCTAAGTCCGATGGTGGTCTCGGCATCAAGGATGCTCAAACCCAAAATGCTTCCCTCGTGATGAAGAATGTCTGGCTCTTTTTGAATGACCACAACACCCTTTGGGTTAAATTAATGAAGGATAAGTATATGCAAGCAGACCGCATCCTCAATAAACAATGCTCCTCCGTATGGGATTTCATAAAATGTCACATTGGGAGTATCTCCAACTACTGCCATAAAACAATCAACTCGAGAGCTCAAACTAACGTCTGGATGGACAGATGGATCAATGGTAAATCAATCGCCGATCTATCCCCAGCCTGGAACATTCCACCTAACCTCAACAACCTCAAAGTCAACTTGATGGCACTCGACTCCGGTTCCTGGGATGCTGACTTCATAAAAATTTACCTCCCACCTCTCAGTTGGGAGATGATCCAGTTCATTCCTCCCCCGAATGAGGACTCAGGCCCAGACACCTGGACTTGGCCTCCAGATCCAAGAGGTGTTCTTACTACCAAAGCGGCCTATGCTTGGCTGCATGACGACTTATTACCTCCTCTCCTTGGTAACTGGAAACCTATATGGAAAGCTAAAAATCCCAGAACGTCTGAAAATATTTTTGTGGTTGCTGCAACACTGAGCCGTCCTGACAAATATAGAGAAGAAATGCAGACACATTGATGTCGATGGCATGTGTCCCATCTACAAGAATGAGGAAGAAACTCTCCTCCACTGCTTACGGAACTGTACTATGAGTCTGGGTATTTGAACCCACCTCAGCATTCCCCAGTGGATTTTCCACCTCGATGAGGAAGATTGAATTGCCTGGGTCATCTCTGGTGAGGGAAACACATCAAATCAAGTCCTTCGGATAGTCTCTTGTTGGCACTCCTAGAATGTCAGAAGCAAGATTATTCATCATAAGGCCCGCCCCTATCTCCAATCTGAAATCACTTTCATCTGTGAACGGACTAGCTCTATCGTGAATATGACAAGCCTTATACAATCAAACCAAACCTCCACGAATAAATGGCTCTATAGACCGAGTTCACACGACTACGTGATCTTCGTTGATGCGGCCTTCAAGCAACAGTAGGGGAAAGCTAGTGTGGGTATTCATATCGTCAATCATAATGACCAGTGTCTCCACGGTCGAGGCATTCCTTTCTATGGCACCTCAGTCATTGAATCGGAACTGAAAGCGATCGTGCTAGAAGTTTCCACCTGTGCCAGCCTAGGTTTGGACAACTTGGTCATTCTTTCAGACTCTAGCTCCTCAGTTGAGGTGGTCAACCAAGAGTATTATCAAGATCTAAAACTCCAGCCTTCCTGGAGACAATTTTGAACCACCAAGGCTACTATGAGACAGCTACAAGTGATGTACATCCCTCACGAGCTCAATCAAGTGGTTGACAACATTGCAAAAATGTCCATACAGTCTTTTATTCCTTGTTTGTTTAGTTCTGTAAAGCATGTTTGGCTAGCATTAGATGTCAATATAAACTTCGACCTATTTTGGCCTGCACTAGAGAGCAGGATGAATAAGACCTAATCTCTAGAGGTTTTCAAAAAAAAAAAGTAAAATCTCATAATATTCTTATTGTTGGTAAATTATGTGAACTATATGGAACCATCTGATGGAGCATGTACGTGTACCATGAGGAACTGTGACATTCTATCTTAATGAGATTGATACCCATCAGCCAAGCCAGGTGAGAGTTTTAGTTAATTTTATTCTCAAATTTTTATAAAACTTTGTTTCCGAATTATTTACTCTATTGTAATGTTATAAATATTGTTATAGATATTTAAATTGTTATATATATTTAGATTTACAGTTAGTTTGGATACCTTACAGTCTTGACCTGTTGGCCAAGTTGCCACCAATATGTCAACAAGGTAGTGACATTTGTATGGCACGTGTACCATTGATCTCTTCTACTTTGATGGAGTGACATGCTCCTGATAGAGTACTAAGACAATTTGGTACTCACTATCAACCAAAACCCAAGACCTCCCTATACATCACATCATTGATGGTAGAGGGTGTAGCAGTAATGATTGGTTGGTCCAATATAGCACAGAGCTAAATGCATGGAATGACAAACATAATAGTATAGTTCAACTTCCTGATCCTTTGACTGTCGAGTAGCCCCCTAGATGGTACAAACCTTAGTATCATGTTTAAGGGCCAGTTGATCCACCAACTTTGTACTATTCTCGTGGATACATAGAGTGAGATTGTATAAGTGTGTATATATATATATATATATATATATATATATATATATATATATATATATATATATATATATATATATATATATCTTAATGTAGAAATAAAATTATTTTATTAAGATACATTTTGATAGGTCCAAACTCATGTACAACTCCAAGAGACACTACAAGCATTCACACAAGTGACACCTATTGATGACTGGTTGAGAGCACGTGACAACATATATAATGTATAGATGCATGGCTTCTGCAGATGCCTAGCTGCATACATCCATATTAGAGTATGTCTCCTACTACGACGACATCATTTGACCCATTCCTGTTGTAACTTCTACAACAAATGGACACTTTACACCACCAGTGCATTTTACTGCACCAGGTTGTTCTACAACAACTGGATACTTTACATCACCATGGCATTCTACTACACTAGGTTGTTCTATAACAAAAAATGACTCCTTGCTTGTAGGAGATTCTACATATACACGACAATTTTCTGTTGGTGCTCCTTCTTCATTTTCTGGAATGTTCTACTCTTATTCATCGCCACCATTTGATCAATTTGGGGTTCCTTCTACTTTATCATGGTCTCAACAAGGTTTTAGTCCATCCTGAGTCCTTAACCAACACATGATTTTATTTATTTTCACCACATGGACCGCCATCTAGGTGGTTGCAAGGCCTCCACACAACCATGTTGGGATCACCTCCACCATCTTGGATTATTCCTTCCACTCGACCTCTCACACCACCACTTCCGATGAGTAGGCCTACACGTGGAGCTCAACATACATAATTGAATCCAATTTAGGATTCTCCAAACATAGAGCGACAATCTAGTGACCAAACCCAAGGTTGAGATAGTCAACAATGACAGATATTAATTCTTTTGAATATTTTATATTCTAAATAATATATTGTATTCTTAACTATAGTTTAATAATTTGGTCAAATATTTTTCTTATTTTGATTGTAAGATTTAACTTGTTTGTTGTAACATCTGAAGATTACTTGTCATTTTTAAATATTGTAGATTACCTAGTTGAATCATGTATCTTTCTTAAACGCATTTAGACTAATGTTTCATTATGATTTTTCTTTGTTGGATCATTTTATAATCACCATTTAGCTTATTACCTTTTGGACATAATTCTGTCATATTGTATTCATAATTTAGCTTAATATGTTTTGGTCATTTGGAAATTTAGAGCATGCAACAAATGCCATATGAAATGATGTGTGTTTTGAACAACAAACACCACAAAAGTTAACGCATTTTACTTCAAAATGTTGAGCATGCAACAAACGCCATATATGATATGGTGTATATTCTGAACAACAAACGCCAGAGGTTGGTGCTTTTTACTTGGAAACATATGCATGGCGCCAGTCTATTTGGCACTTTGCTTGTCTGACTCAGCTAAACACGCCAGACCGGCGTTAAGGTAAAGCACCAAGTTTTATGGCGTTTTAAGTCCCGCATCAGGAAAACCCCAACTAATGTGGCGCTTTTGATCCCGTCATCAGGAAAACGCCAGTCATTGTGGCACTTTATGTCCCCGCACCAGGAAAATGTCAACTAATATGACGTTTTTGACTGAAAGTGTGCTAGTTCGGAAAATAAGTTAGAGAGAGTGCTATTTGGATAAATATTTTTACAAAAGTGTGCTATTTGGGTTTTTCCCCTATAAAAGTTAAATAAATTATAAAAATGTGCACTTGTGAGTTGGTTTAATCGGTAAGCCTAGTCAATTATAGTTAGCCACATATTACTGGTTGCCTAGTTAATTAGTTAGCCACATATTACTGGTTTGGCACCCAACTGAAACACCCACTGAAAGGATTAAAAACAACAATTGTCCTGCATTGCGAGCTGTGATGCATAAAGAACTCGACTGAAAATGACATCTAAAAGAAATTACAAAGCTGCAATAGGTTTTCACTAAAAAAAACTTTTAGTTCTGATTGGGTTGCCACGTTCTGAGCGGATAATTATACATCTCTTTACATTTGAATGGAGTAGCGATCAGGTGCGCTCTTATTCAGCGTGTATATACGCAGTTCCTATTGGCTGTCAACAGATCAATTTCACAAATTACTATATATATTACCTCAGAGCACGTGATACAAGCCACAAAGTCAACCGGTAGCCGTCACGTATTCGCGTATGTACAGCATCTGGTTCGATATTGATATATAGGTTATCGCCCACAGGAATGACTTATCTTGTTTCCTTCCTTCCCTCCTTTCTTTACAAGACTATATCAACGGTCAAAGTTCATACAGTGATTGCTCGACGAAGGAAGGATTAGGACATTTTATTAAGCAAAGCCAGGGCATCCTTATACTTAGATGACAGCACAATACTTGGAATCACCCATCAATGCATGGTGTTCTTCGACTAATTGTTACTCTTGATGGTGAAGATGTTATTGACTGTGAACCCGTATTGGGTTATTTACACAGAGGGATGGAAAAAATTGCGGAAATCACAGCACAATACTTGGAATCTTACATGCTTTGTTTTGTTTCCTTGCTGTGCTGATCAGACTAAGAAAGGAATTTCAAACTTATTGGAAACGAGAAGGGTCGGCGGCGTTGACATTGAAGAGGGGCCGACCTAAACATGTGGCTCGTCTCCTGGTTCTTATGCTGATTTCTCTCGATGCATCAATCTCCTTCCCAGTCTTCGTCCCTGCGACGTCGGAAGCATAGGCATGCACAGAAACCATCCGCTGCCTACGGGAAAGAGATAAATTTAACTGCTGTCTCACTTACACAGGAAGCATTGGCAAGACGTACCCGTCCGGGTATGATGTCTCCATGCATTGTGTTTGCAAGGTGTATATATAGACATGCATAGACACATCTCCTAGAGATCATCAGAGCAGATTTCAGCAATCGATCAGCAACCTGCAGTTTGCTAACGCAGTAGGAGATCCTCGGTAGCTCTATTAATTGCACATGGGCCGCTGGATGAAACCTGAGGTAGGAATTGAAGTTCTTATCAATATATCTGCCCAACTGAATCATTATCAGTTACTTTATCTCAGCAGGTGTGCATGTAGTTTGTTCACAACCTACTGAAATCTCTGATACGTACATTGGTTATCTTCTGCACCTGCAGGTCTACCCATTGGTAGGAGCAATGTCCTTCGTCCTGGGAATGTGTGCATTCCAGCTGACAAGAAACATCATCCAGAACCAGACGTTAGGTAAGCAACCAAACCAAGCTTAATTTAGCCACAGGCTCACAGGTCTGTAAGTGAAAAGAGAATTCTGTATCTTGCTCGTCCATTTATGCGCTTGCCTTCGCAGGATCAATAAGGATCACCGTCAAACT
Source organism: Alisma plantago-aquatica (assembly GCA_963693085.1). NCBI lineage: Eukaryota > Viridiplantae > Streptophyta > Magnoliopsida > Alismatales > Alismataceae > Alisma > Alisma plantago-aquatica. The sequence continues at coordinate 138,816,847 of OY856410.1, read as the reverse complement.
GCCGTCCTTTGATTACCTCCGAACCCCGCACGCCAGGGATCTTCCCCAACCCAATCTACTCCAAACGCGATAACTAGGAGTGAATAGAGTTGAAGGCATCTGTTTGATGCACTGAATGTGTTGGTAGGTGAATCGAATTTATGTTGCAGTTTGTATAAATGTATGTCTTTTCCTGGCAGCTGGAATGTCCATGTAACTACAACTGCATGTTTTGATTGTTCTGATTTTTTGTTGTTTCCGCATGAGAATTTGTGCACATAGAGTTATATTAGACGCCTAAAAAAGAAACAGACATTAATATTTTTATTTCTCATTTAGCATCAAAACAACCTTATATATATCAAAACAATACAGTTTCGTGGCGACGTGTCCCCATTTGGGACTCATTGTCTAAAGTGGGAAATACAACCAAGTTTAGGACAGATTTCATCATGAAATGACCCAAAAATTAGCAAGGCGCCCCAGATAATGCTGCCGCTATCGGATAGTGAGCTATTTTACTTCACAAAAAACATGTTTACCCTCCCCATTGCTAATATATCTCTTGACCAATGGCCGAATCTCACCTTATTTGGGGTTGAATTTGACATGCTCTCCATTAGAATTATATATTTAAATAAATAATAAATGAATCTTTAAAAAGATGAAATTAGTTATAAATTAAAGAAATTCATGGTAAGAACTTATCATATTACTAAAACTGGAACTCATTTATATATTCATACCGTCCTTACATTGCACGTAATGCATGAATTAAAAAATACAAGAAGATAAACAAACAAAATGAAGACACGTGACCATACAGAAATATATATTAAAATACATGTCAACACCACACGAGAAAATCATACAAGACAACATCAAAGTGACATCTATCGCTTTCATGTACAATTTGTTCAAACGAAAATCATGTCAACTATTTCATAATTTAACTTAACCCATATAAGTACATATATAACTATATTGGAGAGAGTGTGCGGACTTAAATTAGAATGAGGAGAGGACTACTTAAGGATGACGATAATGTGGCATTAATGAGGGTCACTAAAGAAATACAAAGGAAAAAATAAGTCAAAAACCATCGGGCATATCAAGAGAGAACCGTCCTTAACGAGGACGCTTTACTATTTTTGGGCTGTTTTGGGGTCTAACACGCCTTAAGACGGGAATGTCTTGCCCTTGGATTGGTATACTTCAATAATTTTATATCTACTAACAAAAAATCATGTCAATTTTTACTGACATGTTGAAAAGCAAGAGCTTTTTGCATGGAATTATTGTTTATCTGTCTAAACACCATATTAACCCACAATTTAATTCTGACCCTACCCCTCTTTCTATGCGGACCCATCCTTCCATAAACATGATGTTTGCATTATCCATTAGCCTCTACAAGGAAATAGAAAAAACATTTCTACCTCTCCCCCACCAACATGTCATTCTTCCACCATAAGTTTCATTCTTGAATGGACAACTTCTTTGAAAAATTATTGGTGTGTCTTCTTGGAGAAGAAGATAATCAACTTCATTGCTAAAATCTTCCCTAATAATCACAATAACAATACAGTAGGGTAGAATCATGCATACACCACTCCACCACATCTCACCTCCTCATAGACCCAATTATTCATCTTGTATTGATTCTTTGCAATACTAAAAACATGTATTACAATAGGTAAATTAAATGTGATTAATGAAAAGAAGTTAGCATTTTTTGTAAAAATCTAATAGACATTGAGACAATACGTAGATTGAATGTCATTTTCAGAATGGCAAGCAGCAAGGGTCCCATACAGGGGAGGGGTCATGGTCGAAACCCTAGGGTGTGTGGAGGGATTATGGCTGAAGCAACTACTGAGTTGACAATTTCGACTCCTACACTAGGCTCATGAGAGGAAAATGGAGAGGAGATTTTGTGAGCCCTCCCAAATCTCTAAAGAAATAGAGGTGTCTCCATTCCAAGTACAACATGAGAAGGATTCATGTGTGGATGTCAATTTGTTTACAAATCCTTCTCTCCCCCTCCACCCCCTCTTGAGGAGAACACAAATGCATTTGCTCCACTTCTACTAGTAGGTTGTCTTAGGGTGAGCAACAAGGTCACAATCACACATGTGTGTCATTGATTAGGTTTGTAGATCCAATGATAAATAATGGAGTGAAATGCTCTTTTATCTAAAGTAAAAAAGGACCTATTCTAGACGGGAAGGATCACTTATCGATTTGTTTCACTGGAAGTAAATTGTTTTGAGTTTCAAGATGGATACAAAAATAGTGAAAACTAAGTGGCAAGTTTAAGATTATCATTGAGGACAGGGAAGGATTCATCATCAAGATTCCAACATCAAAGGATAGAGAACGGGCACTATATGAAGCTTTGTGGGTGATTGATGGTGCTTTGGTCATCAAGCAAGCCTGAGCTCGATTCCATTCTCTCCCCTTCTTTCCTACAAGCTCATATTTGGATGAAAATAAATATCTATAGGGTACCATGGATCCTATTAGCATTCTAGGAACTTTGGACTATGAAGATGTCTCCCTCACAGTTTGATGTCATAGGACGTGTAAGTTTTTGTGGATATCAAATATGTATCATTTTTTATGAGGCAACAACGTTTGAAGTGGGTGGAAAACGTAGGCTTCCCAATCTTGAGTTTGTTGCCAAACCATTATTTTGTTCAGGGTGCAAAAGATTTGGAAACGTACTAGTTTCCTATTAATTGGTGATCAAGAAAGAGGCTCTAGATAATGAGCTTTAGTTTTGATTAGGAAATCAAACAACAACGTGCTTGGTGGAATGCCTACTAGACAACCAAAATGCCTTCTTGAACTGCCCGTGCAAGTGAGGGATCTATAGAAATTGCAAAAGGGGCACCCAAGACATCAAAGAAGATATCTAGTGAAGATGTCATTATCCAACATAAGTGCAATGTACCTCATGGAGAAACATATGGTAATTCTAAGGGGATCAAACCCAGGATAACTTCCATGACTTAAAGGGATGAGTAAGGATATGGTGAATACCCAAGCCACAATGACTACTATTTTTTGTATGGAGGAGTCAAATGTATGTGATTCTCATGTGATGATAGTAGAGGGTCTGGATCTGGAATGAGAGTTAAGCTCTCTTTTTCTCACATAGAGATACCATGTTATGTGGGTTTGATAATGCGGAATTGCGAGCTCTCATTGGAATACAAATAGAGTAAGATTGTCTCATGTGACTTGGACTATGAGGGATTATCTTAAAATCCATTTTATTTTGAACCAAATCTTATGGAGAAATTCAAGCTTGGTAGGGGAATCTTAACCTAAGAAAAGGAAGTAAACGCCTAAGAAAAGTAATATTGATGATATATCAAGACTTCATCTTATAGACTCATTGACTCCATTTGAATGAATGGGGATGTATCGTTCTTACCTCTCTCATAGTCTTTTGCTACCTGCATTTATGCTTGATTTCTTTCATTTCTTTGTTGTAGGTTTTGGTTGTATCGGGCTTGCCTAGGGGCATTTTTTATTTAGTTGCTTTATTTTCAAGATTTTTTCTTTTCTTTGTTCTGATGTGAAGGACTTTGTCACTAGATGGAATCTATCTATCTTGATTAGGATCCTTGGTATCTCTAGGATTTTTAATTTTGGGTTGTTAGGAATCTAGAATGTGGGACACAACTATATTTGTTCCCAGAGTTTGATACTAATAAATATTTACGCTTGTTTGACACCGCAAAAAACAAGTAATACAATGTCTTAGGTGTATCCTTCTCATATTCCCTCCCCCCCTATTCTACTACAAAATTCATATTATGGTAGAACTCCACCCTTAATTTTACATTTTATCATGCACTATTGTCTTGTTTGTACAATATTTCACTTCCTTTCATCACTTGCACAAATCAAAATAATGGAATTGCATTAGAAATGAAAAAATAACTAAATGTAGTTGGAGTAGATGTGGTGATCGGTGAAGGAACATTCGCTCCCCATTCACTATTTGGATATCTTCCATCATTTGACCCTAATTTCATGTCATTTCACCTTTTTTTTTGTGACCCTCCCCCCCCCCAAAAAAAATCTTTGCCTCTAGCTTGAGATATGTATATAAGTGTCTCCTTGCAGATCTAAATAGGTTTAGGCAATTGACATGTTTATGGTGACACACAACACACATACACACTTGACTATTATATGGAAACAAAACCTAGCATCATGGCTTCATAATTCTTTTCTTCTTTTTATTAGTTTCATTTTCTACTATCTCCTTTCCCTGTGCTAATATGTATTGAACAATATCCCACAATAAAAGCATGCACCATCCTACCTTCATCTTAGTAGATTTATTGATCAAATTAAAGGAGTACCATATTAAGTGAAAAAACTGATTGTAGGAAACAACTACTACAATTTGCATTCAATCAAGTTGCTACTGATTATTGGGACAACTAATAAACTCTAAACCTTGGTTTGCTTTTAGAATAATATATGCGACAATTTTTCTAGTTGTTTTGTAGTACTTTAACCTAAACCATTTTCGCTATTCATGAAAATCATTTAGGTATTTCACATGTTAAGAATAATATGACCATAATGACCACATTTGTTCCAAATTTTATAGCATGTGGTTATTTGGAGAACATGAATAATATGTTATCATTTGGAGTGCATCCATTTTATATTTTCAATTTCGTTTTAATAAAAAAATTGGTCAAAAATGAAACTAATCATCACATTTTTATTCATTTAATTTTTGTGTATGAGAAGGTACTAATGTGGTTTGCACTTATTATCTCATATTTTGTCTACAGGAATCTTATGAAAACTTGAATGTGTCATTAACACACCATTAAAGATCAATTTTCTTTGTAAAGAAACTACAAAAGCCTAATTGTGATAAGTTAATCCACAATAATCATTAGTCATCTAATAATTTGTAATATTCACCAATTGTGCACATATTGAATGAGTATTATTTTTCATTTATATTAATTTCGTACTTTTTCTAGTGAAACACTATGGGATATATGGTCTATAATTCCATATCTATGTTCTAATGTGTTTTTGAGAGGATGCTTTGAACGATTAATGACTTACATTATTATGACCCATAAATTGCATTACATGAGACCCTAAATAATATCCTAAAATTTTAGATGGTATATATCATTTTATAAAGGAATATGTATGAATATATGATAACCACAAGAATATGCAAGACTAGAACAATACTCAATTTTATTATTTATTTTTCAAATCAATTAGTTAATTGCACTAGCCTTCTCCTGGTAGGGACCAAAGTTGGTGCTACTTGAACTATGAAAAGGTCTTTGAAAATGAAACACAAACATCATTTTAGGCAAATACTTGTTTTAGTATATTTTATTTACTTATTTTCATAAATGACCATCTATTTTCTATACCATCCTTTTTCTCCCCACATAATTTGATCATATTTTCATCATTTATATGTCACTAAATTTAGTTATAGGTTGTTTACTTTTTTGTTAGTGCTATACTTCTACCCATTATATTATTTACAATATTTTTATGGTATGGACCTTATTCATCTTAGACACATCAAGTTACAAAAATGAGTTGAAGAAGAAAGTGGTAGAGATGAATCAGGATATTAATGGTGAAATAATCTACATAAAAACATTTTTACATATGGAAGGATTGTTTGGTTGATCCTACAACTAACATGTGTCATTCTATTTAATTTTGATATCAATATATTTTTACGAAATTTGTTTTTTCCATGGTCTTCCAATGTAATAATACTTTAAGTTATACATTGAACTTGTAAACTTTTTGCTTTTAGTTTTAATAGACAACTCCTTGTAAACCATTTAAGTATGAATTCAATTTTATTTCTTATTGGTCATCAATTTTGTATAGATTTTGAGCAACTCTACCTCTCTTTAAAAAACTAAATGTTTTTTATAGATGCATAATAATATAAATGATGGTGCGGTCCTTGATCATTTCTTATAATATTAGAGTTGTAGGTCAATCTTATCTTAATTCCTAATTCACTATAGCAAAAGAAATTTTTTCTAGTAGTCACTACCAAGTCACACAAAAAAATACTAGTTAAAGGAATATGTCAATCTTATGCTTAAATTTTTCCTAGTTGTTTTGACATAGTTATCCATGGACAAATCTGAGCCACTTGTCTTGAAGGTAAGGTATTGTGGTTGTTTTATTTGTGTCCTAAGACCATTGATAGCTCGATAAAGAGGAAGATGAGCCCCTTCATTGAACCTCTCCTTTAATCTTGTGCTTGGGTATATCCGTCATTCTCTTCTTTGTATCTATCCCTCATATCCCCGATCCATACTCTATTCCTTTTTCTAGTAATACAACTTCAGTAGTGAATCACAACAAGATACTAAAAGAAATTTTAACTAGTCTTCATACACTTTGATCTTGTTATATGTACATGGTGTACTTTATTTAAGTTTTATCAATTTAGGCTCACGATAGTGTCTTTAAAATATAAAAAACATATCTAATAGATTCAAAAAACACAATAACATATAATTCTTTAGTCATCACCAAATTAGGATTTGAAAATGTAGAGTTGGGTGAATAGTTTCCTTTTAGCAGAGAGTGCTTATACAATATAAAACACCCATGTGATTCCTCTATGATATTATTCTATTACTTGTGTAAATAATTTTTTATTACTTAGTCTTTTATATATGTTCTATGACTTATACAATTATATGTGTGTGTTGGTTTTCTTTGATCTTTTGGGCCTTTGAACACTTATGGTATGCACATAAAAAACATAGAAGGATTAGGATTTCCATACTAAGACTAATCCCACCTCTAACCTATATGTGATATGAATAGTTTCACTAACTTTTGTCATATATGCATATTTATCAATGGTTGATGCACCTATTACTTATGGAATACATGTTGGGTTTTAGGGGAGACAGAGAAGGCAGCGGAAACAAAAAATTTTCTCCCCAACCCATACCGAGGAAACGCGTCAACGTCTATATAATAGGAAAGGATGGTTTGTGGAATCATACCTTGTCCCGAGGCTTGCTCGGCGACAATACCTCACGCAATGTGCGGTCTTCAACTCCGGTCTTGGACGGCGTCTGTGCAGCTCCTGGTCGCACCGGGACTGACGACTCCTCCTCCTACTGGACGGTCGGATGACAGTTGTCCTCCTGAGCGGCAGTGTCCTCTCGCCTCTGTAGTAGTCCACACGGACCACCTGGAACTCCACACTCCTTGTCCCACAAGGAAGTGGAAGGAGTCGCACCCTCCTGTTGATGTACTAGTCGCCAACACACTCTCCTGCTACCAGTTGCAACTGTAGTTGTCCTTCCCTTGTTGCACCTCCCTTTGCGGGAAGCACTTGCTCGGGCTCTCTCATGGTTACCAAAACCAGAGATAACGACAACTTTGCAAAGCAACCGGCTTGCATTGAGTTGTTCTTTGAGAAGCCCCCAATACCCCTATATATATAGGCGGGTCATGGGACAGGGTTCTCTGTGTCCGGCAATATGGGACTAAAGCAGGAGTAGAAGGGTTTGAGAATTTTCCACAAAAAGCAACCGGTTCGCAACTTGAAATGATCGGTTCACAACTGAACCGATCGGTTCAGCCATTGAGCCGATCGGTTGGACCTGAGCCGATCGGTTGGACCTGAGCCGATCGTTTGGGGCACTCCAACCGATCGGTTGGTTCCCTGAACCGATCAGTTCATGGTCCTAATCCGGCTCAAAAAGACTTTCCTTGTTTCGTTCTCAATTGGTATCGAATACCAATGTTATTCCCAATCGAATTGGGCAATTTGAAACCAAAGGAAAATTCTTGCCGACATGACTTTCCCAACTGGTCGGTTGCACCAGTTGAGCCGATCGGTTCAACCCTTGAACCGGTCGTTTCAACCTGGGCATGAGCCGATTGGCCTGGACACTCCAGCCGACCGGTTCAGCAACCTCAGCCGACCGGTTCATCACATGAACCGATCGGTTGGGAGCACAGGTTGGGCAAAATCAGTCAATTGCGATTTCAATCAATCTGATACTCCAATCAATGCGTCCAACACCTTGAACCATATGATATTGAGCCATCGACTGATTGAGTGTTTAATTGAACTACTAAACTCCTTTAGTAATCAATCTAAACATTGCTTTGTGGACAAAACTCCTCTTCCAGGTTAAATCCTATGTGTGTGACCCTGCAGGTCCATTTCACGTTGGCAGTGAAAGTCCATAACACTTATGACTTCACAAGCAAAGAGCGGTGCCTAGTCACACATCAGTGCTACCCAAGTGAAAGTAGAAAGTTGGAGAACAACTTTCATCCTACAATCCGTGAATGGTGTTACAGTGAATGTATGATTCCTTTGTCCCTGATATCCCGAATGAACTCAAGGCATGGAACAGTCATCCTGTCAATGTTCATTCACTTTCTTGATCTCAGAGTAGATTGAAGGAGATATGTATGACATCAATATCACATACTGATTCACACATGCGTGCGCACACCTATCTCAATCCTACTCATCAAATGGCCTTGGATATCAAACTCCCTTAGGAGGGACAAATCCCATATCTATCACTCACCCCTCAAAAGCCCCATGTGTCAAAGCCACCCAATCATCACCTTTATAACAACCCATGTATCAGGACTGCGTTTGATGATGTCAAAGTGTGCCCAACGACATGTGTTGAGTGTAGTGATTTCAGGTCTAAGAATCACACTCACCACCATCACTGTGAGTACTGACTGTGACTACCATCTCATGGTTCCATGTGTCAAACTCACGGTGGGTCTGTCCGGTACACTTGTTCTCTAACAAGTACCTATGTGTTTGGTTTGATATCTTTATATCATGACTAATGAGATTTTGTCATCAACCAACACCACAATCTAGTATTGTGTGTCATTGTTGTCTATCTACCTTCTACAATGACATCCGACTAGGGACATAACAAGAATGTACAAACTCTTAGCATCTGTATGATCTCATCGTTCAGGTCATGAACCTAAAGGCATACGTCATTGAGTATTGTCATTCTCTAGACATTCAATCTGTTCTATCACTATCTCATATGACTGAACCAGAAAGAATTGGAAGCTTGCCTTTGATGTTTATCAAATCAATCTTAATGTATCCCATCAATCATCCCATGATTGGCTCTCAGGGCATACATACCAACAGACTCCCACTTGCACTGCGAGCCAATCACCCTTGAATCATATTCATAGTGATCTTCAAACATGTCCCACATGTTACTGTGCTCTTAGTGCGAACATAGTGAGTAATGGCAACACCTTGCCAAAGTCAGTATAAATTGCATGTCTCTCATCTCTTCACTGTACGTCACACGTATGAGATGGAGTTGCCGTAATATGCGATCTAGTATTCCATTGCTAACCTTTAGCCACATCTCATGATCAAGGATTCCAGACTTGTCATCAATGAGTGGAATATAAGTTCATCTCATGAACTTTTAGATCCATATAGTATCCACTGCTGTTCACTAACACACAGATACTCGGCATTTCCCTTTTAAATGGTTTTATTGGAACACTTACAATTATCAACAAACTTTCACTTTTATACATCCTATGTATATTTTGCAATTAATTTTCTGTCCTTTCGGAAGTTCGCATCAATGTAACTCTTTACATTGAACTCTTCCTTATCTCCATAGAACTAGTACATCCCAAGTACTTATCAAGTTCTTATGGTATTCCAGTAACCCTTACTGGAAGTAGACAGACATCCACTCGTCATGTCCTACATACGAGTTATCAGGATGAGCACATCATATTGCCATGTCCTACATACAAGATGATGAATGCATTTTATTCTTGCCATGCAAGACAATGGGATGATTACATACATGATAGATCCATATCTATTCTTAGTGTTCCCATTCTTCATAAGAATTGGACACTTGGCCTTGGGATACTAATATCCATATAACATGGACAAGTTTTCTCCCACTGAATCTGTACATACTGAACCCTTCAATACAGATTGCCAATGTATGCTCTCTCTTTTCCAGGTCAAGAGATTTGTCGAGAACTATCTCTATAGATCTCTATTCCTATCACGTAGGAAACATCTCTATCTTCCTTAAAGATAATTTCCACTTTTGGATTTCCATTCTAGAACAATTCCATTTCACATCAATATGTGGAATGTGAATACGCTCCCACTAAATCACAGATCTCGTCTTTATCTTTGACATATCAGTCAAACCCTTTGACTATATCATCAAAGTAAAGATCCAATTTTGAGTTGCTTGTACTCAATCAATCACATTGATTAGTCCATTGTAACTTATAGACTTCATTTGCATTAATGGATTCATAAACCTTATAGGCTGTGTCACGTACACATCCTGATTTTATTCCTCAAAGGAATGCGGTTTTAGTATCCATATGCCAAATGTCTTAGTCATTAAGTTGCAATCAACAAGCATCATCCTTCTCAAAATGTTATCCATGTGTCTTAACACTTAAGACTTATTTGCACTTATGGATATGATCCAATGAGTGCTACCATCAAGGTCATACCTTATGGTTCACACGGATGTCATTTAGGATGTAATGGTTTTATACCATAACTCAAAATCTGATTCCTCATATTCATCTAGATAGTTGACTCATCATATGAACAACTCATCACATAGATAATTGAGGTGTATCTGTCAAGAATATAAGAATTCACAACTCCTTGTGATTCTTAATGTCCTTTATTAGTGTGGGGTATCCTTTTATTAAGAAGAATTCAGTTATTTGATAATCATTCTCTAACTCCTTAGAGTATGATTCCTTCTTGATTTAGACATCACCATGCCTTAATCATGAGTTCACTATGATACATTATCATAATCACTCGTAAGGATCTCAAACATTTGGTTCAAGTGTTTCATTCATTGATCTTATCAAGAATTAACAATTTACCAAATTTGTACTTCATCTATGATAATCTTGAACACTTCAAGATATTCATATTGGTATTTCTCTAAACACCATTTGAAGTATTAGCATTTGTTCCAATAGGTATGTAAATACATCACATGTATTATATCTAATAGGATAATCACTCTCCCACTATATTAGTGAAGATTGATTAATCATGTCCAAGATATTCATGTCTCTTACTGGTTCTCTAACCAAAAGAGTCTAGATTTATCCATCATATGGAAACTAGAAATGAATTTCTCATGATTAATGCTAATTTCATTGTTTGAGTTATCTATAACTTTTAGGTATCATTTTATCTTATGCATATCAAATACCACAAGATAAGCAAGGCATTGCCACAAAGATCATATCTTTAAGATCTAAACATCAACTTTATTAATTGCCATCATTGTCATACAATATGCAATAATAAAGTGTTTCTATCTATTGGCAATATATGAAATAGCAGTTCTCAACTCTATTTCGTGCCCTTTTAGGCTGAAATAAACTGAAAGATACTCCTATCTATGGCAGCAACACTTGCTCCAATCATGGGTACTTCTTTCTAGGTCCTTTCACAAAGGCCATCACTTCTTTACGGATATTGCATATCATATATGACATATCCATATATTGGTATCATATACCTCAGATAAAGAATCGGTTCATTTCATGATACCTTAGGTGGAGATTTCCATCCCCTCCTTCATCTTCTTTTGTTCTTCCAGATATAGAGGGCAATCCCTCATACACCCTTTCCCTATGTGCCTTGAGGCTGAAGACGGCTTGGATTGCTGGCTAGCATCAGAACACTTCTTTACTTTGCCCTTGTCCTTGCCCTTAAGACTTACCTTTTCTTTGATCACATCAAAGGTTATGGTTTATCTTTCTTCATATTTGCCTCTACTATCCTCAACATGTCTAACAACTCTGTCAACGCTTGTCAAAGTTGTTCATGTTGTAGCTTATCATGAATTGTATGATTCTCGCAACATTTGCAGTATCATACCAATAGACAACCCTTGGCTCAGAGGGAATCCTTCTCAGTCAGGTTTTCCACATACCCAATCACATTGAGTGTGTGAATCCCTTACTGGATCTCCTTCTGTCATGACATACTAGGAAAGTGTCTTGGAGGCATCATATGTCTCATGTTGTCTCTGCAACTCATAGTTCAGAGAACACAACATCAAGCACTCCTCATCAATGTCATCCTCGGTATGCTTCCATAAGCATACTTTCAGCCATTGATGTGGTGGGATCGAGTTCATCTGGTTCTGGTATAACTAGGACTTAGAGCTTTCACTCTTTGACTGAGAACACTTCTCATCATCCTAACCAATCGTGGAATTATTCCCATTTAATTTGTTGGTCTCAAAGACTGATCGCAAATAAAGTGATTTGTTGATTAACCATTTATATTAACAAAAAGGAAATATATGCAATTTTAGTCCAAAAACTCATTTTTGACTTATTTGATTGATTTGACAAGTTGACGATATAATTAGGCTTTTAATTAATTATCGATCCCACTATTTTAGTTCAAATTGATAGCCCTCACCATCAATTCGGAAGATTGTAGCGTACAACCTTCTAGTGGGCAAGATCCTGAAATCCTCTAAGTCATGAGTCAGCTTTGGTTGATCGCCCACAACTTAGATCTCTCAGGTAGGCAACTCTTGCCAATTGCATCATATGCAACTCTTGTTGAATGAACATGCACAACACCTTGCCATGAACATTCCTTGCCTCTGGGCCTAGACACTCTAAGAATCACCAGTTAAGTCTAACCCAAAAGCTGACACGGTAAACATGCACCCTGCTTTGGCAGAACCTACATGTCTACCCTTCACACTTCCACAAGATAGACGGCGCACCATGCTTTGGCGTTACCTACGCTTGGTCGATCGAGCTTTTCATGTGTGCCGCTAATGGAAGGCATGTAAGACTTAATATTTTAATGAGGGATTTGGTTTTTATATACATATACATATCCAATCACCACAATACATAGTATGTATCATATACATGCTATATCCCACAGAAAACATGCACAAATGATAAAAAGCGATGATTATGGCCATCCTAATGTGATTCCTCGAGCCAAGAGGAATCACGGTCATCTAGGTCTACATCACATGCAACCTGTACAAGATGAACTTCTGTGCCTTGCCATCCGAGTTGATCAACTCATCACATGAATGATCTGTACTCTCTAGCCGGTCGTCTGGGTGCCACCAGCCGATCGGTTGGCTCCTCCAACCGATCGGTTTGCCTGGTCATCGTGCATCTCGTCATGTCCGCCACCCACTCGTCTCGCTCCTCGAACCGTGCATCAACCGATCGGTTCACTCCTTGAACCGACCGTCTGGAACATCAACCGATCGGTTCACTCCTTGAACCGATCGTTTCAGTTGTCGTCTTGATGTCCGCCAGTCTTTGACATAACAGGAAATAAAAATCTATCCTATTATTACATTGCTTTAAAAAAGGGAAACCCCGAGTTACATTTGGGGGGAGCAAAGGTAGGAAAGAATCTCGAATTATTTCGAGTTACATCAGGAATAAGAGAGGGAAGATCGGTGCGCAGACTGAGATGCAAGCAACCACAAACAACCACACACAGATAGGGGTTTATAGGCCATAATCACGCTATACACATCCACCACAAAACTCGTTTAAGGGCGACGCGTATCGAGTTCATTAATAATACATATCATATATGTAATTGGGATTTGTGGACTTAGGATTGGACATGCATAAAGCCAATATTATTCGCATTGCATGCAATAAATAAAGGCGACAAACCAAAATCGATCATATCGATATTCCTAAAATATAGAGCAGTTGACGTGGCTCTGATACCACTGTTGGGTTTTAGGGGAGACAGAGAAGGCAGCGGAAACAAAAAATGTTCTCCCCAACCCATACCGAGGAAACGCGTCAACGTCTATATAATAGGAAAGGATGGTTTGTGGAATCATACCTTGTCCCGAGGCTTGCTCGGCAATAATACCTCGCGCAATGTGTGGTCTTCAACTCCGGTCTTTGACGGCGTCTGTGCAGCTCCTGGTCACACCGGGACTGATGACTCCTCCTCCTACCGGACTGTCGGATGACAGTTGTCCTCCTGAGCGGCAGTGTCCTCCCGCCTCTGTAGTAGTCCACACGGACCACCTGGAACTCCACACTCCTTGTCCCACAAGGAAGTGGAAGGAGTCGCACCCTCCTGTTGACGTACTAGTCGCCAACACACTCTCCTGCTACCAGTTGCAACTGCAGTTGTCCTTCCCTTGCTGCACCTCCCTTTACGGGAAGCACTTGCTCGGGCTCTCTCATGGTTACCAAAACCAGAGAGAATGACAACTTCGCAAAACAACCGGCTTGCATTGAGTTGTTCTTTGAGAAGCCCCCAATACCCCTATATATATAGGCGGGTCATGGGATAGGATTCTCTGTGTCCGGCAATATGGGACTAAAGCAGGAGTAGAAGGGTTCGAGAATTTTCCACAAAAAGCAACCGGTTCGCAACTTGAAATGATCGGTTCACAACTGAATCGATCAGTTCGGCCATTGAGCCGATCGGTTGGACCTGAGCCGATCGTTTGGGGCACTCCAACCGATCGGTTGGTTCCCTGAACTGATCGGTTCATGGTCCTAATCCGGCTCAAAAAGACTTTCCTTGTTTCGTTCTCAATTGGTATCGAATACCAATGTTATTCCCAATCGAATTGGGAAATTTGAAACCAAATGAAAATTCTTGCCGACATGACTTTCCCAACTGGTCGGTTGCACCAGTTGAGCCGATCAGTTCAACCCTTGAATCGGTCGTTTCAACCTGGGCATGAGCCGATCGGCCTGGACACTCCAGCCAACCGGTTCAGCAACCTCAGCCGACCGGTTCATCACATGAACCGATCGGTTGGGAGTACAGGTTGGGAAAAATCAGTCAATTGCGATTTCAATCAATCCGATACTCCAATCAATGCGTCCAACACCTTGAACCATACGATATTGAGCCATCGACTGATTGAGTGTTTAATTGAACTACTAAACTCCTTTAGTAATCAATCTAAACATTGCTTTGTGGACAAAACTCCTCTTCCAGGTTAAATCCTATGTGTGTGACCCTGCAGGTCCATTTCACGTTGGCAGTGAAAGTCCATAACACTTATGACTTCACAAGCAAAGAGCGGTGCCTAGTCACACATCAGTGCTACCCAAGTGAAATTAGAAAGTTGGAGAACAACTTTCATCCTACAATCCATGAATGGTGTTACAGTGAATGTATAATTCCTTTGTCCCTGATATCCCGAATGAACTCAAGGCATGGAACAATCATCCTGTCAACGTTCATTCACTTTCTTGATCTCAGAGTAGATTGAAGGAGATATGTATGACATCAATATCACATACTGATTCACACATGTGTGCGCACGCCTATCTCAATCCTACTCATCAAGTGGCCTTGGATATCAAACTCCCTTAGGAGGGACAAATCCCATATCTATCACTCACCCCTCAAAAGCCCCATGTGTCAAAGCCACCCAATCATCACCTTTATAACAACCCATGTATCAGGACTGTGTTTGATGATGTCAAAGTGTGCCCAACGACATGTGTTGAGTGCAGTGATTTCAGGTCTAAGAATCACACTCACCACCATCACTGTGAGTACTGACTGTGACTACCATCTCATGGTTCCATGTGTCAAACTCACGGTGGGTCTGTCCGGTACACTTGTTCTCTAACAAGTACCTATGTGTTTGGTTTGATATCTCTATATCATGACTAATGAGATTCTGTCATCAACCAACACCACAATCTAGTCTTGTGTGTCATTGATGTCTATCTACCTTCCACAATGACATCCGACTAGGGACATAACAAGAATGTACAAACTCTTAGCATCCGTATGATCTCATCGTTCAGGTCATGAACCTGAAGGCATACGTCATTGAGTACTGTCATTCTCTAGACATTCAATCTGTTCAATCACTATCTCATATGACTGAACCAGAAAGAATTGGAAGCTTGCCTTTGATGTTTATCAAATCAATCTTAATGTATCCCACCAATCATCCCATGATTGGCTCGCAGGGCATACATACCAACAATACATATGTTCTACTATCTTCTATACTTTAATATACATATTTTGTCATACATCATCTGACCTTATTCTTTCCACTGTGGCAACTTTTCCATTTCTATGATTTCTAGGAGGGTCTAGGTCAAGAAAAAGATATGCCCAGGTAGATGCCTTCTACCTTGACTGTTGGGAGATCTCTTTATTCTGTACTAGTAGTAGTTATATCACTTGATTGACATATTGGATCTCTAATGTTAAGGATATAGGTAGTCCCACATTAGGTTTAGATGGAGACAAAATCTTTAGAGGGGTTGATCAAGTTGTCTACCAATTCTGCCAACCACTGGTGGTATAGTATTAGGAGTAGTATAAGCTTCTCGTTCTATTTATCTTATTCATAGCCATATTCACCTTTAACATGCGGTAAGAGGATATACTGTCTAATTTTGTAGGAAAGACTCCTAACCATGATTAACACCTAAACATTCTTGTTTGTATTAATTGGATACTTAATTTTGTAACTAAAATTTATATTATGTTTTAATACCAGTTGACAAAGACATATTTCAAATTTGAGCAAAATCTGACTTCGTCTGCTCATGTTATACAATTTTATGTACTTTTGTGGGGTTATATGCATTTTTCCTTTTTGGGGATGTAATTGTAATTTGAACACATATATATTTTGTTACATGATGATCTTGTGAAATTAATAAAGTTTCATCTTAGTTGAATGGTTTCAAACCTTGTTACCGAAATGTACCATTTCTTTTTATGAATTTTGTGTGGAAGTAATGGTAAGTACACCTATTGATGCTTGCTTAGCTTAAAAAATTGAAGGTTGTTCTACATGTTCAACAATCAAAGACTATTTTGAGTGTGACAACTGAATTTTTTTCTCCATTCTCACAAACTAATGGAAGTTCTACACATTCATAAACCAATTATTTTTCTGAATGGTTGTAAGCTAATGGAGGTTCTGGGCATACAAACTGATGGAAAACTTGACTCTTTGACCGATGGAAACACTACTTTAGATCCTTTGCATTTCTCTTTTATCCTAGCTATAAATATCCCTCTCTACTCCCTTCAAACAAACCTTTTATCT
Source organism: Alisma plantago-aquatica (assembly GCA_963693085.1). NCBI lineage: Eukaryota > Viridiplantae > Streptophyta > Magnoliopsida > Alismatales > Alismataceae > Alisma > Alisma plantago-aquatica. The sequence continues at coordinate 138,799,697 of OY856410.1, read as the reverse complement.
AACTCATTTCTGTTGCTAGAGACCAACAATGAACCATCAGTTGATGATAGAGAGACTTCTTTGGTGTGAAACCTTATAAGGCTATGGATGCATGTTGCTTTATGCCTTAGATCTAGCTCCCCTAGGATGGATCTAATCTTTCTTGCCTAGTTTCTTGCTTTGTGTATGTAATATATTTTGTCCTAACCTATTTTCTAACTATTCCCATCTTATCTATTCTTTCATGGATGAAACCCATGATGCTTCTAGATGGAAACTCATGTACATAGTTAAAGAACCCTCTTTTCTTCTCTCTTTGCTTTAGATACACCATGTTCTTGAAGATAGGAGATTTCTTGGTGATTTTGAAGGATAAATCTTGGGTATTTGCTTACCTTTTATGGTTCCTTACTTTAAGGACTATTTCTTCACCCTTGAGGTGAGTGATATAACTTTTAGGTACTTCTTGTCTAATTATGGCATGCATAATGTAAATCTTTTTCTAAAATCCATTATATGACAAAAGATGGTCTTTTTTATATTATTTTACATGAGTAAGATGGTAACACAAATTCTTAAGTCTCTCCTAAGCCCTATGTACATTTAATATTGTACTACTAGTGTTTGTTTAAACATGCGAGAACTGAATTTTTGAACACAAGTGTAAAGACTCTTAAAAATGTCAATTTTATGGTGTTTTGATATCTGATAAGAGGAAATCAGAACCACATGCAGATCCTTGTTGTATAGTAATCATCTCAGGAAAAAATAATAGTTTTTAATTTACTATTTGGTGCTGAAATGATGATTGAATGAAAGCCTATTAAAGAAAGTTTCTCATCCATAATAGGTTTGAACATATGAATGCCTAAATTTTAGAAATAGCATAATATTCCCATCCTATGGTGTTTTGAGCTGAAATCTTGGGTGAGACTTTTCTAATAACTTGTTAAGTCCACCACAAAATTTTGGATGATACAGAGATTCCTACAAGGAGTTACAAGTTTTTTCGTCTAAAGGCCAAATTAGGATTCTATACACCCTAGTCTGAGGTGCAATTCTATTTATAGTCATGAATGGATAAATGCACCATGATGGATTAATATGGAACTATTTCATACATTTTACATATTTTGAAGTTGAAATCTGTGATTTATTTTACAAGAATCATTTAGATACTTGTATGTAACTTGATTGATGCAGTCATTGGCTTAATTAACAAAGTGTGACCTTAATCCTATAGTGCGCTACTATTGTAGAACTAAATCAGTGTTAGAACTTGATAAATAGTGAAATGAGTAATCAAAACTATGCTCAGAGTCATATAATGTTGAGTGTATGTGTGTGTAGCGAGGTTATATATCTGTCATCTTGATTCCAAGATTTCAGAGAGTGGTTGGTTATGTATTGTGGCACAATACTTTGTCACTCGTATTGATTGAGGGGATTATGTACTTAGGATTTTGATTATCTTAGATCTTTTACAAGTTTAATTGTGACTTCATGGTGGTTAACTAGATAGTTTGAGTGGTATGCCTCAAACTATCCAAGGGCACAATCCAGGGCTTAATAAAATATGTAACTCAACCATTTACCATACATGTTAGGGTTCTTCGGCGAATCACATTAGATAATAACTTTCAATTTTCTCTTCTCACTAGTATAAGATGTGATTTGTATTTCTACATGATCATTTTTCTGTACATGTGCCTTACGTGTACCTACGCATTTATAGACTCTATTTAGTTATCTAATATATTATAATATTTATTTTCATTGATTTATCTTCATAACCTACTTGTATGCAATATATATTATTAGAGGTTATATCATATTGTTGGGACTTGGGGTCTCACCTCGTGGGTTTCCACATAATTTTAGATGATCGGTAGCACGATTAGACCTATGGTCATGGGGAGTCTCATTTTGAAGACCACTAAAGTTGATAGGCTAGTGTGGTTTTGTGTGGAGTCCTAGAGTCGTCCATGTACTAATAGGTGCGAGCACGAGGATTTGTATATGATGTATACCGACTCAAATTTTGATTATATATCAAGAACAGTTTGAATGTTATAATTATTAGCAAAATACATTTTGTATATAGGTGGTGGCGAGGTCATGGATACTCATGTAAAAATACATGTTATGAATACATGAAATTTTGGGCCCTTATGCAAGTTTCCCATAGAATTCTTGGATTTTTATTCAATTTTAGTTTTTTTACCTTTTTGGTAATATGATTAATTAGTGTTTGATCAATGTTTTGACTTTGAGTGGTCTTGTTTAGTATGACATATTACCACATTTGTTGGTTTTAGAGATTTAGGTTTGTTGAATCTACAAGGACATAGGAATTTAGTTATTGTTCCTATTCTTATGTATCTAACATATTTAACCATAGTATGTGGTTATACTAATATGTCTAAAAAACATGAAGAACATGTTGAGGGTAGTTATGTGGTGCCTAGAGGTGGATGTAGGAGACATGTATCAGAGGGAGGAGAAACCGATACAGAGCCAGAACAGACTGTCTGACATCCTTTTGACCATACAACCATAGCAGATCCAACCTTCTAATTTGTTGTTGGATCACGAATGTCAATGATAATGCATTTGGCTGAAAGGGAACATGTACCTCGATCTAGGGTTCCTATTGCCTAAATTGGACATTAGCATGTTCCTTTGTTTTTATGATGATAAACATTTCATTCCTGTAGATCTAATGTGCTACTTGAGTATTTTAGGGTTCAAGAAGATGATGAGATCATACTATGTGGATAATTGAAGATCAATACACTTAAATGTTAATATTTTCATGATTGTACTCAATGTAAAATACTTGTACAAGTAGATAATGTACAAGTACTTAGATATCATGTAAATAAATCATTAGATCATCTCTATCCACTCATACCCCTAAGTTAGGGAATATCATTATCCTCTGTTAGAACATACATTTGATAGATGGTTCAAAAACCTGAAACAGTAACACTCCCGATCAAGAAACTAGTTGATCAGGACAACCTCGGTTGAAGATATTGTCGACTGATATCCTCCTCAGTCAAGCATTTAGAGCAGTGGTTGAAAACTTACACATCTGTGCTCTAAAGTCATTTTGCATTCGAGCATATGGTTGACTAACTCAACCTCGGTCCAAAGCATGTGATCGTTAAACCAAGTAGTTGAGTGTTAGGAATTGGAAATAGATGTTGGTATTCAACCCAGAGGCTCAGTCAAAGAAATGCTCGACTAAGAGATGATCGGTTGACTAACTTTTCAACCAGACTGGGTTCTGGATCGTTCTTTTAAGCTCGAACAATTTAGCCATTGCTAGCCAACTAATTCTACCTAACGGATATTTAAGCACTAAGAACACACTAGAGACTCCCTAAAACGTCCCTAATCACTTTATAATCATTCCTATAAATAAGAGGGGCCTTAGGACACCCAATACACACTAGTTAGACCGGAGCGTCTATTCTAGAGAGAAACAGAACTGAGAAACACTTGCTAACTTGTTCCTTGAGCTCTAAATTTGTGTCCTATAAACATAGACTCTTAGACACCATCCAAGAAACATCCATCCTAAGTGGTTTGAGAGGTCTCATGCTTGATATAGAGTCAAAGAGTTGTACTTCATTGATTAAGTATTTTCTTCTTCCAATCTATTTCCTTTGTATTGTATTTATTCTCCTTGACTACTCCAAGTGTAAGAGGTTGTCTGAGGGAGGTTTCTTGGAGATACTTCAAGATGAAGAAAGTTGCTCAAAGGTGTGCTTGAGGTTACTTCAAGAAGGATGCTTTAAAGGAGGTTGGAGATACTTCTAGGTGAAGGCTATCTCAAGGTGGTGGAGCTACTTCAAGGAGGTGAAGGTTGTTGTTGCTTCAAGTTACTTCAAGAAGGCTGCTTCAAAGTAGGTTGGAGCTATTTCTAGGTGAAGGCTGTCTCAAAGAGGCGGAGCTACTTCAAGGAGTTGAAGGCTTCTCTAAGGGCTTGAGGTTACTTAAAGAAGGCTTCTTTAAGGAGGTTGAGGCTACTTCAAGGAAGGTGATTGTATTTTATTGTAACATCCTTGTGAGTTAAATAAAATAAATCACTTTAAAAATCTCAACTGGAGACAATTGGGTAATGGACTGACAACCTTTGATTCAAAGGTTGGAACCACTCTAAATCAAAGTGTCTTCCTTGTTTCCTCCTCCTAATTTGCTTTAAGTTTTAATTGGAACTTTAAAGTACCAAAAGCTCTACTCACCCCCATCCAGTTCATTCAATTGGTATCATAGCAGGTATTCAAGGAGTCTTAACTAGTCTTGAATGGGGGACAATGTTCTACACAACCTCAACCTTGAAGGAAATTATGTGAGCCGGACACCACATTTTCATGGAAGAAACTACACTTATTGGAAAATAAGGATACAATTATACTTCTAAGGGATTAGTTTGGAGATTTGGAGAATGGTGTCCTTGCCCTATGCTCTTCCTAACATGGAGTATGCAACATGGAATCATGAAACCGTAAAACAAGTTCAATTGAATGCAAAACAAGTAAGTATTTTATGTTGTTATATTTTTATTAGTGAGTTTAATAGGACATCTTCATGTGAAACCACTTATAAAATATGGCATAAACTTTCAGTTACACATTAATGTACAACTCAAGTTAAGAATACCAAAATTAATATGCTTAGACAATAGTTTGAACAATTTCTCATGCAACCTGATGAGTCTATTACTGAAATGTATGCAAGGCTTTCTTCTATCATTAACAACTTGAGTACCTTGTATAAGTATACAAGTGAGGAAGATCAAGTGTCCAATATTCTTAGATCCTTTCCTCCAATGTACAAGCCAAAGGTGAAGGCAATTGAAGAAGACAATGACCTTACCAAGTTGAAGATGGATCAACTCATCAGCAATCTAGAGACCCATGAAGTTACTCTCTCTCAAAGAAAGATTGGATTTAGAAATTCAAAAATGAAGAAGTAAGGACAACATTCAAGGCTACAACCAAAACTCAAGAAAGTGATTAGTCAAGTAAAGGAGAAGAGGATGCACTCATTGTAAATGATAAGAAATTTAGAAGATTTAAATCTAATTAAAATTCTAGTGTTTCTTACTCTTCTTACCTTAAATGCTTTGAATGTGGCAAGAAGGGACATTTAAAGAATGAGTATCCTAAAGTCAAGAAGTTAAAGAAATCCTCTTCCAAGAACAAAAAAAAGTCTACAAAGCAGCTTGGGATGAGTCAAGAGACTGTAGTGAGAGTGAAGAAGAATAAGTAGAGTGTCTCATGGCTAAAGAAGACAAGGTAAGTTGTTTCATAGCAACAACCAATGAAGAATAAAATGAGGTAAGCCTTCTTTATTTATCTAAAGAAGAGCTAGTCACTAGTCTTGAAGAACTATATGATAAATATATTGATTGTAAAAGGAAATTAAAGAAGCTTATAAAAACTAATGATGATTTTCCTGTGAAATTGTATGATCTTCTGAAAATGAAAGTCATATGTCTGAAAAACATACTTTGAAATCATTTATCAATTATTGCAATACATGGTTGCTTGTTCTAGAAACCAACACTAGTTTACTTTCTCAAGAAAAAGGCTGAATTTCTTACTAAAATAAATAATTTTCAAACTCAACTTGTTCTATGTACTCATTCAAATTATAATATCATTGTTAGAGAAAGAGATTCCTTGCTTTCAAGTTTAGATCAAAAATAGATATTGCAAAGAAAATTGATGAAATTGCTAAGTTAAAAAAACATGTTGATAGTCTAAAGAGTAATGATATTCTTGACAAAATCTTGAAAAACTCTTTTGGACAAGTTGGAAGAAGAGGTCTATGCTATGTACCTAAAGAGAATTCTTACCAAAAGCCTAGAACTAGAAAAAAAACAAAAACCCAAATCCAAGATCTTATATGAGCCCAAATACAATCTAGCACATAACCAAAATGCTAACAAAAAAATGAAATTGATTTCATTTGTTGTCATTATTTTTAAAGTTTTGGGCACTATTCATTTTCTTGTCCATACAAGAAAAAGGATGTTGACTTGGTTTGGGTTCCAAAACCTCCAGCTTAGAAATATTTGACATATTAGTTGACATTTTACCTGAACTTCATTTTGAAATTCATAATGTCTTACTAACTAAAATAAGATTAAACATGTATATCTTTGTATGCATTGACTACTTATTTATGTTATCCAAAATAAAAAAATGAGAATGGTATGATTTGTTTAAAATATTGCATTCACTAAAAGATCTACAGAACTTCATATCGGTCCACAAAGAGTTTGACCGAGTGGTCTTTCGGTCGAAGAAAAGTTTGATCGAAAGTATTTCTTTCATAACTATTTATTGAAAATAAAAGCATTCATTTACAATTAACTTTGGTGAATTAAATCTGTAATGAGCTCATATTGAACTATTCTAAATACTTGAAATGATGTAATATTCAAAATAATAAAAATCACTCATAACTAAAAGGACAACTATATGGGTACCAAAATGTTCATACTTTACAGGTTCAAATGGTCTATAGAAATTGGTCTAAAAACATATGATCGGAAATAAGGAACCTTTTCATACACTTGAAGAAAAGGTAAAATTACATGTCACAGTTGGAGAAAATTACAAAGGTAAAACTATTGGCATAGGTAATGTTGGTACATATTTTAAATGTAGTATTTGTCAATGAACTACATCATAATTACTATGACAATGGTTATGATTCATAAGAAAATATCAATATTGTTGATAAAACAATTGTAAACATCTTAAATCTATGGATACTACCACGACTTAGTACAAATTATGAATTGTTTGTGGCATAAAAAGATCATTCATGCAAGAAATTTGTTGAGAGTATGATCATTACCTGAACTTTCTTTTGATAAAATTGAGATTTGTGGCAAGCAAACTAAGATCTTTTTTCAAAACTAAAAGTTTACTTACTAGATCATTAGAACTCATCCACATAAATTTATATGGTGATATATGAATTTTATCTATTTGCTACAAAGAATGTTGCAAAAGATGGTAGAAACAAATCTGATCTAAAGTCACAAAACATGCTTTATTTCAAAATAATCTATATCTAGCAAAGCATAAAGGATTTATAAGTCTGTATATAAGAGAGTTGAAGAATAAAGTTTAATAGCCATATATCCCAAAGGATTTGATTATTGGACAATTGATATATGATTTTACCAAGAATAATGTATTATTGGACAATGGCTATATGAGTTTACCAAGAATAATGTATAAGATTCAGTTCCTAGACCTAAAGGCAAACCATTCATTGGAACCAAATAGGCATGATGAAATAAACTAAATAAATCTAGACAAAATAAACTTTGATATAACTTGAAATAAGATTGAATATGCGTTAAAAAGAAATTTGTTTGGTCACTTATGCTAATATAGAAGAAAATGATATATCTTAGATCATTCTGGATAAACTACATTAATTGGAAATCTATAGAACTGCCTCTTGGTTGACAAACAGTTCGACTGAGGGGCACCTCGGTTAAAATCATGGTCGACCAAAAATAAGCATGATAAAAATGCTTATTTGTAAATCAAATAATTCACTTGCACCCAAACATTGGTATATTAAATATGTAATTTGCTCATCATGTTAAATACTTAGAATGAGAGACATTTCTAAATTAAAATAGTGCAACAAACAAGACTGCTAAAAGATCATAAAAGTTAACTCATAGTCTTACTTAATTGATTTTAAAGATGGTTATTATTTGAAATACTTTAACATTTTCGAGCTCACTTTTATTATAAGATTAAGGGGGAGATCACAAAATTCTTGGAAATAATGTGCATATCTTGTTGATCTTGCTCTTAGTTGGATTCTCTACACCAATATGGGATTAACATCCCTGATAATTAGGTAGAGATACATTCATTAATCCCACTATGAGCCTAAAGGAATCTCATATCATTTCAAGTATAAACATCCTTGTAAATGGTTGAGAAATTAGCATTGGATCTTGAATTGCTAAATTTGACATTCTTTTTGAAGTAAACAATTAAGGGGGAGTAATCAATTAAGGGGGAGTCTTATTGATTTATAGATATGATTATCGTTTTGCAATGACAAAGGAGGAGAAATAAAATAAAATAAAATATTTAAATTATTTTCATGATCTCTTGACTTGACATTAATTGGTGTTGCGTTGCCATAAGAGAAGGATATCATGTTCCATACCTCTTTAGGCATACTTGCATACATATTATGAGATCCAAGGACTTATTCATCTCAAGTATCTCACATGTATGAAACTCATTTCATTTCAAATATTTTGTTATGTTTTAGGAATGTTTGTAATCTTCAAAAAGGGGGAGAGTGTTAGCTAAATTGAACATTAGCATTTCCTTTGTTTTGATGATGAAAAACATTTCATTCTTGTGGATGTAACGTGCTACTTGAGTATTTTAGGGTTCAAGAAGATGAGGAGATCATACTATGTGGATAATTGTAGATCAATACTCTTAAATGTTAATATTTTCATGATAGTACTCAATGTAAATACTTGTACAAGTATATAATGTACAAGTACTTAGATATCATATAAATCAAGCATTAGATCTTCTCGATCCACTCATTACCCTTAGTTAGGACCCCCCCTAGAGATTAGAGTCATTATCCTCCATTAGAACATACATTTGATAGATGGTACAAAAACCTAAAATAGTAACACTCCCTGTCAAGAAACTAGTCGACTGAGACACCATCAGTCTATGATATTGTTGATTGAGAACCTCCTCAGTTGTGCATTTAGAGCACTGGTCAAAAACTCACACATTTGTGCTCAAAAGTCATTTTTCAGTCGAGCATATGGTCGACCGATACAACCTCGGTCCAAATCATATCACTATTAGACCAAGTAGTTGAGAGTTGGGATGTTGATATATACTTGCATTCAACCTAGGTTCATTCAAAGAAATGCTCAACCAAGACATGATCGATCGACTAACTTGTTGACCGGACTGGATTCTGGATTGTTCTTCTAAACTCGAACACTTTAGCCATTGCTAGACAACTACTTTCTACCTAACCTCTAGTTTAGCACAAAGAACACTCTAAAGACTCCCTAAAACATCCCTAATCACTTGCAAAGAATTCCTATAAATTAGAGAGGCCTTAGGACACCCAATACACACAATCTAGACTTGAGCATCCATTCTAGAGAGCGACAAAGCTGAGAAACACTTGTTATCTTGTTCCTTGAGCTCTAAGTTCGTGTACTATAGCCATAACCTCTTAGACACCATCCAAGAAACGTCCATCCTAAGTGTTTTGAGAGGTCTAACTATTGATATTTGATCAAAGCTCTCTACTTCATTGATTAAGTATTTCCTTCTTCCAATCTATTTCCTTTGTATTGTATTTGTTCTCCTTGACTACTCCAAGTGTAGGAGGCTGTCTGAGGGAGCTTTCTTGGAGCTACTATAAGATGAAGAAGGCTGCTCCAAGGTGTGCTTGAGGCTACTTCAGGAAGTCTACTTCAAAGGAGGTTGGATCTACTTCTAGGTAAAGGCTATATCAAGGTGGTGGAGCTACTTCAAGGAGGTGAACGATGCTCCAATGTTTCTTAAGGTTACTTCAAGAAGGCTACTTCAAATGAGGTTGGAGCTACTTTTAGGTGAAGGATATCTCAAAGAGATGGAGCTACTTCAAGAAGGTGAAGGGTGCTCGAAGGGCTTAAGGTTACTTCAAGAATGCTTCTTGAAGGAGGTTTAGGCTACTTCAACGAAGGTGATTGTATTTTGTTGTCACATCCTTGCAAGGTAAATAAAAGAAATCACTTTTAAAATCCCAATTGGAGACAATTAGGTAGTGGACTAACAACCTTTGATTCAAAGGTTGGAACCACTCTAAATCGAAGTGTCTTCTTTGTTTCCTCCTCCTTCTAAGCTTAAAGTTTTAATTGAACTTTAAAGTACCAAAAGCTCTATTCACTGTCCCCCTCTACATCTTTTAGTTCCTTCTCCAAATGTTGAGTTATAGCCTTATAGGGTCCGCAAAAGACATTTGAAAGGCTGAAGTGTATTAGTGCCACATAATATGCGGGCATGACAGACTCAACAGATGAAAATATGTGGTTGTTGGAGTTAAAATTAGTGTATCAGATCCAAAACATTTCCAAGGAGGATAAGGTGAAACATACAATTTACCTTCTGTAGGGTAGTGTTGGCCCTAGTGGGCCATCAAGGAAGATAAGAGACTGAGTGAAGTGATTGGATGAGAAGAGTTATATTGAGAGTTTGTCAGTTGCTACTTTATTGAGAAGTATATGGAGGAGAAGACTCTTAGTTTGAGCGGTTTTGCTAAGATTCATGGTTGGAGATGACTATAAGGTAGTGTCTATGGAGTTCTTATGGTTCTTTCTTCACATGGAAGACACCGAGAAGAGAAGATAAGAATACATGAGAAATATTTGAACACTGAGTTGGCATGAACGACATCACCTTTAGAGTTTCATGGGAAGTTTTCACCATTGTGGTGTCTGTTATGAGGATATAGAGGACATCTATAGACCAACGAGAGGCTAGTGCAAGGATAAGATCATCCCAAACCCAAGGATAATCGCCTGATAGCTATAAGAAATATATGTTTTATGCACCTCTAGTACCACCAGCCACATTAGAAGTCGACAGTTTCTGAGACGAGGACAAATGTACATTCACAATAGTCTCCTACAAAGGGGTCATAGCTTTAGGTCAGCTTGGATGAACAATTCTGGATCAATATCTATGACATGCCATCTAGAATGTGATATGATATAAGGACATGCTTCTAGTGTGTCCAGGTTGGGCATGTGAAATGGTCTTACCCCATAAAGAATCAAGAGGTTACCCAATTGCTGAGGAAAAACCAATAAGGCTCATTACAGTAGCAGTACAGTAGAGGTGGAAACATAGGACGCGGCCATCTATCTCAGAAAGGGTCTTCAAGTTTAGCTAGTAGAGGTCGAGGATGAAAATAGGAATTGGTTAGATTCTATGCTTTGAGTCAGCCAGAAGGAGTGTTACCTGCATGTTATTATAGGTCAGAAAGAACTTTTTCATTCTGACTTATCTACATCTCAATATGTATTTGTTTTGGTTGACCCAGGTGCGAGGAACTCATTTATCACTAGAGAGGTAATAAATAGTTATAACTTTCTGAGGATGAAACATGCAAGTGGAACATATGCCACTTAAGATTTATGAATTCGATGTAATCCTAGGGATGGATACCTTGGAGAAGTACAATGTCATTTTGGAAGTGGTTCCAAAGTTGTGAAGTTTTGTGATGGTGAGATCTCTTGGACTTTCTAAGAGATATGAAGATTCTTCCTACTAGTTTAGTGTTGACAGTGATAAAAGAGAATTTGGTAAGAAAAGGACGTGAATCTTTCTTGGGATATGTGGTGTATATCAAGGTTAGGAGTCCTAGTATCAAGGATGTACCTATAGTGTGTGTAATATCCTCAACTTTTACAAAACTACATTTAACACAAAAATATTGGATTGAAATTGATATATATATAATTGAGGAATTATAAACTCAATAAGATGAGTTTGAATTGCATGAGACCTTGATTGAGTCCTCATGGTGACCAAATATAATCATATTAGGGTTAGTATAATATTTCCTTAGTATTTTGAAGTAATTGCAAAGGTTGAGACCTAATTGCAAATATAGAGTTGAATGCATCAATTTGGTGCATTATGAAGCATGGGTTCACCCCATTGCCCATGTAAGGCTAAATTGGGCTATTAGGTAACAAATAGGTCCTTCGATTCTAAGATAATGGAAATAGGAATTTGGAGCATAAGTAAGATATCAAGAATATTTTGGATTGATTGATAAATTCATAATGAGATAATTAGCAAGTTTCTAGAAGAATCTAAAACATAAAATGACCTGGATAATTAAATGGGAAATTATCTACTCTCTACTTGGATTCAAAGTATTCAGACATGAAAGGAACATAATATGACCTAATACTTGGTATACTACGATATTATGAGTAAATGGATATACACTATTTGTGACATGGGAGAATAATACTTGAATGGCAAGAAATTATCATTTGATTTTTGGTCCCAGTCTTTTTGTGATCCTATATTATGTTGATTATAAGCTAGTATCCAAATTTGGGGTTTATTGGATAACCCTAGTGGCCTGTAGGAGTATTAGAAGTTTGAGATATTATTCGTAAAGTTGTTGATAATATAAATTATTTGATAATAACATGCTTCCACACTCAAAGTTTAGATAATGTGGGACCTTGGGAGTATGATACATAATGTAGGAGGTAATCTCATATGCGATATGGAGATCGGACAGTCGCTTAGTTGTCACCTACCTCACTATGAGTGGCTAACAAGAGCTAGACTCCTCGGTGGCCTCTCTCTGTCTCTCCTTTCAATCCATGGCTCTCTGGGATGACTATCCCAATGGATTTGGGAGCGCAAAATGCATCCAACAAACTCAACCATCAGCATTGTCAAGAAGAAACATGATAATGCCCAAACTGTAGGAGGAACAATTCTCAGTGCTCAGAACCATGGGGGATTTCCAACCCCTCACCCATATATAAGCCAACCCTTAGCTCCGTTGCAACCTTTGGAGTAAAAATGTGCCTCCAATTTCATTACAGACACACTCCCTTTTATCCCCCATCTCTGACCTTCTGACCCTCTAACCCATATCTGTCCTACGCCACTCTAGTCATCCTTTGCCATCGAAAAGGGATGCATGGAGTTTAGGAAATCATAGTGACGACCCCTGTCTCTCCAATTTGGTCCCTACATATGAGTATCACTGAGTCGATGATGAGCCTGACTCCCTCTAGGACATAGCAGCATAGAGAAGTGAGGAAGGGGAAGAAGATGACACTTGAGAAAATTACTCTACTACTCTTGGACAAGGCGTTCAGGGTAGGGACCATATTCCTTTCAACCCTCGATTTTAACCCAACCATGTAGACACTAGGATTCACGATGGTGGGAGCACATTGGATAAGGCCTAGCCCATATCATGATGTGGAAATGGTATGCTTTTCCTATGTGACATTGTATGATAGGCCATGTTATGTTAATCAAGTGCTAATCGTAGAAAATATATCCTATGATTGTATGATGGGTCATGTTATGTTAATCGTGTGTTAATCATAGAAAATACATCCTATGTCCAAATATAGTGAAACTATATATCAAATTTACCAAAAAAATAAGTAGATTTCGAATAAAATGGTTTCAGAACCTGATTAGTCTTATAGGTCAAAAGTGTTTAGTAAATTCTTATCTTAAGAGATCTTAATACAATTAGTTAAGTCATACTAATACGATGATTCTTTGAATAAATCTGAGGTGATATATCCTGATTAGAAATATTAGACAATCATATTTGGATTGTCATATTAGGAGATTATCTTATTATGGTGGTATGAACTCTAATGTGGATATATTGTTACTTTAAGATATAATGTAAGTAATGGATTTAGGTTCTTGTAATTTGATCTAAGATGATGATATATCTAATCTAAGAGTTAGGGTCTCTCAGACATGCCTACTTATGATTCTAGTTAGAATATTTGTTTAGTATATGCCAATGATGTAAAGATTATATGGAAACCATAGATATTATGAGATAACATTGATATCATGATTAATTGATGTAACCTAGTCTAGTCTGCTAATTATACCATGATTAATAAGAGTAACATGATCTAGACTGATGTATGATGATATAATGATTAATATGATGACTTTGGGTTATCCAAGTGTCATGATAGGGTTTATAACCCTTATGACTCATGATGTGGGAATATTATAGTTCAAGCCTAATATACAACACTGAGATAACCCTAGACCCTAATCTAAGACATGTTAGGTCTAACTTGAATGACTTGGATGTATGGTGACACTTTAGGGTTTAAATACATATTGATAATGTTGATTGAATATTGATTGATTGATTTGCTTTGAATGCTTAGATTTCATTCATAAAGTACTTGGATAATATTGTGCATCGATTATTCATGACAAAGGTATGTAGTTATGGTTATGACTACTCAGAGTACCAAATTCTAAAGTTTGCCAAGGTTTCTCGAAGATTGAATGAATGATAATTGTTGGATGTTTATTTAATTCATGTTCAGTTATAGGGCCAATATGTCTACCCCATAAAGTAAAGAATGATATTCTGAACCCTAGGTTAGACCTACCAAGGGGTAGTTCACCAAAGTCCAATGATGGATAGAGAAAGGTTCTTACACCTTGGTGGTTTGACAAACATATTATATATTATCTTAACTAAAATACATGTTTATATGTGCATCTTTTGATGGTTGATAATATATGTTGTTACCATCCATGCACACTTTTGTATGCACCCCATGTACATAGTACAAAAATATACTGATCTATTTTGTTTGTCAGCTTTTTAGGTTAACCTACATCTATTAGTTGAAGGCATGAAGAATCAAGAAATTTTGTAGATATTAAAGATAAGTCAAGGAGGATTATCTAGATAGTATTTCTTCTCATTGTATATGTTAGTTCTCATTTTGAAATATACATGTCACTCCTAAAGGTAATATATATATATATATATATATATATATATATATTCATTCAAGTTCAACTTAATGGAAATTATTTACTATCCTATATAATTTGTTAAATTTGATCCTAGAAATTTGAGTAATGATCTTCGACTTTAAGGTCTTCTATTAACCAAGGGACACTCAAAAGTGGGGGTCGTTAAAATATGTGAGTTCAAGGATGATTTTCTTGATGTGTTTCTAGGTGCTCCACATGCTAAGAGATTAATTTTGAAATCAATCTAGCTCCTAGCACAAAACCCATAGCTTAGGAACCTTATAAATGGCTTCAGCTGAGACGAAGGATTTGAAGAAGTAGTAGCAAGAGTTGTTGGAGAAATGTTTTACAAGACTGCGCACTTCCCCTTGGGGTGCTCTAGTATTTATCTTTAATAAGCAATGGGGCTTTGTATAGATTAGTGATATTGGACCAGGTTGTAGTGAAGTACATGTATCTATTATTGATGATAGTGTTGACCTAATAGTTATACATTGTCTATATTTTGATGATGACTCAACCATTCCATTCATATGTATCTAATATGTCTATTTGAGATTAATTTTAGGTATTAGGTACAAGAAAAGGATCAATTAAATCAAGTTCCAACTTGACTCAATACAAGATAAAGTCAATGCAAATGCACTTTTGTGGAATATGTTCAAAATAGCTTAGGAGATTTTTTATAATCATTTGTGTTAATTTTATGACTTGTAATTAAGGTGAGAAAAAATTAGGAGCACTTAATTTGAATGTTTAAGCACTTCAATGATATGTTACAAAATCCATCACATGTTTTTTGATCGGCCGAGTTTTCCTCTTAGAAACTCGACAACACCTAGGATGGGTCTTAGAAATGTCTAGGTTCAGTTGAGTTTATGTCACAATAAACTCAACCGACCTTCTGCACTGAAAATTTGATAATAAGCCATCGGTCAACTTTCATCTAGGATGAACTTGGCCAACAACTCAAAATTAGCTTATCTCATAGTGTTATCAGCCAAGTTACCTTTATGGATCTCGACCAACTGTATTGTATGGAATGTGTAGAAAATGTGTTTCTAGCCATTAGAGTGTTGCAAACATCTAAAATAGATCTGTTGCAACACCCCCAAATGACTAGAATTTGTTTTCAAGTGCTTTTAGTGGCTAGTGGACATCCCCAACTATAAATAGGGACCTTAGACTTCATTCCAAGTTTGCCCCTTAATGCTACTCATGCTCCTAGCTATAGTTAAGTGATTTTATCCACATAGAGCCCCTTTCTCTATCTTGCTTTCTAATCAAAACTTCCATATGAGTGAGATAGGATTTTGTGAGAGAGCTCCTTCGTTGTAATCATTGTGAAGCTCTCAATCTTATCTTTCCCCAATCCCTTTCTTCAAGCAAAGTCAGTGAAAGCTTATCCAAGTTGAAGGAGAAGGTGAAGGTTGAAGATCCTTGAGAAGAGCGGATAATTCCTTCAAGGTGAAAGACTTGTTGCAAGAAAGGGAGCTCCTTGGTGAAGGTGTCCAACTCCCTACAAAAGTGGATAAGCCCTTGTAGAGGTTGAAGACTCTTGCTCAAAGGATAGGTAAGACCTTGTAAGGTTTATTGGCTCCTTTTAGTCCTTAAAAAGGAAGGCTAGGTATCCTTTCCCTATAAAAGGAAGGTCTTATTCTATGTATTATAATGGAATATAAGTATATAATGGTTGCAAAACTCTAGGGCTTGACCTCTCTAAGTAGTGGACTGACTTTCTCCTAGTTTGGAGATTGGAACCACTCTACATAGTGTGTTCCTTATCTCATTCAATCTCTCTCATCTTGCTATGTATGTTTAGTTTCACATCAAATTATATATTTGCAATAGACCTTTTTTGAAGTAACTTGATGGTCTAATGAATTTTGTTTAAGTGCTTTTTAGATTATTCACCCCCCTCTATAGCCCTTTTGATCTAAAAGATAGATGATATGTTTGACCAGTTGAGAGGTGTGACACTATTTTCCAAGATAGATCTAAGATCAGGGTATCATCAGTTGATGATCAAGGCAGATGACATAACTAATATTACTTTTAGGACTAGGTATGGTCATTGTGAGTTTGTGGTTATGACGTTTGGTATCACCAATGAACAAAAAAACTTTACATATCTGATGAATATAGTTATTCTAATTGTACCTTGATAAATTTTTAGTGGTGTCCATAGATGATATCTTGATATACTCCAGAAACAATCAGTAGCATGAGAAATATCTTAATCAGACATTAGAGTTGTTAAGGCAACATAGGTTGCACGCTAAGTTCAATAAGTGTGAGTTTGGTTGATCAATATGTCTTTACTTGGTCATGTCATCCCTATAAAGCGTGTTTGTATAGACCTAAAGGAAGTGGAGTCAGTGTTGGAGTGGTAGAAGCCCAAGACACCAACTAAGATTTGAAGCTTCCTAGGTTTATATGGTTACTACAAGATATTTATTATGAAATTTACTACAGTTGCCTTATCTTTGGCCAGGTTAACTAGGAAGGAGGTTGCCTTTGTTTGGGGTGAGAATTTCTAGCATTCCTTATAGTTGTTGAAGGAGAAGTTGACTAATGATATAGTGTTGGTATTTCTAGAGATGGGGAAAGGCTACATCATTTTGTGTGATGCTTTGAAGAATGGGTTGGGATGTGTGATGATGCATGACAAGAACATGATTTCTTTTGCTTCTCAACAACTTAACAAACATGAGAAGAACTACCCAACTCATGACCTAGAGTTAGAAGTTGTAGTTCTTTCTTTTTAAGATTTGGAAACACTATATGTATGGAGAGAAGTGATTACATATCACAATAATCTACAGTTAACTTTTACAACCAGGAGTTGAACATGAGGCAAATGAGATGAATGGATCTGATCAAGGACTATGAGTGTATAATAGAATATCATCCTAAAAAGGCAAATGTAGTAGTTGATGACTTAAGCTGGAAAATTTTCTCATCATAATCTTTTGATAAGGTACATTTGTACTCGATGCCATGTCACAAGCGGAACTTGTTGGTGTCACTTTGGTAGATGAATGTACAATTGGAAGTCTCCTTTTTGGCAGGTCTGCTAGAATATTTATAGGTGAAACTAACTTTTATATAAAGTAAAAGAGGTGCATATAAGGATTGTATTGTGATATATAATATCATATTAGAGTTTGGAAGTGAAAGGCAAGATGGGTTTCATGATACAAATGATTGTACAATGTGCTTTCACAACTAGATTATGGTTCCCAATGCCGGTGGATTGATGGAGATGTGATCACTTTTTCTTGTGGATCAAAAGTGTAAAGAAAATTGTCCACTCAAAGATATCAAACTTTAATTTTATCCCCAACATTAAAATACATCAGCAACTCAATTTGGAGTCTATTGTAGTAGTGTGGGGTCAGACATAGGGACAATGAGAACAACAAAATAAGAATGAGATATCTTGTCTTAGTTTAGTCAAACCAAAGAGATGAAATTGGTGTTCCATTCAAGGAACAAATAAATCTAATTAAGCAATAAATCTAAGTCTACAAAAGATAGAAAAAGATAAGATAATTGTGAAACAATAAAAAAGGATAACTTGGATTAGGTTTCACCAATCAGACCAGCCTCAACCATGCAAGATGTTCTCCTCCAATTTATATATTGCAAATAGTCATAAAAGATACTCACTCCTTCCTTCTTCTGAGATACATGTGGATTTCTCTACAAAGGTATATCTCTCGAGATGATAATCAAAAGATCAAGCATAACCGTATAACTTTCATTATAGTAACTCATCACTCTTGTGTCTTGTTAGTAACTATACTCTAGATCTAACTTAAATCTTTCTCTCAAGTAAATCCATATCAAACATCACAAGAAGGTAGCTAATCAACATGTGACACATAAAAATAAGAGTATAGAAACAACACTGCAAGAACATATGTAATAAATAGAAGAAGGAAAAAAATAAATGGTTGGGAGGGCCTAACAACTACTCCCAACCCAAGCTATGGAGTCTAGCCACTCATTACAAAACAAGAAAGCAAATTACAACTTTAATTGGTCATGGTAGGAAGTGAAAAGGGAAGATGTGTTTGTTTTCCAAGTCTAGAGGTTGATGGTTTCTAGACTTTGGCTGTGAACTTGGTGGCATCCTTTTGGCTTATTGACTCCAAAATCCTATATGCCTTTGTCTGGTGGTGGTTGCTTTGTATTTATAGTATAGATTGCAAGCCTTAGAGTTGGTATTGAGATTTGAAAAAGTCTAGAAATATATGCACAAAAAGTTATATAAGTTGTGGAATTAATGCATATGAGACCAGTCCGTATTTGAGTGATGGGAAACGAGGTTGACATGTGCTTGGGCTGGAGGTTGATATGTCTTTAGAGATCTATAGTTTCTTGAAGAGCGATATGTTGCAACTATAGACATGTCGATGGTTAGCAGAAGGCCAACACTGCCGAGGTCGATGGCAGCCAGGTTGTTGAGCTACTTGAGATCGATGGTGGAATTGAAGACCATTGACCTTGGAGGTAGATGGTTATCTTGAGAATCCAGCCCGATGGATAATTCTTTATGTTTTGCTGGTCAATAGGTGTTGTTGTAGCCTATTGAGTGGTGATGAGATATCGTGGTTGATGGTCTTGCATGGGTGCATGGTCGATGGCTGAAGGCACTTTGTTTGGATGAGCTGATTGATCTCGTCAATAGGACACTGTTAGATGAGATTGATAGCCTTGTATTTATAGTAGAGATTGACAACCTTGTTTTCAATTTTCATGTACTTGATAGCTTTGTTGTAGAGTGTGCACATAAATAAGCATTTGTTGCCTTAGTTGTCAAAAAAAATTGGTACTGTTTGTTCCACAACACGAACATGTTAATAAATGATCATCTTAATAAATGTGCTTGAAACCTCAAAAGTGGCATGGTTAAAGCTTGATTGTCGGTTCTGATTTTTCACCTTTGCTGATGGCCTTGTTTGATAAGAAATTTATGACAAACAACTATCCTCTACATGTAAGGAAATCCATAGATCAAATTAAAAAGGAACATTGACAACTTTACATATTTCGTTCTCTTTATTATTTTGTAATTGATATTCCTTCTTCAGTCATCAACCCAAAAAGGCATACCATTAAATAGCAAATTCCATGCTGGTGTCATTGCCTTTTCATTCAGCAATTAATACATTGTCCAATTATTTATTTGTCTTGACTCCTCATATTCCTTTTCTTTACACTTTTCATTTTGGTCAAACATATTAATGAGTTTCCAAGCCTTCCGAACAATGTAAATCGTTGGTCTATTTATTTTAATCAACATGACCAATATAATAGATACAAATAAATTTGTTTCGCGCAGCCTGCAAGTCAAAAATTACATTTATTAAGTATTACTATTTGAAAAAAGGACATATTATAAGTAATTATGAATCATGGGATTTGTCAAGTAGGTAATCAGAATCCCTTGACGTATTGATTACTACAGTAATCACAAATGGGGCGCCCAAACAGCCCCTAAGAATTAAAGAAGTGAAGGCATATCATGGCTAACAAAGGTATGAAAATTAAGGTAAAACACATAGTAGTATTACATGAATTTGAGTGTTATCAACTACACCAAGCTTATAACTTACTTGTTCTCAAGTAGCACTCAATCTCTAAGATCCTAAAATAACATTCAAATTGAACCTGGCAATAAACACTAAAATTAGGAAAACGTATTTTGAGTCACAACTTTTCCATGACTTGTTATTAAGAAGGAACATCCACCATACAAATAAACTTATGAATGGAAGACCAGGGAACTCTCAAGCATGCCTGCATTCCAACAAGATTGTCAGGGATGTGAACCATATATGTAGGCATTGAAGCATAATCATTTAGGAAATTGAGGAAAATGTTGAATGTGAGCAGTGAGATGCCATCATGAATTCGTGTCAATCAATAAAATACAACACACCTCTCACTTAATACAAAAATAAAGGGAAATACTCTAATGCCTCATGAGCCTGATCTACGTCTGGATGATCCATGTAACAAATAAAGTTCCCTATAGTCCAATCCAGTTGGCTCAAAGTAGTTATATGATCTTCTCGTACCATGCTGGAACCAACCTTACGACTGTAAAAGTATCATTAGTCTCCTAGGGGTTCCTAAAAGACTCTCTAGTGAATTTTAAACAACATTATCAGGCACAACATACCTACATTTGTGAGCACAGTCATACACCCATTGGGCACCATCCTTAATTCTCCTAAAAAGAATCACTCACAATTTTATTCATTCTTAAGCTTTTAACACTGCATTCTAATTAACTAGACACGGGTGCTAGCTATTTTGGGGATTTGATACTTTTACAGAGAAAGGGATTATATTTTTAAGGGGTTTTGGGCGGCCAAGCCTCTTTTACTTCTTTTTTTTTTACTCAATCTAACATGGGAAAGAATGAAGACTTCCATAGTAAACAATATATCTTAATTAAACTCAAAACTCATTATTGCTCCATAAAACATCAGTGAATATTTTTACATGGTTCACTGATCCTTAGAATATTGCCAAATCTGTAGAAACACAAGTTGAAATTTATATTTTACACTAGATCCATCAATTGTATGCAAACCTTAGATTCTCATTCATAAAATGAAATAGGCAAACAAGTAATTATAAACCATGGGTAGTGATGCATAATCTTAGAGTCCATTTCCAAACTAGTAATAAGGAGTCAATGAGATAAATGATGTTGAAGATCAAACAAATATAATGTTGATGGGATAATTTAACACAAGATGAGCATTAAACCTGACATTCATACGCAACATATCATAATTTTATAAGCAAAAAAGTCCTAAAAATACAATAAAGTAAACATGTATACATGAAATGAAAAATAAGGATAGAAGAGATAGAAGAGTGTACTGCCCTATCACCCCAAGCTTAAAATTTGGCTCATCCTTGAGAAAATCCTAAACTTAGGATAGTAGGGATGGTGTGAATTGTATGCAACCGATCATATGTCTCCACAAGGAAGGGAGTCTTTGAACGATATCGAAACTTGGATCCCAGATCCTAAGTTTTGGGAGCAAGGTCACTTGTGTCCTGCATATTATATCCACCATGTATGAGTTAAATGTAAATAATTTTGGATCCTTCCAAGTCTTGAATAGGTCAATAAATTTAGGGACTTGGTAACTTCATCTTTGTAGTGATCAAGAAATGAATTCTCTAGCATAACATCCTCAAGATATCCTTCAAAGTATGGATCTTCATATTTGATCCCTAGGATGTTAACACATGAAATGAAGGAGATAAGAGGTTTCGAATATAGAAAATCATTATGTTATTCACCCTCCTTCTCAAAGTTTGAGATTAGATCACTTTCACTATACCCAAGTTGAATATGGGACATCCAATCATCTTCTATAGGAGGGGCAATCTTAGGTATCAAGTTGTGAATCATTCAACCCAAGCTTGTCACTAAGCATGGGGAGTAGGATGTTTGCATGAGTTGCAATGGTGTTCTTAAAGTCTATCAAAATTGCATCCCCCACGTTGTCATCACCCTTCAAGGGGGTGAAGTGAAAGTATAAAATGGGTGGTCATCAAGATCAAGATCGCATTCCCCAGATGTGTGGTAATAGTCATCCTCATCATATAAACTACTCCAGCAGAAAGTAGATGGTGTTTGTAACAAAACAACAATCCTCAACATGTGGAATTTCACTTTGAGTTGGGACTAAAAACAAAGTGGACCAATAGAGCGACTCATCAAACTAATATGTAGGGTGTTACATGGCTTCCTGGTTGTCCATAGGTATGTGAAAATCTCTATCAAAAACTTCCATGTAAGGCTACTGTAAATCTTCCGCTAGCGGTTGCATTGTATCAAATAGGTGGAATGAATGACTCTCCAAGATGGGGGAATCTTCACTAAAAAAATCTCATTGAGTTCAATGGAGGATCTAAGTAGGAAGGAAAAATGAGTTCCTTATTGGGACTAGTTTATTGGACATGATGGTTGAAATTGTCATACATGCAAACTGAGAGTGGATCTTCTATATACACTAAGGGTGTATTAGCAAAACTCTATTCACCAACATATGTGAGGCTTCTATTGTAGGCAAGAATCTTTGTTAATTCTTGGATGATGAAGTTTGGGGCTCTCGATTGCAGTTGGATATGAATCATCAAAATCTTAGAAGTAGGATGACATGGCTAACTTGAGTGCATCAATATTTTCTCTTGCATTGCCAGTTGCTCTCATAATATCTTGGTTTGAAAACCTAACATGGGATGTCAGAGCAATAGAAAATGGAAAATGACAAAGGAGAAGAAATTGATGGGGGTTGGTGCAAGGATGACATCTGAAGCGGTTGATGTAAGGACACCAACTGAAATGCATAGTTCTCTATGATCTTCCAACACTCCAAAGTGTGGATAAAGTTAGGAATGCAATTGGACAAGATGGTTTGTCTTGTTGTGACTGGATCCATGTCTGAAATCAAGACAAATAAAAGAAAGATAGATTTTTCCACAAATGTTAGAAAAAAATCTAAGAAAGAAAAAAACTAAGAAAGGAAACAAAATTACAAAACAAAATTAAAATAATAAACTAAAGAAAAATAGTACTACTGGAATGAAAACACGACAACAAGAGGAGTACACTACCAGAATTGATCTAGTAGGATAAAAAAGAAAAAGAAAAGATCTATTTTTTTAAATGAAATAAATAATAAATTACATACTAATTCTAAGTAAACCCCAAGTTCATAGATGTTATTTTTTGTCTTGTCCTCGCCTATAATGCCAAAAGCTGATCATTTTTTTCTTGGGTCAAAAGTGTAAATACAATTGTCTAGTCAAAGATATCAGACTTTAAATTTATAACCGACTTCAAGCGACATCTACAACTCAATACAGGGTTTATTGTAGTAGTGTGGTCAAACATAGGTTCAAGGAGAACAATATAATAAGAACCGGAGACCTTGGCTTAGTTTAGTCAAATTAAAGATATGAAATTGGTGTTTGGTCAAGGAATAAATTAATCTAATTAAGAAGTAAATTTAAGTTTATGAAAGATAAAAAAGAAATAAAGATAATTGTGAAACGATAAAAAGGGATAACTTGGATTGGGTTTCACCAACAAGACCAGCCTAAACCACGCTTGTCCTTCTATACTTATTTATATATGTTCCTGACACATTTTTCAAATAGTCATAAAAGATATCCACGCCTTCCGTCTTTCGAGACTTGGTAGATTTCTATCCAAAGTTATCTCTCTCTGGAGATGATAACCAAAAGATCAAGGATAACCGTATGACTTTTGTTATAGTCACTCCTCACTCTCATATCTTGTTACTAATATGTACACTAGATCTAACTGAAATTATTCTCTCGAATAAATCCATATCAAATATCACAAGAAGGTAGCTAATCAACATGTGACACATTAAATCAAGTGTATAGAAACAACACTACCAAAACGTATGCAATAAACATAAGAAATAACGATTACATGGTTGGGAGGGCCTGATGACTACTCCCAACCCAAGATATGGATTCTAGCCACTCGTGACACAAGAAGGAAACAAATTACAACTTGAACTAGTCATGGTAGGAACGGAACAAGGAAGAGGTGGTTGATTGCCAAGTCTAGAAGTCGGTCATCTCTAGACTTTGACTTTGAACTTGGTAGCAACTTTTTAGCTTGTTGACTCCAAAATCTAAGATGATATTGTCTGGTGGTGGATGCTTGATATATATAGGAATAGACGGAAAGTCTTAGAGTTGGTCTTGAGATTTGAAAATTCCATAAATAAATGCATGGAAAGTTGTAAAGTTGTAGAATCAATGCAGATGAGACCTAGCCTATATTGGACTGATGGGACAATGAGGTCAATACATGTTGGGGTTAGAGGTCGGTATGTGTTTGAAGATTGATGGTTTCTTGGAGAGATATATTTTGCAAGTATAAACATGTCGATACTCGGTAGAAGGTTGACACGGATGAGGTCGATGGTGGCTCTGAAGACTATTGACCTTGGAGGTTGATGGTTGTCTTGAGAACCCAATCTGATGGCTAATGCTCAATGATTTCTGGTCGATGGGTGTTGTTGTGGTATGTTGAGTGGTGGTGAGACATCATGGTCGATGGTTTTGCATATGTTCATGGTCAATGGCTGAAGGAACTTTTCTTCGATGGCATGATTGATCTCGTCAATAGGACACCATTAGATGAGATTGATAACCTTATATTTACATTGGAGATTGATAGCCTTTTTTTAAATTGTCATGTGCTCGATAGCTTTGTTGTAGAGTGTGCACAAAAATAATGGTCCATTGTCTTAGTTTTCAAAACAATATTCTAGTACTCGTTTGCTCTACGATGCAGACATCTTAAGAAATGACCATCTTAATAAACGTCTTGAAACCACCAAAGTGGCCTGATCAAAGCTTGACCATGAAAGGGAACCAATTCTGATTGTGCACCTTTGTTGATGGCCTTGTTTGAAAAGAAATTAATGACGAAAAACTATCCTCATCACGTAAGGCAATCCATGGATCGAATTAGAAAGCAACATTGACAACTTTGCATATTTGATTCTCTTTACTATTTTGGTCTCTGATCATCAACCTAAAAAGGCATACCATTAAATAGCAAATTCGGTGCTAGTGTCAGTGCCTTTTCAACCCAGATTTTAATACATTGCCCCATAATTTAGTCAAGTCTCATGGCTCCTCATATTTCTTTTCTTTACACTTTCAGTTTTGGTCAAACATATTAATGAGTTTCCAAGCCTTCTGAACAATGTAAAATTGTTGGTTTATTTATTTTAATCAACACAACC
Source organism: Alisma plantago-aquatica (assembly GCA_963693085.1). Lineage (NCBI taxonomy): Eukaryota > Viridiplantae > Streptophyta > Magnoliopsida > Alismatales > Alismataceae > Alisma > Alisma plantago-aquatica. The sequence goes on along the minus strand of OY856410.1, from coordinate 138,774,265 downwards.
AATTTAATGGACACATAAAAATTTTTAGTGTTGTCTGCAAGCCAAAAATTAGATTTGTTAAGCATTCATATCTAGAAAAACAAATTACGAGAAAACTAAGAATTAAACAAGTAAAGGCATATCATGTTTAATAAAGGTTCATAAATTAAGGTAAAACACATAGTAATATTGCATGAATTTGGGTGTTATCAAGATGGTACTTTAGGAGGCACATTCCTCAATGTATGCAATGCATCCTTTATATACAAAGATGAATCATCTCATGGACTTATATTGGTGGCTAAGTATAAAGCATTATGTGGTGGAGTTGTTGTCAATTGTCCAGTCTGTTAATAGGTCAAGGTAGAGCATCAGAAGTCTACATGAGGTTGTAGCTTTTGCGAATTCCATAGTGGAAATGGGACCACATAACTATGAACTTTGTGGTTGTATTCCTAAGATGACCAATGGACATGATTCCATTTGGGTAATCTTTGATAGAGTCAACTCGTTTTTTTTTCCAGTCAAGCCCACCTACACCACTGTGAAGTTGGCATATATCTATATTGATGAGATAGTTTGTCTACACAAGATACCAATTACAATACTATCAACCACATGTCCTCAATTTATAAGAAGATTCTGGGAGTGTCTACATACATAATTGGGGACACAATTGTGGTTTAATACAACCTTTCACCTGCAGGCATATGGTCAGTCTCAAAGGACCATACAGACATTAGAAGATCTATTTAGAGCATGTGTGCTCCAATTTTTTGAGATTTAGGCATTCACTTGAGTTTGATTGAGTTTCTATACAACAACATCTATAATAGGAGTATAGATATAACACAATATGAGGCTTTTTACAATAGGAATTGTAGATCACCTCTCTGTTGGTATGAGGCAGTGAATACAAGTTGTTGGGTCTTAAGTTGGTTCAACAAACTACAAAGAAGATCAAGGTGATCCAACAATAGTTGAAGACAACTCAAGATAGATAGAAGTCATATGCAAATAATCATCATATACCGTTAGAGTTCTAAGTTTGAGACTGTGTTTACCTCAAAGTATTTCCATGTAAGGGTGTTCTAAGTATTGAAAAGAAGGGTAAGGTGGCTCGTAGGTTTATGGGATCTTACTCTATCATATCTTGAGTTGGGAAGGTAGCATATAGGTTGGAGTTACCTCCATAGTTGCATAAGTTGCATAATATTTTCCACATTTTTATGATGAGGAAGTGCCATTCAGACATAGATAAGACTATACATCTAGTAGAGGTAGAGTTGAATGAATATGTTTCATATGTTGAGGGTCCATTTTTTATATTAGATAGGTATGTGCAAAAGTTGAGGAGGAAGGATATAGCTTTAGTGAAGGTGTTGTGGAATCATCATTGAGTAGAAGAAACCATGTGAGAGCTAGAGGATGAGATTAGGAAGTACTCTTCTTTGTATGTTTAGGATTTTGGGGGAGAAATCCTTGTTAGGGGTTTATGATTGTAAGGCCCCTAACCGTGTTAAACATGTAAACATACTTGTTTGTCTTATTTGGGTTCTTAATTACATAATTAAACTTTAGATTACGTTTTAATATCAGTTTAAAAAGCTATGTTTCAATTTTGGTCCACCTCAAACTTCATTTTCTCAAGTTATACAATTTTATGTACCTTTTGTGTGATTATATACGGTTTTTTGTTATTCTAAGGATCTAACTACAATTTTAATACATGTATATTTTTTGACATGGTGATTTTGAGAAATTGGTAAAAATTCATCCTAATAAAATTCTTTTGAACCTTGTTGCATAGAGATGTCATTTACTTCTACTGGATTTGTGTGGAAGGGATGGACAACAACCAAAGGTTGTTCAACATTCAATAATTGAAGTTTATTATACATTTTCCACAACCAAAAGTTGTTCTGTACATTCAACAACTGAAGGTTGTTCTACATATTTAATAAGCAAAGGTTGTTCTGCTTTCAACAATCAAAGGTCGTTCTACGTTCAACAATTCAAGGTTGTTTTGGGTGTGACAACTGAAGGCTACTTTTCATGCTCACAAACTAAAAGGGAGTTCTACACATGAAAAAATAGTATTTTTGTACGATTGCAAACCAATGGAGGTTCTGGACATAGAAACAAATGGAAAATTTGACCCTTTAACTAATGGAAGCATTTCTTTGGATCCTTTGAATTTCTCTTTCTTCCCACCTAGACATAAATACCCCTCCCAACTCCCTTCAAAATTACCTTTTACCCAACTCATTTTTGTTGTTAGAGAACAACAAGATATCATATGTTATGACGACTAGACTTCTTGGGGGCAAAAGCTTACAAAATTGTGGATAATGTTGATACATGCCCTCAATTTTGCTCTCCTAGGACGGATCTAAGCCTTCTTGACTAATTTCTTACTTTGTGCGTGTAAGATATTCAATCCTAACTTATTTTCTTCTATTTCCCTCATATCTATTCTTCCATGGACATAACCCATGGTGCTTGTAGCTAGAAATTTGTGCACACAGTTAAAAAATCCTCTTTTCTTCTCTCTTTTCTTTAGATGCTCCCTATTCTAGAAGATATGAGGTTTCTTGGAGCTTTTGGAAGATAAAGATTGGGTCTTTGATTCTCTTTCATGTTTTCTTGATGTTTGGATTTTTTTACCCTTGAGTTGAGTGATATAACTTTTATGCATTTCATGTCTACTTATGACATGCATAATGTAAAACTTGTTCTAAAAATCTAGAACATGCCAAAAGATGGTCTTTTATACTTTATTTTGCATGAGTAAAATGGTAATACAATTGTTAAGTCTCTCCTAAGCCCTAGTTCCTATAAGCATGCAAGAATTGAAATTCAAACACAGTTTTGAACACTCTTAGAAATGTCATTGTTATGGTATTTCGGTACCCAATAAGAGGAAATTAGAACTACATGTGGATCCTCATTGTATGATAGTAATTACATGAAAATGTATACTGTATTTACTATTTTTGTGCTGAAATGATTATTGGATGAAAGTTTATTAAAGAAGATTGCTCATCCATGTTAGGTTAGAACATATGAATGCCTAAATCTTACAAATAGCATAACTTTACCATTATTTGTGGTTTAAAGGTTAAATATTGGGTTCTAGTTTGTTAATATCTTGTTAATCTCTATAAAAAATTTCAAATGCTAAAGAGATTCCTTAAAGTAATTATTACTAGTTTGGTTTAAAGGAGAAATTGGGCTTTTATGTGCCCTAGTTTGTGGTGCAATTATCTTTATAGTCATGGATGGATAAATATCATATGATGGAGTAACATAGAATTGATTTATACATTATATATCTTCTAATGTTATAATACATGATTTATTTCATAAGAATAATTTAGGTGCTTGTATGTAACTTGATTGATGCGATAAAAAATACTTAGTTTGCTTAATTCATCAAGTGTAACCTTCCTATGTACTGTTGTGGAACTACCTTATTGTTAAAACTTGTTGAATAGAAAAATGATAAATCTAAGAGGATCTCGGAGTCATATATTGTGGAGTATATCCATATGTAGGGAGGGTATATCTGTGTCATCCTGATTTCAAGGTTTTAGAGAGTCATTGGGGTCGTGTCTTAGATTTTAATGTGATTGAGAGTGGATGAGCTGGTAACTCATATTTAATCATTTATATTGTTAAATAATGTATTTATTTATTCTGTTTTCTAATTTACTTTTCTATAGGGACCTACTTGTAATTACTCCACTTTATATATATATATATATATATATATATATATATATATATATATATATATATATATATATATATATATATATACATATATATACATATATATAGGGTACACACATTGTGTGACCCTACAGTTTCTCACTTTGCCTTTCACATGGTACCAGAGCAGATCTGAGATTTGGGTGTCGCCTTTCCCTTTTTCTCTCTCTCTCTTCCCCTCCCTCCCTTACCCTCTTTCTCTCCCACCCACCCCCACCCCCGTGTGCCGCACCGGCCGCCAGCAGGCTGCTACGGGCACTGCTGCTACTGCTCACTGCAGTCCGTCATCACCTTCGCATGGCTGGCTTGATCCCATCGCCGCCGTCCATCCACCTCGCTGGTTCCTTCTAACAGCGATCTCCTATGAGCCGCACACAACTCCCGGGCACTAGTGTGAATTTTTTCGGCTCCATCTACTGCCTGCCCGTGTAGGCCTTTGAGCCACTGAGTCTTTTGTTGTGCCTAGGTGTAGCCTGTATGTAATTGGGTCCATCCAGTTCTTTCTACTATGCCTTCTGCCGCCTAGTTGAGGATCTAGGTGGTCATCTGCTGCATGTACCTTCCTTCTATTGCTCACCTTGGGTTGCAGCACCTGCCTTCTACTGCTCACCTTGGGTCTTGGTGCTCTACCTTATGTGTCATGGCATCCTCACATGATGATCATCGTCGTCAGGTTACTACTATCAAGCTGGATGGGTGCAACTACCAACATTGGGTCTGTTCCATGGATATTTATGCTAAATCCTAGGAAAAACATTCTCATCTAACGTGTGATCCACCTCCTATGCCTGCTCCTAATGTCGACTCCAAGGATATCAAGGCCTATGTTGATTGGGTCAAATATGACTCCACTGTGATGACATGGATCCTCGATAGAAGCAAGACCAAAATTAGTGTTACCTTAATACGTCTACCTACAATGAAGGAGATGTAGGATCAGCTGGCTAGCACTTACTCTCACAGCAAAAATCCCAAGAAGGTGTTTGATATAAATAAGAAGTTGACTCATCTACAATTCTCGGGGCCTAGACATTGTTGATTACTTCTCCACCTTCAAGGGACTCTGGGGTGAATTGGAGACCTACCACCCTCTATCCACTAACTTGTCTATCATGCAACATCAATGGCAGGAGTTGCAGGTAGTCCAGTTCTTGTATGGCCTGCTTGAATCTTATGTTGTTGTGAATTTGATCCTTACCAGTAATCCACTACCTACGTTGTGGAGTGCATTTCAGTTCTTTCAACATCTATCTGCTTCTTTTTCTAAGTTACCTACTGAGACTGGAGATACTACTACCCTAGCTGCTATGTCGGGTTGTGGTCGTGGTTGTGGCCGTGGTCATTTTCAGGAGAACTTCCCTCCTCTTGGAGCTGGAAGGGGGCGTGGTTTGTTTGGATGTGGTGTGTCCTCTGTCCCTCCCAATGCTTCTCGCCCTCAGTCTGGTCAGCGCTTCTGCAATTTCTATGGTCGGTCAAACCACATTGAAGAAAAGTATTAGGAGAAGTATGGCAAACTTGTCTGGGCCAATGTTGCTACTGATGTCAATTCTACCTCTGAGATAACTACCCAACCCCAAGCTACTGACGCGTCCAGTTCTACTATTGCTGATTTCATCCGTTCCGAGGTGGAACGCCTACTGCTCAAGTGTGTTGGAACGTCCTCTACTGCTACTACTGGATCTCATGCCGCAACCTACTCTGGTTGTGATTCTACCTTTCTAAGTGCACCCTCGTCTAGTACTAGTAATATAAAATGCGTGATTGATTTGGGCGCTTCTTCGCACATTTTTGGAAATCGGTCCCTTTTCTTAAATTTATCTAAAATGGTTTCTAAATTGTATGTGATGCTTGTTGATGGCTTAAAATCTACTCTATCTGGGATTGGAGACATTGTTTCTCAATTTCTGTTGAAATCTGCTCTATATGTGCCTTGTTTTCCACTCAACTTACTGTTTGTTAGCAAAATTGTGTGTAGCTTGAACTGCAGTCTCACCTTTATTACTGGTACTTGTACTTTTCAGGACCTTCACACGAGGATGAAGATTGGTGGGGGCATGAAGGACATGATGGCCTCTATTAGCTGGATGATTTGAAAAAGATCGATACCCTGGCTCTAGCTTCAGCACTATCATCGTCAGTTTCAGCGTTGTAGTTGCATTACAGAGTTGGACATTTGTTATCTGAGAAAATGAAAACATGTCATTTCTGGTGTAGGAATGCACAACTTTCAATGTGAGTCATGTCAGTTAGGAAAATAGTCTAGAACTGTCTATCCTAAATGGTCTCAGATTAGTAGTAAAAATATTTTTGATCTTGTTCATGTGGATGTATGGGGTCCTTGTCATGTTCCAAGTTTATCTAGAAATAAATACTTTATTCTATTTATTTATTATTTTTCTGATGCCACATGGTTGTTTCTTCTGAAAACTTAGTCACAAGTATTATCTACAATAAAATTCTTCTTTGCTGAAATTAAAAACCAGTATTCGATGCATGTTAAACTTTTGCAAACAGATAATGCTTTGGAATTTGTTCAGAAAGATATTGAGGCATTTTGTCATGGTACTATTCATCAAACATCGTGTTCCTATGCACCTCAATAAAATGGAGTTGCAGAGATGAAAAATAGACATTTACTTCAGGTTGCTAGAACCATCATGCTACATTCTAATGTGCCTAGACATTTTTGGCCAGAACCCATCCTGACTGCCTGCTTTCTAATTAATAGAATGCCTTCTTCTGTGATTGGGAACAAGATTCTTGTATAGGTTCTTCAACCTACTATGCCGCTTTTTCTATACCTCCATGAATATTTAGATCTACCTACTTTGTGCGCTTACTTGGACCGAATTATGACAAATTATCTCCTAGAGAAAAAAATGCATATTCTTGGGTTATTCACATACTCAAAAGGGGTATAGATCCTATAGTCCTACTACTAAAAAATGGTTCACGATTAGTGATTTGGTCTTCTTTGAGGATACACCTTTTTATTCTGCTAAAGGGGATACCCTAAGTTCAGATATAATAACAGCACCATTACCAGTCATCAGTGATTACATTCTGAGACTTCACCTACTGAAACTACCTCTCCTCTGCTTATTGAGTATCAATGCAGGAACAGGTCACAGACTGCTCAAGACCCCCCCCCACGTAGCACCAATCTTCTCCTCTAGAAGGTCCTACACCTGTTGCGGTAACTTCTGACTTCAATTTGCCTATTTCTCTCAGAAAAGGCACTTGTTCTTGTACCTTTCATAATATTGTTAATCATGTTTCCACTACACATCTGATCATTCATGTCAGTAATTTTATTGTTGCTCTATCTACTATTTCTATTCCTAAGAATGTCCATGACACTTTACAAAGTTTTTCCTAGACAAATGTCATGACAGAGGAGATGGCTGCCCTTGCTGATAGAGGAACTTGAGAGTTGGCGGATCCACCTCCTGAATGCAAGCTTGTTGGCTACAGATGGGTATATGTTGTGAAGTATCAACCTGATGGCAAAGTAGAATGTATGAAGGCATGCCTGGTGGCCAAAGGGTACACTCAAACTTGTGGTATTGACTGTTTTGAGACGTTCTCTCCTGTTACAAGACTTAATTCTGTTTGAGTTCTCCTTTCTATTGCTATCAATTTAGACTGGCCTCTTATTCAACTGGATGTTAAAAATTCTTTTCTATATGATGATCTTCAAGAAGTGGTCTACATGAAGAAACCACCTAGGTTTGTTGCTCAGGGGGAGTCACATAAGGTTTGTCGTTTAAAAAATCTATTTATGGACTCAAGCAGAGTCCTCGGGCATGGTTTGACAAATTGAGCAAGATAATGACTACCTTTGGGTTTCTGAGATCACATGTTGATCACTCTATCTTTACTAAAAATACATCCTCTGGTATTGTTATTCTGATTGTTTATGTTGATGATATCATTTTGTCTGGTAGTGATACTACTGAAATTCACTCTACTAAAACACACTTGTGCACGCATTTTGCTACTAAAGATTTGGGGAAGCTGCTATATTTTTTGGGCATTGAGGTGTCCAAAACTGCTAGTGCACTTGTCTTATCTTAGAGGAAGTATGTTCTTGACCTATTACAAGAGACTAATATGCTTGGAGCATGTCTTGCTGATACTCCTCTAGATCCCAATGTTAATTGGGATGATGAAGCTTCTCCTATGTTTCCAGACAATAAAAAAATAGGAGAGTGGTTGGTAAGATGATTTATCTGATTGTTACTAGAGTTGATATCTCTACTATTGTTGGTCTTCTTAGCAGGTATCTGGATAAGCCAAGACAGTGTCACTGGGATGCTCTTTGTAATATTCTTAGATATCTTAAAAAATCTCCTAGCAAAGGCCTCTGTTATAGAAAGCATGGATGTTGTTCTCTTGAAGGCTATTCTGACTCTGATTATGCTGGAAGTAAGGTTGACAGGAAATCTACTTCAGGTTGTTGTACATATGTTGGAGGCAATCTTGTTACTTGGAGGAGCAAGAAATAAAATGTTGTTGCTAGATCCAGTGTTGAGGCTGAATATAGGGCTATGGCCCACACTGCTTGTAAGCTGCTATGGGTGCAATCTCTCTTGAAAGACTTTGGTGTTAAGCCTTCTACTGCTATTCATATGCATTGAGACAATAAAGCTGCCATCTTCATTGCTAATAATCATGTGTATCATGAGCGCACAAAGCACATTGAAATTGACTACCATTTTATTAGAGAAACTATCTTGTCTAGTCAGATCTGCACTCCATTTACCCGCTCAGAAGATCAAGTTGCTAATATTTTTACAAAGTTGCTGCCAAAGAAGCATTTATCTCTCTTGTGGATAAGTTAGGCATGATTGATATCTAAGTTCCAACTTGAGGGGGACTGTTAAATAATGTCTTTATTTATTCTGTTTACTAATTTACTTTTCTATATGGACCTACTTGTAATTGTTCCACTTACATATATATATATATATATATATATATATATATATATATATATATATATATATATGTATGTATGTATGTATGTATGTATGTATATTGGGTACACACATTGTGTAACTCTATGATTTCTCACTTTGCCTTTCTCATATATCCTAGTTTGGTGCAATGATCTGTGTACCCAGGATATACCATCTTTAATTTTAAGTAGGATGGGCCATTGTGCCACTACAATTTGTCACTCATATTGGATGAGGGGAAGAGATCTTTAAGATTTACGTCATCTAGATCTTACATGGGGCTGAGTGTGACTTCACAATGATCATCTAGTGGTATTAGTGGTATACCTCAAACTACCTATTAGTGGTATACCTCAAACTACCTAGGGAACTAATTGATACTAAATAAAATATGTAACTCTATAATGTAATATACTTATTAGGGTTCTTTGGCAAATCACGTTGGATGATAACTTCTACTTTGCTCTTCTCACTAATATCAAATGTTATACATATTCCTACAATTACTTATCAGTACATGTGCCTTTACATGTACATGTCCATATTATAGATTTTGATTAGTCATAATCTATTATAATATTTGCTTTAATTGATTTAATCTTCATAACCTTCTTCTAAGAAATAAATGTTATTAGAGGTTACATCATATTGCAAGTAAATGGGGTCTCACCTCATGGGTTTCCACACCCTTTTAGGTGATCAACAACATGGTCAGACTTGTGGTAGTGAGGAGGCTCTATTTGGAGACCAGTGAAGTTGAGAAGTTGTAAGAGTCGTCTCTGTACTCTTAGGCTCGGGCAGGGATATTTTTATATGATGTATACCGACTCAGATTTTGGTTGTATATCATGAATAGCGTAAAAATTGTAAATAATAGAAAATTCATTTTTATACAGGTGATTATCGAGGTCGTGGACACTCATGTAAAGATGCATGTTATTAATATATTCTATGTTGTTCCCTTATGCAATTTTTCCATAGAATGTTTAGAACTTCTATTCAGATTTAATTTTGTACCTTTTTGGTAATATGATTAATTAGTATTTGATTGACATTTGATTTCAATCAATCTCGTTTAATATGGCGGGTTTCCATGTTTTACCAAATTGGTTAATAATTTTGATGAGATTTTATTTCTTATAGTTTTTAGATCCTAATTACATGTATAAGGATCTTGAGGATCCTCTTTTAGTTTCTCTTGTCATTTCAAGGGAATATATATTAAACTTGTTGATGGTTGTTAGGTTGAAACCAATGATGTTAGCATGACATGCTGTGACTTGTTTTCTAGACATCTAGATTTAGTTTGCAGTGCTTCGTCCTAATCTATTGATGAATATCATTTTAACCCAGAAACTTACTTCTATTCTCATGTAGGGTTCATGAGAGTACGTCCATGGTCTTTTAATGTACTTAAATGTGAAAGATGAACTTGAAAGTATTCTATTTTCTAATGTCAACAACTTTCTAGTGTGTCTTGTTCCTTGACTTGTTTTACGGAAATAAGAGTGGCATTGGTATTCTATATTATTAGTGTTCACCAATTGAAGATATTGAAGAAGTAGATCTCTATGTAATAATGAAATTCTTGATTTAGTTTGTATTTCAAGAGATTGATGAAATGAAATACTTGTTAGACATGACATTTTTTCATAAATATTGGTTTGGAAGATGTTGTTCTTGAACCTAGATGATTGACATTGTCCTTCACCTTGAAATGATTTATTTAATTTTTCTAAACCAAAATGTGAGCATGGTTATTTAATTTATGGAAGATATGAAAACTTGAAAAATAACCATACAAAAAGACAAAAATATACACAAAGGGTATCCATATATAAAAATAAATATGATTATTATACAAGAGAGGAAGAAAGGAAACTATATAAAACTATGAATTGAAAGCTAGACAATCTTTCTTTGTGGTATTTCACAAATCAAATCTTTAAGAACCAATTTGAGTGGACTCTATATTCCTTTAAATCAATAGACAAAACCATATGTCATGAGTGTTCCATTGTGAAATCAATTGGTTAAAAATATCTTGTAATTTGTTTCTTTGCAATATGTTTGTCCTGATTATGAAATTTTGAGTACATTGTAGAGAAATATGAAAACTCGCCTTAATTAATGACCTAATTGCATAATTGGGTGTAGTTATCTATGTGCATCACTTTACTTCATAATATTTCTTGTTTTTATAATATGTGTATGTTTGTGAACTTGTTTTAGTTTTCATCCTAGGGTCCCTATCTTAAACTAGTCTAGATGGTTGAGGTTTTTTGTTTGATCCTTGTGCCTAGTTCCTGTCTCATCCCAATTTTTTTGAACTATTTTTCATTATATTATCAAAATATGAAAGCAATATATGTTTTAGGCTTATTATGATATGACGAGGCAGTGGCCAAACTTCAATATGTTTGTTGTGATTTTTGCTTTTAAAACTAGTAAAGACATAGTAATGAATAAAATATGAGATGAATTTTGACGTCAAGAAAAACTAGAAGATACATGTGTTGATCATATATTAAACATGTGGCTTGAGTGATCTTAGTTTCAAAAGAGTTATTGGTAATGACAAATTATACTTTTAGGAATTTATTGGATTTTTTAAATGTATTTATAGGTTGTTTTAATAAAGTCCCAATTGTAAAATTGAGAAAACATTTAATAATGATCATAATTTGTAAGATGAGAATATCACCTGCTCCAAATTCCAATAAAAACTAAAACTATAAATCGCCTAGAATAAAAAGTTTCCTGATTTATTGATATCATTTACGAAAGATAGATCTTATACATGTCTTAGTATAATAAAAAAGAGGGAATAATGTTAGATTTAACTTCACTTAAATCAATTACGATGACGTATGTAGTAGGAATCAAATACATCTCATGGCCCTAAATTTTCAGTGGTTGTAACTTGATGGAAAAGGAATTTTGCTATGAAATTTAATACGAGTTTTCACTGAGGTAGAATCAAGCATATAACAGAACAAGATACCATGGTAATTTTCACCTCACAGTAGTATTATGATCTACATATAACCACACCATCATCTAGAGTTTAGAGTCAAGCCTCCGATAGATATTGCATTGATGTCAGTGATCGAGAAGAAACACATAGGTGGCTAGGGAGTCATGGGAAAAGAGTTCTCAAGCCCTCAGATAGCAAGGTAGATTTCTTGCCATGTCATCTGGGTAGACAGACCTCGTCCATTTTCTCTGATCGATTAGGATTGAGGAGACTTGTGTGCATCTCCACTTGACAGCCCGATAGTGCCGCAAAAGTGGAGGTGCCAGACTGACCTTGAAGCCACGAAGACACATATTTTAGTCAGATGACCCTAGGTAGAGGTTATATATTTAGCACGAGACTCATCTTGTGAATGAGATATTGAACCAGAAGTTGTGCACTTGTCGGACAGTGGACTGGTAGCGGTGCCCTGTGATCTTTAGAAAATTGAGGAAAGAAGAAAAATATAGGATGTTAGGTAGGATACTTATTCAAGAAGTCACGAAGGATCATATTGTGGCTTGTTGGAGGCATATCCCCCCTTATTGGAGTTTGCGCTCAAGTTAGTGCAGCTAGATTTAGCAGAAGAGTCATAACGTGTAAGACTAAAGTACAATATTTATTACTTCAGTATTGTATATTCATAGAATATGCATGCCACCTGTATGTTCATTTGTTTAACCATGTACGGGATGAGATTATGACAGATGAGGAGCAAGAGCAGAACTAGAGTCAAGAAACAATAGTACAAGGACCATGAAGGACTCAATCTAGTGGGGTGCCAGCTATAAATAGTTATTGAGTGTTATAAATTCAACTTCTGTTATGTTTGGTGTTTCAGAACAGGTACTTAGTCTACATATATTAAAATTAGATTTTCTATCATGACATATAACAATTATATATGATCTTTTTGTAAGAATTTATTCAAAAATTAATCATATTCAAACTTTTGTCAATTGAATATTTTTTTGATGAATGACAAGTTTATGTAATGCTTCCTTCAGTATTTGAGCTATGAAGAATAGTTTTTTCTTCTGCACGTATATGTGTGTGCTTAGAGAGGGTGTTACAATATTGCGTTAGAGGAACATTATAGTTGGCCACCATATAAATTCTCATACTCTAAGTAAATATCATTCTATTAGAATCCAAATGAGACTAGAGTATAATTTTGGAAATATTTAATAGCCTTGGTTATAGAATAAGTGAGTGAAAGTAATACAATCAAAGATAGAGATGGTAACATGGTGGCAGACCAGTTGGCCAAGTCTAACATTAAAAACCAACCTGCATACGTCGAGTATGCTTCACCCCCTGCGGGTTGTATTGATTTACTTTCTAGTGATTGTAATGGTAGTAGTACTACCTCATTTATGACTCCTCATTTAATTAGTGGTTGTATTTTTTCATTTTCTGAAGCTCGTAAGAGGAGGGCGGCATGAATAAGATTACCTCCTGACTTTTCTATAAAAAAAAGATAGAGGTTTATCTAGATGATATAAGTTTACATATGAATTAGTTATGTGTCTAGCTTCTTTGGAATTTAAAAGTAAACTCTATATTTGTATTTTGAATGCCCTCTCTCTATTTCACATATTTTTGGTAATGGACACAAGATATGGAGTGTTGTTGAAAGGAAGATAAGTGCATAGAAATATAGTTATGATTATTGTCTCACCTTTTTTTAGTGTATTTGGTATGGGAAATGTGAACTAGTGAGGTGTTAAAATAAGTATCATCAACCACGTACCTTTACATATATGATCGGATGGCATGTATCATAAGGTCACAAGTAAAATGTTGAGAGAAAATGTTTGAGGTGGGTGGTCACCTAAACCTAATTGCATACTTATTAGAATCTAAAATACACATCACAATCAAAGACTCCAATATAGATAAGGGAGTTGAATACTAAGATAGAGCTAGGACACTGAGGTGGGTAGACTATATTGGTCAAACTAAGTTTTGAGGATGAAATTCCAACTAAGTTGTGTAGTGTTGTCACATACACATTTTTTAATGGCATCGGTTGTTAACTTGAGGTAACTTTGATTAATTCTCATGATTTGTAGGAAAAGTATACACACATGAAGTAAGTTCCCAAGAAAAGTAGAACTATAAATCACTAAGAATTAGAAGTTTTCTGATTTGTTGATCTCATTTAGGAAAGAGGGATATTATACTTTTTAGATTTAGTTAACTAGAATAAGATGGGATATATGTTAGATATAATTGAATTTAAATGCTAATTGCAGTGAAGGAGTAGTTTGACTCACCAATATCTCACATTCCTCACTTTTTTGTGGTTGCAACTTGATGGAAAAGAATGTGAAATATTATATGGAATTATGAGTTTTCACTAAGGTAGAATCAAGCATATAATAGAACATCACCCCTTGGTAACTTGTCCCTAATGATAGCATTATGATCCCGGTTCAACCACGCCTGCCTCTATAGTGTGGAGTCAAGCCACCAGTGCAGATTTTGCATTGATACTGCTAACAGAGAAATAAGACATAGGGAGCTAGGGAGTCATGGACATAGAGTTTCCAAGCCCCAACATAGCATGGTTGGTTTCCTTCCATTTACTAAGGGGCAGAGAGGCATTTTACATTTTCTATGATCCATCGGGAAGAGGGACTCACAAACATCTCCACCTGGATACTTGATGATGCCACGACAATTGAGGTGTTGCACTAACCTTGAAGCCATGAAGGCATATCAAGGGTAATCAAATGACAATGTAAATTCTATGGATTTAGCACGACCCTTGTCTAGCGGCTAAGAGGTGGAATCATGAGGTTTACACTCACTAGATAGTAGAGGGGCAGTGGTGCCTGATCATCTTCACAACATAGAGGAGGAAAGAAGAAGAGATAAGATGATAGATAGCAGAATTGTCCTAGGACTCATCAATTCTCCTAAGCTAACTTACTTTCTAAGAGTAGTTCAAAGTCAGAGCCCCCCTCATCAGAGCGTGCTCTTGAGGTAGTACAACTGACTTGAGGAGAAGAGTGTATTGGAGCACTGTGTTGTGTAAAATTAGCAACACAGAGAGTAAAAGGTTGAAGGGGTGGTTGGACCTTAATATCCACCTAGGTAGATCCCACATGTGATCCATGATCAAGGATAGAGTGCCAAATAACCAACTCTTAGTTCTTATATGAACATTTCTAAACATACCAAATAAGATAAAGTTCAAAAATTCATACATTGAGGTAGGAAACTCCAATTTTAACAAATAAAGGGTGGAAAGCTTATTCTATTTTTTGGATGTTTTAGATTCCTAATAATTACTATAGTATCATAATAAATGATATGAAATTTTAAACTTTTGTGCATTAAAAATATAAAACAACTTTGAAAATTAATAAATATGTATTGTAGGTGTATCTTGGTATGTTTCACATTAATTACAAATCATGATTTTTCAGATTGAATGTTTACCTAGGTTTTTTATGTAAACCCTAATAAGGGTATTTTGGGAGTTGGATCCATAGTTTTACTATAATTCGATTTGATGTTTTCTACAAACCCTAGTACATAATATTATTATTGCTTTAAAAAAATTAGGAAATTTTCATGCCTTTTGACATTAGTATTTGATAGTGGACCTAAGTTTATATCATATATTTCATGATTGTTAATGAGATATTATATAAGATATATGCTTGATCAATATAGGACATAGTTTTTATGATGTTTATATCTGATTTCAATCAAGTTACAGTAACTATATAGATATAGATTTTAGAGTTTTCTCTTGACCATGGATCAATATACACATATTAGTACATTTTGTGATTAATGAGGCTTATTGAGTAAAATGGTATATAGGGATACACTAAGGGAGTTTTTAAGAAATATTCAATAATTAGTTTTCTTAAGGGTTTAAATTAGAGTTCTTATAATACTAAGCAATAATATTGATTGCACTATTTTAGGTGTATGGAATTAGGGTTTTATAAATATGCATAAGAAATACACATGGACTTATGAAACTTTGTTGATGTTCATTATGACAACTTGATTACACAAGAGTGAGATAACTCAAAACCAAAGCACGTGATCAACTGTTAAACAACCACATTACCAGAAAAACGGGTAAATTAAAACTGATTTATATGAACATCATTGAGTAGAAACATATTAATACAAGGTCCACAGCCTGTAACATACCACATACCATACCAGGTATTCACATATGTACAGTGGTCATCTGCCACACACCGGTTACAAAAGATATATTCACATGTACAAGCCACATATACTAACCATATGTACAACCAAGGAATATTGTCAAAACCATATATCGAGGTACATATCATTTACAAAACACATCCCTCCTAGACCTGAGAGTACATGGATGACACATAGGACTCTACTACGAGACTAGAACTTATCCAACCTTATGTGACTACTTCCCTCAAAGTTACTCTTCCTCAAGAACATGATCATGTCCACACTACTGACGACCACCTAAAAAGATGTGGTGAACCACGAGGGTGAGACCCACATTCCAGTGAGAGATATAACTCTCAACTAGAAATTATTGAAGCATAACATGATATAATATTATTAAGGATGATGAGCAGATTCAACTATAAATAATTTAAATTGATTACACTAGTTAAGAAAATTTAACAGCTCTAACAGATAAGCAGATCATGATATGCTTTTATAAGGAATATCAAGAACATGTATAACAGTTGATTTCTCTTACCGCATTATATAACAACTAAGCAGTAATAGAAACAAGGAAATGGTAAAAACCCAATGTAAATTGTGTTTAACCCTAAGCATATATACTACACGGTTGTATTATGTCTTTTAATTAAGCCTTTAGGAGAGGAGGTATACCACTCATACTCTAATTGTCCACTACAAATTAGAAAAAAATGCCATAAAAGATCTAGGAGAGTTGAACTCCTATGATCTCATCCGCCCTAAGTTAGTATGATTCTATCACAATGACATATAAAGACCAACTGCAAATCAGCCTAGTCTACTTTGGTGTATAGGTCATGACACTACTGAATAGGGTGTACAAACCCAAACATCTGAAGTACAACCACAATTGTCCTCTATCATATCATATACACTGAGACATGACCACAATTGTTCTCCTACCGAGGCATGACCATAGCCATCCTCAGAAGATCATGAAGTCAAGATATCAAGGACACTCATTCACTTGCACCTCGCATACTCAACAGTATGTGCTCTGAGTTTCCACTAGGAATACTCATTTCACCATTCAATAAGTTCTGACATTGGTATGGATCTATGGCCAGGGCAACTACATGATTAGGGTTTCACTTGATTAATTGAAGCCAATTGAGTGTCGTTTAATTACATCAGTCAAGTTAAAAGCAAACCCTAAAAAGATTCTACAAAAGATAAGGTAGGTTGCAACTTTAAAAGATATAAAATGTATAAGGTATAAACTTGTCACACCTTCACATGGTACAATTCTACTGCCATACACAAGGCCATCACCAATATCACATTATCAGGGGATATCAATCCTTCATCACATTACCATAGGATATCACCTCCATTAGGATACAAATCCATTGCCAACGTCTTGAGACCATTCACAGTATTCCTTGCAAGAAGATCATTATCTTCCCATACATCATCAAGGCTCATAATCAGCATACGTGTGTTAGATAGGCTCCAACACATTCTTACACTATGCACTTATGATGTTCACAATATATAAGTTTAGAATTATAATAGTTTATGAGATATAAAACATTTTATCAACATCCTAGTTATTCAAGTAACTAGGCAACAACATTATGCACTTTCCATTTAGGGTTAGGGTTCAACATAGCAAGCTAAATTACGGTTTCAAGACAGTGACTAACATCAAACCCTAATTATCATGGTTTACAATATACTTGGAAACAAGAGGGTTAACCATCATCATCACTAGGTCAACCACACAAGGAAACACATGTACAAGAAATATCATCAACTGAAGAGGAATGGACCTCACCATCCCCATCAGTTGAAGAGGACGCATAGGTCAACCCATAGCGAATGAAGAAGAAACAACACACATCATCCACCGAAGAGAACCACATCAGGTCATCGATCTAAGAGAAAATCACCATACCAACAACCACTTGAGTCAAGTACCTCATCAATTATAGAATAGTTAAACCATCATCGGAAGAAGAACATGAGTGCATGAAGACTGAAGGTCATGAGGAGAAACACATCAAACAAAGAGAAATATATCAACTTAGCGACCTCACAAGTAGGCCCACACTTAGTGACCCAAAACCATAAAAAAATTTCCACACCATAGACCATATCATGATGACCATCAAGAGAGAGAAAACCACCTCTAATACATAACCAAAATAGGTTGATCACCACCATGAGCCGAAAGTCTTCAAAGTGCAAAGAATAAAAAGAAGGTCATTACTAAAATCCAAAATTCAATCATCAATTATGAGAGAAACTAAACCATTATGCAAGAGAGAGAAAACCAAACATTTAACCATTACACATGTATCTAAAACTTCCATCCTCAAGCAAAAGAACAAAACCATGATCATGTAAAAAGAAAGCCAACCATTAAACATGTGTATGTAAGAACCATCACCTCCATCATCAATAAGATACCGGGTAAAAGAATTAGGGTTAGTCAAGAAAGATCATACGCTCAAGATCACCATGATAAATGAACCCTAGAGCATAGACATTATCATCAACTACTTAGAACCATGTTTTAGGAGTAGATTACTTGCATGCAAGGTAAATGTAAGAAATAACCAAGGAGAAAGGTATATAACTCTCCTTGTTTGTGAAGAACAACCCCAAAAGCAAGATACTCCAAGGAAATATAGAAAAACCCAAACTTGATCACCACCTCACAGTCAATCTAGAATCACTTAAAAGAGGGGGGAAAAACCATAGGTTAATCATGCATAAGGAAGAGGCCAAAACCCTAGACCAAAAAGATAAGGAAGAGATGTGATCTTCAACTCAACTTAGGAACTACCATGGAGAACCATGGATTTGGCCAAGAAGAGCAAAGTTCCTCAAGAAGCACCACCATGGAATCCCATGGATTCAGCCAAGAGAAAGAAGAGAGGTAGGGTTGCAAGAAAATGAAACCAACAAGGATGGATCACTTACCATGATCAAGGAGCACCAAAAGATCACCAAAGTAGATTTGCTTCAACCCTAGATCACAGATGTAAGGGATCGGCCATCTTGCTCCAAGGTTGATATATTCTCCACCACCAAGAACACAAGGGACGAGCTTAAAGCAATAGGGAAAGGACAGGGTGAAAAAGTATCACTTGCATGCAAAGAGAGGGGTGTATATATCTAAGGGTAGGAGATAGGTAAGGGAGGTTAGGTGTCATGCACACATGTTCCATTTGTCCCTCAAAACTTGACCATGCAAGCACTAAGACTATGTATGCAACTGAGGTTGTTAAATCTAAGAGAACTCATTGACCTACTTGTCTAGGAAAACCCATCGGTCAAAGGGATTTCTATGTGCCCCAAACACATCAAAACCGAATGGTCGCATAGCTCAATACCCTAGCTCTTAGCAACCAAAGAAAGGGGTTAAGAGCTCATCGATTGAAGAGAACACAAGGTGCACACAATCCTCTTCGACTATAGAGAGCAAGGTTGAAGGAACATCAAGGTGGTCTTTGAAAACCAAAACTCATAGGTTAACACACAAGCAAGGTCAACCATCTACATAAGGCATCTAAACAAAACCTTAATCATCAACATATGATGCCACCTCATCAAACCAAGGTGAAACAAAGCTATGGGGTACCACTCTCTCTCCAACATGATGTCAAAGTATGAGAGGCACAACAAGCATGTGAGAAACTACAAGATAAACCCTAAACATAGGTAAACTACTATTAGGTCCAAAACAAGCATTTATATGTGAAACTAGCTAAAACATCAACCAAACCAAAAACATAAGCATGTTACATGTTGTTAAAGCACATCACATGATTACATTAAGGTCTTTAAGAATCTTATTATGCTAAGAAAGAAAGATCAAGCATAAAGCTAGGTCAAGGGCCTTACATCCATGTTATTAGATTATGGACCAAGGAATCAAGACTACATTAAGGACATCCTCGATACCAAGAGGTAATTTGACCAGTACTTGAGTATTCAATATTTATTACTTTTGGTTTGTAGACATGTTTCTTATTTCTAAGTAGATGTTCATAATTTACTTGATTTGATGTTC
Source organism: Alisma plantago-aquatica (assembly GCA_963693085.1). Taxonomy (NCBI): domain Eukaryota; kingdom Viridiplantae; phylum Streptophyta; class Magnoliopsida; order Alismatales; family Alismataceae; genus Alisma; species Alisma plantago-aquatica. The sequence continues at coordinate 138,754,284 of OY856410.1, read as the reverse complement.
TAAAATTTTAATTCCAAATATGCTAATAAGATTTCCATGTCATGAATAATATCCATGATAAATTCTATAAGACAAGATTTTATCAGAACTCATGGTAATACTCATGTTAAAATAAGATAAGATGGCATAAGATCAGAGAGTTAAAACATGATATCAGAGTGCAAGTCAACTCAAGAAATATGACCCATGCACCAGAGTGAAGGTTGTGAGGCCCACACACCAGAGTGAAGGCCAATTTCAAGATATATGATCCAAACACCAGAGTGCAAGTAAGGTATGTAAAAATATACACACTAAGCTTAAAGAATTAATCTTTGTTTATGTATAAGTTTTCATATACAAAAGTTAGTTCTACATGCATAATGTTTATGAAGAATTTATAATCTTTTACTAGTTGAGTAATACATATGCTTAGAATTCGTATGCCACTTACTAACTATTAATTTTTCCAATGTATGGTTGGGGATGAGATTCTTGAATGTGATGAGGAGCAGAAAAAGAGTCCAGAACTCCAGTACAAGGACCCAGAAGGACTTAATCTGATGGGGTCCCAACAAGAAGCAGATTTTGAGTGTTATAGATTCATCTTTATTTGTATTTGATATTTTCAAATAGAGACAGTCTCAAGATTTTAGAATTAGATTCCCATTTGAGACATCTAATAGTTTTAATAATACTTATCTGATAACCTTTATGACAATTAATCATACTTAAGTTTGTGTAGATTGAATATATAATTGTGATGAATTCCAAGGTTATATAATACCACCTTAAGCGCATGAAGTATGGTTAAATCGATGTTTCTTCTATTTGTATATGTTTATGTTAAGATAGGGCTTTATAATATGATATTAGAGTGAAATTATAGTTTTCCATAACTCTAATTCTCATATTATTAGTTTATTTACCCTATTAGAAACCAAGTGAGACTAGACTACAAATTTAGAAAGAAATCTAGTAGCTCTAGTTATAAAAGAAGCGAGTGAAAGCTAGTGTAATGAATCTACATGTCTAGTCATTCAATTGAAATTGAATCATGGTTATGTGTCTAGATTCTTGGGATTTTACATGTTAATTCTAATTTAAATATAAAACGTCCTTTCTCTTTTCAACATGTTTGTTGTATTGGACACAAACATATGGGGTGTTGTATAGAAGATGTTATGTGCATATAAATATACTAATGATTTACATCTCGCCCTTTAGAATGGGTCTGGTATGGGACATGTCCACAAGTGAGGTTTTAAGATATGTATGATAAGACATGTCACCCTTAAATATATGACCCATCCACATGTATTAAAAGGTTAAAAAAGAAAGTTGGCACTAAAATTTTTGGGTTGGGTGGTCACCTAAACCTAACTGTATACTAATTGGAACTTAGAATACACATTACATTAAGGTAAAATACTCCCACGTGGATAAGAGAGTTGAATATTAAGGTAGATCTAGGCCCATAAGGTAGGTAGTCTGTGCTATTTGAAATGAATTTCAAGGAAGAAATTTCCGCTAAAGTAGGCAATGTTATCACATGTGAAATTTACAGAACAAGTTTTTTCTAGATATTTTTAAAATATGCATGTTAGCAAAAATGTGTGAGCAATAGATAAGGTATGCAACATATAATATCATTGATATTATAAAGGTATGAAACCAAAAGATGTTTTAGAATTATTATTATATGATGAGGCAGTGGCTTGAACTTCAATAGGTTTGTTGTTGATTTTCTAATTAAAACCAAGAAAGACATAACAATGAAGAAAATGGGAGATAATTTTAGCATAGAGAATAAATTGTAGATGATTGATCATATCTCAGATCCATGATATATCACATTAATTATTGGATCCAATAGAATTCTCTTAGAACCCATTTTTATAAGAGGTTTGTTGTTGATTTTTTATTAAAACCAAGAAAGACGTAACAATGATGAAAATGGGAGATAATTTTAGCATAGATAATAAATTGTAGATGATTGATCATACCTCAGATCCATGGTTTGATTACATTGAACTTTGGAATTGTTCTTCATAATGTAAAAAATATACTTTTGAGATTTATTGAAAATTTGTAGAGGTATTTATGATTGTTTTAATGAAGTCTCAGTTGTTAATTTGAGGCAACTTAGAGTAATTATAATATATCACATAATAAGAATATAGGTGGGATGTACGTTCTCATCACAATAAGAACTATAAATTAGTCAAAATTAATAGTTTCCTGATTTATTGTTCTCATTTAGGAAAGAGGGATATTATACATGCTTAGAATTAGTTCAATAGAAAAATAAGGGATAGTTGTTAGAATAACTGAACTCAAATCAATTATGCTAAAGGAGATAGTTTGACTTCACAATATCTCATGCTCCTAACTTTTTAGAGGTTTTAATTTTAAGGACAATATACTTTTTGTGAAATTTAATATTCAATTATAAGTTTCCACCAAGTTGCATCAAACATATAATATAACAACACCCCTCAATGACATTCCCCTCACGATCATGGTAACATCCATATACAACCATGCCAACCTCTATAGTTCAAAGTGAAGCCACCATGAATTGATGTCGATGATGGGAAAAAAACACATATGTGACCAGGGAGTCATGTTCATAGATTTCTTGAGCAACAACATAGAAAGGTAGATTTCCTTTCATGCCCCCAATCCATCTGGAAGAGGGGGACTCGCATACAACTCCACCTAAAAATGCAGCGGTTCCATGGTAGTGGAGGTTTTCTTCTGATCTTAAAGCTACCAACGCATATTAGGGTAGCCAGGTGACCCCGCATATAGGATTTGTATTTAGACAAAACTTGTCTTGTGATTGAGAGTTTGAAGTAGAAGGGGTACTCTCATCGAGTAGTGGAGTGATGGAGGTGTCACGTCTTCCTTATACAATAGAGGAAAGAAGAAAGAGACCAGATCATATGTAAGAGATATTTTCAAAGAGTCAAATCTCTTGTAGTGTCTTCAATTCCAAATATCATGTTGAGGTAGAGACATGCCTCGTCAAAGTGCACACTCCTGGCAACTTTGTTGGCTTCAAGAGAAGAGTGCATCAGATTTCTATGTTGTTCATAAACCAACTGAGCATGGGTGAAGGAATGAAGGGGTGACCACGCCCTGGTAGCTACCTAGGGGATCCTACATGAGATCAAAACTAAGGAAGGACAGAGCATGAAGATCCCAATTGTTGGTTCTTAGATGACTGATTGATATCAAACCACACATGATAACCTTTAAAAAAAATTGATATCTTGAGGTAGGAAATTCCAATTGTATTATACAAGGTGTCTATAGAAAGCTTATGCTTACTAAATCATAAAAATAATTTTAAGGGTGCTTGAGATTCCTAATAGTTACTATAATTTGAATACTAAAAGATATGAAATTTTGATGTTCTATGCAATTAAAATAGAAAATGACTTTTGAAATTAATGAATATTTTATAGTAGTTGTATCATCATATGTCTCACATAATTCTAAAGATTATAGTTTGAACATGATGTTTTACGTAGGTTCTTAATGAAAACCCTCACTAGGGAATAGTAGGTATTTCACTCACAATTTAACTATCAAATAATATAATGTTTTTCTACAAACCTTGATACATAATATTATTTCTATTTCCATTTTTTGGGGAATTTTCATGACTTCTTACATAGTATTTATTTTTTGGACCAAATTGGTTGTTATGTGATATATTTAATTATTATTGATGAGATGTTATATTACCTATAAGCTTGATCAGTATGGAGTATAGTTTATGGATATTTATCTCTAATGTTGGCCATGTTATAGTGATTATATACATATATGATTATGTTCTACAATTTTCTCTTGATCAAGGATCAATATATGCATATAGTATAACATTGTGTGATTTGTGTGGCTTATTCAGTATGATGGTATATAGGAATAACATTTTGGGAGTTTCTATAAAAAGTCAATATTAAGGTTTTACCAACATTTTAATAGAGTTTGTATAATCCTAAGAGATAATACTAATTGGATTATGTTTGGTGTATGGATTTAGGATTTTAGATATGTGCAAGAGGCATACACATGGACTTATAAAATTTTGTTGATGTCCTGATGATTAGGTTACAGACCTAGCTATCAAGACTATAGTAAGTATATTTTCCATATCAAAGGTAAGTGGACCATGATTTTAGTATTCAAAATTTATTATTATTAGTATGTTTACAATGTTTCTTATTGATAACTAAGATGTTCATTTATGCAATTAAATTTTTATAATTTCAAGTTAAGATATGCTATTCTGACCAAAAAAATTAAGATATGCTAATAATATTTATGTCGAAGATTGAATATGATTAATATTATAAAATAAGATTTTGTTAAGATTCAGGTTAAGAATTATGTTCACATAAGATAAAATATCATAAGATCGTGGAGTTAGACCAAAACACCGAAGTGCATGTCAACTCAAGAGACGTAACCCAAATACCTAAGTACAAGTCATGAGACCCAAGTACCAGAGTGTGCAATGAATCAAGATATATCACTCAAACACCATTGCACATGTCATGAGGCCATTGTGCCAAACTACAGGTCTCTATTAGAAGTTTTGCAAATTATACAAACTAAGATTAAAAAAAGAATAATTGTTTATGTAAGGCCCCTGACCTAACTTTATGCTTGAACTTTCTAGATTAGCATAATAAGATGCTCAAAAATCTTTATCTAATCATCTTATGTGATTTAATAACATGTGACATGCTTATCTTTTTAGTTTGGTCTAGTTTGGTTGATGTTTGAGCTAGTTACATATATGTGATTGTTTTGGACCTAGTTGCAATTTACCCATGTTTAGGGTTTATCTTGTCATTTTTCACATGCTTGTTGTTCCTCTCATGTTTTGAAATCATTTTGTAGCGAGAGTGGCACCCCATATCTTTGTTGCACCTTGGTTTGATGAGGTGGCATCATATGTTGATCATTAGGGTTTTGCTTAGATGCCTTGTGTAGATGGTTGACCTTGCTTGTGTGTTGACCTTTGAGTTTTTCTTTTCAGAAACCACCTTGATTTTCCTTAGACCTTGTTCTCTACATTTGAAGAAGTTTGGGTGTGGCTTGTGTTCTCTTCAATCGATGAGCTCTTGACCCCTTTCTTTGGTCGCTAAGAGCTAGGGTTTTGACCTATGTGACTGCTAGGTTTTGATGTGTTTTAGTCACAGAGAAATCCCTTTGACCAATGGGTTTTCCTATACAAGTATGTCAATGAGTTTCCTTGGTTATAATGACCTTAGTTGCATGCATAATCTTAGTTCTTGCATGATCAAGTTTTGACGGACAAGTGGCACATGTGTGTATGGCACCTAACCTCCCTTACCTCTCTCCTACCCTTGGACATATATACCCCTCTCTTTTCATACATGTGATCCTTTTGCACCCTCTTCCTCCCCTATTGCTTGGAGCTCGTCCATTGTGTTCTTGGTGGTGGAGAAGAGCTCAACCTTGGAGAAAGGTGGTCGATCCTCTACATGTGTGATATAGGGTTGGAGCAACTCTTCTTTGGTGATCCTTTGGCGCTCCTTGATATTGGTAAGTGATCTATCCTTCTTGGTTTTTTTTCTTGAAACACAACCTCTTTTATTTCTCTTGGCCAAATCCATGGGTTGCCATGGTGGTTCTTCTTGAGGAACTTCTCTCTTCTTGTCTGAATTCATGGTTCTCCATGGTAGTGCCTAAGTTGAGTTGAAGATAACATTTCTTCCTTTCTTTTCAGTCTAGGGTTTTCCCTCTTCCTTGTGCACCTTTAACCTATGGTTTTATTTCCCTCTTTGAGCTGATTATAGCTTGACCATGAGGTAGTGATCAAGTTTGCATTTTCATCTCTTTCCTAGGAGTATCTTGCATTTGGGGTTATTCTTCACAATCAAGGTGAGTTATATAACTTTCTCCTCAGGTATTGCTTACATTTACCCTGCATGAAAGTAATATACTCCTAAAACGTGGTTCTAAGTAGTTGATGATAATATGAATTCTCTAGGGTTCATGTATCATGGTGATCTTGAGTGGATGATCTTTCCTTACTAACCCAAGTTCTTGTACCTGAGATCTTGTTGATGATGGAGGTGATGGTTCTTACATACACAAGATTAACAGTTGGTTTTCTTATCATGAACATGGTTTTGTTATCATTCTTGAGAATGGAAGCCTTAGATACATGTGTGATGGTTAAACATTTTGTTTTCTCTTTCTTGCATCATGGTTTGGTTTCTCTCATAATTGATGATCATATTTAGGGTTTTAGTGATGACCTTCTTATTCTGTGCACATTGGATACTTTCAGATCATGGTGGTGATCAACCTATTTTGACTATGTGTTGGAGGTGGTTTTCTCTCTCTTGATGTTCATCATGATATGTTCTATAGGGTCAAAGAGTTTCCATGGTTTTGGGTTGCTAAGTAAGGACCGACTTGTGAGGTTGCTAAGGTGATATATTTCTCTTTGGTCAATTTGTTTCTCCTCATGACCTTCGGTCGTCATGCACTCATGTTCTTCAGTCGATGATGGTTTAAGTATTCTACGATCGATGAGGTACTTGACTCAATTGTTTTTTGGATGGTGCTTTCTCTTTAGTGGATGACTTGTCTTGTTTCTTCTTCGGTCGCCATGGGTTAACCTATGTTTGGGTGAATGACCCACCTCTTTGGTCGATGGAGATGGTGAGGTATGTTCCTCTTCATTCTATGAGATTTCATGGACATGTTTTTCCTTGTGTGGTTGGCCTGGTGATGATGGTGGTTAACCTTCTTGTTTCTAAGTATGTTGCAAATCATGATAATTAGGGCCTGATGTTAATCGTTGTCTTGATACCCTAATTTGGTTTGCTATGTTGAAACCTAACCCTAAATGGACAGTACATAATTTTGTTGCCTAGTACCTGAATAACTAGCATGTTGATATAATGTTTTCTCTTTCCTAAACTATTGTAATTCTAAGTTTCTATGTTGTTAACATCATAAGTGCATAGTTTAATAATGTGTTGGAACCTATGTAGCACATGTATTATGATTACGATCCTTGATGAGGCATGGGAAGATAATGATGTTCTAGAAGGGAATATTGTGAATGGTCTTATGACCTTGGCAAAGGTTTTGTATCCTAATGGAGGTGATGTCCTCTAGTAATGTGATGAGGGATTGATATGCCCTAATAATGTGATATTGGTGACAGCCTTGTGTATGGCAGTGGAACAATACTATGTGATGGTGTGACAAGTTTATAACTTATACATTTTATATCTTTCGAAGTTGTAACCAACCTTATATTTTGTAGAATATGTTTAGGGTTTTCTTGTAACTTGATTGATGTAGTTAAAAGCATTCAATTGGCTTTAAATAATCAAGTAGAACCCTAATCATGTAGTTTCCCTAGCCATGGATCCATTCCAGTTTCAGAACTTATTGGGTGTTGAAATGAGTATTCCTAAGGGAAACTCAGAGTGCATACTTTTGAGTATTTGAGGTGCAAGTGAGTAAGTGTCCTTGATTTCTTGAATTCATGCTCTTTTGAGGATGGTTGCTATCATGCCTCAAAAGGAGAACGACTGCAGTTGTGTCTCCGCGTATATGATTTGATAGAGGACAATTATGGTTTTACCTCAGTTGTTTGGGTTTGTACACCTTATTCACATGTGTCGTGACCTATATACCAAGGAGGACTAGGCTAACTTTTAGTTGGACTCTATATGTCACTGCACTCATACTGACTGAGGGCGGATGAGATCATAGGAGTCCAACTCTCCTAGATCTTGTATTGCATAGTTTTCGAATTCATAGTGGACAATTAGAGTATGAATGTTATACCTGATCCTCAGGGCTTAATTAAAAGACATAATACATTCATGTAGAATATTTTCTTAGGTTTAAACATGATTCACATTGGATGTGTACCCTTTCCTTGTTTTTATTACTGCTTAGTTGTTATATAATGTGGTAAGAGAAATCAATTGTTATACATGTTCTTCATATTCCTTCTATAAGCATATGATCATCTTCTTATCTTCTAGAGCTGTTAAATTTTCCTATCTTGCATAATCAATTTATATTATTCATTTATCTGAATTTGACATCATGTGTAATGATGTTATATCTTGTTATGTTTCAATAATCATTGGTTGAGAGTTATATCACTTGTTGGAAAATGAGGCTCACCCTTGTGGTTTCCCACTTCCTTTTAGGTGGTGGTCTGTAGTGTAGGAAGGATCATGCTATTGAGAAAGAGCATCTTGGAGGGCAGTAGTCATAGAAAGTTGGATAGCTGCTAGTCTCGTTGTATAGTCCTATGTATTGTCCATGTACTATTAGATCCAGGAGGGATGTTTTTTGTAGATGATATGTAGCTTGATACATGGTTTACAGTATGCCTTTGGTTGTACATATGGCTAGTATACGTGGTTGTACATGTAAACATATCTTTTGTAACTGGTGTGTGGAAAATGACCATTGTGTAGATGTGAATACCCGATATGATATGTGATATGTTATAGGTTGTAGACCTTGTAGTAATATGTTTCCGCTCAGTGATGGTTATATGAAATTGCTTTTTATTTACAAGTTCTTTTGGTAATGTGATTGTTTAACAGTTGATTGCATGCCTTGGTTTTGAGTTATTTTTCACATGTGGCATTAGGTTGTCACAAGAAAGGTTGGTATCAGAGCTCGAGGCTCACTAAGTCTACAAGGACATAGGACTAGGGTTGTTTCTATTCTTGAATCCTCCAACATATCTATTTTCTAGGGTTCATGTATCATGATGATCTTGAGTGGATGATCTTTCTTGACTAACCCTAATTCTATTACCTGAGATCTTGTTAATGATGGAGGTGATGGTTCTTACATACATGTGCTTAGTGATTGTCTTCATTCTCATGATCATGGTTTTGTTCTCTTGCTTGAGGATGGAAGTTTTGGACACATGTGCAATGGTTAAATGTTTTTCTCTCTCTTGCATCATGATTATATTTCTATGATAATTGATAATTGTATTTAGGGTTTTGGTGATGACCTTCTTGTGCTTTGCACTTTGGTTACTTTCAAATCATGGTGGTGATCAAGCTATTTTGATTATGTGTTGTAGGTGGTTTTCTCTCTCTTGATATTCACCATGATATGGTCTATGGGGTTGAAGAGTTTTGATAGTTTTTTATCCCTAAGTATGGACCTACTTGTGAGGTTGCTAAAGGTGATATATTTCTCTTTGGTCAATAATTTTCTCCTAAATGACCTTCGGTTGCCATGCACTCATTTCTTCAACTGATGTTGGTTTTAGTATTCTACAATCGATGAGGTACTTGACTCAAGTAGTTGTTGGGATGGTGCTTTTCTCTTTATTCGATGACCTGATGTGGTTCTCTTCGGTGAATGGCATTTCTTGTTTCTTCTTCGGTTGTGGACCTTTTAGTAATATGTTTCCTCTTAGTGTTGGTTATATAAAATTAGTTTTAATTTACCCATTCTTTTGGTAATTTGGTTGTTTTATAGTTGATTGTGTTCTTTGGTTTTGAGTTAGCTCGCTCGTGTGCTATTGGGTTGTCATAGTTTATGTTAAAAAATGCATAGTTTAATGTAATTTCCACATGCATAATGTTTAGAAAAATTTATAATATTTTATTACACTAATACCATATATACTTAGAATACTCCTGCCACTTATGAATGTTCATTGTTTTGATACAAGGTTGGGGATTATATGTCCACATGTAAGGAGAAGGAGTATAAGTGAGTATGGAAACTCCAATACAAGGAAAACCACAACTTGGTGGGGTGCCAACTATAAGTTGATCATGATTGTTATAGATTCAACCTTTTTTCTGTTTAGTATTTCATAATGGAGCCTAATTCTGATAGGAAAAGTTGGTATCTCTCCTCTAGGAGTCTTCACACTCAGACCATATATGTTTGTTCTTGTTATGGATGAGTTGACAAAGAATGTTCAGGATGATATTCCTTGGTGTATGTTATTTTCTGATGATATTGTATTGATTGATGAAACTAAAGATGGATTAAATCATAAAGTTGAATTTTGGAGAAAGGAATTGGAATCAAATAAATTCATGATTAGTAGGATAAAAACTAAGTATATGCATTGCAAGTTCTACCAATCTCACATTGTGAATGGTGGAGCCAAGTTGGACGGAGTCGATATACCAAAATGTGATAAATTTTGTTACTTGGGTTCTATTATTCAAATATATGGGGATGTACAAAATGACATTTATCACGGGATCACTATAGGACGGTTGAAATGAAGGAGTGCAACTAGAGTGTTATGTGGTCAGAAGATCGCACTCAGATTAAAAAGCAAGTTTTATATAACAACTATACGGCCAGCCATGCTATATGGGAGTGAATGTTGGAAGGTGAAGAAACAAGGTCTCAACAAGATGAATGTAGTTGAAATGTGTATGTTGAGATGGATGTGTGGGAAGATAAGAAAAGATTGCTTGAGAAATGACTATATCAGGAATAAAGTGGGGGTGGCAAGCATTGAGGACAAGTTGTACGAGGGCCAAATCATATGGTATGGACATGTTCAACGCAGACCGACTAATGCGCCTATATGAAGTAATGTTATTGAGTCAAGTACAATTAATATATGAAGAGGAAGGCCTAAGTTAACACGACAAGATCTTATAAAGAGGGATTTTCAATCTCTACTTCTCAGCCATAATATGACCCATGATAGAGCTGAATGGAAACAAAGGATCCATGTAGCTGACCCCAGCATAGTTGGGACCAAGGCTTAGATGATTATGATGATGATGATGTTGTTGTTGATGATGATGATGATGATGAGTATTTCGCAATGGACACTTAGTCTCGAGATGTTAGAATTATATTTCCTTTGATGAAATACAATAATCTTTTATGATCCTTATGCGATAAATTTTATGACAATTACTCATATATAAGTTTTCATGGATTAATTTTACTGTTATGATGAATATCAAGTTTATGCAATGCCCTTTAAATGCATGAGTTATGGATAGTTAAATGTTGCTTATGCTTGAAGATATTTGTGCTAATGGAGGGTGTTACAATATCTAACTTGGCCACTGAGGGTGCTTGGATGGCTACGTATCAAGGGTTCCTTTGTGGCTTGGTTGGACCCTTGATAGGTGGGTTGAAATGGGATATTTTGATAGGATAGGTGGGTGTATCTTGATAGTCTTGCTTGGATGTACCTCAATAGTCCACTCTTTAGACCTTTATAGGTCAAGAGTTGAACTTTGTTGTTTTAAAGTAAAGTGACCCTCGATAGGGTACTTCAATGGGTGACCCTGTATAGGGGGTAGCTTGATAGCTTGGGTGGCTAAGAGACTTGATACCTTTTCCTCTGTTGTCCATCAATAGCCTTTTTACTTTGGGGTTGTTTTATACTTCTCCACCTCCTTCATGTATATACCCCTCTACCCATTGACCCGTCCACCCTTTATCAATCTTAGAGCCTGCTTGGACAAAGTGATATCTCAAGATCCTAAATTGGAAAGCTTGGATGTGAATATATTTGCTTTTAAGGTGTAACAAGGCTCACATGTTTTTTATCATGCTTCTCTATAGAGTTTCCAAGTTTAGTAGCTTTGTTTACAACTCTGACCATGTAATATTTATATTTATCTATTTTCTTATTGTTCCTCACCTCTTCTTCTACCTTGGCAGAGATCCATTACCATCCTCAGTGTTCCTTGTTTCAAATACTAAAACGTCTTTTTTTCTTTTTTCCTAATTGGTCATAGATCTTGATTGAGTTTTAGTTTCACATATTCATCTAGAACCTTGGAGGATTGTTTGTGGCTCTCTTGTTTGGAAATCATGATCCGACCTTGGAGGCGAGTGATATAACTTCTTGTGAACAAGAAAATAGGATGTTGCAATGCAACATGTGTGAGAGGAGCAATACGCTACCTCTGCTTTAATAATAACTTAATTGAGATATTTACATAAGAGTCCAGCATTAAAGGTAAATGACATAATGAAATGTTGAGAATGTAAAACAACTATATTAGCACTCCCCCTCAAGTTGGAGTGTACACATCATGTAAGCCCAACTTCTGACTAAGGTTTTGAAACATTGTTGGACCCAGAGGCTTTGTAAGAACATCAGCAAGTTGATCTTCAGATCTGACATGAGGAGTCACCACTCTCCCATTCTTGATTTCATCTCTAATAAAATGACAATCAATTTCTATATTTTTAGCACGCTCACGGAAAACTAGATTTTTTGCAATATGGATAGCTACTTAATTATCACATCTGAGCTCTATGGGAGATATCACAGGAATTTGCAATTCAGAAAGCATGGATTGAACCCACTATAACTCACAACAAGCATAAGCCATTTCTCTGTATTCATATTTTGTGCTAGAATGAGCCACAACATTTTGATTCTTGCTCTTCCAGGTGATAAGATGATTTCCTAGAAAAGTACAATACCCATATTTAGATCTCATGTCATTTACATTACCATCCTAATCTACATCTGCATATCCAGTAAGAACCAGAGTAGATGGAGGAGTTTTAGGACTGTAGTATGTGATCCCTTGATAACACCAATTTTTGTGATATTTTAGACTGTTTTTCTGTTATCAAAACTGCCATTTTTAGCTATTTTCCTCTCTTTTGTATGCACTTTCGCAATAATTGGCCAAGCAATGATCTTAATCCTATATTACCATCTTTTGTAGAGTTTTTCCTCATTTTGGTGCAATAAGGCCGTCCCGGCCCACCGAATAAGTCCAAGTCTGTTTCGGCCTTTCTGACGCCCAATACAACCTCCGCCCGACAGGGTGGAGCGACACAATGACGCACGACGAAAGGATGTCGCGCAAGAAGGAGCATATGCACGACACGCCTTCTACCCGACAGGGAGCCCAGCTCGCCCCGACAACCCAGCTTATCGGGCGACATAGCCACCCACCGGCAGGCGCGCCATCCATCACATGACCGATAGCCGACACTCCCGAGCCGAGCGATACCAGTATCGGCCGTCCACCGACCCGCCAATAAGGAGGACATGTGGCGCTTCGAGCACCATAACTTCCTCCAACTGCTGCCTATATATAGCAGCTACAGGAAGCCGAAAAGACAGTTCAGATACTTCGGAATTCAGACAGTTGGGAGTTTTGAGCGATCTTCGGAGGAAACTGCGAGAGCAGGAGTATCGTGCCCCAGTGCTCGTGTCGGGCGACACTAGGTGAGCTCTTCCTCATCCCAAGAGGGAGGGGATAGTTCACTTAGGACCGTCCCGGGCGACACTGCGGGCCGATATCGTCCAACGATGACGAGTGACACAAGTGCCCGACAGTAGGACGCGTCCCTCCATGCCCGACACGATATCGAACCCGATACGCTTCGCCCGTCATGTGTGCCGCCCGAGAGGGTGTGTCTCCTGACTTGAGCGTATCGGCCAGGTCCTTGAACGATACAGTCGGTCATCGCGGTGTGCCGCTCGAGAGAGTGTGTCTCCCGACACCACTGTATCGGGCTAGGCCCCTGTCCGGTATCGGGCGGGAGAGCCGCTGTAGTCTGTCGCCCTTCTACATCAAGAAGGCGACATCTATCTTTAATTCCGTTATTTAATTCCTTTCTTACGCAATGTATTAAGACCCTTAATGTGTATGGAAATAGAAAAGCTTAATTACTTGCTGCTCTATGCTTGGTGTGATATCTTGGATGACTGCTATGTTTGATATCTGAACTCTAGCTTGCATGTTTGGATCGTGTTTCGCTTAGCTACTGAATCGTGTTTTCCCGTCGCAACAGCTTCGAGAGTCGTGTTGTGGCTCTAGTGTTTGATCCGATTCTGGAGTACGAGAGTGCCTGGAACGGAGTTGTTTCTGTAACATTCCACTCTAACTTAACTCCGACAGCCTCGAGAGGAGTGTTGATGCTTGGTTAGAAGTACCCACTCTGAGAGGAGGGGTGCAGGGTGTTACTTCCGCCGCTTGTTTTGCTGTAGTCTTATCCTTCGCATCTTGCCCTAGCTATAGTATTATCTTTCTGTTTCTATTGCATGAAAACCCCTAAAAACTGCTAAATGGCTAAAACCTTAAATCTCTCTTGTAGCTCCAATTGGAGATAGTTTTCTTTGTTTTATTTGTGACATCTTGTTGTTTCCCTTTTGGGAATTTATATCACTTTATACCCACCGGAGTGTAGCGTGTCGATTCTGGGTTCTCAACACTACCCCCCTTGTCCTTGTGTTCGATCCCGTATATCTACTTCGACCCCGTAAACAAAGTTGCGGGGGCCTAGAAGGATTCGGGTTTATAAATGTAAAAGCTCGACTACCTCAAATCCGCCTCCATTTTTGGACGCACGATTTAGGTCGGTCAACTTTTTTGCGCCGTTGGCGGGGACAAGGAAAAAATGGTACTGTAGACGAATCTGAATCCACTAACTACACTCCTGTGCCTCAAGCTTAGAAATGAGTTTGACAGCACTCTTTTTATTTTTTCTTTTTCCTTACTATTATTCTTTGCTTAAAATTAATAATTCCATTTTCTAAACTTGATTTTTCATGATCTTTCAGGAACCCTGAAAGCTGTGACATGTTCCACTGAGCTTTGATACCATGTCTCGTTTGGAGCAGTCTCTTTCTGAGGGTGAATGCCAAGGCCGAGGCGAGAGGGCGAGCCATCCTAACTTGGTTGGCCAGCTTTCCACCTACATAAAAAGGCAGGACACCATCATCAGCAAACTGGTGCAGAGCACGCTTTCTAACCCAGGAGCTCTGAACTCCATGCAACGCCAGATGGCAAACTTGCAGATGCTCCAGCGTGAGGTCGATCAGCGGCTGACCCAGATGTCTGCTCTGATGAAGAATCCTGCAACAAAAGTACTCCCCTACTTGGAAACTTCCAGGATGGTAGTACTGAGGTCTGGAAGAACGCTGGAGTGCCCTAATGAAGTCAGGTCTGAGCCCGAGCCAAGGCCTGAGGGTGCAACTCCAGCAGAGGAGGAAGAAAAACAGGCAGGCATTCGAGAGTCTGCACAAGGGTTCCCTGAAGAGCTACCTGGCGAAAGGAATGCTTATGCTCCTAGGATTGCGTTCCCGTATAAGCTGATAAAGGCGAATCTGAAGAAGCGTCATGAGAAGTTCATGGAGTCGATCAGGAAACTACATCTCGAAATGCCCTTCCTCGACACTTTGGAGGAGATGCCTACATATGCCAAGTTCCTCAAGGACCTTATCACAAAGAAGAGAAGGGGAGGAAGGATTGAGACAGTGCTCCTAGCTTCTGCCTCCTCTGCCTTCGTGAAGCCCGACATGCCAAATAAGAGAAGGGACCCCGGAGCATTCAAAATCCCGTTCGCCATCAGGGACAATGTCGAGCCTAAGGGTCTAGCGGACTTGGGGGCAAGCATCAGCCTCATGCCCCTAAGTTTTGCACAAAGGGTGGGTTTAACCGACATGGTTCGAACCAACATGCGGATTGAACTGGAGGATCACACCTTTAAGAGACCCGTCGGCATTGTCGAGGATGTGCCGATCAGGGTCAGTGATTTCTTCATCCCTTGCGATATAGTCGTCATCGACACAGCTGAAGACCCCCGTTGCCCGATCATCTTTGGGCACCCTTTCTTGGCAACAGGGAGAGCGCTAATTGATGTCTCTGAGGGAATGATCACTTTGAGGGTCGGAAATGACCATATGGACTTCAAGCTGAAAGAGATCATGAGAAGCCCATCCATGTCTGAATCAGCATGTTTCGCAGATAGCTACAATAAATTATGTGAGGAAATAGAGGAAGACATCCGGACAGTAGACCCCCTCTTGAGGGCTATAAACTGTCAAGATCCCGACCTCGAAGATCCTGAAGTCGCGAGGTATCTCGACCTCTTCAACCTTTCTGATGAAGAATTGCAAGAAGAGGATAAGGTGGTAGAGTCTACGATGTATGCCTCTCTCGAGGGGGACCCTCAAGAGCAGGCACCCAGACCAAAGCCAGAGTTAAAAGCGTTGCCTGAAGATCTGAAGTATGAGTTCTTGGATGAAGAGCAGCGGAACCCTGTCATCGTAAATGCTAGTCTTTCAAGAAATCAATTGGACCGACTCCTTGAGGAGTTAAGGCTCCACAGGGGGGCTATAGGATACTCAGTAGATGATATCAAAGGCCTTAGCCCCGCCATGTGCATGCATCGCATCAACTTAGATGAATCTTCCAATCCTCTGGCTCAACCCCAGAGAAAGCTGAACCAGATGATCAAGGAGGTCGTCAAGAAAGAGGTAATAAAGCTTAGGGATGTGGGGATCATTTACCCAATCAGCGATAGCAATTGGGTAAGTCTGATCTACGTAGTACCCAAAAAGGGCGGAATGACGGTGGTTAAGGGTGAGAAGGGAGACGAAATGGCGGTTAGGACCGTCACCAGATGGCGGATGTGCATTGATTACCGAAAGCCAAATCAGTCTACAAAGAAGGATCATTTTCCGCTACCTTTTATTGACCAAGTTCTTGAAAGGTTAGCGCATCACGATTTCTTTTGTTTTCTTGATGGCGTTTCAGGTTTTTACCAGGTACCCATCTTACCCAACGATCAAGAGAAGACAACATTCACCTGCCTTTACGGCACTTACGCCTTTCAAAGGTTGCCCTTCGGACTCTGCAACGCCCCAGCTACCTTTCAAAGATGCATGATATCGTTGTTCTAAGATTTTCTAGAAGACATCGTAGAAGTTTTCATGATCGACTTTTCGGTCTATGGGAAGGACTTCGATAGCTGTCTGAAGAATCTGTCATCAGTCCTTCAGAGGTGCGAGGAGAACAGCCTAGTTTTAAACTGGGAAAAGTGCCACTTCATGGTGCGAGAGGGCATTGTTCTTGGCCATAAGATCTCAAGGCGTGGGATCGAGGTGGACACCAGCAAGGTCGAAGCCATATCCAAGCTTCCTCCACCCAGATCCGTGACGGGGGTGCGCAGCTTCCTCGGGCACGCCGGATATTACCGAAGATTTATCAAGGACTTTTCGAAGATTTCCAAACCACTGTCCAATCTTCTGGTAAAAGATGTTGAATTTGTTTTCTCTAACGATTGTCTCAGTGCTTTTCAGGCCCTGAAAAATGCTTTAATGTCACCACCTATTCTTCAAGCACCAGAATGGGGTTTACCTTTTGAGCTGATGTGCGACGCTAGCGACTATGCGGTTGGAGCAATCCTGGGGCAAAAGAAAGACAAAAAGCACCATGTGATTTGTTGTGCTAGTCGCACGTTGGACGAGGCTCAAGTAAACTACACAACAACTGAGAAGGAGATGTTTGCGATCGTCTTCGCATTCGATAAGTTCAGGTCGTATCTCGTCAGAGCTAAGGTCAAAGTATATACAGATCATGGGGCTATAAAATACTTGATGCAAAAGAAGGACGCAAAGCCCAGACTATTGAGGTGGGCCTTATTGCTCCAAGAGTTCGACCACGAGATTATCGACAAGAAGGGAGCAGAAAATGTGGTCGCAGACCACCTATCAAGGATCGTGGCTGAGAGATAGGGAGGGCCTCCAATCAACGACGACTACGCCGACGAGGCTCTGATGTTGGCTGAAGCTCAAGAAGAAAGTTTACCCTGGTTTGCAGACATCTCCAATTATCTTTCCTTTGGAGAACTGCCTCCTGACATCATGTACAATCAGAAAAAAAAAAAGCTATTTGTGGATGTCAAAAACTACTACTGGGATGATCCTCTCCTGTTTAGAAGATGCGCTGACAACTTATATAGGCGGTGCATCCCAGAGGAAGAAACTGTAGACATCCTGAGATAATGTCATGCCTCCCCCTACGGTGGACACCTGGGTAGCGAGAGAACAGCTTCAAAAGTGCTACAGTCAGGTTTCTACTGGCCCTCCTTGTTTAAAGACGTTGCTCAATTTGTGAAGGTTTGCAAGGAATGCCAGTTTACAGGAAACATAAGGCGGAGGAATGAAATGCCAATGGCAAGCTGGATCGAAGTAGAAATATTTGACGTGTGGGGGATCGACTACATTGGATCGTTCCCCCATCACGGGGGTATCAATACATACTCTGGCAGTAGATTATGTATCGAAGTGGGTGGAAGTGGTAGCCACCCAAACCTGCGATGCCAAGTCGGTTATCAAGCTCTTTGAGAATACCATTTTCCCTCGTTTCGGTGTACCGCGCACTGTGATAAGTGACGGAGGGTCGCACTTTGGAGAAAGACAGTTTGAAGCACTTCTGCGCAAGTACAGAGTGAGGCACAAGATCTCTACACCCTACCACCCACAGACATCAGGGCAGGTAGAGGTTTCCAACAGGCAAATCAAGCAGATCTTGGAGAAAACTGTCAACCGAATGAGGAAAGACTGGTCCATGAAGCTTGATGACGCACTTTGGGCCTACCGTACTGCTTACAAAACACCCATTGGAACCACCCCCTACCGTCTCATCTACGGAAAGTCCTGCCACCTGCCTTTGGAGTTGGAACACAAGGCCCTTTGGGCAATCAAGTTCCTAAATATGGACCTCGACAAAGCAGGAGAAAAAAGGTTTTTGCAGCTTCAAGAGCTCGAAGAGCTGAGAATGAACGCCTACGAAAATTCAAAAATCTACAAACAGAGGACAAAATTGTGGCACGATGCCCACTTCAGGAGAAAAGATATAAGCGAAGGGGATAAGGTCTTGTTATTCAAGTCTTCTATTCGTCTTTTCCCTGGTAAGTTACAAACGAGGTGGTCCTGACCGTTCATAGTGTCGAAAATATACCCATCAGGAATGATGGAGCTCTATGATAAAGACAATCCGACCAGGGTCTTTCAAGTAAATGGGCACAGGGTGAAAAGGTTCTATGAAGATGAAGCATTTGTCAGGAGAGCATAGATCAGTCTACAAGATATGGGTACAGTCGAGAGCTGAACAAGATGATCCTACACTGTTCGAGCTGACGACGCAAACTTCAGCGCTCCTCGGGAGGCAGCCCGAGTTTTTCTTTCTTTCGTAGAGTAGGATGCATTTTTCTTATTACCTATAAAAACAAAATTTATGAATTGTAATAAGGCATGAGCCGATGCACGTGCTGAGCGCACCGACTCCTCTGTATTATGGGCCACCGTTGTCGTACTTTCTGAGGTCGGGGGGGCTTAACCCTAAACCGTCTCCTTCTCCTAGCTTTGGTTTTTGGCCGCCTGTTTTAAGCTGTGTCGGGCAGCAGCTCAGCTGGCGTGCAGTCACGCTTGTATCAGGCCGTAGTTTCTGGGGCACCACAAGAACCAGGGTGGATGGTATTCCCAAGCAACTGCCATATCGTGCATGGAAATAAATGCCCTTGATTTAACTGATGTAACCCTTGTCTCAGGAATTTCTTGACTCGTCAGCCGACGCGCGCCCCAGACACGCCCGTTTTACCCCCAGCTGAGCTTGCTATATATAGCAATGTGGGCTCAACGTGTCGGGCTGCCTCACTTCTCTTTTCAGCCACCTGTAACACATGTAGTGATCCACCTTTTCTCGCGTGTCGGCCAGCTTGCCTTCACCCTTATATCAGGCGATGGCTCCTATGAGCAAAGGTATCGCCCCACATGCTTATCGCCCGACACGAGTTTTCATATCGCGCTGCTTATCGGGTTTTACGAGCCTAGTCGATTTTGTATCACCCAACGCAGTTAAGCACGAAAATAATGCCCGATAGTGTTTGCCCGATACGCCTTATCGGGCAACACATTTTTTTGTGACGTCCTGACTGGCATTTGATCTTTGGCGACCTTATCGCCCGATACATCAGTGTCAGGCGGAGTGTGTGCTGCACAGCCCTCCTCATATCGTCCAACCCTGTATCGTCTTGAGCTTCCTTTTGATGGACGATACCCGGATTTTGAAATAAGTCTTATCATGATTCCTATCTTTGCCGACCTAACATTTAGATGATCGTTGAACTTGATAACAGGGACGGGTCACACAGGGCAAACCTCCAGCCAAGTGGAAGAAACAACTATTGGGCAGAAACGTAAAAACCCCAAGGCAGCTAGCCGTCGACTACCGCAGATAGAGAGCGGGAGAATTTTTCTTGATATGGTAGGTTCAGAGGAAGATCACTTTCTTATAATAGTCTGTCTTCTGTGATGGTTTAGGACCATCTACAGAGACAGCACGAGTCTTTTGTCGGTGGCCTCCGGATGGAATCTGGGCATTCCGGTTCCATCTTCTTAAGGAGGAAGCGCCCACAAGTGTTTTCATGAGCTCTCGAGCTTCCATCTTGAGAGCTTTGCACTTGTTCTGGCTGCTTCCAAATGAGAAAATAAGGAGGCTGCAGCAAAGAAGCATATTGCAGCTTCTCCAAGGCACAAGCGAACCTGCTAGATAACCTTCACTGGGCTAACATGAACTCACCCTATTTTCTTCGCTACTCTAGGACAGAGTGCGGAGTAAGTTTGGGGGGTACCCATGTGCCAGTGAAGGAGGAATAAAAATTCTCTTGTGCCATTTTGTTCTCCTCCTATATCATGTATTTGTACCCTTGCTCATATAAAAATTTTGAAAAATTTTGCTTATTTTGTTCCCATGCATATGTACAAAGTCGCTATATTAGTAAAAACCTGATGCAACTTCTTGCAAAGTTAGTTTTCTTTGTGCTTAATGAGATACAAGTTCCTTTATATCTTTCTGATAATGCTGCTTCAAACAAATAGAAGATTACGTTTTTCCACGCCAAAAATTTTGAAAAATATAATAATCTCGCAAACAGCTAAGAGACGAGTATGGAGAAGGAAAAAGCTGCTCAAACAGCAGAAATCTCTTTGTTTCCCCTTTACCCAATGAAAATCCCAATAAGAGAGAGAAGACTTATGAGTGTGAATAAAAGCATGAGAGTTGTGCCCAATAAAAGAAAAGAAAAAATATATATATACCCGCTTGTTTTCCAAAAGTACCCATCTTTAGGCATGGTAGATCCGGGGCAGTGGTATGTAGGATGTGAAATCACTGCTCTAAAGCCAACTGGCTTGGACTGCAGGGGCCACTTGCCCGCTAACGGACCCTTACCTGGATGGACTGATGGAAAACAAGATGAAAAACCCAAAAAGCCTTAGCCTACCCTTTACACAACTTTCTGCCCCGAAAATAAAGTTGTTTGGTGTGTAAGCTAACTTCGGAATCATACACTAAAGTCTCACTGAAGCTATAGAAAAAAAAATCTACTGAAATAATAAGGCAGGAAACGCAAGGTCTTTTGTTCGTAATGAGACAGCATTATCTCGAAAGGCATTACTATACTTGCTTTACCTCTTGGCCTGAAAGTTGTACCAAACAAGAAGAAGCATCACAAAATAAAGTTTAAATATTGATTGAGGACAATCAAAATGCTAAGTTTGGGGGAGTTGATAACACCAATTTTTGTGATATTTTAGATTGCTTTTCTGTTATCAAAACTGCCATTTTTAGCTATTTTCCTCTCTTTTGTATGCACTTTCACAATAATTGGCCAAGCAATGCTCTTATTCCTATATTTCCATCTTTTGCAGAGTTTTTCCTCATTTTGGTGCAATAAGGCCGTCCCGGCCCACCGAATAAGTCCAAGTCTGTTTCGGCCTTCCTGACGCCCGATACAACCTCCACACGATAGGGTGACGCGACACAATGATGCAAGATGAAAGGCTGCCGCACAAGAAGGAGCAGATGGACGACACGCCTTCTACCCGACAGGGAGCCCAGCTCGCCCCAACAACCCAGCTTATCGGGCGACACAGCCACCCACCGGCAGGTGCACCGTCCATCACATGACCGATAGCCAACACTCCCGAGCCGAGCGATACCAGTATCAGCCGTCCACCAACCCGCCAATAAGGAGGGCACGTGGCGCTTCGAGCACCATAACTTCCTCCAACTGCTGCCTATAAATAGCAGCTACAGGAAGCCGAAAAGAAAGTTCAGATACTTCGGAATTCAGACAGTTGGGAGTTTTGAGCGATCTTCGGAGGAAACTGCGAGAGTAGGAGTATCGTGCCCTATTGCTTGTGTCGAGCGACACTAGGTGAGCTCTTCCTCGTCCCGAGAGGGAGGGGATAGTTCACTTAGGACCGTCCTGGGCGACACTACGGGCCAATATCGGCCAACGATGATGAGCGACACAAGTGCCCGACAGTAGGACGCGTCGCTCCATGCCCGACACGATATCGAACCCGATACGCTTCGCCCGTCATGGGTGCCGCCCGAGAGGGTGTGTCGCACGACTTGAGTGTATTGGCCAGGTCCTTGAACGATACAGTCGGTCGTCGCGGTGTGCCGCTCGAGAGAGTGTGTCACCTGACACCGCTGTATCGGGCTAGGCCCCTGTCCGGTATTGGGCGGGAGAGCTGCTGTAGTCTGTCTCCCTTCTACATCAAGAAGGCGACATCTATCTTTAATTCTGTTATTTAATTCCTTTCTTACGCAATGTATTAAGACCCTTAATGTGTATGGAAATAGAAAAGCTTAATTACTTGCTGCTCTATGCTTGGTGTGATATCTTGGATGACTGCTATGTTTGATATCTGAACTCTAGCTTGCATGTTTGGATCGCGTTTCGCTTAGCTACCGAATCGTGTTTTCCCGTCGCAACAGCTTCGAGAGTCGTATTGTGGCTCTAGTGTTTGGTCTGATTCTAGAGTACGAGAGTGCCTGGAATGGAGTTGTTTCCATAACATTCCACTCTAACTTAAGTCCGACAGCCTCGAGAGGGGTGTTGACGCTTGGTTAGAAGTACCCGCTCTAAGAGGAGGGGTGTAGGGTGTTACTACCGCCGCTTGTTTTGCTGTAGTCTTATCCTTCGCATCTTTCCCTAGCTCTAGTGTTATCTTTCTGTTTCTTTTGCACGAAAACCCCTAAAAACTGCTAAATGGCTAAAACCTTAAATCTCTCTTGTAGCTACAATTGGAGATAGTTTTCTTTGTTTTATTTGTGACATCTTGATGTTTCCCTTTTGGGAATTCATATCTCTTTATAACCACCGGAGTGTAGCGTGTCGATTTTGGGTTCTCAACACTACCCCAATTGTCCCTGTGTTCGACCCTGTATATCTACTTCGACCCCATAAACAAAGTTGTGGGGGCCTAGAAGGATTCGGGTTTATAAATGTAAAAGCTCGACTACCTCAAATCCGCCTCCATTTTTAGACGCGCAATTTAGGCTGGTCATCCCTTTTCTAGGAGCTCCCTTCAGATACCCCAGAGTGTGGCAAACTGTTGTCCAATGTGAGTGCTTTGGTGAGCTCATATGCTGACTCACACTCCTACTACAAACTAAATGTCAAGACGAGCCACAGTCAAATATTTTAGCTTACTAACAATCTTCCTATAATATCCTAGATCAGCATAATCAGAATCATCAAAATTTTCCTTTACATGATAGTCCATGGGAGTAGACATAGGCTTGGATGCACTCATCCATGTCTCATGAAGTAGATATAGTACATATTTTTGTTGAGACAAATTAGTACATGTATGAGAGTGAAGTACTTCAATACCTAGAAATTATCACAATTTCCCCAGATCTTTTGTATGAAAGTGCTTCTGCAAGCCATACTTCACATTAGATATGTCTGTTGAATCACTACACGTGATAATAATATCATCAACATATAGTGCAATATTAATAGATCCAGCAGAAGAGCTAGAATAGAATAAAGAATGATCAGTCACAGAACATGAGAAGGCCATTTGTAAAACAATAGTATTGAACTTGTGAAACCAAGCTCGAGGAGACTGTTTCAAACCATAAATGGCTTTCTTCAACCTATAGACCTTCTAAACTCCCCCTGAGCAACAAAATTAGGAGGTTTCTCCATGTATACTTCTTCATGTAAATCAACATGTAGGAAGGCATTTTTGACATCGAGCTGAAAAAGTGGCCAGTCAAAGGTGGTAGCCAAAGAGATAAGAATACTCACAGAATTAAGACGAGCCACATGTGAGAAGGTTTCAAAGAAATCAACACCATATGTCTGAGTATAGCCTTTCTCCACCAATCTAGATTTTAGTCACTCTACAGAACCATCTGGATTATGTTTAACATTGAATACCCATTTGAAACCCACAACATTCTTATCTGTAGGCAGATCAGTATGCTCCAATGTTCCATTCTGAATAAGCACAGACATTTTAGAATTCCTAGCATGTAACCAACCAGCATCTTTCATAGCATCAACATGACTCTTTGGAAGTCTCACAGAATCAATTCCAAGAGCAAAAGAATGAGACTTATTAGACAAATTGGACAAACAACAAACACCCCCAATTGGATGTCGAATAGTACAAGTGTGAATACCTTTGCGGACAACAATGGGAACATTAAAGTTAGAGGATCTTCAGGATTCTCTTGAGTAGAGGAAGATGGCGGAGGCTCAATGAGTGGATTCGCTACCTCATCATGATCTTGTCTACTTCATCTATGATACACTAGAGAATATTGTTGAATTAAAGGAACATCTCGATATGGCTCTTCCTTAGAAAGTGCAGTTGGAACTCTCTCACTATATTGTGGTGGAAACAATTCCTCACTGGATGATAATGGCAGCACTTCCTTATGTTCACACAAAATCTCCCACTTACTGGGAACACTAGAGAAATATGGTGTGGACTCATGGAAGGTGACATCCCTAGACATAAACATCTGACGAATGCTGGGAGAGTAACACTTGTAACCCTTATCGGTGTTGGAATATCCAAGAAAGATATTCTCAATAGACCTGGGAGACAATTTGTCAGCTTTAGGATAAAAATTATGAACAAAAGAGGTACAACCAAACACCCTAACAGAAATAGGAAATGGATTATCAGTAGGATGTAAACCTGAAAAAGGAGTATATCCTTAAAGAACAGAAGAAGGTTGCCTATTAACAAGAAAACATGTAGTCAGTAAAGCATCTGACCAAAATCTCTTAGGAACATTGGATTGGAACATGATCATGTTGGTGATATCAAGGAGATGATGATTTTTTCTCTCAGCTACCCCATTCTGTTGAGGTTTATGAGGACAAGATGTAAGATGTACCATTCCAATAGAACTACAAAAAATTATCCATAGCATGTTGAACATATTCCAAGGCATTATCAGAATGGAAAATTTTAAGATTGCACTCAAATTGAACTTTAATTTCTTGATGAAAATGTTTGACAATGGACAACATAGACTCCTGACACTTCAAAAAATAGATCTATGACAAATGAAAAAAAATCATCAACAAAGGAAACAAAATATCAAAACCATTATAACTGTTTTCCTTTACAATACCCCAAACATCACTGTGAACTAAATCAAAGGGACGAAGAGTCTTCTTATTGATATGACTAAGATAAGACATCCTATAATGTTTCCCAATTTGATAGGACTGACACTCTAAAGAGGATACTTGTGGTAAATTTAGTTCTAACTTCTGCAGAGTCTCTAGGGAAGGATGACCATATCTACAGTGCCACGGTAAGGGAGAACTGCTCAACGGGATAGCCGGAGCCATAGTAGTAGGTACTTGACACGACAGACTTGTACCATGAAAGAGGTAGAGATCACCTTTCTGAGCCCCCCCATAAATTGTCCTCATACTCTTGAGATCTTGTAAAAAAAAGCAAGAAGGACCAAACATCACTTTACATTTCATAGTATCAATTAATTTTGCAACAAAGAGAAGATTGAATGGAAATTCATGCAAAAAGTGTACAAATCTAAGTTCAATCTTAAAAGTAAGAGAAACAGATCCACTGGATAATACTTTCCGCACCAATCCATCCGCTAATGTCACAAACTGATGCAGGATATATGAGTCAATGGAGTGAAGTAGTTTCCTCATACCAGTCATATGCTATGAATCTCCAGAATCAACCACCCAAGAAGGAGAAGGACTGGAAGCCGAGAAAGAAGAAGTTGGATTACCAATGGTAGAAGCCAAGTTAGCTGAAGAAGAAGCTCCCATATTCAGATGTTGAGTGATCAAAAGAAATCTATTATATTCTTCCTTTGTGAGAGTGATTTTAGATGATCAAGAAGTAGACACAGAAGTAGAACTAGTAGTAGTTGGTGGTTCAGTCGACTCATTGCCTCTAGTAAAGTGGGTTGTCTTTGTAGGTGGCATAGCTGGTCTTCCATGTTTCTTCTAACACTTCTCAATAGTATGTCTTAGACGACCACAAAAATTACATTTGGTTCTGGTGGACCCACCACATCCAACACATGTACGTCCTCCTTTAACTGCTGCAACAATGGATGCTTGAGACTCACTGATGGAAGGATCTGCAGTAGTTTGCACAGGTTCAAAGTTGGATTGCATAATCTTGGAATAGGCTTCCTATAATTAGGAAGCTTATTAGCATCTAGAATAACACTTCATCCAGAACTAAACGAAGGACTTATCCCAAATAAAAATTTTGCAGTAACCAGGTCATCTCTATCTTTGATTTGCTCCTAAATAGTAACAGGATGATAAAAGCTCAGCTCTTGAGCAATAGATTGAATTGTTCTAAAGTAATCCTCCAATGATCTGTCTTCTTGTTGCTCTACAAAGAGACAATCATATTTCATGAATGGACACAGATCATTCTTCTCCTAAGAGTAGTACTTCTTAACAACATCTCAGATTTCTTTTGCAGTAGAGTAGAGCATGAACCTAGCAGCAATACCAGGATCAATACTCCCCCACAACCATCTTTTTACCAGGATGTTATTACGCTTCCACTATGCATACCCTTTATCAGTTGCGGCTGGAGGATCTGAGTTCACATGCTTTGACTTGTCTCTGGATTCTAGCACTGTGTGGACAACATTCATCCATATCAGATAATTCTTATCATTCATCTTGATAGATGGAATTGGTGTTAGCTCATTGTGGACAACTAAAGCTTTATTGTCCTCCATGATTTAGTTGTGATAAGGATACAGAGACGGAGAGATGCACGTCATGTAGGTGAATGTTGTGATGAAAAGATACATGTCACATTATGGAAGAGAGTGACGGAGAGATACACATCACCGGAATATAGATGAGATCATATGTTTATGACGCATCAACTGCCTCCAAGTGAGTATTTCCTAATCCACATGGAGGAGATGTGATTAGAAATTCTCTATGTAGATGTAGATTGCTTGATTGGTATTTTTTGATAGCCATTGGAGAGATATGAAGAAGTTTGTGCCTCCCGGTCAAGGATCAACCTTGTTTGGTCCCTCACCCGACGATGTCCAGCCTAATAGAAAGTTGCTCGATGGATTCTTGGCCGACAGTGATGGGCCCCCGGGGGCGATGGGCGGGCGGTTGTCGACTGCCTGAGTGCTGCCTAATGGCCTATTACAACCCGACAGAGGCACCTGCTGCTTCTCAACGGCGGCGGCAGCAGGTGCAACGGCGGTTTTCCCTGTTGGTTAGGGTTAGGGCTGGCTACACTTCCCTTGAATCTTGTGGTTTTGATACCATGTGAACAAGAAAATTAGGGTGTTTCAATGCAATGTGTGTGAGAGGAGCAATACTCTACCTCTCCTTTTATAATAAATTAAGTAAGAAATTTACATAAGAGTCCATCAGTAAAGATAAATGACATAATGAAATAATGAGAATGTAAAACAACTATATTAACACTTCTACTTGTATGATTTGTCTACTGTGTACATGCAAAACCATAATCTTTCTCTAGTAACCCCTAATATGCCTAAAAGATAAACTATTATGGGTTGTTTTGTTATAGTGTAACAATAATATGAATACTAATGTCCCTTCCAATCTACTAATGATGATACCTTATGTTATTCATATTCCCCATTATATGTATAAGGTTGAAAATTCTAAAGATGCACAGTTTTCTCAAGAAACACTATGACCAAATCTAATATATACCTGGTCCAAGTAGTTAGGAATACATGCCTTGGACAAATTAGTTCAACTCCTCAAGACCCATCCTTAGCCACATATTTTTCAATCCATGGCCGTAAGTTATCTCTTTATCCCGAACACCTATGTGTCGACGTCATTCCCTAGCATGTCTTTTTATTTAAAAACGTTGGATTACTTTCTCATGCATCATGTATATCCATAACCTTGAAACTCTCCTCCCAATTTTTCAGCTCTTGAGTGATAAGCTATGGCCGTCCTCATCCCCCTATCCTCTAGACTTCAACATGATATACATGCCTTCCATCTCGTCTCCCCTCTGCCTACCATCACCACTCTAGCTCCTCCCCTCCATGCCTCCTTCCTGCTATCGTGTTAATCCTTCAGTGATCCCTCTTCAACTAGGCCTAAACCTATCCATCTCTATGGGTACATTACAGGTGCAACAAGAAGGGGCACAATTGCAAAAACCTAACATCCAGGATGATAGCTCGAACCTTTTTCGTCCTAGATCTGTTGCCCAAACCCAAACTTGTTGGGCCTCTATTCCAGTGTGGACACTATGAAAGGCAGGCACAAGTGTGATTCTCTCAAAGGTAACAAATGTCTGAGTTTTAGAAGGAGGGAACATCGACAATATGTTGTCAATATCCTGTTGGGGCATCCATTAAT
This sequence comes from Alisma plantago-aquatica, assembly GCA_963693085.1. Classification (NCBI taxonomy): domain Eukaryota; kingdom Viridiplantae; phylum Streptophyta; class Magnoliopsida; order Alismatales; family Alismataceae; genus Alisma; species Alisma plantago-aquatica. The sequence goes on along the minus strand of OY856410.1, from coordinate 138,725,784 downwards.
AGTGAATATCAACATATGTGTAACACTTGAGTTTCTTCATTCTCTAGTCTTACTTTTACTATTCCCTTGTAGGTCAATCATTAGGTGTAGGACAATACGTGAAGTATTCATAATTGGTGCTCAAGGAATCTTTATTCTTGGTCATTCATCCTAGGAATCTAAATCCAACATTACCATTGATAAATCACTATCTGCCATCTTTGTTCATTAAAATATGTATGTAATAATTTGTATTATTCATGATGCATTATTTTATCACCAAATGTCATCTTTTTGTTACCAAGAAGTTTGCTACTAGGATCATACAACTATCAATTACCACACGATGTTATTGTTCTTTCTGTTTCACACAGCATCTAGAAACTTCTTTGCTCTATGAATGACGTGAAGACTTGGCATATGACAAACAGTGGTCAACACGTCACATAGACAATACAAAACAAACACTCTAATTAAGTTATCACCCAGAAATTATCTTTTGTTTGTTGGTAATAATCTAATACATGTTTTTTGGTGATATATGATGGTGAAAATTCTTCACAAAATTACTAGAGAAATAATTCAAAGTGAATGTTGCAGAAGCAATGCTAAAAAATGCATGACGAAAATTTATTTGGGTTGGGTGTTTTGTTTTTATTTTTTGAAAACATTTGTTAAACAACATAATTGGCATAAAATGTGTAGGAATACTATGTGAAAGTGATTTTAGGAGATACAATTTACTTCATTGAACACACATAAAGTTATAATCATGTGTTTTGAATGTAGATAATACACTTGAAACTTATAACCCACACATTAAACTTAACTTGACCCTTTCACAAAAGATTAATAACTTATCATGTGCACTACTTTAATATGTGTGTGTATATCCACATGTGTGTGTGTCTATATATATATATATATATATATATATATATATATATATATATATATATATATATATATATATATATATATATATATATATATATATATATATATATATATATATATATATATATATATGTGTGTGTGTGTGTGTGTGTGTGTGTGTGTGTGTGTGTGTGTGTGTGTGTGTGTGTGCGCGTGTGTGTGTGTACAAGAATTACAACTACATTTACTTATAATGATTTGAGATGAGATGGAACGATATGTGCATGCAACATACCGACCATGATTATAAACTTTGTTTTTTCTATTTCTAATTGCTCAAGAATGTTATCTCGATTGGTCATCATCAACCATTATTGGTCACCAATCTTTTATAGAGGGTATGTTGGTTAGGGATTAGCTTTGACCGCATCATATTGGTCAGGGATTCACACATATTGGACAAATATTTCTCCTTCATCTTCAACAAGTTTTGTAGTAGCAAAATGCTCTTTTTAAGACTTTTAAAATCATATTAATGGAAAATAAAATATACAACCTTGTATACTATGTGTATATGTTTCTAACATGGAATTAGGATTATTTTATAACTAATATTCTGTCATAATTTCATTGGAATCATAACTAAAACCTAAAATTAGCTCATTTGCGCATAGAAATGGCTCTTTTATGCCTCTAAATGCTCTTTTATAGCTTTTTGATGCCATAATGATAATGCAAATATCCCATGATTGTTCCTACTATATGGACATGATTATAATTTGTTTCAAAAGGTTTTCTTAAATTATATCCTACTAGAATTTCATGCGCTCTGTTAGATTTAGTACTTAAAGGTGCCTCATTTATATGTAAAATACCCTTTTGTGCCAAATCTTATATCTAGTGTAACTTTCACACGCATGTAAGTTTCAACCTGAAATTTTGGCATGGTGTTTTTTTGCTTCCGCATGAAAGAAATATAACATATGGGTTGTAATGATATGGGTTGTAATGATGATTTAACATATGGGTTTAAGTGCATACTTTCATGTGCATGTGGAATCACTACATTGATTTAACTTTGATATGGGTTGTAATGATGATTTAGCATATGGGCTTAAGTTCATACTTTCATGTGCATGTGGAATCACTACATTGATTTAGCTTTCATAAGGGTTGTAATGATGATGTGAGGCCTTCTTATTTCCAATGATGGTAAGTTGGGCTTGATGTGCCTAATAGGATGGTTTGGGCCATGATATGTCTTCCTAATAGGATGGTTTGGGCCATCATATGGCTAAGGATTGCATCATGGTTTTGTGATTGATATATGTTATGACACATTCTATATCCTAAAGAGTTTCCATATATGTTAAATATCACGACTGCATCTCTATACCTTGTTTGTAACTTGGTCGATGATGGGAACATGAGTAACTTAGTTAATTGAATCAAATGTAACCCTAACCTATAGTAACAAGAGGGTCTAAAAAGTTCTAGAAGTGTTTATTAATGAGTATATGTGGTGGTTGAAGGTTGGTTCCTTAATAACATAACAAGCAACCCAGTAATTAAGTATACATGTTTAAGGTTTATTTGGTGAATCACACTATATGCTTTTATTGCACTTGTACACCTACATGTATTGTTTGTTCACTCTTATATTGCATCTATTTTTTATACCTTGAATAGAGATTTATACTTGCTGAATAACATGACTAAAATTTATTGTTAATAACTTGCTTGCCATTGTAAGATTTTTTCAGTAGTCATATCATATTGTTCGGACTTGAGTCTCGCCTAGTGGTTTTTCATACCTTTTCAATATGCTAGTGCAATGGAAAGTGTAATTATCAAACAGTAATAAGAAATAATATATAAGTGATTTGGTGTGTCCATCAGTTTGCTAATTTGGATGGGTAGTTGACTATGTAGGTGATAGGTTAATTTCCCATGATATTTATTAATGATTACGAGTTGTAAACTAAGTCGATCATCTTATATTGCTACAATTTTACAATTATAGACCATATTGTAATCCTTTTCTTGAAATAAATAAAAGATACTTCGGTTTCTCTCTATCACGTCTAAACGTGGAATGATTCAAATGAGAATTCATGCATTTTTACATGACATTTGGTGATGTTTCTACAATAACTTGTAATTGAATCCTTATATAAATCATTTTATACAATATTTTTTTGAATTGATTGTTGATGGTCGTTAGTTTCAAATTGGTTTATTATGTGAATTTTTTCTAATGATTAGTTTGGGTTTCATCAACATGACGGGTACAATATTTCCTCTAACTCTGTCGATCTTTTTTCCCTATACACGGTCAACGATTTATTATTTTTAGTTAAAACACTTTATATTTTAATAATAAGTATTTCTTGATATTTTAACGTGCTTAGGTACATATGTTCTTTGTATAAGATTGCACACTAGTCCTACATTGACATGTAAAGTACCCAATAGAACAAACTTTACATATTTATGCCAACTATTGAGACATGGGTACAAATCATGTAATGTTTGGTTATTATATCAATCATGGTAGGTCATTATGTACAAACACAATAACAACACAACTTTTTGTTTGGTCAATAAAACCTTTGAACTCCACATGTATTTGTTTTCATGTCAACTATCTAACGTGACTTATTAAATCATTGTTTATTAGTAGTGATTGTGTCACACAAACTTAATTATGCTTCTCTAACTTGGTTGCATACTTTGTCAAAAAAATTGACTATATTGCATATCTTATTTATGCTCATACATTATCATATTTTATCCCTTGAATAAAATAATAATCAACTTATGAAATATAATGAAAATATATGAGATATTTCAATTTTAATGAGCTATATAACCAAGCCGGAAAAGCATTACACTTGCATTAACGCCATATCACATTCTCCAAAATACACACAATCAGAACTACACACATTAAAAAGTTCAAATAATAACTCTTGGCTAGCTTATGCTACATATGCATCCATATTGACCATACTTACGAAAGTGGTTTCCTGTTAAGATAGAGAGGGCACAAATTTTATTTGGGTATACTTTAGCCCTTCATCTATCCTTTTCTTCATGTGAGAAAATAAGGTGCCAAACAAAAATTGGGGAAAGACCAATATCACGTGCTATTATAAAAAAATGTGACTATAGCCTCATTGAAAATTATCCCTCAAAACAGTACCTAATTCGGTCTAAAATGCCATTTTCTATGACGTTTTAAGTATCGATGGTCATAAAATACCACAAACATTTACGTTTTTATATCTTTTAATTTAAAAAATAAGGTGAATATGCTGCATCGAGTAGCGCTTTCAATTGTCAGATTGAAAGCACCATTGAGTGTGGGCTCAGCTATGTACTTTAAGTGGTGGGTTCCACACAAATATCCATTTTGAAAATATTTCTAAAATATTCTATAATGATTTTTGCAAAAGTGTGCTACATGAAAAAATTTCTATAAGATATTAATTGTCATGTTCGATTTCAGAAAGCTTCATTAGTACGGCAATATATTGTTTGGCTGTGGCTACTTGGCTATTCTTGCTAAAAAGGAATATACTTATTATATCTTTACAAGGCTGCAATAAATACCATTGTTTTTAATTTGAAAAAGATTACCAGGGTTCTACCGGTTTGGCACGTTCCGAAAAGATATATATCTCTGTACATATGTTTGGGTTAGTGATCAGGTTCGAGGTTCTTCTTTAATACGTTCAGACATTACCGATTGGTTGTTTCCAGATGAATTTCGCGAGTTACCTGACAGCACGTAGTGTAAACAGCAAAGTCAACCCGTAGCCATAACGCATACGCGAATGCGCAGAATCTGGTTATGAGCCCACAGTAATGCCTTATTTTGTTTGCTTTCCCTCATTTCTTTCCAAGACTAAGTCAGCGGTGAACCCGTGATTGCTTGAGGACGGAATAGTGGGACTTCTAAGCAAAGCCACGCTAAGGGATTTTTAGCTGACGGCACCATACTTAGAATCTTCCATGCTTTGTTTTGTTTCCTTGCTATGCTGATCGAAGACTAAGAATGATATTTCAATCTTATTGGATACGAGAAGGAAGTGAAGGCGGCGTTGACACTGAAGAGGAGTCGACCTAAACAGGTGGCTCGGCTCCTAGTTTTTCTGATGATCTCTCTCCTTCTCAGTCTTCTTCCCCACTGGGAACTGCCCACAGGAAATCGATAAATTTAATTGGTGTGGCTTTATACAGGAAGCATCGGCGTGACGGACGTACCCGTCCGTGTATGATGTCTCCGTGCATTGTGCTTGCGAGGTGTATATATAGACATGTAAAGACATCTCTTTGAGATCATCAGAGCGGATTTCAGCAATCATCACGAATCGACATCGGCAACCATCTGTAACCAGCGCAGTGTGAGATCCTCGATCGCTAGCTGTCACTTGCAAATGGGGCGTTGGATGAAACCCGAGGTTCGAATCACTTGGAAGTTCTTATCATATCTGCCCAACTGAATCATTATCAGTTATTTCATCACAGCAGGCATATATATATATTCATGGTGTTTTTTCACAACATACTGAAAACTCTGACACTGACACATCAGTACTATGTTCTGCGCCTGCAGGTGTACCCACTGGTAGGAGCAATGTCCTTCGTTTTGAGCATGTGTGCATTCCAGCTGACAAGAAATGTCATCCAGAACCCAGATGTTAGGTTTGCAACCAAACCAAGCTTAATTCAGTCACAGGTTTGTATGTATTGTATGTTTTGCTCATCCATGCGCTTGTCTTCGTAGGATCAACAAGGATCATCGTCAAACTGCCATCCTTGACAACGCTGAGGAAGGAGAGAGGTACGCCAAGCACTGGTTCCGGGACTACCTCAGAACCCGCACGCCAGGGATCTTCCCTAACCCCATCTACTCGAAACACGATAACTAGGAGTTGATAGAGGTGGAGGCTTCTATTAGTTGCACTATTTGTTAGTTATGAGAATATGATGTATGTGTGCAGCTCGTATGAATTTATGTATGTTATTCTGGCAGCTGAAACGCCGATCAAAATGGTGTGAAGTCAAGTTGCAGCCTAGGAGCAACTAAATATTGTAACTTGATATTGTCACTATGGTGGACTTTTTCCCGATTCCGTCAAACACCTTGTCAGTGAATGTTCATACGCCGAAAATCATAACACGTATTGCTACTTTCATTTTCTTTTTCTCAAAAAAATGCTATTTTCATTTTCTCTTTTAGCAATATAGAAATTTAGTTCATCAAAATAAAACAAATTTTGGCATGTATTTTCATTTGGGTCGGGACGTATTTGACCCCAAAAGACCCAAACATAGGTGTGCTTCCTTCATCAAAGGCCTATATCTCCTAGCCACTGCTATTATATCCCTTGGCAATGTCATATTCATGTCACCAAGTGCCAATCTCAGCTCATTTGAGATTAGATGTTCATATATATATATATATATATATATATATATATATATATATATATATATATATATATATATGAGTTACTTTTTAATACCCGTGCGGGTAACATATATCACTACCCGTCCGGTAAAACACGGTGGCATATTCGTAAATATCATCCCGCACTCAGCGTTCTTCCGTCCCGCACTCAGCGACTCCGCCGATCTCCGTCAATCTTCCTTCGTTCTCGCGCACCGTCTCTCATCGCGCCGTCCCAGCTGAAAGCAAAACCCCAAATCGTCGCTTCGTCCCCGCCAAAGCAAAACTCCAGATCGTCGCCCTCCCGTTCTCGCGCACTTCCTCCTCACTCGTCGCTCTGCCTGTCACCGACGACCCAAACTCTTCCGTCTCTAGTTGCTCCTCCATCTCGCTGCATCCCAATTCCGACAACCCTGAAATATGACGAGAACAAAGCAAGCGTCAAGGAAGACCTCGACAGGGCCGCCGTGGCTAAGGCGTCCACGACCAGTGATTGAAGAAGATGATGAAATCGACATGCAGCCTCATCCGGCCGAGCAGAAGATGGCCAAAGAACCAGAAGAAGTGGATAAATCACCATCGCCGGCGGAAAGGGAAATACTCGATCACACTACTCCGACAACCCTGAAAGAGGATAATAAAGAGGCTACCAAGGATGCAGAACTGGAAAAAGAGGGGAAAGAAGAAGCTGCGGGAATGAAGAAGGGGCTTGCTGCTGAGACTCCTCAGACAACTAAGACACATGATAAAGGCAAAAAAATAGGGGTTACAGCTCCCCCATGGATCAAACCTCCATCGAAAACTGCAAAGCGCAGTAATGTTGCTACTGCTGGTCGTGGAGTGAGCATAGCAGCTGAGAAGAAAGAATGTACGCACAGCAAAGCGGGAGAATTTGAACAACAAGGTAATACTCGAGTAACTATTACATACTGCTTCTTGAGTAACTGATATTTATGCTTGAGTAACCGATAGTACTGTTTGAGTAACTGAAATTAATAGTTGAGTAATTATTACAGAATACTTGAATAACATACATTAATGTTGAGTAACCGAGTTTAATGCTTGAGTAACTATTGCAGAATGTTTGACTAACCGATAATAATGTGTGAGTAACCAAGATTTATGCTCAGGTAACTATCACATAATGCTTGAGTAACCAAGAGTAATGATTGAGTAACTGAGAGTAATGCTTAAGTAACTGAAATTAATGCTTGAGTAACTATCACATATTGCTTGAGTAACTGATAATAGTGTTTGAGTAATCAAGATTTATGCTCGAGTAACTATCACATAATGCTTGAGTAACTGAATATAGTGCTTGAGTAACTGAGATTAATGCTTGAGTAACTGAAATTTATGCTTGAGTAACTATCACATATTGCTTGAGTAACTGAGATTAATGCTCAAGTAACCAAGATTAATGCTTGAGTAACTGAAATTTATGCTTGAGTAACTATCACATATTGCTTGAGTAACTGAGATTAATGCTCAAGTAACCAAGATTAATGCTTGAGTAACTGAAATTTATGCTTGAGTAACTATTACATAATGCTTGAGTAACCAATAGTAATGTTTGAGTAACCGATAATAAGCGATAAAACAAAATTGTTAAGCTAACTACTACATTATTGGAATAACTTTATTTGTATGCAGGAGAAGAAAGCAAAGGGGATGAGGAGAGAACAACTGCAAGTCAGAAACAGAAAGAGACGGAAAAGGCTAAAGAGAAAGGTAAGATTGTATGGATTTGTAATAGTTTTAATTTTCAGTTACTTACAGTTTATTAAATAGCTTTTACAAAATAAACAATGAGCTCTAACGATAAATTTTGATATGTTTGCAGTGGGAGTAAATAGATTGTACCACAGGTGCTCCTTAAAGAGCTACAACAATACAAGCAAGAGCATGGTTTATACAAAGGAACAACTTATGATGCTGAGCTCAACAGCCTTTGCAACCCTCATAAATATGCCAAATCTTGCAGTTGACATAGGCTTGTTAGAGGATTTAATTGATAGATATGTCGATGAAGACATATTTTTGCTGGCCGAGGGAGAAGAAAGAAGGATGACAGTAGATGACGTGGGGATAATTCTAGGTATCCCCAGCAAAGGTATAGATATAACACAAATAAAAGATTCTGCCATAGTAAAGTCGATATGGCAAGAGTTTGCGAAGGAGACTTGTAAATATAGAAATGAAGGTGAGACATCAAAGAAATTGAGAGAAAAAGATGTCCTGCATAAGGACAACTTAACAAAACTTTGGCAGGAATATGCCAAGACCAACAATCCAGCAGACAATACAAATATGTGTCGTGCGTGGATGTTGCACCTGCTGGCAACATTCCTAATCCCAGACACTAGCTATTGCGCACCAATCTACATTATCCACTACCTAGATAATGTAACTGCCACTGGGCAGATGAATTGGGCAAAGCTGGTGCATGGGAGTATCTTCAAGAATATGAAGATGCTAAAGGAGAATGTCCAGCTAAGAAGGAAAGGAGAAAAAGGGTCTAAAAACACCCTGTACACAACAGGGTGTGTCATGTGCCTATGCGTGAGTGAATAAAATCATTTTCAACTACATTGATACAATATTGACTATGGGGTTTCAGTAACATATGCATTATATTTTCTATATATTACATGCAGGTTTGGGCATATGAGATGACAAAGATGGCAAAGCCAACATTCCTTGACTCCAAACCAAGGATAAAGAAGTGGGCTGCGCCGGTCGAGAAATTGATGGAATTAGCGAAAGTGGAGCCTAAGGATGTAAGATTATCTAATCTTTCTTACAAAATCTAATATACAACACTGCAAGTAACTCAAAATAGCCTGCGAGTAACTCAAAAAACACTGCGAGTAACTCAAAATAGCCTGCGAGTAACTCAAAGTAGCCTACGAGTAACTCAAAAAACACTGCGAGTAACTCAAAAAATTCTGCGAGTAACTCAAAAAACACTGCGAGTAACTCAAAAAACACTGCGAGTAACTCAAAAAACACTTCGAGTAACTCAAAAAACACTGCGAGTAACTCAAAATAGCCTGCGAGTAACTCAAAAAACACTGCGAGTAACTCAAAAAACACTGCGAGTAACTCAAAAAACACTGCGAGTAACTCAAAATAGCCTGTGAGTAACTGAACAACCATCTGCGAGTAACTCAAAATAGCCTGCAGTAATACATACTTTTTTTATATGTTGGACAACCCTCTACAGTAACACATTATTTTTTTTTATATGTTGGACAACCCTCTGCGATTAACACATTATTTTTTTTATATTTTGGACAGGTATGTCAAATGATAGTGGTAGACAAGGGAGATGATTGGCATACTGCAAAATCATCGAATGACATCCCAGAAAAAAGTACGCCAACAACCACTGAGGCACCAGCAAAACCAATCATTGAAGAGGGAGACACTATTTACACCTCCACCCTGGAGACAAGAATAAAAATGTTGGAGGAGGAGCTCAAAATACATAAGGAGATCTGCACAAGAATAAGTGTTGATAAATTCACAGAACTGCAATTGGAGAATAAAAGGCTAGAAGAAAGAATAGCCAAGTTAGAAGAAGAAAACAAAAACCTAAAAAGAAAGTGGGAAGATGAGGGTAATAAATCACAGTCACCTGGAAGTGGATTCCAGGAATTTTCTGAGGGTTTTGTCTCGGTGAATGTAGATAAACAAAAAGACTCACCGACAAAGGATGTCGCCCAACCGACAAAACGAAGAAGGCTAACCCTCAGAAGAAAATACGTAGAATCAGAAGATCATAGTGAGGACGGTAAAAATGTTGATGAATATGAGAACAAAGAAACAAAAGACAATAGTTCTGCAGAAGATGCAGACCAAAAGAAACAAGAACAAGAGAAAAAAGAAACAAATGACACCAATTCTGAAGAACCAAAATCTGCGGAAGAGGCAGAACAAAAGAAACAAAAAAAAGTGAGCCAACAGCAGGAGAAGGTAGCAGAAGAAGAAGGGCAGAAGAAGCCCAGAAGAAGATTGAGGAAGAAGACGATTGAAGAGCCAAAGATAGGAAGCATAGAGAAAAATGTGAAGAAAAGAAGGGAGGAAAAGGTAATTCTCATATCCTTTCAAGTATATCATAACTGCAAGTAATGCTTGAGTAACTGAACCTAAAGCTTGAGTAAATGAACCTAATACTTGAGTAACTGTAGGTAAGGCTTGAGCAACTACACGTAAGGCTTGAGTAACTGAATGTAATGCTTGAGTAACTGCACATAATGCATGAGTAACTGAATGTAATTCTTGAGTAACTGAACATAATGAATGAGTAACCGAGAGTAATACTTGGGTAACTGACAGAAATTCTTAAATAACTTTGGAAAAATGAAGATTGATTCTAACATGGTTTTCTATATTGTTGTTGACAGCACAAGATGTCAAACTTCATAGGTTTTGAACATTTCAAAACAAAAGAAGCAAAAGATATTGTCCATCACTTCATGGACAACATAGAAAAAATGTAATGGAATTAGTTATTGTCAAATGTAAAATGATAACACATTAATTTTTCTGTATCCAACTCGCATGTATAACATCTATAAAAATAATTTGCAGGTTAAAACGAGAATGGAAATTCAGTGAAGACACTTGGTGCACGGGGAAGGACCTCGCCGCCCTCCTGTACAAGGATCAAATGACACATTCACCTGTAAGAAACAAGAATGTAGTTTAACTCTTTAAAATAGATAATTTGGCTTGCTAAACTCTTTTGGTTTTATTTAGGTTCTCGACTGCTTTGTACAGATGCTCAAGGAGAGCACAAGCAAGCGGAGGAAGAAGGGATTGACGTGGCACTGCATGAGCACTTATGCTCCGGTAAGATAAATAAACTTTGTATACAAATTTACATGAAATTACAATATAGAAACACAAACTGAAACTTATATATGTGGTTTTTATACTCTACATTTGCAGCAAAAGCTATCATTTAATATTGAGGACATCACCTTGGAACAAATAGACATGCTATCTCCACTATTCAACATTCCAATGAAAGATTGGGACACAATGGACTCGGTGTTCACAATACTAAACAACGACAACCACTGGCACTTGTACGAAGCAAGTTTCAGGGATGGAGCACACCGGTCCTATAATTCAATGAGTTGGAGTAGCAACTCAAGAAAGGAGTTCAATAGATGGGTAAGTGATCTATAAAAATTAAGTCCATTATAAGTGGATTGAAAAGATTACTGATCTTTAATTGATGATGAATAAATGTCTTGTTTTTTTAATGCAGGTGGGTATAGTGCACGACTTCTTTAGGGGTGCACCTGAAAAGGGAAGCCAATTGTCGCAGTGGAAAAGGGATTACCCGATCTGCCCACAGCAGGAAGAAGACTCACTTGACTGTGGGATCTTTGTCATGAAGTACCTAGAGTGCCTAGTAAATTGTAAACCTATGGACTTCACCTGCAAAGACATACCATCAATAAGGGCTGATATTTTTCAACGAATGATGGCAAGGGGGCAGCTGCAGCCTCCAAAAGACGATGAAAAAGCTGAAATCGAAGAGATGAAAGAAGATATATCTGCTGATAACAATGTAGGAAAAGCTGAAGCTGATAAACAACCAGAAACAAAAAAGAATGAAGATACAACAAGTGTATAGCTGCTTTTGTATAAGCTGTTGTTCAGTTACTCATTGTTGTATAATCTGTGTATTTCTGAATGTACATCTGCTATTGAATTTACAACTGATCTTAATGTACATTTGATCTTGCTGTACATGTCATCTTGAACATATATCGATTTTGCACTTATATTTTGGCTTAATGTTCTTGCTGCTACTTGTGTACATCTTGAAACTACTACAAGTAACTGAAATGATTGAGTAACCTAACAAACTATTCGAGTAACTGGAAAAGGACTGCTTGAACACTACCAGTAATTGAAAAAATGCTGCGAGTAACTGAAAAAGGACTACGAGTAACTGAAAAGGGACTGTGAGTAACTCAAATAGCCTGCGAGTAACTGTCACAGCCGCTCCGAGTAACTGGAAAAAACACTGCGAGTAACTCAAAATAGCCTGCGAGTAACTGAACAACCCTCTGCGAGTAACTGAAGAAATCTCGCGAGTAACTGAGTAAAGCTCGCGAGTAACTGAACAACCCTGCGAGTAACTGAAGAAAGCCCGCGAGTAACTGGAAAAACACTGCGAGTAACTGAACAAAGCTCGCGAGTAACTGGAGAAAGCTGGCGAGTAACTAAACAACCCCTGCGAGTAACTGGAGAACCTCTGCGAGTAACTGGAAAAAACACGGGAGTAACTGAAAAACCCTGCGAGTAACTGGAAAAGGCACGGGAGTAACTGAAAAACCCTGCGAGTAACTGAAGAAATCTCGCAAGTAACTGAACAAAGCTCGCGAGTAACTGTAAAAACCCTGCGAGTAACTGAATAAATCTCGCGAGTAACTGAAGAAATCTCGCGAGTAACTGAACAAAGCTCGCGAGTAACTGTAAAAACCCTGCGAGTAACTGAAGAAATCTCGCGAGTAACTGAAGAAATCTCGCGAGTAACTGAAGAAATCTCGCGAGTAACTGAAGAAATCTCGCGAGTAACTGAAGAAATCTCGCGAGTAACTGAAGAAATCTCGCGAGTAACTGAACAAAGCTCGCGAGTAACTGTAAAAACCCTGCGAGTAACTGAATAAATCTCGCGAGTAACTGAAGAAATCTCGCGAGTAACTGAACAAAGCTCGCGAGTAACTGTAAAAACCCTGCGAGTAACTGAAGAAATCTCGCGAGTAACTAAAGAAATCTCGCGAGTAACTGAACCAACGCTGCGAGTAACAACTGAACTTAAAATACATAAAAATATATACATAAAATAAGGTCCAACCAGATCGAAAATATTACACAACCAGATCTAAAAGTTATATATTATACAACCAGATCGAAAATAAATAAGGTCCAACAACTGAACTTAAAATACATAAAAATACAGCCAGATCGGCTGTAAAGAAGGTACATTAACTGAACATAAAAATCAAATATCTACTTGTGACTGGAACGCTGGACAGACGAAGAAGCAGTGTCTTCTGCAAACTGAATGGGATTTACAGCTGATCCCGGTTCTGCTTGGTATATGTCCCTAACGAAGAGCTGATCTGCAGAGTCCTCCGATCCAGAGTATACTTCATCGCCAGGCATTCTGAAGAGAGGGATAAGCTCAGTTGGTTTTTCTAAGAACTGATCTGTGATCCATGCTGTGATGGTCTGGTGATCAGTTGGCTTGAGGTAGATGATCCAACCCTTGCGAAGACTGAGCTGTGCGATCATCCTTTTCCATCCCTTAGCAGTTGAAAGTGACCCGTTTTTATTCTGCATAAGGGTTATCTGGAAAGACTGGTTTCCAATTAGGAAGGTGGTTTTTCCTGGTTTGATCTGAAAATGGAGATGGTTCCATTCTATAGGAAGTAGAATGGATTCCACTGTCTTGTCATCGAGGGTGTAGTTGATTGGCTGGATGAATGGCTCCATGGTAGGCTGTGAAGAAATGTTAAAGGGGATCTGAGGAGATGGTCAAAGGGGGTGCTACTGAAAAATTGTACCTTATGAAGAAATCTAAAAGGGGATCTGAAGAAATGTAAAACTGTACCTTATGGAGACCGTAACAGTCACAGAAGAAGAAGTAGACCTCGAGGGTGTCGTTGAGGATGGAGATGATGTAGATCTGAAAGCCCCCCACTGTGTTGTAAACCGGAGCAGTTGCTGATGAAGAAGAGATGGAAGGAGATGGTGCCGTGGAGGATGGAGATGTTGCAGATCTGAAAGCCACCCGCTGTTTTTCAGTTATATCTTGTAAGGGGAGGAAGGAGATGGTGCCGTGGAGGAAGGAGATGGTGTCTGTGTTTTTCAGTTATATCTTGTAAGGGGAGGAAGGAGATGGTGTCTGTGTTGTTGGTGCTGCAATTATTGACAACAGTGACAGTAATGGTCTGTGTTGTTGGTGCTGCAATTATTGACAACAGTGACAGTAATGGTCTGTGTTGTTGGTGCTGCAATTATTGACAGCAGTGCTCTTTACTGTTGGGTTGCAAAGATGCCAGCATACTGTGGGTTATTCTGACAACACATCACTGCAATTATTTATAGCTCTGTGCTCTCTCTTCTAGAGTTACTTTTTGTACAACAGACTCCCGTACTCATTTTTCTCCTACTATTACTGAACAACCCCTGCGAGTAACTGGAGAACCTCTGCGAGTAACTGGAAAAGGCACGGGAGTAACTGGAAAACCCTGCGAGTAACTGTAAAAGGCACGGGAGTAACTGGATGAACCTGCGAGTAACTGAAAATGGCACGGGAGTAACTGGAAAACCATTGCGAGTAACTGAAAAAAGCACGGGAGTAACTGGAAAACCCTGCGAGTAACTGGAAAAGGCACGGGAGTAACTGAAAACCCCTGCGAGTAACTGGAAAAGGCACGGGAGTAACTGAAAAACCCTGCGAGTAACTGAAGAAATCTCGCGAGTAACTGAAAATGGCACGGGAGTAACTGGAAAACCCTGCGAGTAACTGAAAATGGCACGGGAGTAACTGGAAAACCATTGCGAGTAACTGAAAAAGGCACGGGAGTAACTGGAAAACCCTTCGAGTAACTGAAAAAAGCACGGGAGTAACTGGAAAACCCTGCGAGTAACTGAAAAAAGCACGGGAGTAACTGGAAAACCCTGCGAGTAACTGGAAAACCACTTCGAGTAACTGGAAAAACACTGCGAGTAATTGAAAAACACTGCGAGTAACTGGAAAACCACTTCGAGTAACTGGAAAAAACACTGCGAGTAACTGGAAAACCACTTCGAGTAACTGAATAACCACTTCGAGTAACTGGAAAACCACTTCGAGTAACTGGAAAAGGCACGGGAGTAACTTGGAAAACCCTGTGAGTAACTCTAACAGCAATAAGAGTTAATGACAACCCACTGCGAGTAACTATGACAGCAATAAGAGTAATTGTGACAACAGTAATAGTATCCATTGTACACAGAGACAAACACATAATATTCAAAAAGAATAACAATTGATCAGAAAACATTCTTTATAACATATTCAAAGTATACATACAATTGCTGGAGCACAAGGTAACACAAAGATAGATTACAAACACAAGTGAAGTACTTAGAAAGTTACAAACTCACTTTCATAAAACTACACAAAAAGAACAACCCCATTACAAATTTGAACATGCCTCACAAACACACTACAAACTCCAATAAAAAAGATAGAACCACATATACATCAATAACAACAGCAAGATCACCAGAACACGAGCAGCATACATAGTAGCAGCAAATCCCAATCATATGATGCACTACTTCTTAGGACAATTCCTGCTGTCATGGTTAACACCAAACTCTAAACAATTCTTGCACTGCCTCTCTCTTTTAAACTGTGTAATCTCAACTCCAGATTTAAACCTCACATCTGTGGATTTGGGTCTCCCCTTAGTTTTACAAAAATTGGGGATATTAACCTTGACAGCTGAAGAAGAAGCTGTATTTGAAGCAGTTACACCAGCACCTGCATCTCCACAACTACCAGAGACATCCAAATCTAACAGCTCCTTTTGCAATGCAAGCAGTTTTTCATGGCAAATATCTACAGCATTGTTCCTACACGCTATGTTCACAATAGAATTGCAGGCAGAGACAAGCTTAAGAGTCCTCCCAGTGGATAGATGACTAACTGCATCTTTACCAAATATCAAAGGATGTTCTCTGTAGCCTTTGGTCCACCTCTTATATATGTATGGCTCGGGAAGAGTGCAAAAGTCACGACTCTTCAAATAGGACAGGATGTGCCTGCAAGGTATACCTTTGAATTCCAACATGTAACAGTTGCAATAAACAATCTCACTCGATGGATTCTTCTTCAAAATGCGGGCAGATCCAAGGCCACCAACGCGATACACTTCAAACACACCTTCTGAAGATTCCTTTACATTGTATATCATGCTTTGATGAACCTCACTCTGAAATATCTTAAAAATTGACTTTGTGTATATACCTCTCATCTGCTCCTCCAAAGGCCAAAGTGATGACAAAGGGAGATTACTATACTCGTCTTCAAAGTCTTTGAAATTTTCAATCTCTCGTACATGAGAGTAAGCAGTCTCCAATGAGCATACAAGTTCAAATAAAGTCTTCTTACTGTTCACATGGCTTCTAATGAACGCATTCAAGCTCTCGCTCCTTTGCGTTGTCCTCATGCCTGCGAAGAAGGAAGACTGCATATAGCACGGGACCCAATCCGAACGCATAACATACATGTCAGACAACCAATTAATAGACGACAGACCATAAGCTTCAACAACAGAATGCCACTTCTCTTCAAAGGTGCCAACATCATCCACATTCCACACGCAATCATTCAAGGAGCTTATGATCTGCTCCTTGTTAGGAACACCACCAAGCTTAGAGGGAAGCTTTTGTAGGATGTGCCAGCTGCAGAACCGATGCTTGCAGTTCGGAAAAACAGTAAGGATAGCAGCATTCATAGCCGGGTCTTGATCGGTTATGATGGACACTGGCTCTTTGCCAAAACAAAGTAGATACTGCTTGAAAACCCATACAAATGACTCGTACTTCTCATCAATCATAAGAGCTGAAGCAAACAAGACCGTCTTGCGATGGTGATCAACACCACCAAACATTCCAAAAACCATTGAATACTTGTTAGTGCGGTAGGTGGTGTCAAACACTATCGCATCACCAAACAACCCACAGTCTTCAACGGAAACAGGATCAGCCCAAAAAAGATGAGTCAAGCAACAATCAGTATCGTTTTGGTATGTATAGAAGAATTTCTGATCGAGTACCTTAAACTTGGCAAACCGATCCAAGACCATGTCGACGTCATATTTAGCTGCCTCTTTCCTCTTGCTACTGATGTGTCCATGAGCTTGTCTGCTAGTAAATGTCAGATTTTCATAACCACCAGACTCCGATGCCATCAATGCAATTTGTCTCGATACAGGTATGTTAGCTTGGCTCATGGAAGAAAGCATATCTTTTTGAGTTTCATTAAGAGATGAGTTACACTTCAAGTAACGGAGATGTGCATCATCAACAAGATCGTGGTTGTGTTCCTCAACAAAGGCAGTCACAACCCACGTAGATGAGGACTTGTCTAGTGTGAATCGGATCATGGCTCCACAACCACACCTCTTCACAGATCTCTTGTGCTTCTTAGACAGATTTTCCTGTAACTTATCCACTTCATCACAAACGGGGCTCAGCAGCCCTCTTGACCTCTTAGAACGGCCCATTGTACCCTGCTTGTCACAAACCAGATCTTTGGCAACAAGAATCTTAGTTCCCCGTTCGTACCTGTTGTCATCTTTCCTGATATTAAAACCATTCATGCCAGCATAGCTAGAATAAAATGAAATAGCTTCATCTAAACTTCCAAAATGGAGACCAATTTTAGGAACTGTAGCTGGCGGCAGAGTGGAAGCACCAACAGATGCATAAGAATTAGCATTATCATTATCAGGACCAACGTTTGAATTGGCAGCATCTGTATCAAGGCTGGGATCCATTGTAACGTCTATCAGTAACACCGCAGTACAGAGGAGTAAATCTGAAACAACAGAGAGTAACTCTATCAGGCCAAAGATTAACTCATCATAACAAATGAGTAAATGAAGGAAGATTTGAATCATAACAACGTCTATCAGTAACAATAGAGTAACTCTGTCAGTCAGAAGAGTAACCCAGCATACCAAATGAGTAACTGCTTCAAAAATATAAAATGCAAACACAAAATTGGGTTTACTTTAAACACAAAGATCAGAGAAATGTATACACAGTGTGAATAGAAAAGTCAGATATAAGAAAACACATTGGGGAAAAATAGTCAGATCGATGAATACACATTCCAGATAACTGAAAATGGCACGGGAGTAACAGATATCAAGGTTAGAAAGACACTTGAATAGAAAAATAAGTATACACATTACAAATCAGCATTCTCTTGTAAAATCAATATACACATTACAAATCAAATTTCGAAGTTGGACAGACACACTTGAATAGCAACGATTTCAACTGATGATTATCAATATGTTCACCTGATATTCGGACGACAGCCAAAAAGGATTTAGATGAGTTCAGAAACACGTTCGTCGTCGTCCTCTATGAAAACTGAGAACTGGAAAACCCGCCCCTTCTTGCAGTTAACGGATAAATGAACAATGTCGCTATTCTTCTAGGTCGGGCGCCGCTTTCAGACCGGGGCACTTGTCGCACAGTCAATTGGAGCTTCTGGATCAAAAAGGGTCGGATAAGAGGGAGAATCCAGATCAACGAATAAAGACCCAAATACTCTGCGGCAGATGGATGGTATGAGCCCATCTAACGGCGGATGCTTATCAGCGGCGGAGGAGATCAGAGAAGAATCGCCGGATAATTGCAGGATCTTCCGTCTTTGGTCTCGAGCAGTGGGAGGAGGCGGACAATAGAACACTGCGGTAGATGGACGATATGAGCCCGTCTAACAGCGGATTCACTTGAGATGGAAAAGCCGCCAGCAGAGAGGGATAGAGTCGTCGGCAGATGGAGTTGGAATCGTCGGACGAGGGATTCGTCTTTGGTCGCGTTGGAATCGTCGACGAGGGATTCGTCTTTGGTCGCGTTGGAATCGTCGGAGGATGGATTCGTCTTTGGTCGCGTCGTCGAACAAGTGAGCTCGTCTTCGGTCGCTCGGGGACGGAGGCGTTCGTCTTTGGTCGCGTCGTCGAACAACTGAGCTGGTCTTCGGTCGCTCGGGGACGGAGGCGTTCGTCTTTGGTCGCGTCGTCGAACAACTGAGCTGGTCTTCGGTCGCTCGGGGACGGAGGCGGAATAGTACGCCTTCGGACGCGCGTGACGGGTAACGAGTATATGTTACCCGCACGGGTAACAAATATTTAGCCTATATATATATATATATATATATATATATATATATATATATATATATATAGAGAGAGAGAGAGAGAGAGTCAGGCTAGAATACACTCGAGTGTACGGATCGCACGAATACACTCAAGTGTGTTTATATATCAAGACTATTTTTTACAAAATGTAAACCGTTGATCTTCACCGTCATACTATAACTAGGCTACATATAAATTTTGAGCCCATTTGGATGAGTGTAAGTCACTCATCCAAGGGCAACAAAATCGACGCGCGAAACTAATTTGAAATGCATATTTTTTGCGGTCTTCATAACATGATCTATACATATCCAAATGTGCTCAAATTTTGCGTATGAGTTGTTCACGAGATGTTTAAGAAGATCAGCGGATTAGATTTTTGAAAAGAATATTGCATCATGAAAAACTACTTGAGTGTATTCCGCTCCGGATACACTCGAGTGTATTCTAGCCTGACTATATATATATATATATATAGAGAGAGAGAGAGAGAGAGAGAGAGAGAGAGAGTCAAGCTAGAATACACTCGAGTGTACTGATTACGTCGTACACCTCAATGGTGTTTGCCTATCTAGACCTTGTCTTTCCAATATCCAATCCATTGATCTTCATGGTTACAATAATAATATGCCACATACAAAATTTGAGCTCATTTGGATGAGTGTAAGTCACTCATCCAAGGGCAACAAAACCGACGCACAAGACTAATTTGAAATGCATGATTCTTGCCTCCTTTAGATGCATGACCTATAAGTATCGAAATGAGATAAAATTTATTATATAGTATGTTCTTAAGATATTTAAGAAGATCAACGGTTTAGAATTTTCAAAAAGTTACTGCAATATATATATATATATATATATATATATATATATATATATATATATATATATATATATATATATATATATATATCTGTGTGTGTGTGTGTGTGTGTGTGTGTGTGTGTGTGTGTGTAAATGAGAAATGAATCATATATATATTTTCAAAAAGTTACTGCAATATATATATATATATATATATATATATGTAAATGAGAAATGAATCATTCAAATGACGCAATTGGTATCTAAAACCCTCAATGAAAAAATACTAAAGATGGTGGTGAACCTATTGTGTTAGTCAAACCAGTGTTCAGGAAATCGATCCGTGCGGCTGCATATGCGGCCGCTTAAGCGGTTCGGACAGGGGACCGCACCGCATATGTCAAAGCGGACCAATAATCGGTCTAGGCCCGATTATGCGGCCGATTACCCGCTTATGTGGCCGCTTAATCACTGCTTTTCTAAACACACATACATGGAATTGAAAAAAATGAAATTTATATGATATTTTTGTTGTTTCTAATTAAATATTTATATGATATTGTTGCTCCCTTTCTTCTAATTAATCATTCTATGTTGTCCTTGTATGTAATTGTTCAATGTGATATATAATTCTATATGACTGATATATAAATATATATAGATATATTAATTTATTAAAAAAATCCAAAACCGCATATACTCCTGCATATACACCCGCATACCACATATACTCTATTCAGTGCCCCGTCTGCCCGTACACCGAATAGCGCTTTTCTGAACACTGAGTCAAACCAAGATCGTTTTATATAATATTCCCTTACATTATACGTGATGCATGAATTAAAAGTTTATTTGAGATAATTGATAAACATTCATATAAAGATATATATAAGGATGAACAAAACCTATATATGCGGCAGTCATACAATACGTCATTAAAATATATTTATTTATTTGTTTACAAGCTCGATTCTTCTAAAGCAGTGGAATTATCTGTATGAAAAATTTTCTCATTAAGTATATATGTAATTAGAATGGAGATAGTATGTAAATTTAAATTAAAATGAGGGGATGTGAGAACAACATAAATTGTTCAAGCATGTAGAATCAATAGCAACGGGAGATAAGTCTTTGTTGGAGTGGAAATTTCACTATCTAGTAACAAGAGTAACATGTTATTAGTGGGATTGCTTTGTCAATATCAGGTCCTTGTGGGGTTAAATATATCCATTTCGGGTTTAAAATGTCTAGTTAGTGTTGTACTTGAAATGGAAAGAGTTTGTAAATTCAACCTCTAAAGAGGGGATTACTACTCATTAGTGACACATGTGCAAGAGAAAAATAAGTATTTATTGGGAAGAATCTCACTATGAGACTAATTTGTCCACAATGAGATTGTAGTTTCATTGTTGGGTCATTGTGGGGCTAAACATATCCCAAGTCAGGATGTGTTTCCCATGGATAGGAAATGCATACATGATAGGGACATGCTACCACTACAACAAACCTTAAACTTTTACAAAGAATACATGACATTCTAAGCTAACATGCTGAAAAATAAGAGCCAATTGTGTAGGAATTTCTTTGTTTGGTCCATCAAAAGTATGGTAGGAACCCACCCAATCTAATGAACCCTACTTCTTATTCTATGCAAACCCATCCTTACCCAGCCCTACCACTACAAATGCTATGATAAATCAGAGAATATAAGGTTGCATGTTCTCCACCTCCAAATGGATAGCTTCTTTGGCACATAATTTGTGAGACTTCTAAGGAAGAATATATCCATTGCCTTTATACATCAAAAACTAGCATTGAAAAATCAAAGTTTTTATCATTGTTAAATGGATAAATATTGACAATACATAAAATTTTAGATCACTAAATGACCGTAAGGAACTAAATAAAGAAAAAGAACATCAATAAATGTAAAAAAATTTGAAGTGCATCATTTTTTTGTGTTTAGATGCATGACAAGAATTGTAAGTGTCCAAATGAAGTCAAAACTTTGTGTAGGATATATTCGTGAAGATGAATGATTTGAATTTTCAAAATTACAACTGTATGGTACAAAATGAGTACTAAAAGCAATCCAACCTTATGTATATGTATATGTATATGTATATGTATATGTATATGTATATGTATATGTATATGTATATGTATATGTATATGTATATGTATATGTATATGTATATGTATATGTATATGTATATGTATATGTATATGTATATGTATATGTATATGTATATGTATATGTATATGTATATGTATATGTATATGTATATGTATATGTATATGTACATGTATATATACATATGTATGCATATATACATGTACATATATATATATATATGCACATATATATACATACATATATATATATATGAATATTAGCATATTTCAATAGGGTTGTATTTCAATAGGAATATGCATAATTTTTAAGCTTTCCTTCATTTATATAGATATAAAATTAGCTAGTATTACTACATTATATTGGAATTTGTAGTACTCTGAGTGTTCCAAATGTGAAGAATATTCATATAAATAAGCGGAGTAATCTAACTATGCTACCATGATTGTATATATTCTTGTATCATCAGTATATTAGTAAATGGTAAATTATAAAAATACAATAAATAATAATTCTAGATTATGATGTGCCTTCATTTTTTATCATGTGGAAGTAATCAATAGAATTTCTAATCTATACTAAAAAGAAAATGACATTAGTCTTTTTATATTATATGTTCATGTACTAATAATGGAAGGTTAAGAAAATGGTGTTCATGTCCTTAAAAAGTGAAAATCAGAGAGAGAGAGGGGGGGGAGGGAGAGTATATGTATACGAAGGTTGATTTTATAATTTTAGGAATATGTGACTTTCTACTTCAATAATCTTACTGTAGATACATGATGGATTCGACCATGCATGAAATCTTGATTCTAATCATGTCAACATGTATTAGCCCATTGGTAGTAGTAATATAGAGGATATGTAATCCCAAGTGGCTATAGATGGGAATCGCTCTACATAACTATGTTATACTCTATTGGAATATGAAATCTTAAAAATGCATAGTATGAATATTGTGGATAATTAAATATCAATCAGCAAGCCACTAGCTCAAATGGACACTCTTTTATTATAATATAGATTTGAGGTAAAGATCTTACTTTAAATAATATTATAATATTTATAGAAAATACTTTTAGGTGGATAAGGGAAAATATGAAACCTCCCAAAGATATAGGGTTAATTGTGAATATCAGCTATCTATATGTTTCTTAGTTTTATTTAAGCATATATTTACTAAACCCTAGTTTGTTATCAATTAGGCAAACTTTGAGTTACACTCCTATATTTTAACCTCCTAGAATCCTTTTTAATGTCAATTATTATTCATATATTTCTCATTGATGAATATTAGAATCGCATCTAGATCCTAATGTCCACCACGAAATTGCACATGAGGGGTGGAGGCGGAGGCGCTTCTTAGGCGACTGCATCAGCTGCCACCAGCTCCTCCCACACCCTTAACCAAAACCCAGCCTCAAATCCGCCCACCCAAAACCCTTCTCCCACCCCCTATCCCACCCCCAACCCTTCTACCACTGCCACCAGTTTCAATGTTGCTGGGAGCATGATGGCCCCTTCCCAGTGGCAAGCCCCTGGAGCGGATGTCACCCTTGCTAGAGATTGGGTGATGACCCGTGATAGACCACCATTGAGATTCTACGGCAGTGTGGACTCATATCCTAAGAAAGGATTCTTCAAGGAGGGAGACATGAGGCCTTGGACTCAGTTCAAGAAGTCAGTGATTGAAGAAATGGACAACTACCATAGGTTTTCGGCGATTGTTCAAGTTCTGGGGTAGGACATCAACATTAAACAGTTGAAAGGATGGATGGTCCGGTCTTGCATACCCAAGGGAGAACTAGAAGCCTACACTCTGGTCAATGGCTTGGTGTTGGCTAGATTCACCAATGCTAAAGATCTGAATGTGGCGATGCTAGGAGGCCCGTGGTTTTTCGATGATCGTTTGGTGTTGGTTAGATGTTAGACCCCAGAAGTTGACATCAGGCGCACAGCCTTGAAGACTGCACCGGTGTGGATCTCCCTGTCAGATGTTGGCAAACACTGGTCAGCACGAGCTATCTCTATCATAGACAATGTCATTGGAGAACTGAGAGCCATTGACAGACAAGTTGATGGCTCCTTGCTTGGCTGTGTGAGAGCCTGTGTTGACCTATCGGCGGAAGAAGAACCTCCCCCAGTGGTGATGGTGGAGCTGTCGGATGGGCAAGAATGGGAGGTGAATGTCAAATATGAGGCTTTACCCGATTGTTGTAGCAAATGCAAGGTTTTTGGGCACTGTGATGGGCAATGCCCTGGTGATCGTGACCCGACCATCAGGCTTTCCCCTCCAAACGTGCCGCCCACCATGCCCCTCAAACAAAGCAAGAAAAGGAATTCCAGCAAAGAAGATAGGACCCCGAAGCTGACTGAGGTGGTGGTTGTCGATCAGGCAACAGCTGAAGAAGGTGAGATTATGGGCGACAAGAGTGAAGTTGAAGATAACCAGCAAGAAATCGAGATCACCACAGTAATACATGATGTACAGGTTAATGTGGTATTAACTGAAAGAAGTGAGAAGAGGAATGATACAGAGAATCCATTTGATATTCTAAATCAAATGGGAGACAAAGAAATTGAGGAGGAATGGGGACACCGAAGTAGGAGTCCCAGACAGACCAGAAGCACCAAGCTACCCAAGAGGGCAAAAAAGAAGAGAGTACCTGAACCCAGTGGAGGGGGAGGGGAGAAAACCAAACATTAATGTCCATCCTAGGATGGAATGTGAGAGGGGTTGCTCGACCCTACTCACAAAAGAAGTTGAGAAGTTTACTGATACAATCTAAAGTCGACTTGTGTTTCTGCTTTGAAACCAAAGTGAGGAGAGAAAGAAGAGATAGCATTAATAATATGTTCCCTACTGGTTGGCAGTCCCTCAATAATTTAGATGTTATTAATGGCGGTCAGATTGTACTGGGGTGGGACCCTACCTCTTGGGAGGTGGAGGTTATTAATGTCACCGATCAAACTACGACTGTGAGATGCTTTGGCAGAGGAGGCTTCAGCTGTATTGCCATAGGTATTTATTAGGGGTGTAAACGGTGCGGGTACAGTGCAGGTCTGGCCATACCTATACTCATACCCATCTAATTTAGCAGGTCCGATTCCGGTTCTAGACCCGCATAATAAAAAATCTAGACCCGCACCATACTCGTACCTACATTAATAGCGGGTTTGCAGTGCGGGTATGCGGGTAAGCGGTTCTATATAGAACATCATGTTGTTATTGTAAGAAAATTATGATTATTTTGTGTTTATATTAATACTACAAGATATTGTTATCATATAGTACGTTAACATGCAATAGTTGTATTAAATAACTTTGTAGATTGAAGATTAGTTGAGCTAGTTTGTATAATATTTGTAGCCATCGTCATAATGTTTTAATTATGTAGCATATGTTGTAACTATTTTGATTTTAAGTTTACATATGTTTCTCATGATTGAAATTAGAATAGGTAATTCTCTATTTGATGACTACTCTCAACCTTATTAAAATTAAAGTGGGACTTAATCAAAAGTATTATATTAGTTAGACTAGGAAAGTATGATATAAATACAATATTATCTAAGTAGTTATTTATCTATAGCGGGTCTGCGGGTCTAGCGGGTCTGGGTCTAAGCATACCCATCAGTGGACCCGCTTATATGCAGATCCAAGGGTATGCGGGTCCAAGGGTATGCGGGTACAAGAATTTAGACTCGTAACAGGTCTTTAAAGGGTCCGGATTTGTGGGTCTGCGGGTCTACCCGTACCCATTTACAGCCCTAGTATTTATGGCAAAAATGTGGAAGTAGAAAGAAACTCCATGTGGGATACCATTACTGACACAGCACAGAATGAAGTGCCTTGGATCGTCCTTGGTGA
Organism: Alisma plantago-aquatica; assembly: GCA_963693085.1. Classification (NCBI taxonomy): domain Eukaryota; kingdom Viridiplantae; phylum Streptophyta; class Magnoliopsida; order Alismatales; family Alismataceae; genus Alisma; species Alisma plantago-aquatica. The sequence continues at coordinate 138,699,697 of OY856410.1, read as the reverse complement.
CTACAACTGAGTTAGAAGACAATCTGATAAAAGGGGAGGCAGAAGAGTACCTGAAAGAATCCTTCAGAAATTCAATGACACTGTGGATAGTGCAGCCATCCATGAGGTGAAGACGATTGGTGGAAAAGTTACATGGACTAATAAATAGAAGCAAAATAGAATTGTTGCCCAACTTGATAGGGTTCTAGTCAATGACAAATGGCTAGAATCTTTTCCCCAACAGGTGGTCAAGTTGGACAGCCACCCTTTCAGTGATCATGCTAGCATGAGAGTCAATTTGAAGGAGGTTGAGATCATAAAGAGACCTTTTAGATTCTTAAATTACTGGTGTGATTGGTATGGGTTCAGTGAAGTAGTCGAAAGGGGATGGAACATTGAAGTTGTTGGGAATCCACTCTATGTATTACTAGAAGAAATTAAAGAATACCAAACTGGTTTTGAAGAAATGGGTGAGAGAGGCCATTAAAATACCAAACCTGCTGAGAGAGGCGAAGGATACCTACTCCAAGGCTGCTCAAAAGGTGAGGGAGGATCCTTTGAATGGTGATTTCATCAGGGAGGAAGCAAATGCTGAGGAAAGACTGACGCACATGGAGAAAGCACAAGAAGTTAATGATTGGAAGATCAGTAGACTAAAGTGGATTAATGAAGGAGATAGAAATAAAAAAACCTATCAATCGTCTATAAAAAGAAAAGAAATGAAGGAGACTATCCATGAAATCTTTGACAGCAATGGAGTCATCAAAAGAGGGAGGGAGGATATTTTTGACACGGTTGTGGAGTTCTTCAATGGACTCTACAATCAACCTTTGTTTACTGATTGCAAGTGGGATCACATTCTTCCTGAAAGAAGAGTTACTGACCAAATGAATCAACTATTGCTTAAAAACACAGATGAAGATGAGATAAAGAAATCCACCTTCTCCATCAACACATCCAAGGCCCCGGGGCCTGATGGCTTCAACAGCCAGTTCTACCAGTGCAAATGGGAGCCTATAAAGAAGGACATATGCAAGGTAGTAATGTGGTTCCTGAAAGGAGGTAACATGGTGAGAGAGGTGAACCATTCTTTCATCAAGTTGATCCCAAAGGTGATGAATCCCAGCACAATGAAAGAGTATCAACCAATTGCGTGTTGCTCTGTGCTCTACAAGATTATCTCAAAGACTATAGCTGGTAGACTCAAGCTCATCTTACCTGACATTATTTCAAAAGAAAAAAATGCTTTTATCCAAGGCAGAAATATTGCAGACTATGCACTCCTTGCCTCTAAATTTCTCAATGAGTTCGGGGTCAACAAAACCACGGCTAAGACTTGTATCAAGCTAGATATAACTAAAGCATATGAATTCATTAGATGGGAGGCTATTTGGAAGATCATGCATAGCTTGGGCTTTGATGATGGGTGGATAAACCGGATCCAACAATGTGTGCAAACTACCTCTTTCTCCATTCTGATCAATGGTGCCCCTACAGGGCTATTCAATGCTTCTAACGGTATCGTCAGGGCGATCCCATGTCCCCCTTGATTTTCGTGGTGGTGATGGAGGGGTTGTCATGTGCCATTCAAAAGGCTGAAATCGAGAAGAAGATTAAAGCTTTCAAGGTCTAGAATACTGAGGTCATGACTCATTTAATATTTGTCGATGATGTTTTGATTTTCTCCACTGGCCATGCTAAGAAACTACAAGAATACAAGAAGGTGCTCACCCGGTTTGGCAAGCTCACTGGACTCTATATTAGTGAAATCAAATCGAGTATCTATAACTCTAAATCTTATGACCACAGAAGAGGAAGACTTAAAGTTGCTTTTGGAGTCAAGATTGGGAGGATGCCAACAAGATACTTGGGGGTTCCCTTGGCTAGTGGGAAAGGCTACAGTAAAGATTTCGGTATGTGCATTGACAAGTTTAGGGAGAAGGTTAACAGCTGGAGTGGGCTACACATCTCCCTAGCTGGCCACCTTTTTCTCATTAGATCTATCCTACAGAGTACCATCAGGTTTTGGTCATGTCTTAGTGAAATCCCTAGGCCATGTCTGGATAAAATGAGATTTATCACTGCTTCCTTTCTATGGGGTGGTAAATCACATATCATCGCTTGGGTTGACATCGACAAGCCTTTCAAAGAAGGCAGGCTGCAGCTAGTGGACCCTGAGGAGATCATGGAAGAAAGAAGATGGAAAAGAATACAAAAGTTCATAATCAAGCCAAACTCCACATGGGTCAGGTGGATGTGTGCTAGGTACAGCAACCACATCAGCATGGAAGCTAATATCAACCCCTCGCGTGTCTGGAGGGGGATGTGCAGATCCTACGAAAGAGTTGCCAATAGATTTCAAGTTGATAATCAAGGTGTTGGCATCTTGTTAGACCCAACAACCCAGATCAACTAGTTACAAAGACCGGAGGTCAGCTGGTGGAAAGTGGTGTGGGGAAAATTCTATTATCCTAAATGGAGCACAATGATCTTCAGAGTTATCTAGAACTGTATCCCCACCAATAATAGGTTGTTACTTTGGGGTCTGATGGTAGAAAGGGAGTGTGCGTTGTTTCAGAATGAGGATGAATCTATCGAGCACCTATTCTTCAAATGTAGCTACACTCTTCCGCTATGGAGAATCACTTGTCTTAGAAATGGATGGGGTGTTGACCTACCTTGCGACCTAGTGGACATCATTCAATGGTGTCATAATATGTCTATTGACCCATGGTTTTTGTCACTGTGTGGTACTATTTTGGGCTGCATATTGCATGTGTTATGGAAGGAAAGAAATGGCAGGAAGCATCGTGTAATTCCCGAAGACCACATGCAGCTGATGGATGAAATCAGTAGAGAGTTCAGATCTGTGTTTGCAATAAGAAAACAACTCATTTTGCGGTTGAGTTGTAATGCTAGAAAATATTGGGATTTTTGTAGTTGTTAACCCATAGTTTTCTATTTTAGAGTAACTCTAACTCATACAATAGGGTTTTATATAACCTATTCATATGACGCACAGCAGCTTAGACTGCCTTGTAAAGTGTAGCAAAGTTTTTTGGCAATGCATATTTACCTATTCCAAAAAAAAGAATCTTAGAATCGCATTTCTCATGAATATGGGTCTTATCTCCCCAATTGCCATTAATTCACTATTAAAAAACCTTACAAAGTTTAGGGAAATTGGTCGGGTACAAAAGCCTGGCTGTCACACCCCGATCTCGCATTTACCCACTAATCACGAGATTAGGGCGCGACGAAGGGATAACACACAAGCCAAACCATCCATCACTTTTTAAAACATCTTAAAGACATTAAAAAGATAACCTGATTTAGGCTGTAAACTAAACCAAACAAACTGCATAAGCATTTCTATTCAACTGACAGGAGATATAAACAAAGTCTACAGCAAATTACATTATTCAACATAAAGTAAACATAACAGTTAATTTACATCTTTATACACATTCCACATACACACTCTCTCTCACCCACACCATGTCCCAAGGACCGAGGGGAAGGGACTAAGAGACCTCTAACTAGACTAACTACAAACCTTCTATCAACTAAGCGTTAGGATGAAAAGATCCTTCCGATTCCTATTGCTGATGTTGACCTAAAAAATGTTTGAGTAGAGGGATGAGCCTACTCGCTCAGTGAATAGCATTTCATTTAGCTATCAGTAAACAACTCATCATATAGATAACATTTAATTAAAAGATAAATGCAGTACTAAACAGGGCAGTTCTCATGACATAGCAGATTTACAGGTAATAATCTCATTTCAAAGCAACATCAGATAATTTAAACAAATAAATTGATATAGAGAATTTGCACAGAAATTCAAATCTCTTAACATATTAAATTTACTGTGATCCTATATGATTACATAATTATATCATTATGCCCCAAACATATGCAGCGCACTCTGCATATGAAGATCTGTAGCGAACTACGATCTCACCGTACAAGACTTAGCGACACACCCGGGAAATGCTAAGTCTGACTTCCCGTCCTGGTCTGCACAGGACTCTCAGGCTCTCAAGGGCCTCAGGCACTCAAGGGCCTCACAGCACTCTCAGGCTCTCAAGGGACTCACTGCAGTTCTTAGGCACTCAAGGGCCTCACTGCACTAACTATGAGTGCTCTAGACTCCTCCCGCAACCTGTAGTGCACAGTCGGAAGGTCTGGGTTACCACCGTGACACACGCACGGATTATTGTTGAATAACTGGTCGCCGACCATCTAGACTCAGGGCTAGATCGGTCATTTCACCCCAAAGGTATAGACCGCGCAATGGGGTTCTACGGTGTTGGAGCACCTAAGTCTATTAACTGATTATCATATAAACACTTAAACAGGAATATCACATTTCATACTTATTTCACATTCTGAACATCTCTTAAAAACTCATATATATATCATCTATCATCTATAAACATGACTCAGTATCAACTTATCCAGTTTCGATGCTACACATCCATTTTATGATCAACGTATACATTGCACATATAATACAGGAAATTCTATTATTTTCATCAATCATATTACGTATTTCAAGTTCCAATGAACCATATAAATTCACTAATTCAATCCACACTGATCAGATGCTAAACTAAATCATATAACAGCGTCTAAATGCATTTTATGAAATAAAAAGTCGGGCGACGCCAAACGCTGCCCGATGCCTGATAACGCCTGTTATCAACGTAATTCGTGCACAAAACAGAAAATATTCAAACGCCTGAGTTTATTAATGATAAATAAATGAAACCCCACTCACAGCGATTTGGTCTATCCGGATTCGTTCGGAGATGCGTCCAAGGCCGGATTCTAGGCGGTTTCGGATCGTCTTTAACCTTTCAATAAATCCTTCACTGTTCCTATTCACGAAAAGGAACTTTACGTCCAACTGGAAATGGGCTAGTAGGCGCTGAATTGATGGTGGTTTGTGGTTCAAACCTTCTAGCCGATGTCCAATACCTGGATCTGGAGCTTTGACCGCCCTAATTTCTCCTCCTCTAGCCACGCACGGCACTGCTAGAAAGCAGTAGCTTGCCGCAGCAAAGCTGCTGTGCGGCAGCTTGCTTTGTATGGTGGGAAGAGTGGGTGGTGGGAGAAGAAGAAAGGAGGAAGGAAGAAGAGAAGAAGTAGAGAAGTAGAATGAGTTGCTGCAAGGAAATCGCCAAGATTGCCTCCTGCGATCACCTGCGGCCTGCACCCTGTGCGCCGCTCAAGCTGATCTATCGGGAGCTAATAAAAGGAATGAGATAATTAACAGGTTGCCGACCCACTTAAATGGGTAAATAAATGGAAAAATTACATTTCCAACCCTAAAACTTGAAATTCTCGTATCTTTTGCCTCGAATATCCGATTCAAATGATTTCTTTTGCGAAACTTCAAGAATGAGGCCCACTACAAACCCAAGGCATGAAAACATGCTAATGACATTGTTTTACTGATTCAACATTCCAATTGCATCCAATTATTACTTTACTCAAATTAATCATCTTAATTATGCACCAATTGATCTTATGTGCCTGATTCAACTAAATCAAGTTAATGATTCACTAACTACCTCATGAGCACATAAATTAACTCAAATAACTTTAATTAGGCTCAAATCATACTACTTACCAATAGGCTTTAAAACGGGTCATAACAATCTCCCTCCCTTATAAGAATTTCGTCCCGAAATTCCTAAAAGAGAAAAGGAAACTTGCTACGCATCTCAGATTCAAGCTCCCACGTAGCTTCTTCAAGGTTATGATTTCTCCACAAAACCTTCACCAATGGTATCTCACGGTTCTTAAGCTTCTTGATCCTCTGATCAACTGTCTGGATTGGTCCCTCAACATAGGACACATCTGATCTAAGTTGTGCAGGTTCTGGGTCAACTATCTTTTCCGTACCAGGGTAACATTTCTTAAGCATAGACACATGAAACACATCATGAAGATTATCTAACTCAGATGGCAAATCCAACTTATAGGCTACAGGTCCAATCCTCTCAATGATAGGATATGGACCCATAAACCTAGGAGTCAATTTGCCTTTCTTACCAAACCTCAACACTCTCTTCCACGGTGAAACTTTCAGATAAACCTCATCACCAACCTCAAACTCAAGAGGTCGACGTCGTCTCTCTGCATAACTTTTCTTCCTGTCCTGAGCAGCTTTCAACTGCTCCCTGATCACAGATATCTTCTCTGTAGTCATATCAACTATCTCAGGTCCAAGAATTTCTTTCTCGCCAACCTCGTACCAACAAACTGGTGATCTACACTTTCTACCATATAGAGCTTCATATGGGGCCATTCCAAGACTAGAATGGTAGTTGTTGTTATATGCAAACTCCATCAGGATTAAGTGTTCTTCCCAGTTACCTCTGAACTGCAGAACGCATGCTCTTAGCATGTCTTCAAGAGTCTGAATGGTCCTCTCAGACTGACCATCTGTCTGCGGGTGAAACGCTGTACTGAACCTCAGCCTTGTGCCCAATGCACGATGTAACTGATTCCAGAATCTGGATGTAAACTTAGGATCTCTGTCAGAAATAATGGAAACTGGAATACCATGTAATCTGATTACCTCATCCACATATATCTTGGCCAGCTTTGGAACATCAAAGGTTGACTTGACAGGGAGAACGTGAGCAGACTTAGTTAGTCTATCCACAATCACCCATATCGAGTCTGAACCTCTAGGCGTTCTGGGTAACCCTACCATGAAATCCATCGTGATGTGTTCCCATTTCCATTCAGGTATAGGAAGCGACTGCAAGGTACAGTAGGTTTCTGATGCTCAGCTTTAACCTGCTGACACACTCCACATCTAGCCACGTACTCAGCCACATCTCTCTTCATTCCAGACCACCAGTACAGCTCTTTGAGATTCCTATACATTTTCGTGTTACCTGGATGCATAGCATACATAGAAGCATGCGCTTCTTCAAGAATTTGCTCTTTCAGCTCACTGTTCCCAGGTACACAACCTGTCATGAAGATACAACACACCATCGTCAGAAAACCTGAATTCTGACCTTTTACCTTCCGACATATCCTGCATAACCTGCCACAATTCATCATCACTCTGTTGCAACTCCTTAATCTGATCATAGAAAGTAGGTTTGACCTACATCTGAGCAATCAACCCACTCTGTCCAGACACATCCAAGTCTAAGTTCAACTTTCGCATATCTACAAGCAAGTCTCTCTTGAAACATGCCATAGAAAATGCATCAGCTGTTGAACTCGACTTTCTACTCAAGGCATCTGCCACAACATTCGCTTTACCAGGATGATAATCGATTGTCACCTCATAATCCTTGATCAGCTCAAGCCATCTTCACTGTCTCAGATTCAAATCCTTCTGAGTGAAGATATACTTCAAACTCTTATGGTCTGTAAACACCTGACATGTCTCACCATACAGGTAGTGACGCCATGTCTTAAGAGCATGAACTATAGCAGCTAACTCCAGATCATGAGTAGGGTAGTTCTCTTCATTCTTCTTAAGTTGTCTAGATGCATAAGCCACAACTTTGTCTTCCTGCATCAGCACACAGCCCAAACCTCTTCTGGAAGCATCGCAAAACACTATATAACCTTTATCTGCCTCTGGAAAAACCAACATTGGTGTTGTGGTCAACTTCCTCTTCAAAATCTGAAAACTCTTCTCACAGTTATCAGACCAAACAAACGGTGCATTCTTCCTCGTCAAACGTGTCAAGGGTGATGCTAGCACACTGAAGTTCTGTATAAACCTTCTGTAATAGCCTGCTAAACCCAAGAAACTTCTGATCTCAGTAGGAGTCTTAGGTTGTTCCCACTGAAGTATAGAATCAACTTTCTTAGGGTCAACGCTAACTCCATCTCTCGAGATAACTTGTCCAAGAAATGCTACCTCTGCAAACCAGAACTCACACTTGATAAACTTAGCATACAACTGATGTTGCCTCAACAACTGCAACGTCATTCTCAGGTGTTGCTCATGTTGTTCATCATCTCTGGAGTAGATCAGAATATCATCTATAAAAACTACAATAAACTGATCTAAGAAGGGTTTGAAGATCTGATTCATCATATCCATAAAGGCTGCTGGGGCATTGGTCAGTCCAAACGACATGACCAGAAACTCATAATGCCCATACCTAGTTCTAAACGCTGTCTTGGGAATATCAGAAGCCTTTATTCCGAGCTGATGATATCCAGATCTCAAATATATCTTAGAGAAGATCGTCGCTCCACGCAACTAATCAAATAGATCGTCTATTCTCGGCAAAGGGTACTTGTTCTTAATAGTGATCTTGTTCAGTTGCATGTAATCTATACAGAGACGCATGGTACCATCCTTTTTCTTAACAAATAGGACTGGAGCACCCCACGGAGAAGAACTGGGTCTGATGAAACCCTTATCGAGCAACTCATGCAGCTGCACTTTGAGTTCCTTCAACTCTGCAGGTGTCATTCTATAAGCTGGCAGTGCCACTGGATGACTACCTGGATATACCTGAATCTCAAAATCAATGTCTCTGACAGGAGGTAAGCCTGGCAACTCTTCTGGAAAAACATCAGAAAACTCACGAACCACAGGTATATCATAAACACTGGCGGTGCTCTTCTCTGTTCTAGTGTCAACCACATGAGCAAAGAACGCTTCACATCCTTTCTGTAGCATCTTATCAGCTACAGCAGCTGATACCATGCACATAGGTAGAACTTTCCTGTCTCCAGTAAAGACACAAGAAAATTCACCTAGTTGAAAGGTAGCTTCCTTCCTCCAACAATCGAGTTGCACTCGATATGTCTCAAGACAATCCATACCCAGGATGACTTGAAAAGTATTGACATCCAGGGGTATGAGATTAGCAGCAAAGGTGTAACCTCCAAAAGATAACAAACATCCGGGACAGCACTCCGATAAAACTGTTGGCCCACCTAGTGGAACCCTCAACACTAACTCATCTACCAACTTTTGAGTTAACAAATTAAGTTCACCAACTAAAGAATGTCGTATGAAAGAGTGAGTAGCACCCGGATCTATCAAAACTGAAACTGGTATACTATTAAACAAAAGCATCTCTCCTGTAACAACTTGTGAAGAGATTATACCTTCTTGAGGTGTCAAAGAAAAGAAATGTGCTGGAGCTCTCCCTCTGCCACGCTGTCCTCTCTGACCACTCCTGCCACTAGGCACTCCGCCACCTCTAGAACCGGAAGCCACAGAAGAACTCGGTCCTTCAACTGGAGGTTGTCTCTGAGCATCATAAAACTGAGACTGAGAGGCTTGTGATGCTGCTGGTTGAAGCTGAGGGCAAAACCTTTTTATATGTCCTGTCTGCCCACAGTGGTAACACTCTATATAGTTTGAACCCTCACATTGCCCATAGTGTAATCTTCCACAAGCATTACATACTCACATCACCTGTCTCTGTGGACTAGTCACAGAAGTAGATGATCCAGATGGCCGCCCACTAGATGCTTGGCTCCATTTACCTGGGCTATGTCTCCCTCTGCCCCTAAAAGAAGAAACGTCCTCGGATCTCTGTTTACCGAAGCAGCTAAATCCACGCCCAAGCTTAGAAAAGAAACCTCTACCTCCACCTCTATATCCACTACTGGACTGTCCTCTACTGAAATCTGCAGATCTCTTCTTAGATTCAGGCACCTTGTCAGCATTCACAGATTCTTCAACCTGTCTAGCAGCCTCAACAAACTCACCAAAGTTCTCTCTGTTCCTCCTACTAGTAGCAGAAATTGTATGCCGAATTTCTGGCCTTAGCCCTTCTTGAAACCTTCTGCATCTTTCTATGTTGTCAGGAACAAGCTGCGGACAGAAGTTCGCTAACTGGGTGAAAGCGCTTCATACTCAGTAACTGACATGTTCCCCTGCTTAATGTTTTGTAACTGCCTAATTTTCTCATTAAGGAAGGTAGGTGGATAAAACTTAAGATGAAACTCTTCAGAGAAATCCTGCCAAGAAAGCTCTGTACCTCTCCTCTTTTCCTCCACACCGTGCCACCACAACTCTGCATCGCCTGTCAGAAGATAAACGGCGTGATTAATCTTCTTCTCTTCTGGAAGCTCCATCAAGCGAAAGACCTTTTCTATCTGTCTCCACCACTCATCTGCCTTTGCAGGATCTGTAGTACCATTGAATTCTGTACCACCAAGCTTCTTTACAAGCTCATAAGATCGCATCAGATCCTTACTGCTGGTAGAAGTAGAAGCTCGCCTATCAGCCTTGTACCTCTCTCTGGTCTCCAGAAACATCCTGTACATACGGGACGCTTCATCCACATGGTCACCACCACCTGGACCCAAGTACAGTGGATCAGGGCCAACATGGCTCTCGGCCTGATCATCACGATCAAAGCCTCTTTCCGCCATCTGCAAAGATATAATAGAATATTTCCTGTTAGAAAACTACAGATAGAAGAAAGACACCTAAACCTTAATCATATTGGTCTCTTATTGTCCCCTGACTTGGACTCTGAGTAACTATGTACTCAACCTAGGCTCTGATACCAAGATGTCACACCCCGATCTCGCATTTACCCACTAATCACGAGATTAGGGTGCGACGAAGGGATAACACACAAGCCAAACCATCCATCACTTTTTAAAACATCTTAAAGACATTAAAAAGATAACCTGATTTAGGTTGTAAACTAAACCAAACAAACTGCAGAAGCATTTCTATTAAACTGACAGGAGATATAAACAAAGTCTACAGCAAATTACATTATTCAACATAAAGTAAACATAACAGTTAATTTACATCTTTATACACATTCCACATACACACTCTCTCTCACCCACACCATGTCCCAAGGACCGAGGGGAAGGGACTAAGAGACCTCTAACTAGACTAACTACAAACTTTCTATCAACTAAGCGTTAGGATGAAAAGATCCTTCCGATTCTTTTTGCTGATGTTGACCTGAAAAATGTTTGAGTAGAGGGATGAGCCTACTCGCTCAGTGAATAGCATTTCATTTAGCTATCACTAAACAACTCATCAGATAGATAACATTTAATTAAAAGATAAATGCAGTACTAAACAGGGCAGTTCTCATGACATAGCAGATTTACAGGTAATAATCTCATTTCAAAGCAACATCAGATAATTTAAACAAATAAACTGATATAGAGAATTTTCACAGAAGTTCAAATCTCTTAACATATTAAATTTACTGTGATCCTATATGATTACATAATTATATCATTATGCCCCAAACATATGCAGCGCACTCTACATATGAAGATCTGTAGCGAACTACGATCTCACCGTACAAGACTTAGCGACACACCCGGGAAATGCTAAGTCTGACTTCCCGTCCTGGTCTGCACAGGACTCTCAGGCTCTCAAGGGCCTCAGGCACTCAAGGGCCTCACAGCACTCTCAGGCTCTCAAGGGCCTCACTGCAATTCTTAGGCACTCAAGGGCCTCACTGCACTAACTCTGAGTGCTCTAGACTCCTCCCGCAACCTGTAGTGCACAGTCGGAGGATCTGGGTTACCACCGTGACACACGCACGGATTATTGTTGAATAACTGGTCACCGACCATCTAGACTCAGGGCTAGATCGGTCGTTTCACCCCAAAGGTACAGACCGCGCAATGGGGTTCTACGGTGTTGGAGCACCTAAGTCTATTAACTGATTATCATATAAACACTTAAACAGGAATATCATATTTCATACTTATTTCACATTCTGAACATCTCTTAAAAACTCATATATATATCAGCTGTCATCTATAAACATGACTCAGTATCAACTTATCCAGTTTCGATGCTACACATCCATTTTATGCTCAACGTATACATTGCAGTTATAATACAGGAAATTCTATTATTTTCATCAATCATATTACGTATTTCAAGTTCCAATGAACCATATAAATTCACTGATTCAATCCACACTGATCAGATGCTAAACTAAATCATATAACAGCGTCTAAAAGCATTTTATAAAATAAAAAGTCGGGCGACGCCAAACGCTGCCCGACGCCTGATAACGCCTGTTATCAGCGTAATTCGCGCACAAAACAGAAAATATTCAAATGCCTGAGTTTTTTTTTTGAGGTAAAACGATTGCTATTAATAATAAAAGGATGGTTCAAAAGGAACTACATTAACAGAAGGAAGGGAACCGGAAAAGGAAAAAATACTACTACTACTTGAGACAGCCTTGCGTGCAAGCGTATGCGTTAGCTCGTTTGCATGTCTCCTACAAAAACTAAAAGACACTTCGGAAAAGGAAGACTTGAGAAGGTGTATGTTGTTGAGCAAGGTTCCCAGCAGGTCAGCTCTCGTTGTTCCCTTTGCAATGTGCTTGATCACCGTCTCCGAGTCGGATTCAACTACCAGTCGTTGCATTCCCAGCTCCCTCGACAGTTTGATACCTTCCAAAATGGACCAGGCTTCGGCGCACAGGACACTCTGGAGCGACGGCTTCCTGCAACCCACCATCTTGATGACCTCTCCGTTGTTGTTCCTCCACACGATCCCGGCTCCGTCATGTCCTTGGCACTCTACCGTTGCATCGCAGTTCATCTTCACCGTGCCCGGATCCGGTGGTGACCACGGCTGCGGCGCCCGCGCATACGTCTGTTGGCTGCTGCTGGTGGTTGCTGTCCGATGCCCTTTCAGCAGCTCTAGCAGAGAACGATGAACAATAGAAGGTGGCCTCATCTTGTTCCCAAAAACACGGTCATTCCTGCGCATCCAGTTCGTCCAGAGTGCAGCTATCATGACCTCGTCCTCTTCAATCGATCTCGCCCAAGTAATGTCGGCAACTGCCTCGTCCGTCCTCTTGAATTCTGCTGCTCTCACCTTGTTTTGTATCTCCGGTGAGCAGTCCTTCCATAGCTCCCAGGCTTGTGGACACCGGAAAAGCATGTGATTGATGTCCTCCTTCTCTCATCTGCATATGCCGCAAATCCCATCTCCGTGGCAGTGTCTATCGAACAAACGCCCCAAGGTGGCCAAGGCACCGGTGGAACACCGCCATAGGAAATGCACCGCCTTGGGTAGGATGCCCCTCTTCCATATAGCTTTCGACCTACGATCACCATCCGTGCGAGTATGTCTAGCTGTGTTGGACGGTGACTGGGTCGCCATCCAATATGCCGATTTGACCGATTATTCAGCCGACCGGCTGTGTTTCCAGAAGATCCTGTCAGTCTGTTGTGAACAGCCTAGAGGAATTTCTAGTACCTTGCTCGCTATCTCGGGGGTTAACAAGTTGTTTACTGCCTCCTCGTCCCACTCCTTGGTCACCTGATTTATGAGTTGTCTAACCTTCTGGATTGTATTACAACTGATTTCGTAGGTGTCATAAATGCTGCCATTTATATTAGGAATCCAGCTATCCTTCCATATGTCAATATCTGAACCATCTCCAACTCACCACTGTAAGCCTTCCAAAATAATGCTTTTTGAGTTCCAGATGTTGCGCCATGTGAAGCTCAGTTTGAACCCCCGCCTTGCCTAGAGAACTGAGGATGAGGGGAAATATCAAACGCCTGAGTTTATTAATGATAAATAAATGAAACCCCACTCACAGCGATTTGGTCTATCCGGATTCGTTCGGAGATACGTCCAAGGCTGGATTCTAGGCGGTTTCGGATCGTCTTTAACCTTTCAATAAATCCTTCATTGTTCCTATTCACAGAACAGGAACTTTACGTCCAACTGGAAATGGGCTAGTAGGCGCTGAATTGATGGTGGTTTGTGGTTCAAACCTTCTAGCCGATGTCTAATACATGGATCTGGAGCTTTGACCGCCCTAATTTCTCCTCCTCCAGCCACGCACGGCACTGCTAGAAAGCAGTAGCTTGCCGCAGCCAAGCTGCTGTGCGGCAGCTTGCTTTGTATGGTGGGAAGAGTGGGTGGTGGGAGAAGAAGAAAGGAGGAAGGAAGAAGAGAAGAAGAAGAGAAGTAGAACGAGCTGCTGCAAGGAAATCGCCAAGATCGCCTCCTGCGATCACCTGCGGCCTGCACCCTGTGCGCCGCTCAAGCTGATCTATCGGGAGCTAATAAAAGGAATGAGATAATTAACAGGTTGCCGACCCACTTAAATGGGTAAATAAATGGAAAAAATTACATTTCCAACCCTAAAACTTGAAATTCTCGTATCTTTTGCCTCGAATATCCGATTCAAATGATTTCTTTTGTGAAACTTCAAGAATGAGGCCCACTACAAACCCAAGGCATGAAAACATGATAATCACATTGTTTTACTGATTCAACATTCCAATTGCATCCAATTATTACTTTACTCAAATTAATCATCTTAATTATGCACCAATTGATCTTATGTGCCTGATTCAACTAAATCAAGTTAATGATTCACTAACTACCTCATGAGCACATAAATTAACTCAAATAACTTTAATTAGGCTCAAATCATACTGCTTACCAATAGGCTTTAAAACGGGTCATAACACTGGCAATTTGAGAACATAAGTTAAGACATATCCTTGACTAATAAGTACTCAGACTTGACCATTAATTCTATCTAAAAACTATATAAGTGGCTATTTGTTTCCAAGCCTACCAAAAACCTAACCTAATATCTCTCCCTAGAGTCAGGGCCCACCCAATCAGTTCCTATTCCTTTCATAGGTTTTGTGGGTGTTGAAGTTGGCCACTACACTCCCTCTCATTTCTAGCTTTTGGTCCCTCTCTTACTTCTCTGATGTTTTTCTTCTATAGGTTTGTTCTCTATGTCCCTAACTTCTATTTACTTGCTTATCTCCTTAAATGTCTCTCTCTTTTTGGCTCTTACTTCATATCTTTCATTCTGCAATGATAGAATCCAGTACACTTTGGTGTAAGATGCCCAGTCGTCACATGTCTCTACTGACACATCATGTGAGCACATGTGTGGAAAAGGAAGGTGCACATCATATTAAGTTCGAGGATCCACACTATACTTTGATTAAAAATAGATTGACATAATTACTTATTGTTTTTTTGTAAATTCTATCCTTATATGATGATCAGGTGTCCAGCAAATAGGATGAAAGAGCCATATATTCAAACAAAAATCAATTATTTTTGTGTCGTTCTACTAAATAGCAACTTATCATTGTGTCTTTAGTATCTTCAATGTCAATGACGTCAAACACTAAGATGTAAAAGCTTTTGGGGATAGTATGTCTATTTTATAGTTAATTAGGTATATTATATATATTTAGATGGTTAAGGATTCTATTTGCTACTTAAAGTATTTGTTCAATTGGTGTTATTAATTATCTCTTTGTCATCTTGTAAGATTTAATTAATATGAAGCTTATATAACTATTTCTCATAGCAAGATGTTGACCATGCTTTGCAAGGAGAACTTATGGAGAACTAGACAAAGCCTTCAGGAGGGAGTTCTAGAAGCATTGTTGGGTAAAACACATGAACTAATCTTTCTTAGGTGGAAGAAGTGTTATTTTAGCTTATAAAAAATGGCAAACAATGGGGGCGAGGGAGTAGCCCAGCGGTGCGGCTCAGCAATCCCTAATGAAGGGACCTAGATTCGACTCTGGCTATGTAACCCTCAGGGTGCAACAAGGCCCCACATTATTGAGCGAGTCGTGGTGCCCCCACGTACGTGACTGTTTCTGGGGTTTACCCTTGGCTGGATGGGGTCCAATAGTGGCCGATCCCGGAAAGGGTTCCTTGTTATCAAAAAAAATGTCAAACAATATGAGATGACTCAATCTTTTACTTACCTGGGCATACCGATTTCTAAAGGAAGGACAAAATTAATTGACTATGATTTTCTTGTTAGAAAAGTAAACACTAAAGTGGCTGCATGGAAATCTAGATTGCTATCTTTTGCAGGACGAAGGTTACTGGTTGCTCATGTGTTGTCGTCCATTATTGTCTACATGGCAGTGGTGGTGGGAATTCTAGCAGGTATCATCCAGCGTATAGAGAGAAACTTTTTGAGCTTTCTATGGGCGGATAGGGAGAATCACCAGAGAAAAGCATGGATCGGATGGGAAAGAGTTGCTACACCGCTGATAGATGGGGGTCTTGGTCTCACTTCCTTGAAGATAATCAATGATGCCTTTGTTGCTAAGGCGTGTTGGGAAGTTCTCAATACTGAGATTTTGTGGGCATCTTTTTGCAGAGATAAGTATGCTAACCTTGCAACAGGCAGGTCCAGAAACTATCCTAATCACTCAAAGATTAGTAGTTGTTCGTCCCCTTTCTGGAAGAAGATATGGGACATGTTCCCTAGAATGTTTCCTTTTTGTAGATGGTTGATTGGGAGAGGTAATATCCCTTTATGGGACTCATGGTGGTGTGATGAGAGACTCACTAACCATGCCATCTTTGCTAGTGATAGAAGGCAGCCGTTCTTGGTTAGAGATTTCTGGAATGAAGAAGATGGATGGGATTGGGAGACGATCCAACAGGTGGTTGATGACCAGGGTGTAGAGCTGATAAAAAAGGCAGGTGCTTGGATAATGAACATAGATGATGAATTGGTGTGGGGTGTTGACCAAAAGGGTCGCTTCACTATGAAATCAGTGAAGAAGATTCTGATGAAACCAAGAGTGGGAGAACTGGATGCTCTAGGAAAAATATGGGGTCTGGACACCCCTAAGGCGATTGCTATCATATGGAAGCTGACTAAAAAAGCTATTCCTATGGATGATAATGTTCAACATAGATTTTTCATCCCCCTTGTGTCGAGGTGTAACTGTTGTGATGATCCGAGAGTAGAAGATGTTGATCACCTTTTCTTCCATGGTTAGGTTGCCAGGTTCTTCTGGAATAGATTTTGCCATTTGACGCAGATGCAGGCACCTCGTGATATACAAACACTTCTTGATACTTGTGAGAAAGGCTACTCCAGGAGGATCTCAGACTGGATTGCATGAAGGCTAGCTGTTAACATACCACACAGCATTTGGAGGATACGTTGTGCATCTAGATTTGGGGACAAACTGTGAGGATGGGAGTTTGAATGGAACCCAATCATCTCTTCTATGAACAACACGATTCAGCATAGATCCTTCTCCATTGAACATGGATCGAGCATTTACAATAGGATGAGAGATGGCGGGATTACTGAGCCTAAGACAAAAATGAGAGAGATTCAATTGATAAGGTGGATGAATCCTGACTTGCATAACTTGAAAATGAACTTGACTATAGGAAGAAATAAGGGAGAAGATGGGGTATGTAGGAGGTGGGCGGCAGGCCTGATTCAAAATCAAAATGCAGATATTTGCATGGTGTTCCATGCCTAGCTCAAGGCACCAGACTTCGTCCTGGCATATGTACAGGCAGGCATTGTTGGGCCAAAACTGGCAGATGATCATATGCTACGAGTTTCATGTATTGAGATTGATGACCAGGAAGTCTACGATATTCTGTGGAAGGATTCTATCGAACCATGGAGGACCAAGCCGTTTGTTAGAGAGCTGAGGTCCGAGTTGGTTAGATCTAGTATTACATGTTCAATGGTTCACAAAGTTGCTAACTCTATACCCAGAGAGATTGGGAGATGGGGGAAAAGATTTTCAGAGATGACAATTATTATGGATAGAAGGATGATACCGAATAGAATTCGAGGCATGGCAGCTTTAGAGAAAAGGGGCATTCCCTACGTGCACCTGAAGAGGATCGACGCTTGAGGAATCATGGATGTTTTTTAGCAGTTTCTTTGTCTGGGTGTGATGACTTAGTTTTGATTTATTTTATCTGGTCTTCTAGGGGAATAAACCTGTAGACATATAAGTAGGAGTTGTACTCTATTGATGTTTTCGCTCACATGAGAGGGGTGGGATGAATAGAGAACCCTCTGGCTTAACTAAAAAAACAATATGAGATGGCATATGATGTACATGATAGTTAACATAACATTAATTTTATTAAGATATGTAATGTTTGTTTGGATAAACATGATGCTACAATCATCTATTTTGAATCTAAAAATTTAAGAACTATATACAATATTTGAGTGTTATAGTTCAATTTATTTCACATGTTGATTGACAAATAAATTTTCATGGTGTAATTATCGTGAAATTTGTATGAATCAAATATGGATGTCCAAAGTGAATGAATGTGTAACAACCCTGACCTGGGTTATACTTTAACCCTAGGTGTTGTGATTAAGAAATGTGATTAAATGCTTAATCTCATCTTATGAAAAGTAATTAGGCCTCAAGAGGAACTCATGTTGCAATTCTAGTCCTTTTTGAACATTATTGAAATCAATGTTTTGTTTGTTTTGGACTAATGTGCAAAATACCCAAGTTGAGGGGTTTAAGTGCAAATTGTGCATGATAATATGTTCCTCATGTGTTGAAGCATCATGAGAATGAAGATAATGCAAAGGTATGGCTTATGGAAGCCTGAATACCAAGAAAGAGCTGATAAAGCAATGTATGTGCATGAAAACCTAGTTTTGGTATAATGTGCAATTTACCCAAAACCTAGGGTGCAATATGTAATTTACCACTTAAATAAGGTCCCTAATGTTTCTTGGAACCATGTAGAGCAAATAAAATGAGAGGGGCGCCTCATTTGAATTAAGTTGGAGGAGAGAGAATCTTGATATTAAAATAATCAAGATTTAATCCTAATTGAAACCCTAATTCGATTTAGGGCAAAGATAAATGTATTAATGAAAGGTCCTTCAACCAAAATTAAAATGTTTGGATTCAGATGTATGTTTGACGTCCTTGAGCTTTGCAAGGACCACGAAAATATCCAAGGGAGTGGATAACTCACACACAATTTTATAAGAAAAAGAAATATCCACTCACATATGGATATTAATATAATATGATTTAAGGTGCTTGATTTACTTTTCTTTAAATCATGGATAATTGAGAGGGATAAAAGGAAAACAAGATAGCCTCGTCCCTAAGTAAGATAAGGGGAATAGGCGGCCACATTTTTGGGAATAAATGAATTTTTATAAGGCACTTTCTCTCTCCTTGAATTTCTTATAAAAAGACCCTTTACAAGCCAAATGGAAGGCTTTTTCGACCCCACTTCTTCTCCTTGCTTGGGAAACGACCAAGGGAGCTTGGGAGGATCAGTAGGACGACTCCCAACCTGTTGGTAAGGTTCTTGATCCATTTCACCTTGATTCCATGGTGGAAATCGAAAATAAATTATGGATTTCTTCCTATTTCGATCTCCTCTTCAATTCTAACCATTCCTTTTCACTCAAACCTTGAGGACGATCCTTGGAATGGTGAAAGTAGTTGCATCCACCATTGTTTCCATGGATATGGAGCTTTGGAGCTCAATTGGAGGCGGGTTTTATAACTTGGAACCCTTTTTCATTGTTATTCAACCATTAATCTTGCAATTTCAATGATTCCTTCATTATCTTGATTAATTGCTGGTTGAAATTGGTTAATTTATGAAATCAGAAGTTGTTAGAACTTCAGGGATAAAAGTAGATGATGATTACATCATCTTGGATACTTTTTCCAAGGAAAGCATGGTTCATACGGTTTTGAGTTAATTGCTCATGCGGTTTCACCAAACCGTTTGAGAGAAAACGTTTTGAAACCATTTGGGAGCAAACGGTTTCAAAACATTTGAGGGGGTTGACTAAGGGTTGACCGTTTGAGATTACTGTTCCTAATTATGTTGGTTAATGACTCACCAAATTTGATGGGTTAAATCTGAAGGAATCGTGAGTTGAAGGCTAATCAATTAGGAAAACCTAATTGGATTAAGTGCTGATTTTTCAGCTTGATTAATTTAACGTTTTGGGCAAACGGTTTCAAAACCGTTTGAGTGAGTTTACCAAGGGTTGACCGTTTGAGATTCCTGTTCCTAATTATGTTGGTTAATGACTCACCAAATTTTATGGATCAATTCCCAAGGAATCATGATATGAAGGCTAATCAATTGGGCAAACCCTAATTGAAATTAGTGCTGAAATTCCAATGAGTTGATTTGAGATTTTGGGCTGATTAGTCCAAACGGTTTCAAAACCGTTTGGGGATCACCCAAATGGTTTCAAAACCGTTTGGGGATCACCTAAGACCGTTTGGAGGTCTGTGGTTAAGTATAGTTGACCAATTGAAGGTCCAAAGGTATCAAATCACTTTGCAACTAAGTGATGATTTGATGATCAACTCAATGGCTCAAACCCTAATGATTTTTCACTAGAATCCAAGGGTTGGATGAGCCAAACGGTCTCAATACCGTTTGGAGCTCATAAAAATGGTCTCAAGACCGTTTGGAGGTCACCCAAGACCGTTTGGAGGTCTAGGGGTGAGTAATTGAGGACAACTTAGATGTGTAAAACTCCAATTTAGGGAAATGAGATGTAAAACCCTAATTGGGATGAATTGTGAATCTCTAATTATGGACAATTGAATGAAATCCTAATGGAGATGAATAGTAAACCCAAATTGTGGGAAACTATAGTGGAAACCCTAGTTGAAGGTGATTCCATGTGAAACCTTAGTTGAGGGTGATACCATGAGAAACCCTGACTAAGTATTAACATTACATGATGTACTAATGTTATGCTGTGATGAGAGGCCCTACGAAGGGTGAAGGCATGAGAGACTCTAATAAGGAGTCATAATACATAAAGCCCTATTCTTGGACAATATGACAATGAATCATAATTCTAATCTTAAGTAAGGGTATAAAGAAATCCTAATGATGAGATAGAAGGAATGGCCTTATAAAGGTGAAACATTTCATGTGGTTGATTATAAGCAACCTTATTGTAAACAATTTCCTTATCATTAGACAAGTCCATATCATTAAAGATAGTTGGACAATTCTAATGTATGGCCTATGCATTATATGCTATAGGTGAGTGTTTAGTGATGGAATGTATTAAGAAGGGAAATACCTTAATACAAGATAAGTTGGTTAACTCAAGAAGAGTCTGAAATGATGAGAAAGTGATACATCAAGATATGATAGTTATCACATTCAACACTTCAGCGTTTATATACCTTATTGTTTTCCAAATCCAATATAATTGGGTAAGAAACATATGAAATGTGTTATGCAACTATTACAATGAAATGTAATGAGTTGTTGCACCTTGATGAGTGTTAATTAATGTACCTTGAGAATGGGGTTAAGCCCAAATGATGTGTATGATATAATCATACCATGATGAGGATGAGAAATGAACTCATACCTTGAATTGATGATCATTAATGTTATAAGATGAAAGTAATGTTCTTGAATAATCAAATATGATACCTTTGAATTCCCCAGAGGTATGGATTAATGAATTAAGGGTTGGATAGATTATATAATCATGAAACCCTAATTAATGAGAAAAGGGGAACCCTAACCCTGACTTGGGTAAAGGGAATGATAAGCTCTATTTGATAGTAAACCCTAATTCCTGGAAAAGGAATAATGGTGTTACTATTGTATCATATGATGTAATGAATATCTTGTATGAATGTTATCATGCCTAATAACCATGCAGGTATGATGAGATAATGAACATAGCTAGATTTGAGCTACAACATTTATATAATAAATGTTGATTGACATTATGAGCCTTAATGTTGTTGTTGCTTAGTAAAAGTAACAATGTGTAAGGATTCTATTAGTCATATGAGCAAGTTGTTGCCTAGAAAGAGGTGACAAGATATTTCATGGCCTTGTGAGCCAGGTGTGATGCTTGTGTAACAAGTATCATGAATGCCTTGGTCAGATGACCTGAAGGTGATAGTTACCTGAAAAAGGTGTAATAATGCTCAATGATGAGTTAAGGGTTGAATACCCAGAACCATATGATTATGGTGATGAGAATGTGAAGGGATGAGAATTCCCAGCTTTGAAATGAGGGACTGAGTTCCCAAGGTCTTTGAAAGACTGATAAATATCTGATGAAAGTAGTACATGTCTCTTTATAGCATTGTTGTAATAAGTTATGTTTGAGAACTTGACTGTTGTTAAAAGAATGCCATAATGTACTTAAATAATTAAGTATAATGATACCATGTAGAGCCCTGACCATAGATCCATCATTGTCAGAAGTTAAATGATGGTGAAACAGGTTTTCCTAAGGGAACTCCTGGAGAGCATACTTTTGAGTATGTTGGGGTTATGGACGCGAATATCCTTACGTCCTAATGTAGGATTTGATGTGAGATGTACTTTTAATCTCTCAATCCTTCATTATATGTACCGGGATGGATGTATCATGAATCACCCGATGATTGGGTTAGATGTCGTACACATCTCCCAATAATGTTAATGTCGGATCGGTGGAGATAAACACAAAATCTCATGATCGCGAAGAGAGTGCAACACGCCACTGTAACTCTGATAGCGAAGTTTCCAGTATACTCGGGAAAGCTATGTTTAGCAGAGACACAAGATGTCCTGCATGTGATCTCACACTAACCGAGATGTGGGAGGTCATGGGAATCTGGCTCTTCCATTGACCTTGTATGGTACCGTTTTTGACTTCACAGTGGTCGGTTGGATCATGAGCAATATATCTCATCTCCTCAGGGCATAAGTGTGTTTGTAAAATGAAATCAGTCATATAGCATGTTTGCTTAAGGATTGAATATGGAAACTCATTGGTTGATGTTACATTTCTGTTGTATATTTGTAGTTCATTGATGTTCTTTATATCTGTTGTATTCATTACAAGTATATGGATGAATTATGAGTCTACCATGAGTACATGCAACATTATCCTTGAAAAAGGAGATTACTTCACTTTGTTCATACAAGTTATTTACCTGCTATTAATTATATATATATATATATAAATCCTTATGCTTAGTTTATTTTAATAAACTGCTATAACAATGTTTTGGCGGAGAGTTATACCTCCCGCTGGGGTAATTTACAATTGTCTCACCCCCGTGGGATCCAACTTTTTAGGTGGACGCGGACAAAGAAGCAGAATCTCATTACAGGGAATAGACAATAGCAGTGACAGCAAGGACAGCAGTAATATCTCAGGTGGAGATACTGCCTGTCAAGTTATGTAGTTAGAAAGTCCTATGTGTCATCTTTGTACTCTCAGGTCCTCGGAGTTTTTAGTCAGTGTTTTATGAATCAATCTGAGGTTTTGTCTTGATGCCTTGAGATTCGTATATTGTCTGTATATAATGTTTATAAGACAGTTGATGATGTAATCTTTGAAAAGAGATGGTACAGGTTATGTACGTTTGAACCAGAATGTAAATGTTATGCAATGGTTCTTGTTGGAAAAGATTTCCTATGTGAGTATCTCTTTGCAAAAAGTTTTAATTTTCAGTGATTTTCAGTAATCTGCTGCAAATAATTTGCTTCCGCATTAGTTAATCATGTTTTCACGAGACGGTTGCTACAGAATGATCTGTAGTATTTGTCAAAAATAGGTATATGGTACATTCTATTGACAAATATCAAATTCAATTTTGATGTTGATTAGTAAATGGTTGTATCACTATTAGTCAAGAGTAGGACCTGACCAAAAAGTATTGGTCATCAAGCTTTAGGCGAGGGTATCTTGGTCAGCGATTAGCTCTGACTATCACCTTTTGTTCAGGGATTCACATGTACTAGTCAGGGTTTTTTCCTTAATCTTAAGTATGTTTTTTTAGTAGTGATTGGATTTTTTCATCACTTTTGTGCTTTGATATCGTTGAAACTAAACTTGTAATTGTCTAATATATTACGAGTAGTGATACACACACTTATATTCATCACCCATCTATATATGTGGTCCACTATCTCCAGAAAAATAGGGATAAGGTTCCATGTGGTAGGAAAGAAAAGTATAAATAGGAGGGAGAATAGGAGAGAGAAACATGTTTTGTTTATAACTTTCAATATGTAAAGGATTTTTGTACATTATAAAAATCATCAGAATCCTTATAAAAATACAATCTAACTAATGTCGGGATACTTTTGAAAAAAAACATACAAAATATAAAAAAGAGCATCGTGTATTGGGGGTACTAGTCATTTTCTAAATAACACATTAACTCAAAAATGAGTATCACATGTCTTACTTTTGGTATAGTACTTATTATTTATGCCAATATAACTGAAACAAGTATTAGAATGAGTATCATGTGTTATTCTTTAGGACATTACTCAGTTTTTATGTTATTATATTTTAGAATAAGTGTTGTCCCCAAGAAAACACGATACGTATTTTAGAAAAGAATGACATAAAACTGAGTAATGTACCAAAAGTGGCATAATACTCATTTTTGAGTTAGTGTTACTCTAAAATGAGTACCCCCATTGCAGTATTGACTTTAGAATAACAATATTTTTAATGAGATTGTACACATTTTTAGAATTTTTATTCAAAAAAAATATTTTATATATGTTTTTGTATATAATAATTATTTTTCATATATATATATACATATATATAACCATACTCATTTTCATTATTTTTTTATATTCAATTTTTTAGAATATATGTCAACATCAGTCTTATTGAAATGTATTTTTTGTGAGGAATCGAATGATTTTTATTTCCTCAAAAAATCATAGTGGTTTGAAATTTATAAGTGAAACAATTTTATCTCTCTTTTTTTCTCTTTTATGTACTTTCCTCCCACTTTCTCTCTCTCTCTCTCTCTCTCTCGTCCCCATATTGCTTGTTGTAGTCCACTGAAAATGGTACATTCTCATTGGGTTTAGCTATTTGAGAGTGGTAATAGGGTATGGAATCAGGCTTAGGTAAGGTGATGGGTATCATTTTCCATATATTATGCATGTGTTGTTTTGACTAATCGTATCAAGAGGTAGATATGTCATACTTTTAGGCACTAATTTTTTAGTCTTAATGCCATGACAATGAATTTTTAGTCATCATGCCATACTCTACATTTAGAAATTGAGGTTTTAGTCATCCTTCCATATGGCATTAAGGTTTTAGTCCTCCTACCATATTTTATTTATTTAGCATAATAGTTTTGTCCTCGTGTCTTTGGTTTGGAATTTACAGTTCCATCCCAACTTTTTAGATACTACTAGTATTTTTTATGATTAGCATGCATTTCTTTATTCAATAAATATTGTGGAATTTCTTAGAAAGCAAGACCTTCATCTTCATTACTTATCATCTTTAGTGTCTTATTACTTCTTGCATTGTCATTCTTTAATCATCTTTTCACTCCTTGAACTTTCCTAATTGTTCATAGCCCTCCTTTGACTGGGAACACCCATACTTATTGTAATTTATCCTTAAATTCCCAAAAAATCTTTATTTTCACAAATACTGGTTTATATTGACGAATACCCTCTTTTATTTCATATTTTCTGGGTATTATTTCCAAACCACCCCGGTATAGTTGCCTTAAAGGAGGTGTGTTGGGAGGAGTTTACTTTAGGAATGGAGTCTTGATGGATATATTGAGAAGGTAGGTTGAACTATATTGGCTCTTGGGAGGAGGTTTCACTCTATAATTGGTTCCTCATATAGGTTTTTGTACCTTCCCTTGTCATGACAACACCATGTGGTAAGTAACAATGGTAATATTTTAATAATAATTTAACAATTATTATTTTAAATTGATTATTTAGCATGCCTTTTGTATCATATTGTGATAAATAAAATAACTCACTTCCTTGATACATTTACACATGTTTAGATTTAGAAAATATTTAATCTCCATTAAGTGAGGAATGGATCCCTTCTAGGGTCCCACTCCTTACTGTATGGTATTAGAGGATAAGAATATCATTAATCTAACAATTTCTACTTATCATTTTTTGTTCCTACACTTATGCCTTGTGTAGGTAGGGCCTCTAGAGTTTGTTGAGGGATTTTATTCTAGAGTCATAAGATACCAGTTAAGGTTTTAATCCCTACTTAAATAGGTTCCTCTTGTTTTCCAAGACACTTATATGGATGTGACTCAGCCTATGCTAACTCTAACATCCCTACTTTAAGGGTGGAGTGGTGTAACATACAAAGCCTGGATGTTTTTTCTAACACTTCCTTTCATATTTCATTTTCCTCTAGCATTGGTTTTGTATTCCGGTCAACTTAAATTACATGGTGACACATATCTTAATATTAAGTCAGATCCCATATAGTGTATAATACATGCCTATGTACACATGTTGACTTAAATTAGGTAATAATACAATCATGTTATAAACATTTTTAAGATTTTTTTTCTATGGGGTTAACGTAAAATATCTAGCTAATAAATGTTAAATAATTTGGGCTTTTAAATCAATCTAGTTGCCTTTATTGAAATAACATTAGACAAAACTTATTTGAATTGATTAATTTATTAAATTATTATTATTTTGTTATAAAAATGATTATATTATGTCTAATAGTTAAATCACTTCAATTGTGATCATTACAATGATATTTGACTTAAGTTAAATATATAACTCACTTACTCGCTTTCATTTACACATGGAATGGTCATAATGCACCTAATATAAGTAGTAGCCTTCAACATCCCAAAATACCAAATTACTATTTCATCTCGATGGTCCTTCCTTTAGTCTACCTCTCTCTCAAATTTCATCTTAATTGGTGTAATTTATGATATTCATTTAATTAATACAAACTACAGCACTTTCATTGCATAATAGCCACTCATTTATCTCCTATCTCCTAATCCTATTGATTTAATATTCTCGGTCAGCCTATATAACACCACATTTCTTGGATATCTTGCACTAAGACCGGTTCCACGAACGGTAGTTTAGCCAATGTAACATGTGTGTCTTTTGTACTCTTATTCACTTTCTTAAATATCCTTATTTCCTCTCCTCATCTCCTCTTTCTCACCCCTAACCCTAGCCACAGATATCCCCCTCCCGCTACGCCCAGTAGCCAGAGCATCAATGAGATGGATGCCACCTTTTGTGGGGGTTGGTAGAGGATTTGGTGGTGTTGAAGAATGGTGATGATCTTCTCTTCATTGATTATATTCACTTCACATGGTGTCTCCACCACTCTAGGACCAAATCCATCCACCTTCCTCCTTCCATCTCCATAGCAAGTCTGACAACCTAGTTACAACCTCGATATGACATCTATATTCCTTCACCATCTCGGTCTTGAACCACCCCTTGATGTATAGAGCTTACAAGAGGATGAGGATGTCCACTTATAGGATTTTGACTGTGATTGCAAGTGAAGTGAATAATACCTCTAACTTATGGTGAATTAAACATTTGAGTATAAGGACAAACCCTTGTCAATGTCTTCATACTAATGAAAAGATACTACAAATCTTGATGTTGAGTGCCAATGAATATATCTTGGATATTATTGGGAGGCTAATGTGTTGACCTCATTTTATGGTACTTCATGGCTTCTTTAAAACCAATATGGGCTTCACATCCCTTATATTTTGGTATAGATATTCTCTCATCATTTTTTTGGGCTTTATGGGATCTCTATTCATTTCCGCGCTTAACATCTCTTGAAAATGATAGAGAAATCATTTTTAACTAAATTTGACATTAGTTTTTAGGATCATATTAAGGGGGAGTATCCCACTTAGGGTGAGTCATCTTCTCTTCATAATGTTTACCGTTTTTATATGACAAAGGGGGAGAAATATTTTTTCAAGAAAAAACTTACTTCCTTGAGATTGTCTGTTGAGCTTTTATACCTCTCAAATATAAGTATGCACATATATTAAAGATACTCAAGGAAAACTTCAGTAAGGTGTGAAATTTTTATTTTGAGTTTTTGCTTATTATTTAAAATATTTACCATCTTCAAAATGGGGGAGATTGTTGACTAAATTGAACATGATCTTGTCTTCTCTTTTGATGATGATGAACATTTCTTATTTTTGGATTTAACATGCTACTCAAGTGTTTCAGGAATCAAACACATCTTGAAAAATCAACATTGGAAAATCAACATTGGAAAATCAAATGATTAAATTATTGTTCATGTGTGTTTATTTTCACAAGTGTATATTTTTATAATTCATGTAAAATCAATCTTTGGACCAAGTCCACCTATCCCAAAATCTTTTATATGTAAATAATAAGTGTCTTGGATACATAGTCACATTACAAAAATCTTTAGATAGAATTTACAAATGTTTACACATATTTTATAGTTTTTTGGTCGAAGAACATTGTGGACCGAGACATTTCCAGTCAAAAAACTTGTCGATCGAGAAATGTTCTAGAATGATAATAGATCAATATTCAAACTAGCCATTACGACTTAATTAACATTCAAGCTAGTTGTTGCAACTTAATTAACATTCAAACTAGTTGTTGCAACTTAATTAACTTCTACCAAATGGATAGTTGACCATCTATAACCCTTTAGACTCCCCCTAAAGATAGTATTGGTCTAGGTATATTCCAAAATACACTTGTATACTTGCATACATTACATCTTGAGCAATAAGAGTTGTAGTATCTCACTTGCAAATCATTAATAGCAATCCTTTAATGTCCTTGCCTTAGCTTAGCCTACCACCACTCAAACAGGATACATCCTTTGTGGTTTGGTCCATAAGCTTGATTAATATGGACATTGTGAAGATTACTTGGTGTACCCTTTTTCCCATCTTATCTCTGTTATTTTTAATTGTGGTTGGGCTACTTCTAGTGGAGAAGGTTGTTTACAATCTAACAAGATATGGTGCTCTTCCTTTGGTCATTAAAGAAGAGGTAATATTTGGTTCTCTTCCTAGTCCAATGCTACTTTGGGAGTCTACAAAATGAGAGGTGGCATCCAATTCTCTTCCTAGTCTAGCGTTGCTTTGGGAGTCTGCAAAAGAAGAGGTGGCATTCGGGTTCTCTTCCTCATCCAGTGGTACTTTGGGAGTCCACAAAAGAAAATGTTTGATTGACGCTCTTCTATGGTCGGTAGAGAAGAGGGTTTAGTTGCAACAATTATTTAGTATTTTTTCTAATAGATAAATTAATAAAATTATTTGTTGCAAATCTCAGTTGGCAACAACTAGGTACTAGACTTACGTTATAGATGGAATCACTATAAATCCTATCTCTCTTGTGGTTGCCTCTTTTATTCCGACTGCACTTTAAATTTGATTAGAAACATTATAAACCTCTATTCACCCCCTTTAGATCTTTCATGATGAAGTCCTTAACCTTTCCTTCAATCAAAAAAATATGTGATCAATGAATATTAGTTCTAGTGTATGGCCTCTACATCATCTTGTGAGAGTTAGTTGGATCTCTATAAGACAATGAACCACAAAGATCGTGCATATCTAGACTCCATGGAAGTATAAGGATCAGGATAAAGTTCACTTTGTCCAAGGAACTAATGTCACCGATCATGGTAAGAAAATCCAACATGTCGGTTGTTAAACAATGACTCACAATCGATATCTAGTATTTCAATTATCAGGAATCATATAATGAAATGAAAGAATGGATAATAATACTAAAACACATGTACAGCTGATTGGGGTTATTAATATGCTACATTCTATCCTATCATGTTCGCATATGTATACACATATACATACATATATATACATACACAGAGACAAAAATACATATATAAGTGCATTTAAGTAGGACATTGCATATTTATATGGTTGAATTTATGTAATGATACTTCTATAGAATCAGATAATAGTGATACACTGAATTTGAATTGATGACTATTTTGATGTTCTGTACGTGAAATATATTTGTAAATTAAACTAAATAAGTCAATTAATGTTATAAAGCAATATATGTATATATAAGTATGTATGTATGTATATATATATATATATTATATTATATTGTTGGTTTGTATGCCAAGATATGCAATCATATGATGATTGACATGTCATATAACATAAAGGATTTGATTAATAATAAAGTCAAGCTTCGGACTTGCTCTATTTCACTCAGTTATGAGATAATGAGGAAACATAATGAATGTCTAAAGAATGACAATACTCATTGACGTATGACTTCCAAGTACATGACTTGAACAAAGAGATCATACAAATGTTAAGAGTATGTACATTCTTATCATGTCCATGGTCAGATGTTACTGTGGAAGGAAGATAGACAGCAGTAACACAAAAGACTAGAGTGTGTGTTGATTGATGAAGAATCTCATTAGTTATGATATATGTGATATCAAACCAAGCACATAGATACTTGTTAGGGAACAGTGTATCAGACAAACCCACCTTGAGAGTGATACATGGAAACCATACATGGTGGTCATAATCATCTCTCATAGTATAGGTGGTGATTGTGGTTTTTAGTCCTAAAGTCACTACACTCATCACATGTCATTCGGTATGTTTTGACATCATCTAACATGATCTTGAATAAGGGTTTCCATAAAGGTGATGATTGAAAATATTGTGACACGTGGGGAATATTGTGTGTGATGTATATGGGATTTGTCCCTCGTATTGGAGTATGATATCCAGGCCACTTGATAAGCGATACTGAGAAAACCGTGCACATGCACATGTGAATCAATATATGATATTGAGGTCATGTATATCTCACACAGTCTGCTCTAGATCAAGGAACATTGATTGAACATTGAGAGGATGAAAATTCCATGCCTCAAGTTCATTTTGCGTATCAAAGATAAAGAAATTAGACAATCATTATAACACCTAACATAGATCGTAGGTTGAAGTTGTCCTCTGACTTTCCTGATTATTTGGGTAGCAATGATGTGTGACTAGGCACTGCTCCTTACTTGTAATGTCATAAATCAGTTATGGACATTCACTGCCAACATAACATGGAACCTATGGAGTCACACACATAGGATACACCTAGAAGAGAATTTTAATCATGAATGATAAATAAGTTGATCGCTAAAAGTGTTTAGGTATTCAATTTAAACAACATTGGTTGAAAGTTGACTAACCGAACAATTGAACTGGCCGGTTCAAGTGTTGAACCAATCATTTTAGTGTGTCAGGTCAATAGAACCAAGTTTGGCAATTTTTGATAGTGAACTGACTAGTTCAGGAAGTGAACTCATCGACTCGGTCCATGAACTAGCTGGCTCAGGTTGTGAATCGAGCGATTGGTGGATCAATTCAATTGACTCAAGGGTTTGTGTTGACGCCATATTATGCATTAAATCGGATATTAATTGGAAATATAATTGCTATTGGGAAACATGATGAAACGACCAGTTCACTGGGTGAAATGCCCTACTCACATGCTAATCGATCAGTTCATTGGTGAACCGGATATCTCATCTATCGCAGGTTGTGAAAATTTGTGATATTCCAGTCTCTTCCATTCTCACACAGATTGGGAACGCTGGCCCTCCTATAAATAGAGGGGTATTGGGGACTTCCTAGAGACACAACTCAATTGTTGTTGATAATTGTTGTCCTCTCTGGTTGTGGTAACCAATAGAGAGCCTGAGCAAGTCTTACCTGCTAATGGGAGGGATAGTAAGAGAGAGAAATTGTGGGAGAGAAAGCTGGTGACTAGTACACCAACGGGAGGGACTACTCCTTATTGTCTGTTCTACTAGAACAACATGAGTTCCAGGCGCTACATGTGGACTTCCATAGAGGTGAGGAGGTTGTTGTCTACCTCTAGGAGGATAATGTCAGGTTGTTGTCTATGGTGGAGACCAATAGCTATTGTAGGTGTTGTCCTAGTACAACCAGGAGAGTAGCACTATTGCAATGAGGAATAGTCTCTAGACTTGCTCCAGGACCAGGTATTGATGCAATCTTGTTGTTATGGGGAATATGGACAGAATTTTTTGTTTCCATTGCCTACTTTGTGCCCATATTTCCCAATAATGGTATCAGATCCACATCAATTTATTATGTTTTGGGATAATCAATATTATCTAATTTTTTTATTTTTATCATTTACTTATTGCATACAATGTTAATAGTTAAAACTACTTAATGTATATATCTGCCCAAAGACCACATATAATCCCAAACTAATATATATATGACATATATGCAATTTACAGTGTGTTGCCCTGAAAGATAGGTTTGATGGTAGATGTGTAGCATGGTTAAGGCCAAAAACCCATATTTGTGTGTGGTTGGATGGTTTCTTTTGTGCATGTTTTATCTCAGTTTGCATATCGAGCCTCTACCTTTTTTTTCCAATGTAAAAGTATTATTTTTTTCCTACCTTTTCTCCTCTCAAATGTAACTCGAGGTTTATCATTACCATGTAATAAGTTTAATAGCAATAGGATAGTTTCTTTTCTTAGAATGACAAAAATAATTATTAGCATTAGGTTGGTCGACCATTTCACATGATGAGATAACTGGCTAGATGATCAAAGAGGGAAGAACACAAAGAGTGAACCGACTACCTGGTGGACCCAACAGGCCATTTGGAGGTGTCCAGACATTGGTTGGACAGGAGGCCATGTGACTGCTTCAGATTACCAACTGACCGGCCAAGAGACATGTTGATGGGTTCAAGGGTTGAACCGATCAACCCAATTGGCAAGCACATATTTACACCAACAATAGGTTCTTGCATGTGATGTTGACCTAGGTGGTAGTAATTCCTTGTGGCTCTAAGGAATTATAATAGTGTAACCATAACCTATATGTTGTGGGATATAGTATGTATATGGTATGTACTATATATGTGGTGATTAGGTGAAATATATGTATTTATAAATACAAACTCCCTCAAATAACATGTTAAGTCTTAGATGTTTCCATAAGAAACACACATGAAAATCTTGATCGACTAAGTGTTGGAACCCCAAGGGTGGTGCGTTGTCTATCTCATAGAAATGTGATCGTAATAATATGGTAATGCCAAGTGGGGTGCATTATTATCATGTTGGCTTTTGGGTAAGGCTTAATTGTGTTTCCTTAATGACATTAAGCACTAGAGACATACAAATGACTATGGAAAGAAGTTGTACATGTCATCTATCCAAGAATTGCATGTGATGCAATTGGTAAATGTTGCCTACCTTAATAATTGACCATGGACGTTGGCGTTGGCCGGGTAATGGTTGAATTTTTTTGGATCTTGGCTCACTAGAAGGTTGTATACTACAATCTTTCGAATTGATATGTGAGAGATGTCAATTTGACTAAAATAGTGGGAGTGATATTTAATTAAAGACCTAACTGGATATCGTCAAATTTTATAAATCAAATCAAATCAAAAATGAGTTTTTGACAAATTGCAAACTCTTTGTAGAATTAAATGGCAACGTACAACAACACATTTTCTCCACGATCACTCCATGAGAATGACAAGTAAAATGAGAACAACTTCCACGACTGGTACAGGATGCTAAAATTGTGCTCAGACATGAGCGTAAGCTCTATGTCCTGGTGACACCAGAGCCAGAAGAACCTCTTCCCAATGCTCCTAAGGCTGACAGGAATGCTTATAAGAAGAATATTGAAGATGTCATAGATGTCAAATGCCTAATTATGTGCTCCATGAACTACAATTTGCAAAGATGGCATGAGAACATGGAAGTTATTGAGATGGACACACATCTTAGGAACATGTTTCAAGATTAGGCAAGATAAGAGAGATTTGATATCTCAAAAGCATTGTTCAAATGTAACATGGCAGAAGGAGATCTAGTAGGTCCTCATGTGCTCAAGCTCATTGTGTGTGTAGAGAACCTATCCTGAATAGGATTCCCCTTGGGTCAATAGTTGACCATTCATGTTATTTTGCAATCTCTACCAGAGTCATAGAGATAATATGTCATGAACTATAACATGAATGACTTTGATAAGACATTGATAGAGTTACTAAGCATGTTGAGAACAAGTGAGGCACAAAAGAAGAAAGATGAACTCAAGTATATGATGATGATCAGCAAGACAAAGTGAAATTCTAAGGGAAAATGCAAGGATAATAAGAGTTCTAAATCTAGGAAGAAGCCCAAGTCTTTAGATCTCAAGGCAAAGGGAGGAGTAAAGAAGGGAGGCAAGTGTCACTGCTATTACTAGGATGGACATTGGAAGAGGAACTGCCCCCTCTACCTGGAGGAACTAAAGAATAAGAAGGAGGAGACAAAGATCTCCACTTCATGTATATATGTTATAAGATAATTCTAAATTACTTCTTCACCGTTGGTATGTGATACCAGATGTAGATCTGACATATGTTTGATATGTAGGATCTGATAAGAAGTAGACCTTTAAGGGGGAACAAGGACTATAGAATCAAGAGTTGTTGAAGTTGCAATCTAAATTTAGATTTTATCTTAGCTGAAAGGACATGTAATATAGTTAGATGTACTACTATTTCTTTATGCCAATGATAGAAACATTTTATCTTTTGCATCTTTTAATGACAAGGATGATTATGAATAAAATAGTTAATGTTCTATTTCAAAGATATGATCTTGTATGGATATGCTTGAAATATCTCATGATCTTTCGGATCTAAAGATGAATGTTAAAAACTTAAATACCTAAAGGATTATAATTGATAACTCAAACAGTCAACAATCGATAGCATTGTCATCTAGAGAAGACATATGAGAAATGCATTTCTAGAATCTATAATTATGTTTATCTAGACTCTTTTGGTTACTAAACCAAATAGAGACATGCAAAATCTTATATATGAGTAGCATGACAAATCACATATCACTAAGTGTAGTGGAGAACAAATGTTCTATAAGGACGTGTACATAATGATGTACAAAGAGCTTTAGAATGAATGTTATATATAGTTGCTTGTACCTCATTATCTATACTGATGATATAATTATATGTATTCAATAAAATACAAGTCTCTTGCAGTGTTCAAGGAGATTATATGCATGAAGTAGACAACTTCCTTAAAAGTATTAATATATTTTGATATGATCAAATGTTGAAATACTTTATAGGAAAGGTTTGAGGACCTTCTCGAGAGAATGTGATAGTGTATCACAATAAACTCCAGCTAAAACATGATGATGTGTCAGAAAGAAGGAATCACATCATGATGAGTCATGACATTATTACATTTAATCTAATCTTTTTTTTCTCAGGCATATGCTTAGCATTGAAACAACATATCGTCTAAATGGTTTAATAGACACCATATGAGATATGGAGTGGGAATGTCTCGATGTGTCTTAAGGATTGAAACTTGTACAAGAAAATATTTTCTTGAAAAAGGTTCGATCACATAAATGTTTGTTGAACACTACTTACCTCAAATCCAATTAACAAAAGCATTTTGCTACTAGGATGGTTGAATTCTAAAAGAATCAGTGGGAGTAAACTAGAACTCAAAATTTTGAGATCAATAAGAAAAACATTTGAACAATAGGAGGCACTATGAGAACATAGAGAGTCATAAGTGGTTGTGGAATCTCAAGTTCTTTATGTAACACATGAATCATAGTTCTAATCTGAGGTCAAAAGATTGATAATCCTATAAGTCAGATAATTTGTGAGTTGGTCATGAGACGATGATCCTACAATCAACTAAGAATTATTGAGGGACCAGAGTTTGAGAAATGGCTTGAGACCATTGTATCTAGAATGAAATCCATGAACACCAATAAGGTATGACCTTAGTGGTACCACCTGGAGGAATAAAACCCAAAAGGTGCAGTTGGATTTTCATAAAGGAAGACCAACATGGAAAACATGAAAGGATAGATTGATTGAAAGGTTTTCAAACTAGTTCAAAGTGTTGAACATGATGAAATTCTTTTACCAATGAACATGCTTATTTTGCATCTTATTATGACTACGTTATTTGTCATATGGAGATGAAATCGCATTCCTAATAGGAATAATTGAGAGGATGTGTGTGACACAATGTGAAGGTTTTATAACTCCATTAATGCAAATATAGTCTATAAGCTACAATGTTCAATATAGAGATTGAAACAAGCATCTCACAACTAGAATCTTTGATTTGACAAGATATTCAAAGAGTTTGACTTGAGTCAAGATAAAAGATGAAATATGTGATTACAAAAGATTTAGCGGGAGCATATATATATATAAATATTCCACATATTTATGAGGAATGACATTTCAATACTAAATATTGAAACCTAGAATGGATATCACCTTCAAAATGAAGGATTAGGTAAAACGTCCTATATGATAGGAATTGAGATCTATAAAGATAGTTCTGGAAAGTTAACCTAAATATGAGCACATATATTGGAAAAATGTTGAAAGGGTTCGCATGAAGGATTCAATAGGAGACAATCTATCCATGAAGATGGGATCCAATTCTCAAAGAATCCAATGTTTCAATTCTTGTGAAGAATGGAAGAGATGTCATATGCATTCACATTTGGATATATCTACAATATAGTGTACTCATCCCATCATATTGTATGTGTTGGACATAACAAGAAGATATTAGTCATAACCAATGAAGGTAATTGGAATGCCACAAACAACATCCATTAGTACTTGAGAAGCACTAAAGGAATAGTTGTTGCACTATTATTATAAGGAAGATAGTAAGGGTTACATTGATGCAAGCTTCCAAGATAGAGAATGATCATAATATAAAAGTACATGTTTAATCTTAGATAAGAGTTATTAGTTGGAAATAATTCTAAACTAATAGACCATTATTTTAAAATTCTACAAAATAAATTAAGTATCCTTGTGTTGAGAACATAAGAGTGGATACTATATGGATCTTCAAGTTCATATGGGTGAACTTATGGATGTTCCAACCATTTGTGATATAGTATAAATACTGTGTCAAATAATGGAGCTACTGGTTAGGCAAGGAATATCAGATAAAATATTACAGAAATGCCATCTCATACAGCGAAGAGATGTGAAACATGCAATATACCGACTATAGAAAATGTTGCTAACATGCTGGATGAGCACTTGCATAGTAGAAACATGATGGACATGTTTAGATCACTATGAATAAGATTTGTGGGTGATTGGCTCTAAGTGCAAGTGGGAGTCTATTGGTATGTATGCCCAGAAAGCCAATCATATGAGGATTGACATGGCATATATCATAAAGGATTTGATTAATAATATAGGAAAGCTTCTGATTTGTTCTATTTCACTTAGTTATGAGATGATGAGGAAACATAATGAATAACTAAAGAATGACAATACTCAATGATGAATGTCTTCAAGTACATGACTTGAACAATGAGATCATACAAATGTTAAGAGTATGTACATTCTTATTATGTCCCTGGTTGGATGTTACTGTGAAAGGCAGATAGATAGCAGTAACACAAAACACTAGAGTGTGTGTTGGTTGATGACATAATCTCATCAGTCATGACTCATGATATATGTGATATCAAACCAAGCACATAGATGCTTGTTGGGGAATAGTATATCGGATAGACCCGCCTCGAGAGTGATACATAGAAACCATACATGGTGGTCATAATCATCTATCATAGGGAAGGCGGTGATTGTGGTTCTTAGACCTAAAGTCACTACACTCATCACATGTCATTCGGTACATTTTGAGATTTTTTGAGGTGATCCTAAACAAGGGTTGCCATAAAGGTGGTGATTGGATATATTGTGACACATGGGGATGACTGTTAGTGATGTAGATGAGATTTATCCCTCCTACTAGAGTATGATATCCAGGACACTTGATAAGTGAGACTAAGAAAAGCATGTGCATGCACAAGCAAATCAATATATGATATTGAGGTCACATATCTCTCATATAGTTTGCTCTGGATCAAGGAACATGGATTGAACATTGAGAGGATAACGATTCCTTGCCTCGAGTTCATTTAAGATATCATTGACAAAGGAATTAAACAATCACTGTAGCACCTAACACATATTGTAGGTTGAAGTCGTTCTCCAACTTTCCTGGTTATTTGGGTAGCAATGGTGTGTGACTATGCACCTCTCTTTACTTGTGAAGTCATAAATCAGTTATGGACATTCATTGCCAACATAACATGGAACCTATGGGGTCACACACATAGGATACACCTAGAAGAGGAGTTTAATCATGAGTGATAATTAAATTTTTTACTAAAAGTGTTTAGATATTCAATTTAAACAATATTGGTTGAAAATTGGTTGACTGGACAATTGAACTAACCGGTTCAAGTATTGAACCGGTCATTTTAGTGTGTCAGATCAATAGAACCAAGTTTGGCAATTATAGATAGTGAACCGATTGGCTCAGATCCATGAACTGTCCCGCTCATGTAGTGAACTGAGCGGTTGGTGGATCAATTTGATTAATTCAAGGATCTGTGTTGATTTCATGTTGTGCATTAAATCAGATATTAATTTCCCATACAATTGTGATTAGGAAAAATGATAAAATATTTGATTCACTGGGTGAACCAATTGGCTCACATGCCAACCAATCGGTTCACTGGTGAATTGATTGTTTCACGTGTCACATATTGCAAAAATTCATGATATTTCGGTCCCTTCCACTCCCACACAAACTGGGAACCCTGACCCTCCTATAAATAGAGTGGTACCCGCGGCTTCCCAGAGACACAACTCAATTGCCTCTAACAATTTTTGTCCTTTCTAGTTGTGGTAACCAATAGAGAGCTCAAGTCTTACCCACTAAAGGGAGGGATAGCAAGGGAGAACAATTGTGAAAGAGCAAGTTGGTGACTAGTACACCAATCGGAGGGACAACATCTTCTTGTCTGTTCCACTAGAATGACATAAGTTCTAGGTAGTCTGTATGGACTTCAATAGAGGCGAGGAGGTTGTTGTCTATGGCTAGGAGGACAGCGACAAGATGTTTTCTATGGTGGAGACTAGGAGCTACTGTAGATGACGTCCTAGTGCAACCAGGAGAGTTGCACTACTGCAATAAAGAATAGTCATTGCACTTGCTTCAGAATCAGGTTTGAACCCCTTAAATCATCATTCCCCTTACATAGTTATTGGTATATCTTATTGTTTTGGGGAATATGGACATCATTTTTTTATTTTTACTGCCTACTTTGTGCCTATATTTGTCAACATATATATATATATATATATGCTTACACGTATTAGTAGATCAATATATTGGAAGTTATGAAACTTCCAGTAAATAATAATTATGGATTGTGGCGGTACTTTCACCTCAGATCATGAGGATTATAATTTAAATAGATATATAATCTTTGGAAAATTTGATATGATGTTAGTTTTTTCATAATATTATATGTTTGTGAACTAATAAAGAAAATTTAACAAAAAATTCTTCATGTCATTTAAAATCTAGAATATGAGAGAGAGAGAGAGAGAGTATGCACAAGAAGGCTGATTTGATAAAAAAAATGTATGACTTTAAATTTACTCTATATGACATGATGGATTAGACTCTACATGAAACCAACATTCCTATCAAGTAAAAATATATTATTTAATTGATAGTTCTTATATAGAGATATACAATTTCAAGGACATATTGATGGGGATATCTCTACATAAATATATTATACTCTATTGAAAAATGAAACCCTAAAAATGGATAGTTATGATATTTTAGATATTTTAATATCAACTAATAATTCACTAGATTTAAATAGATGCCATTTATCAAAATGTAGATTTAGAGAGATATAATTTACCTTAAATAACATTGTAGTAGTAGTAATGTGTATATAAAAGTATTTAATGTGGATAAGGATGGACCAGGAACCCCTGATAGAAGTTGGGTTCTTTATGAATATCAGATATGTGCATCTTCCCTATTTGATCTGGGAGTATAATGACTAAACCCTAAAATGTTATCCATGAGTCATATTTTGATTCAACCTCCTTTCTTTTAATCTCTTTGAATCCTTCTTATAAATGAACTATTATTCACATCATCTTCATAGTGATTATTGAAATCATATTTCTCATGTATATGGGTCTTATGAGCCTAATTTTCATACATTAGATGTTTTCATCCCTTTTGTACTTTGATATCATTCAGACTAAACTAATTATATTGCCTAAATTATGCATATATTGTTTTTAATAGTCATATTTAGAGCCAGACATATTTGTAAGCATTGAGGTTCTAGTCATCCTTATATGACACTGAGGTTTTAGTCTTAATGTCATACTTTACATTTTGGCATTATGGTTTTAGTCTCCTATCAGGCAATAAGTTTTTAGTCAACCTACCCTTGGTTTGGAATTTATAGTTTTGTACCTACTTTTTATACAATTTTGTCCTTTATTATGATCAACATCAATTGATTATATGACTAATATTGGTGAAATTGTTTAGAAGGAACTAATTTCATCCTTATTGAATATCTTATTTAATGTCTCATTACTTTTGGAATAGTCATTATTTTTTCTAACATATTCTTGTTTTACGAAATTTATTTAACTTTCCTAATTGTTCACGGTCCTCCTTTGACTGACAAGATTGCTACTTGTTGTAACTTATCCTTTAAATGTCTAGATAACTCTTTGTTTGCACATTTATCGGTTTATGTTGATGCATACCCTTTGTTCTATTTCCTCTTCTGGGTATTGTTTCTGAACCACCAAGGTATAGGTGAATTAAAAAAGATGTGTTGGTAGGATCTCACTCCATGATTGGCCCCATGAACTAGTTTGTGGTGTAGTTTGTTGTACCTTTTTTTAGTTCTAGTAACACCATGAGGTAATAAACAATGTTAATTTTTATGTAATATAATACTAAAATTTTGTGATTTTGGTTATATTATGATTTATGTGATCGTACTTTCATTAAGATCAATACATAACTTCAAACACATGTTTTACTATGTTTGGATTTGGATGGGCTTTATTCTTCTATAAGTAAGGAGTGGAACCCCTCTTGGGTCCAACTCCTTGCAGTATGGTATCAAAGGATAAGTAATCAGTGAATCTAATCATTTCAACTTATATTTGTTCATATGCATGTGCCTTCTGTAGGTATTTAGATGACATGTAGAGGTTGTAGAGTGTGCTGCACCTAAGTCATGGTGTGTCAATACGGGTTTCCTTCCCTACTTAACTTGATTCCTCTTATTTCCCATGCCACCTTCTATGGTTGTGACTTAGCCTATGCTAATCCTAACTACTCATATCCTCTCCCTAGTGTCTATAACTTTATCTATATATGAGTTGACTCTTTTAGTGAGTAGGTCTTATCACTCGCTTCAATGGGAAGTCATGTCAATCACTATAGATCGTAGGCTACCTTGGATTGCCTCAGATAGGTGAAACCTAGTTTCCACCTTGACCCTCTTCTTAGGAATCTCAACTATTTCTTGCCTGAGAATGTGAATGCTTAGATACAAGACCTCTGCACACTAGATTAAGTTTAGAAATAAGACACCTATTATTTTACAAGTGATAACTTGGACTAACTCCTTTATGGTTAGTCAGTACATGTTTCCAATAAGGAGTTTCTTTCATAAATTTAAATCTAAGGCTCTCTACCTATGGTCATGTAGGAATTGACATCATGTAATATAAAACCATGTTCCCCTTTCCCATGCAATAAGTTTGAAATGCTTTTAGTACGATGTTCTATGTTTTTGAGGATTTAAACTCTCTTGGTGCACTAAAGTAAAAGTAAAATAGTCAGTATTGTATGATATGGTGGAAAGTTGTTGACTTGACTCTTCTGTTGATTATGGGAACAATTGTTGTGAAGTTTTATTTGTTAAACTTGTTTTTTATTATAATATATGTACAAAAGGAAAAGTTTTTAGTATCTTCTGATGTTTGCATGAAACAAGTTATCATCATATGAAGTTCTATGTTGTAAGTAACCCATCTGAGAAACATCCATGGACTCTTAGGTCAAACCTAAAATCCTAGACCTAGGAGTGGATAAATGAGTAAGAAGTTATATATATATATATATATATATATATATATATATATATATATATATATATGTGTGTGTGTTTGTGTGTGTGTGTGTGTGTGTGTGTGTGTGTTTTCCTTAGTTTTCTTACCCCTTATTACCCATTTATATGGGTCATAAACAAATCCTTTTAAGGGGTGGACTATTGTATTCTTTGATTTGTAGGATTGTAGCTCGACTTTAAGGTTTTCTAAACTTAATAGTGGAGGTAGTAACTCTTAGGTAATTTCCAAATGAATGTAATTGCCACTTAATTATGGTAAATGATTAAACCTTACTAATTGACCTATTCAAACTACACTTATGTAAATTGGTGGGCGTATGAAGGGTAAGTTACAAATTAGCAAAGAAAATTAAGGGATTGAACTTGAAGACACTTTACCCCAACTCACTATGGAATTAATGGTATGGATATATATACTCTACAAACTAGGTGAAACTCTTTGGGGAATTCAAACCCATGAATGTGCATCATTTCCCCTTATGATCATAAGGAATAGAAGGAAAGAGACATTAAGGGTGCCTTAATGATGACTCGGACCCTATACAAATGAGTAATTAATGTGTACATTGGGATCATGAATGATTAATTAAATAAGTTGTTAACAACAGTCTGTAATGCTCAAATTTGGATATAAAATGTGTTTCCTTCCTTGTATATCTTAACCTCCTCAAACGGTATAGAGCTTTATAATTTGCACTAGGTGTAATTTGGTGTGCTAGGATATGCATGGATAGATTTCAAGGGCAATGTTTTTTATTGGGTGAAGTGTTGTAACATAATAAGACCTAAATATTTCTCCTTAGACTTACTTTCATTTTCCTTTTTTCTCTAGGATCGTTTTTTTTTTCATTCAACCTATAATACATGGTGATACATGTCTTTATATTAAACCATATCCCATATAGTGTATTATATATGTCTCCATGCACATGTTGACTTAAATTAGGTAATAATACATGTGTTAACAAACATGTTTAAATTTTATTTTCG
Organism: Alisma plantago-aquatica; assembly: GCA_963693085.1. Lineage (NCBI taxonomy): Eukaryota > Viridiplantae > Streptophyta > Magnoliopsida > Alismatales > Alismataceae > Alisma > Alisma plantago-aquatica. The sequence goes on along the minus strand of OY856410.1, from coordinate 138,657,038 downwards.
GAGATGGACCTAAATTATCTAGATTAATAACGATTGAATATTTACGTGATTTTAAATAAACATAATTTAATTTTATAAATAACTTGCATTTTGTATGAAAATAGTTATATTACTCCAAAATCATTAGCCATCTTATATTGTAATTATATATGTTTATATTTAACTTAAATTTAGAGATATAACTCACTTCCTAACTTTAGTTTACACATGGAATAATTAGATTGGCCCTAACCTATTTTATAGCCTTCAACATTCCAAAATACCAAAATTAGTAGTTTATCTAGTGGTCCTACCTCAATCTCAAGTTTCATCTTAATTTTGTATCTATTTGACCATTCATTTAATTAATACATATTGCAATAATTTAATTGCATCATAATTATTCATTCAGCTGCTATCTCCTACGTTAGTTGATTTGATTTTTTCTCCAGCACATGTAAGGTCTCCTTCCGCAGGCGTTTTGAATTGATATCGGCTCCACAAATGGAAGGTCGTCTAGAGTAATCAGAATGTATTTTTCTTCTTCTTTTCCTTGCATGTTCTTATACCCCTCCACTCCTCTTCTTCTCTCGTAACCCCAGCCACCCGCATTCACCTTTCCCTACACCCTATAGGCATAGCATCGAGGAGATGATCGTTCCATTTAAAATTATATTATTTTGTTCATACACTTGATGCCACTATGAAAAAAGGATGATTTAGTTACAGTTATTTACGTTCATATATTTTATAAGTAGTGAATACATTTTTTTTTCAAAATATATATGTGTAAGTAGAAAAAATATAGTAAAACTAGACATCATCCGTGCTATGCATGAATGCCTTAGTAAACTGCAATGAGTAATTTATAGGTTGAACTTTAAGAAAAGAAGATGCAATAAATATGTACAATACATATAATAATAGGCCTTCTCATACACACAGGGACCATTATGTAATTTCAAAAAATAATACAGAAAATTACATGCAACCCCCTTCATGGACTTTCTTATATAGTATAGATATGCATGACTTGATTAACTATAGTTTGACTACACAAAGTTGTCGAACCTACACTTTATCGAAGTTCTACGCAATGCTGAAATAACGCAAGTTGTGCCTCCACATTTTCTCCTCTTTTTGCTCTTCAAAATAATGTGTGTTATTTGTTTCCCGCATTGCATCCCTTCATGCTTGTCCTGGAGTGTGAGTTAACCGATCATGTCTCAGGTGACGTACTCCCAATGCCCAACGCCGTAATAATGTGATTCAGCTGACCCCTATATAGCTCCCTTTGGATCTCATATTTTCTTTGTTCATTTGTTGCTCTAGTCCACAATAAACAAGCTTGGGTAGTAGGCGGCGGTGGCGCATGTTGTCAAGACCCTAAAATTGCTATGAATTAGATGCCCATACGGCATGGACACACAGTAAGGAAAAGACATAGGTAAGGTATCTATCAATAAACTCATTAAGCCAAGTCCCTTCTTGATTATCAGATTGATTTATTTGGTTTTACTATTTTGTAATCCATCGCGTACGAAAGGATTGTTGTCATATGTTGAGTTCTCTTGAAGTTAGGTGTGAATCTTTTTTTTATAAAAGCAAAGGAGGTAAACATACCATTCAATACTCTTTCTGGACTATCAATTAAGGTTTTCCAATAATTTATTTTAGTCAGACGTCCTTCTCTCTAAAAGATGAATATATCACTCTTCTTAATTTTGGCCTAACATTAAGTGCAGTCTTCAATATAGTTTGGTGAGGTGACTATTTTTGTCCTTTTAAGGGGTGGAGTAAGAAGTATTATGACATCGTACTTCAGTATGTGATCAACAGTAAAATCCAAATTGAGTGTGTAGATATATCTAGAAATGAGGAATGATAGTCCAGGAAGAAAGTTGGAGTGGTAAGTGTGTTGTGTTAATTGGTGGCATTAATAGATTATTTCAAGTAGAGAAGTACATTATTGCATTCATGATGCATTTACAACTGTTTCTAGGTTGAGCTTTTTAAAAGGGGATCCGGTAGAGATGGAATATTCTTGATGGAGTACGTGGTTCTACAACCGGGCTTCAGAAATAGAACTGAAGGTGCCACTTGCTTGTTTTTTGAAAGGTAAGCTTCACTATCTAGGAAGTAGAATAAATTATTATTTCCAATTGTTAAGTGATGATCTACAAGCTTATAAGAAAGATTAATATCAATGTTGGTTAGATTCTATGGTTTGCCTTCTCTCCATCTATTTATTAGCATTAGTGTTTATGGCCAGCTAAACTGTATATCATAATATTTAGATCAAAAATTTCACAAAATAACTTAATGTGAGGAAATATATTAAGTAACTATTGGTGTGCTTCTTAATAAGACGGTATTTTTTTTTATTGAACGCATTTCAGAAAGTAAATACATTTAACCAAGTCTGAACAAAAAACATGTACTTCTAAGTTAAATCTTTCAGATGTTGGGGGGGTGTTTCTTATTAGTTATATGAATGGAGAACATATCTTAAGATGGTTATTGTACAACCATATAAATGAAGGCTAAAGTCAAATATAGTTGATGGTAGTTTCCAACGACATTAAGTGTTTTTATGTGTAATACTTCCTTTGTTAAAAACTGTATCATATGTCCTCAATGTTTGTTATATACATGGTAGTATAATTTAGATTTGATCTTTGGAAATGCCACCTTCAAAGTGATGACTGGATATAAAACTAAATATATAATAGCGGATTGTATCCTTACAAAACTTTAAGTCATAAAATTATGTTACCGACTAGACATGATACTTGATTAACATGTTTACTTATAATTTAGTACATAATTGGTCAACTGAATGACCTGCTTGGGTGGGAATCAGAATTCATGTCTATATTTTTTTCTTCAATAGGTCTAATATGGATTATACCAAATTGAAATGGAGAAAATGGGTATAGTTGTCGGCTTCCCATACCTAAAAGGATTCTTCTACTTATGCTTCCACAAGCTCCCTACTGTTTTTGCTTTGAGTCCTAAAGGGGTTTTTTGACCTAACACATTTCCTCCCCCTCCCTTTTCTCACTACTAATATCTAAAGATATGATTGGTCATGACTTTCTGAGTTTACAAGTGCCAAGTTCATGACCTACACTAGCATGAACATTGTTCGACATGCTCTTTTCCATGATGTTGAGTGCCTACTTGAGACACCAATCTGGATGATGGAACTTTTAATCCTTGAGTTGCTTAAAACACATGTTTTGATCCTTGAACTTACTCAATCCTGAGATGATAAGTAGGGAGTGGAACCAGTAGTTTGACGACCGTCATCACCTATGAGTTACTATTGGTATTGTCATCAATCCTCCTGTATGCTACTTTTCTTGCTTAGTCACATCAAGGGAATGGTATAGGAAAAATCTCCATTGAGGGTGGAACTTCTTTTAAATCAAGATATCTTCACTCTAATAGTGATATCTATTGCTCCACTTATTAGGGATTCTAACATGGATAGTCTTATTAATCTACATGATACATTTGTGAACTACAAATATGAAACAACAACCTACTACTTGAACACCTTGTGTCTCCACTCCATATCATGACTAATATATTTGAGGAGTGCATAATGTCACTACTTACTTGACTTGATTGAACGATTCTTCTCTTTAATAAGTAACAACCAATATGACCTGATATCATCGAGGCGGGAAGTGCAATTGGATGATACAACACTTCACTCAAACAACACTATTTTACAATGGATGTGGTGAGTTAATCAAACCTTCCTTATGCCATATATTGTAACTCTATACTTTAAGTGCTCGTATAAATGCTACTAGATGAACAACCCCATAGCTTCCTAAATAAATATGTAATGTATTAAGAGGATGTATTTTTCACTAGGTAGTACTTGAAGCTAGATCTTCCTTACAATATATGACACAACAAAATGTATAAGCTCTATGAGAGGGTTTAGCATGGTACCACCTATCAATCGTGGGTTGTCCCCTAAGTACAAGTTACATTACATATGTAATGGCATAATAGCTCATTGATTTTTAAGAACTTACAGTCAGAGCTATCCCTTATCCACACAAAATTAATTGTTCCAGAAAATGTTCAAAATTTAAGAACATCGATAGGTGTTGAAGACTGTTGTAGGTAGAGTTGAAATGTAGCATGTACTAGGAAGCATTATTGACATTTAGGTTGGTCTTGGACCTAAATTATTCAGTCCAAAAGTTTGAGTAGAATTGATGCGATCTTGATCCCTGTGTGTTCTAGATGATTGATAAAATCAAATTAGAACTTTGATACTAGAAGTTTTTCAAAAACGATAGTGGTGTTAATAAAAGGATAAGGAAGTTATTATACAATCGATTAAAGTTATATTATAAGAGCAATACTTCTTGAAAGGATCTTAGAACTGAATGCTTATAATGGTTACATGCAGATAATGACATTGAAGGTGCTCATATCTACATGAGTGTGAATTTATAAGTTTGAAATTTTTTATTGTATCTATATAGTTGATATTTGCCTTTATGTTTTTCTTTGCTTAGTTTTATTCCAATATGCACTATTTTCCATCCATTTTACGTAGCATGCCAATATGTAAATGATAGAATTTCAATGATAAGAATGTATAATTTGGAAAATAGGGAAGGGAGCAAGGCAAAGGAGAATTTGGATATACAATGAATAATTGAATACCACTCAAAATGATAAAAGGATGTTGGTCATCTATACCACATGAAACATAATCGTAATTTATATTCTAATAGATGCATTAAAGTAAGAAATGATTCTTTCATGAAACAATTATAAGTAATAAAACATTTGTGTAATATATTTTGTTACCATCCATCCACTTTATGTACTCACATTCTGATATACTTTTTTTAAAACCAAATAAAGTATCTATAACTTTTGTTTCCTATTTTTTATTGCTTGTTGTAAGTCAATATTCAAAATTAAAGAGATGTTGTATGATATTGGTTTTTCTTGGGCTAATATAGATCATTCAATGAGCTTATTTTTCCCTATATTTTCTATGTGATTGATTATGTCCATTATAAACAATTTAATCGAGAATTATTCTTATTCATATATAGTCTTAGATAATGGGTAGTAAGCTTCCTAGTAATATTGAAAGAAAAAACAAATTTGTAAGAAAAGGTAGCTTGTGTGGGTCCATCTATTTGTTGTACACTTGTACTCAATTGAACCAACTATCAAAATAGATTGTTAATTTAATTTTCTCACTCATACACTCATCTATTTTAATCATATTCATGGTATTTTAGCAATATAAATAGATTGAACCTTCATACTAATTTCATGTAAAAAATCTATTCTAGGTATACATCTTGGAACACCTAGATCCAATGCCACCCTAGAGGGCACTGATGTGGCTTTTTGAATGCACTAACAAATTCACTCGGGGTTTATATCCCCGAGCTTTTACCAAAACCAAGTGCAACAATACCACCCGCAAGCGGACGGATCTTATCGCAGTATAGTTGAGGATCGAACCCAAAGGACAACGTTTTTAAGAATCTTTGTCAGTTAGATCTAGCCCAAGTAAAACTAATATTTAGAACAATTGGTTGATTTTGGTTTGATTAAACTAATTGCAAGAAAGTAAATGCGGAATAAAAGATGGGTTTAGATCAATGATATGGAATCGCTGGGATGGTACCGGGTTTGACCACCGCTACGCACACAAACACGCTCTCTTGAAAACAAACCAGGCACGATATAACACTCCAAATAGAGCTGCTGCAGAACCCCCCATACGGGCGTCAGGTCCGCGTAAGCATCACCATAGGCAGCCGATTTCTCATCGCCATCCGGATCACATGTCTTACGGCTCTGAAGATACAGAAATCCACGGAGATTGTGAACCCCCCATACGGGCGTTAGGCGCACAGAAGCGTCACCGAAGGCTAGATGGCTCGTCCCTTCGCGGATCATACACTAACGACCTCGATGAAATCCCATCCTATTTCTAGTTTGGGAGTCAGCCGCGTTAACCGATAAACAAGCAGGAAGGTGACATGCGAGCAAACATCGACGTTTAGCAAGATGATGCAAAATCCAACTAAGGTTGTGAACCCCCTATACAGGCGTTAGGCGCACAGAAGCGTCACCGAAGGCTAGATGGCTCGTCCCCTCGCGGATCATACACTTACGACCTCAAGGAACCCATCGGAAGTTATCGTCAAGGGTCAAACATGCTAAACGACGTTCCAACCCATGCCTTGAAGTTATCGCAACTTAGGAACCCATGCCTTGAAGTTATCGCAACATAGGGAGCACAAAGATGAAAACACACACATAACCAACCTACAAGCTTAACGATAAACGACAAAATGAAGAGTTATATACATTGCCTTGGAAAGTTTAACAAAAGAACATGGTTTGCATGGGCAGCGGGGCTAGTCCCCGCACCCCAGTGAAAGAGGACTACTCGCTCATGATACGAGATACAAGAAGGATAGGAGAGAAAGATAGATCCGCCATGAGCTCGGTGCAGAGGGTGGACGCAGCTCGGTGAAGAAGATGCGCTCCTTGCGCCGTCTTCTTCCTCTTCTTGGCCTCCTTGGACGCAACACCAGCGATAGATGGAGTGGAACTTGATCGGTGTGGTGCTCAGCAGCCTTTCGGCGTCCGGAACTGATGCCTCGAAATGGGGACCCTGGGGGTCTATTTATAGTTTCAAATCTGATCCCAAACGGTTTGGATAAGTTGCTGGAAATATCTTCTCCAAACGGTTTGGAGACCGTTTGGGAATCAAACGGTTTGGAGGTCGTTTGAGCGCCAAACGGTCTTGCTTTGATCGGTCCTGGCTTTGGCATGGTCGCGCGGCTTTAGTTCTTCAATCGATCCTTGCGCTTGCATCGAACGGTCTTGGGTCCGCGTGGGACCAAACGGTCTTGGGACCGCGCGGGACCAAACGGTCTTGGGACCGCGCGGGACCAAACGGCCTTGGGACCGTTTGGGACCAAACGGCCTTGGGACCGTTTGGGACCAAACGGCCTCGAGACCGCATGGGACCAAACGGTCTCGAGACCGCATGGGACCAAACGGTCTCGAGACCGCATGGGACCAAACGGTCTCGAGACCGCATGGGACCAAACGGTCTCGAGACCGCATGGGACCAAACGGTCTCGAGACCGCATGGGACCAAACGGTCTCGGGACCGCATGGGACCAAATGGTCTCGGGACCGCATGGGACCAAACGGTCTTGAGACCGCGTGGACTTCTTGGGCAACTGGTTTCGTCTTGTTCTTTGTGTATTCCAGCAAACGGTCTTGAGACCGCATGGATCCAAATGGTCTTGAGACCGTTTGCATGGAGTTGCCTGCTACACCTGCATAAAATGAAAGATATTTAGTTAAAACCTTGATTATTGAATCACTGAGTAGTTTTGTGCATTATGATTCATATTAGGGTGAAAAGATGTGGAATAGATATTAAATTGTTCCAAAAAGGTAATTGAAAATCATGATGAGTATGCACTCATCAAAACACCCCGAACTTAAATCGTTGCTCGTCCTCGAGTAACATAAAATTTGAAACTGTTGCCTGATGGAATACTTTCGATCCGTGTGATTTCTTCATCTTCACATCACAAATGTTTTCTTTTTGCTCAGTATGAGTGAGTACCTCAACTTCCTGGGACCACGAAACACGTCTTTCCATAGCTTCGTTCCTGAGTTCGTTTCCCAACAACGCTTCCTCCCCGCCTTTTCCAACACCAAGCATGTCGAAGAGTTTTGTAGGAGTTTAGAGATACCCATAGAATCGACAAGTATGCATTTGATCTGACACTGGTGTAGTTCAGGATGGTAGGGCATGTATTGTGCCCTTAGGTAGAAAAAGGAGTGAAAGGTGGTATGGAAAGAAGAAGTAAATCTCTCCTCTATTCGACTCGAGATTTTTATTTATTTTGCAATTTCATTTATTGCATATTTTTTGTGTGCGCTATGGCATCTTTTGTTGCAGATCTCTCCTCTATTCGACTCGAGATTGCATTTTTGGTGGTATGCCCCTATTTATTGGAAGGGGTATGAAGAAGCGGATACGGGGAAAGTGGCGTGCCACCCCGAACTTAGGGTTTGGCACAAGTTTGGCTATTTTGGTGGTATTGATGGATGGAGGGATACGAAAATGATAGAAGAAGTGTAGAAGAGAGTTCAGATCGGAATGCAATTTGATTTACAATTCAAAACCGGGTTATTCTCTTCGTCATACTCTGCTCAAATAATGACTTGATGCGGATCCAGTGAGGTTTCCGAGCCATTGTTCCACTAGCCAGTTAGGAAGCACGACGTGTTTGATCCCTATCAGTTTGACAGATACTTATCATTTTGTAAAAAGTATTATGATGTTAGGAATCATAAGTTTCACAGGATGGTTTCAGGCAAGAGGCAAGTTTCAAAAGTCAGTCCTCTTGAGGATTCACTTCGGATAAGGAGGATGTTATGATAGAAGATGCAAGCAAAAAATTATATTTTTATCAACAAAAGTCAAAATTTCATCAGGTATCTGTTCAAAATTTTGAAAAATTTTATGATAGAGACATATTGAGTATGAAAAGAGGGTGTGTATGTGGAAGTGGAATACGTACCACCCACCCTCCACCCCAAACTTAGAGATTTGCTCGTCCTCGAGCAAACCCTAAATTCAAGATGGAGGGGAAAGGAGACACCAGGTATGACTGCCGAGAATGATTTCGTTCCGATCAGCGCCACTCCGATCTCGTATCCTGAAAAATAACTATCTTGTAAGGCAAATTTTATTTAAGGAAATTTTAACTATGAGGTAAGAAACAGAATTTTGAAAAGGAGAAGTAAACAGATTTATTGGTCGGGTTGCCTCCCGAAAAGCGCCTTTGTTTTATGTCGTTGGCTCGACAGAGTCTTTTAGCATCATGGTGGGTCTTTTGGATTTGCCAGTTCTATCGTTGTATCAGCGCCAATGTCAGTCGAGGTAAAATATCTCTTCAATCGGTGGCCGTTTGTTATGAATTCCCTTGTCGCTTCACTCCATAGAGAGAAGACACCGTGTGGTGAGATGTTTTTGACGATGAAGGGTCCGGACCAGCGGGAACGGAGTTTTCCTAGGAATAGCCGTAATCTTGAGTTGAAAACCAGAACTTGATCTCCCACTTGTATGTATTTTCTTTTCAGATGTCCATCGTGCCAGAGTTTAGTACGTTCTTTGTAGATTCGTGCATTCTCATAAGCTGTCATTCTAAGTTCATCCAACTCGTTGAGTTGCAGAATTCTGGCTTTCCCTGCTTCTTTCATATCAAAATTCAATTGTTTAATTGCCCACCATGCCTTGTGTTCTAGTTCAACTGGCAGGTGGGAAGCTTTTCTATATATCAATCGAAAAGGAGTAGTCCCAAGGGGAGTTTTATAAGCAGTGCGATAAGCCCATAAGGCGTCGTTGATTTTTGTTGACCAGTCTTTTCGATTACGTCCAACGGTTTTCTCAAGGATAGCTTTTAGTTGTCGGTTAGAGACCTCTACCTGTCCACTAGTTTGTGGATGGTAAGGTGAAGCTACCTTGTGTGAGACACCATATTTTCTCAGTAAAGCTTCAAAGCTTCTTTCAATAAAGTGGGAGTCGCCGTCAGATATCACGATTCGCGGTACTCCAAACCGTGGGAAGATGACATCTTTGAATAGTTTGATGACTGGTTTGGAATCGCTAGTGATGGTTGGTATGGCTTCAACCCATTTGGAGACGTAGTCTACCGCCATTAGGATGTAAGAGAATCCATTAGAAGATGGGAATGGCCCCATATAGTCCACTCCCCAGACGTCAAATATCTTGACTTCTTGCCATAGATTCAGTGGCATCTCGTCTCTTTTGGTTATGTTGCCAGATCTTTGACAGCTATCACAGGATAGAACAAAATTGTAAGAGTCCTTGGATAAAGTTGGCCAGAAAAATCCACATTGCAAAACTTTTAAGGCAGTCTTTTTGGAGCTCATATGTCCACCCACAGGTCCCGAGTGGCATTGTTCCAGAATAGATCGAGCTTCTTCTTCAGTGATACAACGTCTATACAGACCATCAGCACAAAGTTTAAAAAGATATGGTTCATCCCAATGGTAATGCTTCACATCGTGCATAAACTTCTTCAGAGTGTTCCCGGTGTACTGGGGATGGATGACTCCCGCAGCAAGGTAATTTACATAGTCAGAATACCATGGTACTGCTTCCGAGACACTCATGAGTTGATCATCCGGTAGGGAGTCATTTATCGGGATCCCGTCAGCATCCAGAGTGTGGATGCGACTGAGGTGATCTGCAACAACATTTTCCGTCCCTTTTTTATCTCTTATTTCTAGGTCAAATTCTTGTAGAAGGAGTATCCATCTGATCAGCCTTGGCTTAGCATCCTTCTTCGCCATAAGGTAACGGATAGCAGCATGGTCAATGTAAACGATTACCTTCGAACCAGTAAGGTAGGATCTGAATTTATCGAAGGCATAGATGACTGCCAAAAGTTCCTTTTCAGTAGTAGCGTAATTTCTTTGAGCTTTGTCGAGGGTTTTCGACGCATAATAGATCACATAATGTTTCTTCTCTATATATTGTCCTAAGACCGCACCCACCGCGTAATCACTGGCATCACACATAATTTCAAAGGGGTGGTCCCAATCGGGAGCTCTAATGATGGGGGTAGTTGTAAGGGCTTTCTTCAGCGTATCGAAACTTTTGACGCATTCTTTATTGAAATTGAAATCAGCATCTTTTAAAAGCAGATTGGTCATCGGCTTTGTTATCTTGGAAAAATCACGTATAAACCTTCTATAGAAACCAGCGTGACCAAGGAAAGCGCGAACTTCTTTCACATTTGTGGGAATTTCCAATTTAGATATGACTTCTATCTTGGCTTTATCAACTTCAATTCCTTTGTTGCTAACCTTGTGGCCCAAGACGATGCCTTCCTTTACCATAAAGTGGCATTTCTCCCAATTTAGCACCAGATGTGCTTCTTCACAGCGTTTGAGTACCATGGAGAGATGCTTAAGACGGGAATCAAAGGAGTCCCCGTATACAGAAAAATCGTCCATGAAGACCTCCATAACAGTTTCAGTAAGCCCTGCAAAGATGGCAGTCATGCAGCGTTGAAAAGTTGCGGGGGCATTACACAAGCCAAATGGCATCCTTTTAAAAGCATATGTCCCGAAGGGACAGGTGAAAGTTGTTTTTTTTTAATCATCTGGATGTATGGGAATTTGATAGAATCCAGAGTAACCATCCAAGTAACAGAAATATTCTTGATGGGCCAATCTTTCTAAGACTTGATCGAGAAAGGGCATAGGAAAATGATCCTTTCGAGTGGCTTTGTTTAATTTTCTATAATCAATACACATCCGCCACCCAGTGACCGTTCGAGTGGGGATGAGCTCATTGTTTTCATTTCTTAAAACAGTAGTACCTCCTTTCTTCGGTACCACATGAACTGGGCTCACCCATGGTGAGTCCGATATCGGGTATATTATTCCAGCTGTAAGGAGTTTGATGATCTCACGACGGACCACTTCCTTCATATTCGGGTTCAACTTTCATTGATGCTCGATCGTTGGCTTATGGTCTTCCATCATGGGGATTCTGTGCATGCACAACGCTTGGCTGACTCCTGTGATGTCACTCATTTTGTAGCCTATGGCTTTCTTGCTATCCTTTAATACTTCCAGAAGTTGCTCTTCTTGTTTGGTCATTAAACCAGAGTTTATAATGACAGGACAAACTTTGAGATCATCTAAAAACATATACTTCAGCCCTTCAGGTAGGGGCTTCATTTCAGGAGGTTCTGGTTTTTCACTGATTTCTTCTGGGGTTTCGGTAACCTTTAATTCTTCATAGGTAGCTTCAGGATTTCCTTTAGTAGAGTCGGGAGGTTCGGTACAGTCCTTATCTTGTTGGTCAATAGGTTCATCATTAAAAAGGTCGTATAGAGAAGTTTCCAAGGGATCGCATGATTCGTGATATTCTTGAGTAAGCTGTGACATCTGCTCAACACAATCTATTAGATAGACCTCCTCCTGTATACTTGGTCTTCTCATGCTTTCAAAAACCTTGAACTCAAGAGTTTCTTTACCTAACCTGAGCAGTAATGTTCCAGCTTCAACATCGATAAGGGCTCTAGCAGTGGCGAGGAAAGGGCGACCGAAGATGAGAGGGTATTTGGTGTCTTCTTTTATGTCCATGATGACAAAATCACATGGGACATATGCGTCCTTGCCTACTTTGACCGGGATGTCTTTGAGAATACCTAACGGTCTTTTTACTGAATTGTCCGCAAGTTGAATTGTCATAGCAGTTGGAAGCAATTCTTCGAACCCTAATCTCTTGCATAGACTCAACGGCATAATAGAAATACTTGCGCCAAGATCTGCCAATCCTTTCTTGCATGATGAATCACCAATGTGACATGAGATTCCGAAGGATCCTGGATCTTTTTGTTTTTTTGGCATCTTGCTTAGTATGATATCTGATGTGGTAGCAGCCAATTTTACAGTTTCATATTCTTCAGTGATGTACTTCTTGGTGAGGAGCGACTTTAGATACTTGGTCCAGGCTGGTATCTCATTAAGAGCATCTAGGAATGGTATATCAACATGGAGTTTCTTCATAGCCTCTTTAAATTTGATGAATCTAGTGTCAAGCTTGGTTTCCCTCAGTCGGGATGGGAAAGGAACACGAGGCTTATATACAGGAATATCTGGTTCAGGCGTCTCTACTCCTTCATCGACAACTTTTTCAGAACTTCCCTTATTAGTCTTGCTTTCCTTTGATTGCAATTCTGGTGCTGTCAAGTTTTGGTCTATCATAGGTTCACTCTCGTCAGAAATAACCACAGTTGTCTTTGTTGGGGGATCCAAATAACTTTTCCCTGATCTTGTAGCGATAACCTTCAGCTGCTCCAGATGTTTCGGATTGTTCTCAGGTTGTCCGGCGAAGACTCCAGCTTGTGGCTTAATACTAGCAGCAAGTTGAGCTAGTTGAGTTTCAATAGCCTTCTGCTGGGCCTGTTGATTGGCTATCATCATTTGTTGTGTTTGCAATAACTTTTCAATGGTAGATAGCTTGTCATTAGAAGGGATGGATCCTGTTTGACCCTGTTGTTGGTTCAAGCATTGATACTGAGAGTTATTCTGATAATTATTATAGTTTCTGTTCTGAAAGTTTCCCTTGAAGTTTCCTTGATTCCCAAAGTTCTGTTGCTGGTTAAACTGATACCCAGATGGGCCTCTTGGTTGATTATTCAGAACAAATTGATGCGAATTCATAGCTCCTGAAGGATTTCCGTACTGGAAGCCTGGGTGATTCCTATTTTGATTCGGATTGTAATAGTTCTGCCCAGGGTTGGTGTTAATAGCATTAAGATTTTCCATCTGGCAATTATCTCCTTGCCCACAGGCGTTGCTTAAAACTACATCATAGAGAACATTGCATGATAGTGTGGAATGGTCAGTGCCTTTGCACGCTTCACAAAACAAAGAAGTGGACTTGACTTGTTCTGGTTGCCTAGTTGGAGAATGTCCTCTTCCAATCGCAGCAAGGGATGATTCTATGTGATCTTGCTTTGCAACCAAGACTTTCAAAGTTTCAGCTATAGATTTGTATTCTGGGATAGCGTCAGTCATAGCTACCTTTAAGACTCCTTTACCAACAGATCTGCCCCAGTTGGCTTGATTTTCTGCTCCCAGGGTGACTACTCTCCATGCGCTGTCGTAACTTTGCCGCATGAAGTTCCCTCCAGACGAAGAGTCAAGGAACATCTTAACATCATCTTCCACACCCCTGTAGAATATCTCTATCAGCTGGTTCTTAGGAATTCCATGGTGTGGGCATTTGCGTAGGAGCTCCTTGTACCTATCCCAGGCTTCGGAAAGAGTTTCTCCTGGGACTTGAGTGAAATTTGTGATTCGTCCCCTGATTTCATATGTAAGAGATGGGGGGTAGAACTTTTCCAGAAAGGCGTTTTGGAGCTGCTCCCAGGTGGTGATGGGTACATCACTCTGTAGTGAATTGTACCAACTAATGGCCCTATCAGCCAGAGAGTACTTGAAAAGACGGAGTCGAATAGCATCATCAGAGACTCCATTTTGCTTCGTCATATCACACAGGTCAATGAATGTGAGAAGATGGCCTTGGCTGTCTTCAGCTTGTTTGTCGTAGAAGGGGTTGTTTTGAAGTAGAGTTATCCAATGTGCCCTAATCTCAAAGTTAGCAGCTTCGATGGGAGGAGGCTGCACCGGATGATAGACATTCACGGCCTTTGGGATAGAGAACTCTCTAAGGTCTTTCTGAAGTTCTGCTGCTTGTGCTGCTGCTTGCGCTGCTAAGATCTCCTGTTGAACTGCAGCTCTAGCTTCTTGCATGAACCTTTCTCTCTGCGCATTGATGGCTTGAGCCACCCTTCGGGCTACTTCTTCTTCTTGCGCCATTCTGGCTTGATTCTCTCGGATCTGACGATGGAAGGTTCTATCGATTTCGGGATCAAAGCTCGCAGTCAGTCTGAGACTATCCGAACGGTGCATGCACTAATCGTCAAAGAGCACCTGAACTTTGAAAAGGTTTGAAAGTGAGGTCCTTGAAGTAGAATAAAGATCAAGTAGATGAGCGATAGTTTCAAAAAGAAAACAAAATCCTAGATTAGTCTTAAAAGAACTAGATTTGACTGACTGATTCCGTTGTCCCCGGCAACGGCGCCAGAATTTGATGTGGCTTTTTGAATGCACTAACAAATTCACTCGGGGTTTATATCCCTGAGCTTTTACCAAAACCAAGTGCAACAATACCACCCGCAAGCGGACGGATCTTATCGCAGTATAGTTGAGGATCGAACCCAAAGGACAACGTTTTTAAGAATCTTTGTCAGTTAGATCTAGCCCAAGTAAAACTAATATTTAGAACAATTGGTTGATTTTGGTTTGATTAAACTAATTGCAAGAAAGTAAATGCGGAATAAAAGATGGGTTTAGATCAATGATATGGAATCGCTGGGATGGTACCGGGTTTGACCACCGCTATGCACACAAACACACTCTCTTGAAAACAAACCAGGCACGATATAACACTCCAAATAGAGCTGCTGTAGAACCCCCCATACTGGCGTCAAGTCCGCGTAAGCATCACCATAGGCAGCCGATTTCTCATCGCCATCCGGATCACATGTCTTACGGCTCTGAAGATACAGAAATCCACGGAGATTGTGAACCCCCCATACGGGCGTTAGGCGCACAGAAGCGTCACCGAAGGCTAGATGGCTCGTCCCTTCGCGGATCATACACTTACGACCTCGATGAAATCCCATCCTATTTCTAGTTTGGGAGTCAGCCGCGTTAACCGATAAACAAGCAGGAAGGTGACATGCGAGCAAACATCGACGTTTAGCAAGATGATGCAAAATCCAACGAAGGTTGTGAACCCCCTATATAGGCGTTAGGCGCACAGAAGCGTCACCGAAGGCTAGATGGCTCGTCCCCTCGCGGATCATACACTTCCGACCTCAAGGAACCCATCGGAAGTTATCGTCAAGGGTCAAACATGCTAAACGACGTTCCAACCCATGCCTTGAAGTTATCGCAACATAGGAACCCATGCCTTGAAGTTATCGCAACATAGGGAGCACAAAGATGAAAACACGCACATAACCAACCTAGAAGCTTAACGATAAACGACAAAATGAAGAGTTATATACATTGCCTTGGAAAGTTTAACAAAAGAACATGGTTTGCATGGGCAGCGGGGCTAGTCCCCGCACCCCAGCGAAAGAGGACTACTCGCTCATGATACGAGATACAAGAAGGATAGGAGAGAAAGATAGATCCGCCATGAGCTCGGTGCAGAGGGTGGACGCAGCTCGGTGAAGAAGATGCGCTCCTTGCGCCGTCTTCTTCCTCTTCTTGGCCTCCTTGGACGCAACACCAGCGATAGATGGAGTGGAACTTGATCGGTGTGGTGCTCTGGCAGCCTTTCGGCGTCTGGAACCGATGCCTCGAAATGGGGACCCTGGGGGTCTATTTATAGTTTCAGATCTGATCCCAAACGGTTTGGATAAGTTGCTGGAAATATCTTCTCCAAACGGTTTGGAGACCGTTTGGGCGCCAAACGGTCTTGAGACCGTTTGGGCGCCAAACGGTCTTGAGACCGCTTGGGCACCAAACGGTCTTGAGACCGTTTGGGCATCAAACGGTTTGGAGGTCGTTTGAGCGCCAAACGGTCTTGCTTTGATCGGTCCTGGCTTTGGCGTGGTCGCGCGGCTTTAGTTCTTCAATCGATCCTTGCGCTTGCATCGAACGGTCTTGGGTCCGCGCGGGACCAAACGGTCTTGGGACCGCGCGGGACCAAACGGTCTTGGGACCGTTTGGGACCAAACGGCCTTGGGACCGCATGGGACCAAACGGTCTTGAGACCGCATGGGACCAAACGGTCTCGAGATCGCATGGGACCGTTTGGGACCAAACGGTCTGGGGACCGCATGGGACCAAACGGTCTTGGGACCGCATGGGACCAAACGGTCTTAGGACGGCATGGGACCAAACGGTCTTGGGACCGCATGGGACCAAACGGTCTTGAGACCGCGTGGACTTCTTGGGCAACTGGTTTCGTCTTGTTCTTTGTGTATTCCAGCAAATGGTCTTGAGACCGCATGGATCCAAACGGTCTTGAGACCGTTTGCATGGAGTTGCCTGCTACACCTGCATAAAATGAAAGATATTTAGTTAAAACCTTGATTATTGAATCACTGAGTAGTTTTGTGCATTATGATTCATATTAGGGTGAAAAGATGTGGAATAGATATTAAATTGTTCCAAAAAGGTAATTGAAAATCATGATGAGTATGCACTCATCAGGCACCACCTTGTTAGATGTCTTGCTTGGAAGCATGAAACCCAGGGCAAGATACCACTGGTAATCAGATGAGTAATGGGTAGGTTTGCAATAATTTTTCAACCAATGCACTCAATCCTAATCACGAGATATCTAATTTTTTGCATATTTGATTTAGTATTTGAAAGAGACTCAATGATTTCTAGAAGGTTGTATTTAACTCCATGAGCATCCAACCTTTCTCATAGAATTCACACACTAATTTGAGCATATTATATTAACCACATCCCAATTTTATTGAATACTAAATCTATCTTGGTCGGATGTCTTATCGCCAGAGAATTCCATATTCACTTATCTTTTTATAGTAATCTCTCATTAGAGAATCATAAGGATGAGCATCTGATTATTGTTGATAGTTTAGAGCTTCCTTTTCTTTGCCTTTAGCATTATAAAAAATCCTCAACATGCAATGGTTCCACATTATCAAATTATATCTTAAAGTCTTGAGTTTAGAAACAAATCTAGAGGTTGGGAAACATTTGGGCTCCTTTTTAAAACTAGTACTTGATGTCTAGGCTTTCATGAATCTGAAGGGATGATTATTTCTTGGTAAATTATCCTAGAGGATCCTTTGGGTCGAGTGATCATTTTTTATTGTGCTAAACTTCTTAATATGTTAACCCAAACACTGGATAATAGTTTGAACAACTCAAATTTTGAAAAAGTTATGTCCATTTTCGGTCTTATATTTCTTTTCCTCTCTTATTGATTACATTGGGCTTAGCAACTCCCTTTAGATTTTATATTTAGAAAATTCAACCTCATAATATCATAACTAAGATCTTCCATAGATTTAGGGGAACGAGGCGACCTCCCATATATTTCCTCAAATAACCATATAGAAATGATATCTCTTGTAATGAACAATAATAGAGAGATAATTGTAGATCCCAATAGCATCCTCCTGCATTTCACCTATTGCCAAGTCTTCACTTGACCATAAACATCAGAGAGAAGGAAGGATATTTGACCCACAATAAATTACAAATAAAAATAATGATGAGACAGAAATAGAATTTTTATATCATATGCTTGATCCTCTAATTCTGCAATGATGCAAATTTTATTATAGGACACCTCATTGTCTAGCCAACTAGCATTAGGCCTCACAAAATTAAAGTTATGTTGATATTTTTTCATAAAAATTTTGTTTCAACCATCACCATGATATATAGCTTCATTTTCTTTAATTCTTCTCTAATAATGTGCTAGCACCTAGGCAAACTGATTCCACAAATGTTCCAATCCACTAAATGGGGAACTCCATTTAGGAGACGAGGTGGAGCATCCAATGTTCTAATTTCGTTTGAATCTGATAGAACTCCATATCGTTTCTGTTAGGAGAGGCAGATCACTTTGATGTTTATGATTTTGCATGGCGATTATCCTACTGTCAGTTGCTACTTAATGTGGTGTTTTTGTAGACATTGGATTTCTTTCCTTGTGGTTTCTCGTATCTATGTTCTATTTCAAATCTCTAGGAACAATTGGCTCAATTTATTGTTGTGGGAACTATTCTAGAACAACATATTGATTATTAATCCATGAAGAAAATGGTATGGAAGCAGGTACATTATTTTTGTCTTTCAAAATTTGGGTGAACAAGAAAATTAGGAAATAAATCAGCAGGTTCAACTCCATATTCAATTACTGATTTGTAGAGAGATGCTTCATGCCCAAATTCATAGTGGATACATCTAGTAGGCATATACTCATTCCATGTCAATCTAACAGAGTAGACTTGCAAATTTTGAATTGCATTATATTTGACTCTGCTTTCTGTATTCAAACAAAGAATGGAGGAATTAGAATGGAGAAATATGAAGAACATAAACATTAGGAGACTAAAAGAGACATGAAATATTAAGTTATGCTACTGTTATAGGTATATTAAACAATTTTATATATATTATGTGAAGCAAGTAACAATTTTTTTAGAAAAAGCCTATTTCTTATCATTATATGCACGAAGCCTTTCAGCACACAAAATTTTTCACTCTGATAAGAAGAAATGGAAACATTTCGGGTAATTTTGATATGCCAACATCCAAATTATGGTTGTCACTAACTTTACCCCTCAAAATAAAAGAAGACTTTCCCATATAAAAATGCCATGTTCCTTCATTAAAATCTAACAACAAACACACAATAGCTAGAAGAGGATTCGTATTAATACAGTGGGCATGACACAATTTCATCAACTAATTAAATCTAGAAGAGGGTCAGTACTAATAATAGTTATTGGTCTAGCACAATGTTAATAATTAATAAAATCTAGTCAAGGTCTAGAATTTTTGTAGGAAGTCCGTCAATTGTCAATATATGTAGCACATGGTTAAAAAATATGTTGTGTGTCTAACCTTATTTCACTAAGGGCCAATAAAAGTTAGTATTGGTTTGATTTATTTTTATCAACATTGCGGGATGACCCCCTTCCGCCCCAATAACCACACAAACTCGAGGATGTGGGGATGGTATTTTATGTTTATTACTATACGAAAGACTGATTTTGTTAAAATATTAACCTTTCCTATGTTATTATCTTTATTTTACCAACTATGTGCCCTCTCACGATGAGCTTTCTTGGAGCCTTGACTTATGGTATTTAGTTGAATAGTATTGGTGCCGCCTTTGGGATTTTTGTAGACATTTCAAGGTCCTAGTTTTCAGATCAAGGAATATTTTTAATATTTGGATCCTCAATTTGCATATTACAAGATGTAGTGCTAGTGTTATGCGCTATGATCTCCCTTTCATCATAAATGTAGTTATTTATATATACAACTTTCTAACATGAAGTTAAAGCTTTCAGTATAGGAAAGTTTAATAATGAGAACCATTATGAGTATCTTTTACATCTATGTCTAGAACTACTCTTAATGCATCTTAAAGTGTTTACAGTTATTTTGTGTACAATATGTTTGTTTACATCAATAGCATCCTGCAAATTTCTAAGGTCCAGATAAAATATAGCTAATGAATCAAATTTGTATCATCCACATTATACATGAATGAGTCAACTGAATTTATAGCACCATGTAAGGACCCTGACCCATGTTTTGGGCTGACCCTCTTTTATTTGCTCATGAAAGGTGCTTAGAACCTTAATATAATCTCTCTAGATGTTTTGATATCATGTGACAAGCTCACATTTCCAATTTGGTCCCGTTTGGATGATGTTTGAGCAATGTTTGCTTGTTTTGGACCAAAGTGCAATTTACCCAAAGTAAGGGGTTATATTGCAATATGTCACATTTAGATCATGCCTTTAGTTCTCTAGCATCATTAGAAAGAGAATTATGTTGTGGGGCGCCTTTTGGAGGACCTATGTTCCAAGTTTGAGCTTGGTTGGTTGATGTTTATGCTTTATGTGCTAGTTTTGGTGTAAATTGCAAATTACCCAAAGTAGATGGTCAATATGCAATTTATCAGCTCTAGAGTCTTCTTGATTCTGTTTGGCATCATCTAGAACATGTATGGAAGTAGGGGCGCCTTGTTTTGTTGCTTGATGAGAAGTGACATCTCTATATGGTCTTTATATCATATATGTGTCACATATGCCACCTTGTCCTTTAGTGTATCGGCTAGGGCTTGAAGGTGTGTCGCCCAAGAGGGGTGTATCGGACATGGCAGTGCCCAGTTGCATGATACACATTCTAGAGTGTATCACTAGGCCATGCATGAGCAGCTAGGGTGGCAACAAGTGGCGTTAAGTGCAAGACCAAGTGGCACCTTGGTTTATGTGGTTATGACACCTCTCCCTTGCTACCTCTCTCTTCCTTGGTGTATATAACTCCCTTCCTCCTTGACCAAGCAATCCTTTTCGGACACCTTCCTTCCCCTACCTATATGGAACGAGCATGGAAGCTTTGGGAGCTAAGGAAGACTCCCATGGAGCTTGGAGGGGCGAGCTCCTTGGCCATGGAAACTCCTTGCTCAAGATCTGACCTTGGTGAGTCATGCTTCTTTGCTAGCTTTTAATTGTGCTTTCTTCTTTACCTTCCTCTTCCCCTCTCAGAAATGGATAGGCCCTTGATAAGAGTAAGCAAGGCCATGGTTATCTCCCCTCTTTTCTTCTTCTTGAACTACATATAACCATGGTTTCTTCTTCTTCTTCTTCCTTTGTTTCTTGAGGTGTTGATGTTGGAGCCGAAGGCAAGCTTTAAGCTTCGGATGGATGGCTCTCATGGAGGGGAACGTGTGCTTGGTTCTTGAATCATGGAGCTTTGTGCCTTTCATGGAGATCCTCTTAAGGCAGGTTACATAACTCTCAACCATCTCCATTACAAATACTCTCCATATACTCATATATTGATCTTGTTCTTTAAATTGGTATCCATCTTTATGATGTTTATGCATGTGGAGCATGAGATCTGATTTGATAGAGATGGTCACGTTTTACTACTATCCATATGTTGTTTTTCTTGTAATTAATGCTTGAATGGCTAGAGGTTGAAGATGACTTGCACGACATAAGTCTATGGCCGACACAACTAGGTTGCCCGATATGGCTTGCTTGCCTGATACAGTACCTTGTTCTATAGCTTATGCTTCGCTTGATAGTTATGGAAATACCCCTTTCTCTCCTTGGACTTGAAAGGTGAGCCTATGACCTAGACTTATGGATGATATTATGAGTTGGTAATAGTTTTACATTGGTTCCCGATATCCCTTATCCATCCTAGAGTTAGGGTTTAGACGACATGGTTGCTAGACCCTTGGATGGGCATCTTGGCCGATATGAAGCCTCAACCCTAGATTGGGTGTTAGAGTTGCTCTAGGTGACATGAGTTGTCTACCCTTAATGAATGATATGTCCTTGAGGTGAAATCCTTGGTAGATATGCTTGCTTGGGCGATTGGATGATCCTTGTATCCCTGGCCGATATGCCTAGTTGAAGCTTAGTTGGTGCCCGTTATGGTCCCTTGGTTGATACCCTTGGTGGAGTTAATGTATGGGTGATACACCTATGATGAGTGCCCTAACTGATATACCAATGATGAGTGGTTGCTTGATACACCTTGTATTGGTGGTTGCCCGATACATCCATGTAGAGAGGACTCCTGATACACTCCCTTGTCTTAAGGTGATCTTGGTCGTTATGTGATGCTAGCTTGATGCCTGACACAAGCTTTGGATGACACCACCTTAGTGAGCTTGGTCGATATGAGGGGATGGACGACATGGCATGATGTCCGACATGCTAACCCTAGATGCTAGCCGTTATGCTGCTACATGGCTATGCACGACATGGTTCTT
Source organism: Alisma plantago-aquatica (assembly GCA_963693085.1). NCBI lineage: Eukaryota > Viridiplantae > Streptophyta > Magnoliopsida > Alismatales > Alismataceae > Alisma > Alisma plantago-aquatica. The sequence continues at coordinate 138,634,879 of OY856410.1, read as the reverse complement.
GGTGCCCTGGCCGATAGAAATGGTCCATGGATGATACAAAGATGATTGTGTAGTAGGGGCACCTTGGGGCGACACCCCTTTGACCGATAGGGTTGTTGTGGTGGTTCGCCAATAGCCATGCTGGTGGTACATGACACACCTTAATGGTGGCTGCCCGACATAATGAGTGCTAATGTAACCTTGATGTACGATAGAGGATGTGTAGTCATTGGTCGATATGGTGGTGAGTTGCCTTAGGGTTGGAAACCCTAGCCGTTATACTTTTGGTGAGGGATGGCGCTACCCGCCAGACCTTTGGTGAGGGTTGCGGGAGCCTTGGTGAAGGTTCGGATGACCCGAAATGCTAATATATATATATGAGGTCACACCTCTGTTGATAACAATGATACATGTGATATGATTTAAATCACCTTGAACCCTGCACCTATGTTAAATATGAGATAAGGTGATAGGTTGTGATCACGGTTTGTTTGGAAGGATATGATGTTGTTATACATGACAATGTGACATAGGTATATGACCACAGGTATGGGTCATGATGTGTGCTCATGTTTAATAATAAAAGTATGATGAGCCAAGATGAAATGGGTTGTGGACCCTTGTGTAGTGGTTAGCTATGGGTAATGATAGATGAACCTTTGATAAAGATGGATGGTGGATCATGGTGTATGATCATTAAGATAATCCATAGGGATGATGTGATTAATAGCTAAAGATGTGGGATATGAGGGATATCCCTGAATTGATAGTTGTGGTGTATTGATGAAAACACCAGGTCATGACATTAATCTACATATGTTCATAATGATGAAAGAATATACCAATGTATAAACCTAAATCTTGATGATATGACAATCAAAGATATGCTCATGAGATATGGGGCATGATGGGTGCTTACAGTTTGGTAATGATAATGTAATTGCAATGCTTGCATATACAGCCTTGAATCTCATGTATATATGAACATGGATGATGTTCCAATTCGGTACACTTGAAATATTGATAGCATAATAATCACAATATGTTTTTTTAAGATATATGTTCTATGCTTGGTAATCAGGTTATCTCTTTCTTATGCAAGCTAACCATGTAGGTATATTGAATTCATAGCCAGGTAATAGCTATGGTAATTACATGATTCATGCTTTGTGTAGCACTTGATGTATGTGCAATGTCTGAGTAATAATGATGATAACTCTATTGATAAGACAACATGTAATAGAAATTATAATGTGAAAAGGTTTGAGGACCTGATTAAGGCTGAGTGCCTAGTTGAGGGATGCATTCCCATAATGTTGATATCGAGATAAGGGATGTGTTCCCAAAATGATTATGCATAATGATGTAAGACCTGAGGGGCAGTGGCAATATATGACATAGGGATTGAGATCCAATGATAATGTATGATATGAAAGCCTTGAGAGGCAATGGCATTGTGTGATGTATGAGGGATTGATGTCCCACGGTGATATGATGATTGTTGAGGGTAATGAGAACAGCAAGGGCAGTATAACATCAATACAATGACATTTAATGTTGTTCATATTCTATATATATATATATATATATATATATATATATATATATGTTTGGCTATTCAATATAACTTGATTAACCCAACAATCTACTCAAAATGCATTAACTAATTACAGATGAATCTCTCATGTAGTTTGCCCTGGCCATAGATCCATCATCTTCAGTATTTAGGTGTTGGTGAAACGGGTTCTCCTGTGGGATTAACCCGGAGTGCATATTGTTGAATATGTGGGGTTTCTCCTAGCTGAAAATAGGAGGATTAGAATGCAACTGCGGTTGTAGACTCAAGATGTGTATAGAGCATGGTGAACAGGCCCATGGCTCAGTGTGATAGAGCATAAATGTGTTCATGGCTCGGGAGCACGGTGAATTGGCCAGTGGCTCAGATGTATACTAGTGTCGAGACTTGTACCAAGTTGGGCTAGAGATAGGGCAGCCTGCGAGACTGACCCTGTGGCTGAGGCCACTTTGTTGGTTATTGTGCACTGACCACGAGGAGGAGAGGTCGTGGAGTCCGGATCATCCATTGACCTTGTATGGCACCGGCTTTGGGCTTCACAGCCGAAGGTTGGAATTGAGCGGTACAGCTCCCTTCCTCAGGGCATAATAATTCATAATCAAGCTGTATAGTATCCTTCTTAGGGAAAATACAGAACATTGGTTGAGGCCTTGTTTGTACAATTGATCTAGTTATAATCTGCAGTTTATCATATGAACCTTATATCATGTGATGAGTTCTTATAAAGCTTATCTTGTCAATCATGTTCCATAAAGAAATACTTGGTAATATGCCTCCCGGATATCTTGGTAAGCTTGATGGTAATAATAATCTTGCTCTATATGCTGCTCTTATAATCAGCTTATATCAATTATATGTGATCATAATAAAGCTAGTAGAGGGTTATGTTTCTCACTGGGACTGTGTGTCTCACCCCGCTGGTTAATAACCCTTTTTAGGTGGACGTGCCTGGCGAGATGAAGATTATGTGGCTACGGATGATATGCAGAGGTATTGTACCTGGTGGAATAGATAGTGTCTAGCAGTAGAGTCCTATGTGTCTTCCCTATACACTCAGGTCTTCGGGAGAGATTTTCGATGTTTCTTGTATAATAATCGATGAACGGTTTTCGGTATGTATCTTGATGTAAAAGAGCATGACAAACAGTTATTTCATGTAAAGAGATGATGGGAAATTGTTGTAGCACCCTGAAAGGATGTTATGAAATGAAAATTTTGGCTCATATGTAATATGTTTCATCTTGTGGTGCTTGTTGTAAATCGGTTTTAATTTCCCGTGATTTTTGGTAACTCGCCGGTTAGCATGTAATCGTGTTTTGTTGTGGATGGGGTGTTACAAGTGTTTGGTATCATAGCTCTAGGTTCGCCGAGTCTACAGGGACACTAGGACTAGGATTAGGATGGTGTCTAAGGTTGTACCATGACATAAAATATGGTGCATACTACCTAATCTCAATACTTGATGCCCTGGCCAGGTATTCAAATATTGAAGACATAGGTAAGTGTGGAGCCTTAGATTGCTTCGCCCTTGATTACTCTGATCAAGTAGTCATTCTGGAGCAATCTAAAGAGCATAACAAATCAGGAATATGATGCTAATACCTTCATCTTGTTATAAGGAAGTAAATAAATGCACCATAACCTCTTCAATCGTGGATGCTTGATAATCAAAGAGGAAGTAATGGTACTATGAAGCCTAAATCTGTATAAGAATATGATGAGATAAGTTCTTGAAACCGTAATCTTGAGAGTTGTACATGAAAAAAGACAGATTAACTTGTGATAACAAGGTAAGTTAAGATGTAAAACTTACACAAGATGAAGAAAATACCTGAAAGCAAAGATAAAGTTAGAGGAAAGAGGAGAATAAGTGATGAGTAAACAAGAGGGAACCTGAGATAATCTCAGACCAACCTATGAACGTAAGCAAAAATGAGAAAGTATAAAGTGCAATTCGGGATAAGAAAGAGAAAACAAAGGAGATGATCCTTGTTCAATAAAGAATACGTGAAGAACAACAATCTTTTTTTCAAAAGGGAAAATAAAAATCTGATATAATCCAAAAATAATCATGATCATGATGAAACGGTAACAAGAGATAGAGAATAATAAAATGTAATGGTCTTGATGATTCCTGTGCTAAATGTAAGGAACCCAAGAAGAAATGAGATAAAATATGATGGAACAAGGTTTATCGATGCTTAAATGGTTGAAAAACTCATGTAAGGATTAAAGAAAGTGATAATACCCTCCCCTTTGATATGAAACCATAGATGTTGATGGGGTGATGGGAGGAGTTTGTTCGTGTTCCTTCCTTTCGAGGGAATTCCTGTCAAGTGGACCTTGTGTCACTTGATATGTATGCTTTTGGAGTGATCTCTGGTTGGATACTTCGGAAAGTATCAGCTGATCTTGGACCTTAGTTTCCAAGATAGAGATATCTATGATAGATGATGACGATAGGATCCTCTTGACATGTTTTGAACCTGTGACAATGGTAGACTATAAAGAAGATCTAAGTTTTTGACTCAAGAGATGGATACCAAGGTAAGGAAAACCAGTATATTAGAACATGCCTTCTGGTAAAAGGTTAAGAACCAAGATGCCTAGATCGTAGAAGTAAGTAGGTGAACCATCTGGATATATCATCCTTGACCTTGAACCCACAATCTTGAAGCTTGTTTTAGAAGTCTGGATCTATGTGGTGACCCTCGAAGTAGCAGTTCAGCAACACATACGAACGTTGATCAGGATAAGTGAGTACCGGATGGTTTGACCAGGAAGCAGATGGCAACAGGTAACAGTAGATCTCTAGGCATGAGCTAGCCAGAAACGGTGAGATGACCAGGGTATGCTGGAAGGACGGATGGAGTTAATCTCTTCTTATTTGTCTTCTTCTTACCTCTTATCTTCTTCTGTTAATACAGTTTAGGAGTTACCCTCCTCTGAACGCTTATAGCGTGGTTGGCATATGCTTCCTTTTGATTAGTCAGAAGAGAGATAGCTTGTTGTCGAGCACCTTGTTGATGACCTGTTGTGCAGGATGAAGTATACTTTCCTCGGTATCCTTTCTCTTCTTGGATGTGACAGTCGGGTGAAACCCTTTTTGTGTGACATGACAAGGATCGTTATAACCTTGGGAATGAATATCCTTGAAAAGGTGTGAAGTTGTCTCAGATAGAGAGGGTGGATTTGTTTTGATCTGACTAAGTGTCTATAGAATGGCTATCATATGTTAGGGGTTTATGCTCTTCATAAACATGACATCGAAAGATATGCACCCAAGGGAAAGAAGTGTTGTAAGTTCATCTTGGGAAAGTTCATCTAGTTGAGCCTGATTCCTTGGAATACTCCTAGCCAAGTTTCGAGTAACGAAAAGATCCAGGCGGGATGTATAGCGGTTAGAGATGGACGAATAAGGGTTGAGAATCCTATCCTGATCAGCTGAGATAGTGCATATCTGTTACCATCCGAATTGGTACTCGTTGCGCTCTTGGGAGCTGACATGAACACATGACAGGCTTGAAACTGAGATGATGTGGTTGTTTTTAACCAAGATGTTTAACTCCTTTTCATGTTCAGCCTTAAGCAATACATAGTGAGGTGCCTTATGAGCCCTGTCATGTGCATACAGGTGTTTTGTAGATGTGTATCTTGTGATAACCTCTTCTGAGAAAGATCCCCCTTGAGTAGAGACATCATATATAGAAGAAAGATAGTGATACAAGTTATGTAAAGCTTAAGTGCCAAGCCTGTGAGATCAAAGTAGCGCAGCATAAATGTAATGAGGAATGTGATACATCAGTAGAAGGAACTGATACCTGAGTAATACGAGTTGCCTATGATGTTCTAATATCTAAGAGTGTTACCAGACCAAGGATGATGAGACCAAGGGTTGAGTCTATGACCAGTACAAGGAAACTCTGAGTGGCTCTAGGAGAAGAGCAAGTATTTTGGTCACAAATTTGTGACACTTAGGATCTTTGCAGGGTTGTATGATGTGATGCGTAAGTAACACCCGTCTTCTTTCCGTGCAGGATTTCGGGGACGAAATCCTTGTTAGGGGTTTATGACTTGGAAGGACCCTGACCCATGTTTTGGGATAACCCTCTTTGCTTTTCTTTGCTCATGAAAGGTGCTTATAACCTTAATCTAATCTCTCTAGATGTTTTGATATCATGTTACAAGCTCACGTTTCCAATTTGGTCTTGTTTGGATGTTGTTTCAGCAATGTTTGCTTATTTTGGACCAAAGTGCAATTTACCCAAAGTAAGGGGTTATATTGCAATATGTCACATGTAGAGCATGCCTTTAGTTCTCTAGAATCATAAGAAAGAGAATTATGTTGTGGGCGCCTTGTGGAGGACCTATGTTCCAAGTTTGAGTTGGTTGGTTGATGTTTATGCTTTATGTGCTAGTTTTGGTGTAAATTACAAATTACCCAAAGTAGAGGGTCCATATGCAATTTATCAGATCTAGAGTCTTCTTATGGAAGTAGGGGTTCCTTGTTTGGTTGCTTGATGAGGAGTTACATCTCTATATGGTCTTTATATCATATATGTGTCACATATGCCACCTTGTCCTTTAGTGTATTGGCTAGGGCTTGAAGGTGTGTCATTCAAGAGGGGTGTATCGGCCATGGCAGTGCCCAGCTGCATGATACACATTCTAGAGTGTATCACCAGGCCATGCATGAGCAGATAGGGTGGCAACAAGTGGCTTTAAGTGAAAGAGCAAGTGGCGCCTTGGTTTATGTGGTTATGACACCTCTCCCTTGCTACCTCTCTCTTCCTTGGTGTATATAACTCCCTTCCTCCTTGACCATGCAATCCTTTTTGGCCACCTTCCTTCCCCTACCTATATGGGATGATCATGGAAGCTTTGGGAGCTAAGGAAGACTCCCATGGAGCTTGGATGGGTGAGCTCCTTGGCCATGGAAACTCCTTGCTCAAGATCCGACCTTGGTGAGTCATGCTTCTTTACTAGCTTTTCCTTGTCCTTTCTTCTTCACCTTCCTCTTCCCCTCTTAGCCAGGGATAGGCCCTTGATAATAGTAAGCAAGGCCGTGGTTATCTCCACTCTTTTCTTCTTCTTGAACTACATATAACCATGGTATCTTCTTCTTCTTCCTTTGTTTCTTGAGGTGTTGATGTTGGAGCCGAAGGCAAGCTTTGAGCTTCTGATTGATGGCTCTCATGGAGGGGAATGTGTTCTTGGTGCTTGAATCATGGATCTTTGTGCCTTTCATGGAGATCCTCTTAATGCGGGTTACATAACTCTCAACCATCTCTATTACAAATACTCTCCATATGCTCATATATTGATCTTGTTCTTTAAATTGGTATCCATCTTTATGATGTTTATGCATGTGGAGAATGAGATCTGATTTGATAGAGATGGTCACATTTTACTACTGTCCATATGTTGTTTTTCTTGTACTTAATGCTTTAATGTCTAGAGGTTGAAGATGACTTGCACTACATAAGTCTTTGGCCGACACAACTAGGTTGCCCGATATGGCTTGCTTGCCCGATACAGTACCTTGTTCTATAGCTTATGCTTCACTTGATAGTTATGGCAATACCCCTTTCTCTCCTTGGACTTGAAAGGTGAGCCTATGACCTAGACTTATGGATGACATGACGAGTTGGTAATAGTTTTACCTTGGTGCTCGATATCCCTTATCCATCCTAGAGTTAGGGTTTGGGCGACATGGTTGCTAGACCCTTGGATGGGCATCTTGGCTGATATGAAGCCTCAACCCTAGATTGGGCGTTAGAGTTTCTCTAGGTGACATGAGTTGTCTACCCTTAATGCACGATATGTCCTTGAGGTGAAATCCTTAGTAGATATGCTTGCTTGGGCGATTGGATGATCCTTGTATCCCTGGCTGATATGCCTAGTTGAAGCTTAGTTGGTGCCCATTATGGTCCCTTGGTTGATACCCTTGGTGGAGTTAATGGATGGGTGATACACCTATGATGAGTTCCCTACCTGATACACCAATGATGAGTGGTTTCTTGACACACCTTGTATAGGTGGTTGCCCGATACATCCATGTAGAGAGGACTCCCGATACACTCCCTTGTCTTAAGGTGATCTTGGTCGTTATGTGATGCTAGCTTGATGCCCGACACAAGCTTTGGACGACACCACCTTAGTGAGCTTGGTCGATATGAGGGGATGGACGACATGGCATGATGTCTGACATGCTAGCCATTATGCTGCTACATGGCTATGCACGACATGGTTCTTGGTGCCCTGGCCAATAGAAATGGTCCATGGACGATACAAAGATGATTGTGTAGTAGGGGCACCTTGGGGCGACACCCCTTTGACCGATAGGGTTGCTATGGTGGTTAGCCAATAGCCATGCTGGTGGTACACGACACACCTTAATGGTGGCTTCCCGACACAATGAGTGCTAATGGAACCTTGATGTATGATAGAGGATGTGCAGTGGTTGGCCGATATGGTGGTGAGTTGCCTTAGGGTTGGAAACCCTAGCCGTTATACTTTTGGTGAGGGATGGCGCTACTCGCCAGACCTTTGGTGAAGGTTGCGAGAGCCTTGGTGAAGGTTCGGATGACCCTAAATGCTAATATATATATATATATATATATATATATATATATATATATATATATATATATATATATATATATATATATATATATATATATATATATATGAGGTCACACCTCTGTTGATAACAATGATACATGTGATATGGTTTAAATCCCCTTGAACCCTGCACCTATGTTAAATATGAGATAAGGTGATAGGTTGTGATCACAGTATATTTGGAAGGATATGATGTTGCTATACATGACAATGTGACACAGGTATATGACCGCAAGTATGGGTCATGATGTGTGCTCATGTTTAATAATAAAAGTATGATGAGCCAATATGAAATGGGTTGTGGACCCTTGTGCAGTGGTTATCTATGGGTAATGATAGATGAACGTTTGATAAAGATGGATGGTGGATCATGGTGTATGATCTTTAAGATAATCCTTAGGGATGATGTGCTTAATAGCTGAAGATGTGGGATATGAGGGATATCCCTGACTTGATAGTTGTGGTGTATTTATGAAAACACCAGGTCATGACATTAATCTACATATGTTCATAATGATGAAAGAATATACCAATGTATAAATCTAAATCTTGACGATATGACAATCAAAGATATGCTCATGAGATATGGGGCATGATGGGTTCTTATAGTTTGGTAATGATAATGTAATTGCAATGCTTGCATATACAGCCTTGAATCTCATGTATATATGAACATGGATGATGTTCCAATTCGGTACACCTAAAATATTGATAGCATAATAATCACAATATGTTCTCTAAGATATATGTTCTATGCTTGGTAATCCGGTTATCTCTTTCTTATGCAAGCTAACCATGCAGGTATATTGAATTCATAGCCAGGTAAGGGCTATGGTAATTACATGATTCACACTTGATGTATGTGCAATGTCTGAGTAATAATGATGATAACTCTATTGATAAGACAACATGTAATAGCAAGTATAATGTGAAAAGGTATGAGGACATGATTAAGGCTGAGTGCCTAGTTGAGGGATGCGTTCCCATAATGTTGATATCGAGATAAGGGATGTGTTCCCAAAATGATGATGCATAATGATGTAAGACCTGAGGGGCAGTGGCAATATATGACAGAGGGGTTGAGATCCCATGATAATGTATGATATGAAAGCCTTGAGAGGCAATGGCATTGTGTGATGTATGAGGGATTGATGTCCCACAGTGATATGATGATTGTTGAGGGTAATGAGAACAACAAGGGCAGTATAACATCAATACAATGACATTTAATGTTGTTCATATTCTATATATATATATATATATATATGACTATTAATTCAATGCCCGCGCGGGTATCCACAATTATCTACCCGTGCTTAGAAAACACGTGGAATTATCGTAAATAAAAGTCCACAGTCCCGTTTTTATTTGTTAAGGCTTCTGTCCAGCGTGCATAAGCTGCTTCTGATGTACCCGACAGTGGAGAAGACAACTGCCAATGTGAACGTGCCGCTGATTGTTGTCGAGGAGGTGGAGGGCATGGACTTCTCTACAACAGCCTTGACGGTAGGACTAGGGAAGCCCGCCTCCCGCATGACCCAGCTCAGAGACTGGTCATCAAGAATGGACATAACCAGAGGCTTGAGCTCCACCTTCACAACGAGAAACGGCTGCTGTTGTTGGTTCTCAGGACATCCACGCCGCTAGTGTGCCTGGGCTAGCTTTAGCGCCGCCATTAGTGCATTGGAGATCGGCGGCTCCTTCCCCACGCGTCTCACATCGTCAATGGCCGACAGGATGCAGTCGAGTGCCACGGAGAAATAGAGCTCTTGCACGCGGCATTACAGCCGGTGTGACGCGACAGCGGACACGCATGCCCAGCGGAGGAGGCCAGAAGGGCAGGACATAAATGTGTCCGTTATGTGGATGGGAGTGGTATGGCTGTGGCACCACCGTGCCGCCTCGGCGGCAGAGCGGCTCAGAACTGATGCCGCCTCCGGCATCAACTTTTGTTGGATCATGCTCTGTTCTGCCCGTATTGCTTCCTGACAACATGGAAACATAAAAAAGATCGTCATTGGGAACCTTGCCACATTTCTTTATGATCTCATTAGGACGGAATCCTTCAATTCTGTTTTGCAGTATTAGTTTTTGTATTGTTCTGAGTTTGCAGTTGGTGCATATGCACATTGACCGTTAGATAAAATGCAACGCTCATGGAAAACAACGGCTGATACCATTCAGCAAATGTGTTGATTCTGCGGGAAGTATTAAAATAGATGATAGATTACATGCAACAAGTAAAATAAACCTGATAAAAGCCATTCTGCAATGCTCGTAGCAGAAAATAAAAAGTAAAATAGTAGCGAAGGTGAACCTGTAGAATAAAAAATACAAAAAATACAATCAACTCAACTTTAGTTTGAACACAGAGAAATGACTATCCATATTGCAAACTGGCACCTACATTACGGTTGACTCTTGCCTATTACTGTCCATATTACATATGGCACTTGCTTATTACAATATGAGTATCTATATTGCAAATCTGTCTCCTACATTATGGTCGCTCTTGTCTATTACAATGTGACTGTCCATATGGCATATGACACTTAATTAATACAACATGACTATCCATATTACAAAATTGTCACCTACATTACAGTTGCCTCTTGCCTATTACAATGTGACTATCCATATTACAGATGACACTTACTTATTACAATACGAGTATCCATATTACAAAATTATCACCTACCTTACGGTTGGCTCTTGCCTATTATAATGTGACTGTCCATATTATAGATGACACTTGCTTATTACAATATGAATATCCATATTACAAAACTATCATCTACATTACGATTGGCTTTTGCCTATTTCAATGTGAATGTCCATATTACAAATGACACTTGCTTATCACAATATGACTATCTATATTACAAAACTATCACCTACATTATTGTTGGCCCTTGCCTATTACAATGTGACTGTCCATATTACAGATGACACTTGCTTATTACAATATGAATATCCATATTACAATATGTCACCTACACTACAAACTCTTGCATATTACAATTGACTGTCCATATGACATATGACACTTGAAAATTACAATATGACTATCCATATTAGAAAATTGTCACCTACATTACAGTTGGCTCTTGCCTATTACAATGTGATTGTCCATATTACAGAAGATACTTGCTTATTACAACATGACTACCCATATTACAAATTGTCACCTACATTATAGTTGGTTCTTTCCTATTATAATGTGACGGTCCATATTACAGATGACACTTTATTTTTACAATATGAGTATCCATATTACAAAATTGTCACCTACATTACAATTGCCTCTTGCCTATTACAATGTGACTGTCTATATTACATATGACACTTGCTTATTACAATTTGACTATACATATTACAAAACTGTCACTTACATTATGGTTGGCTCTTGCCTATTACAGTATGACTGTCCATATTATAGATGACACTTGCTTATTACAATATGACTATCCATATTACAAACTGTCACATACATTACTGTTGGTTCTTGCCTATTACAATGTGACTGTCTATATTACATACGCTTATTACAATTTGACTATACATATGCTTATTATAATTTATGCCTATTACGGTTGGTTCTTACCTATTAAAATGTGACTGTCTATATTACATATGATTATTACAGTGAATCTACACAATCATGTAGAAGAAAAGGAACAAGAGGGAACAAAGTACTTGTAAGCCTCTTAGTTTTGGACCATATGTACACAGACAAAACTACTAATCTTCAGCCAAAGAAAAAACTCACAGTAGCAAACTGAATTTGTAAAATCAATAGTTAACGTGTACATGTCCATGCACTTATCTTCTCTCTCACGATATGCAGAATCGCGCTAGACTAATGAATTTGTAGAATCAATTTTTAAGTATGCCCCTCTGAGTTCCAAGACAGTTGTCATCTATGTAATTTATGCCATATGTACTGACATTAATGATGGCCTAAAAAATCTGTCCTCTTTCCAGTCATTCCATCAGACCTTTGCCTATTGTTCTATGTTGACCATGTTTTTCTTTAACTCTTTTATCTCAGCGACGATCTCATCCTACTTAGCAGCAGAGTCATGGTCTCAAGAAGTCACCTGAATATTGATTGATCTGTAAGATGCAGGTGGAGAATTTCATCGAGCACCAGGACGCCTTCCGCCAAAGGTCATTCTGCCACTGCAGCTGCTGTTCATGATTGGCACCGAGGATCATCACCAGCAGGAGGCACAATCTGAGGAGGTGGTTACAGCCAGCGCCGCTAGGCCAATTCCGTCACAGGCGGACACAAGAATCAAAGATGAAGCCAAGGAGAAGCTGTGTGTTTTCGAACAGGAAAAGGAAATTGTCGACCAGGTTGGCACTCACGCCAGGCACCAAATTGAGATGACCGAGAGGGAGCTATCTAATGCAAGTCGGTTCACACTGGAATCCACCGGCAACTACTCACTGGGATTCCTCGTCTCTGACAACCTTCTCGACCTCGCTGTCGTTCACGTCCCCTCCTCCGCCCCACTGTGGCAAGCAGCGGCCACCCTCCCGTGGTCCCAATCCGTCTTCGTGTCCTTCAACGGTGCCCTCACGCTCTCCGATCTGCGCTCTAGAATCTTGTGGTCGACAGACGGACAACCCGGCGACCGCATCATCCTACTCCCTTCCTCGAACCTCCAGGTCCTAGGCGGGGGCGACATAGTGCGCTGGCAGAGCATTGACCATCCAGCCGACACGGTCATCCAAGACCAGAATCTCAGCTCCTCGATGGCTCTCACATCCCCCGGCGGTAAGTACACCATGCGTCTGGGCCCCAGATACATAGGACTGTACATGGTCTTACCAACTCGGTGGCGGCAGCCGATGCACTGGAAGGAAGGGGCGCTCCAAGCCGCAACTCAAATCGAGGCCGAGAAGGGCCCCATTTACTCAAATCGAGGCAGTACGGGTGCCACCGCCACTGTTCCAGGATTTCGAGCCGACAAATGGTTGCTATGGACATGGTGTCAAGATTGCGCACCGCACCGCCATGAAGCAGCTCCCATATCCACTCTGACAGTTCAGTTATGACAAGCTCTGGCACATGACGGCCGGGTTCGCACCCGCAAACAAACTGGGCCAGGGCGGGTTCGAGCCTGTGTTCAGAGGGGGTTTGCCTTTGCCTGTTTCCCCTGGAGGGGTATTGTTCGAGGATGTTTCCGTCAAGCTCATGGACTCCGGGTCGCTTCAGGGGCGAGATCGAGTTCCAGAACAAGCTCTCGCTGGCGAACGAAACAAATGGTATTATGTTTATTTATAAAGTCTGCCACCATGATCAGGCACGGGTAGCAACTTTTAAGTACCCGCGCGGGCAACGAATACAAACCCTATATATATATATATATATATATATATATATATATATGTGTGTGTGTGTGTGTGTGTGTGTGTGTGTGTGTGTGTGTGTGTGTGTGTGTGTGTGTGTGTGTGTGTGTGTGTGTTTGTGTTTGGTCGTTCAATATAACTTGATTACCCCAACAATCTACTCAAAATGCATTAACTAATTACAGATGAATCTCTCATGTAGTTTTCCCTGGCCATAGATCCATCATTGTCAGTATTTAGGTGATGGTGAAATGGGTTCTCCTGCGGGATTAACCCGGAGCGCATATTGTTGAATATGCGGGGTTTCTCCTAGCCGAAAATAGGAGGATTAGAATGCAACTATGGTTGTAGACTCAAGATGTCTATAGAGCATGGTGAACAGGCCCATGGCTCAGTGTGATAGAGCATGGTGAACAGGCCCATGGCTCAGTGTGATAGAGCATGAATGCGTTCATGGCTCGGGAGCACGGTGAATTGGCCCATGGCTCAGATGTATACTAGTACTGAGACTTGTACCAAGTCGGGCTAGAGATAGGACAGCCTGCGGGACTGACCCTGTGGCTGAGGCCACTTTGTTGGTTATCGTGCGCTGACCACGAGGACGAGAGGTCATGGAGTCCGGATCATCCATTCACCTTGTATGGCACCAGCTTTGGGCTTCGTAGCCGAAGGTTGGAATTGAGCGGTATGGCTCACTTCCTCAGGGCATAATAATTCGTAATCAAGTTGTATAGTATCCTACTTAGGGCAAATACGGAACATTGGTTGAGGCCTTGTTTGTACAATTGATCTAGTTATAATCTGTAGTTTTTCATATGAACCTTATATCATGTGATGAGTTCTTATAAAGCTTATCTTGTCAATCATGTTTCATAAAGAAATACTTGGTAATATGCCTCCCGGATATCTTGGTAAGCTTGATAGTAATAATAACCTTGCTCTGTATGCTGCTCTTATAATCATCTTATATCAATTATCTGTGATTATAATAAAGCTGGTAGAGGGTTATGTTTCTCGTTGGGATTGTGTGTCTCACCCCGCTGGTTAATAACCCTTTTAGGTGGACGTGCCTGGCGAGATGAAGATCATGTGGCTATGGATGATATGCAGAGGTATCGTACCTAGTGGAACAGATAGTGTCTAGCAGTAGAGTCCTATGTGTCATCCTTGTACACTCAGGTCTTCGGGAGAGCTTTTCGATGCTTCTTGTATAATAATCAATGAACGGTTTTCGGTATGTATCTTAATGTAAAATAGCATGAAAAATAGTTATTTCATGTAAAGAGATGATGGGAAATTGTTGTAGCACCCTGAAAGGATGTTATGAAACGAAAATGTTGGCTCAGATGTAATATGTTTCATCTTGTGGTTGAAAAACACTAGAGGGGGTGAATAGAGTTTTTATGATTATTTTAACAATAATTTAACTCAAGCAACCAACCACAAGAATATTGGACAAGGGGACAAGGATTTAGAGTGGTTCCTACCTTAGAAAATACTAAGGTAGTCAGTCCACTACTCGGTTGCTTACCCAACCGGGATTTGGAAAGAATTTAATTTTATTACCTCGCAAGGACTTTACATAAAATTACAATTCTCTCCCTAAACCCTTCAAGCAGCCTTCACCTTGAAGTAATTGCACCACCTTGAAGCAGCCTTCACCTAGAAGTAATTGCACCAACTTTGAAGCAGCCTTCCTTCTGAAGTAGCTTCCCGTTGCAATATCCTTCTTGAAGTAGCTTCCCTTTGCAATAGCCTTCTTGAAGTAGCTTGAAGTCCACCTTCTCCTCTGAGAAGAACCTTCTCCAATCCGCAGCCTCCAACCCTAGGAGTAGCAAGGAGAATACAAAGAATAAAAAGAACAAGAAGGAAAATAGAAAGTACAACTTATCTTTTGAAGCACAAGGCTTGATTTGCCTATATCAAGCGTATTGATCTCCTAACCAATGAGTGTAGAAGTGTAAGTGTTGTGGAAAGGAGATGCTAGCCTATAGGACACGAAATAGGAGCAATGGGAATGAATAGCCAATGTTGGAATTGCTCTATTGCTCAAAACAGATTGCCAATGAGTATTCAATCTCAAGTGTAGCACAAGTGTATTTTGGGTATATTTAGGTGTCCTAAGGCATGTCCTATTTATAGGAATGACCTACAAGTGCTTAAGTACGTTCTAGACACTTTCTAGAGGTTTCTAAGTGCTTAACTAGCCGTTAGATATAAGTTAGTTGCTTTAACAACGGCTAATTAATTAATTCTGCAGTTGCTGTCAGAGACCATCTCGGTCGAGAAATGGTCGACCGAGACACCTACTCGGTCGAGAGATTGTCGACCGACAGGCTCTCTGGATCAAGTGTTTGCAACGTTTATCTCCAACTGCCAACTACCTTGTCAGTTGTGTCTAACGGCTACTTGGGTCATTCTCGGTCGAGAAGTTTGTCGACCGAGAGTGTCTCGGTCAAGGAGTTTGTCGACCGAGATTGACCCTGTTTCAATCTTTCAATTTAAGGCACTAAGTGTGTGTATGAGTGTGCATATGTGACACTATTGAAGGGGATGACCTATCTAAGTGTGGTGTTTAGCTAGTGAAGATCTAACGCTTGATTTACATGAAGTCTAAGTACTTGTACATTATATATTTGTACAAGTTTACAATTGATTATATTTCATGACATTTACAATCATTCAAGCATATAGATTCCCTAGAGCTTTGTCATCCACCTTATTCCTGCAACACTCAAGTAGCACGTTAGATCAACAAGAGTGAAATGTTTGTCATCATCGAAACAAAGGGATTTATCATAATGTCCAATTTATCCAACAATCTCCCCCTTTTTGAAGATGACAAACATTTCCTAAATATGAAATAAGGAAATATAAAGCATGTGAGTTTCATACCTGAAGATTACCTTTTGTAGCCATTCTTGTTTTACAAGTGAGTGATGGCCATCAAGATGAAACTCGTTTATATTTTTGATTTTATATTTGTGATTTTATATTCTTTCTCCCCCTTTGTCATTTCAAAAAGATATCCAGGTTGAATATGTTATATTTCTTCTCCCCCTTAATTTTATACTATGCTCCCCCTTAAATAGATATTCTATTAGGAATATGGATTTAATATCATTTTTGTCTAATTTATCCACAATTTGTTTCTCAATCATTTACAAAGGATGTTAAGCCTTGAAATGATATGAGATTCCCTTAAGCTTATGATGAATGTATATTGATTTCTCATCTATCAAGGGATGTTAAGCCCTGAAAATCAAATGAGAATCCTTTAATCTTAGAGTATATAAAAATGTCTCCATTCAAATGCAAGGGATGTTAAGCCCTGATTTGTTTAGAGAGTTCCTTTAAGTACAAGATATATCATTTTTATGAAAGTCATAGCTTTCTTCATAACCAAGAGTAAAAATACTAAGGTCGTAACAAGCTCCAAATTATGTTTACAATGTTTTTGTAAGCTTCTTAATCAAATAATCAAATTTGTTTGTATGAGCTCCCCCTTAATCTTACCATTTAAAGCAATTTAAAGCTTCTAAGGTCACAGATGATTTTAAATTTTGATTTTGACCTTTATCAAAAGTATATTAAGTATAATAAAATGATGTCCAAATAAGCATTTTGTCAAAGCTTATTTTAGGTCGTCCTTGACTATGACCATAGCGCCCCTTGGTCAAATTTTATTTCAACCAAGAGGCAAAAATTACAGATTTCCAATTTAAGCACTCATATGTGAAGTACTTGATTAGATATCAATGTGGAAGCATGTTTAGTGATACTCAATATGAAAACATCCTCTTAAAAATGAAAGCACGATTAATATCTCAAGTCTTTTAAAGATGCCAATTGAGAAATTTTTATCTTATGTGTTGTAAGCATTTCTAAGAGACATATCATCATTGAATTATTTTTCTTGCCTATGTATCATCAAGGATCCATGCATACAATTATCATTATCTATTCGTGCTAACACAGCATCATCATGATGAAAATGATAATTCCATGATTGTAATCACATGATTTCTATATGGGTAGACCAGAAAATACTTTAGGAAAAATCATGTGAATAATGATAAAACAGAAATTTCCTTTTTATTAAGCTAAGAATAATTTCAGTTTTAACTTAAATCATTTAGAGAATAAACCAAATTAATCTCATATAAGTTTTCAGGGATGATTTCCAAAATATATACAGTCATTAATCACAAATAGATAGCAATTTGATCAATTAAAAAAAATTCAGCAATTTTACAGCAGACTGGAAATCAGTGACATGCTCGGTCGACAATTTCTCGACCGAGGTTCACTCGGTCGACAGATTCTCGATTGACAAAGTTTCTGGAATATTTTCAGAACTGTTAATTTATTCCAAGCAAAATAAGATTATGCAAGTTAGAGCTCGATTGTGTTGAGATATGACATTTGTATATCAAGAATCAGTTTAGGTCAAATCTCAACTAGTTAATTTTAAGCTACTAAGTTTTAGGAATCCAAGCTAAATCATCATTCTTTTTCTTATATGGGCATGAAAATGAATAATGTCCAAGACGCATGCAATAATGACAACTAATAGAGTCAACTTCATTTCTCTTTCTAGGAATTGTGTTTCTAGGTACAAACATAATCTTAGTCTTGGATGCTTTAACTCTTTTGGGTTTATTTCTCCTTGGATCATATCCTAATCCTTTTCTTCCATTATAACTAGAGGAAATTTTTAGAATATTTTCAAGCATGTCATTTCCTCTTAACTCATTTACATTTCTTTGTAACTTAGCAATATCATCCATCTTCTTGTTTATATCTTTCTTTGCTTGATCTAAATCAGATACTAGAGAGTTTCTTTCTTTGACAACCTCATCATAATCTAAATTTGAACATAGAACAGGTTGTTTCTGAAGATCATTCACTTGAGTTTGCAAGTTTAACTTTTCTAAGGAAAGAAGATTGCAATTAGCTTCTACCGATTTTAACTTAAGATCGTAATCTTCATTTTCCTTTTTGAGATTTTCATTTTCAGATACAAGAGCAAGAAGTTTAACATTTAAATCATCATTTACTTTATTTGATTTCTTAAGTTTCTTCTTGCACTCAATATATTTCTCATGAGTATCTTGAAGACTAGCAATTAGATCTTCTTTTGGTAGATCATAAAGACTTACCTCTTCTTCGTCTTCATTTGTTGTAGCAATGAGGCATTCTACTTCTTCTTTTCCATCGTCACTATCATCACTTGAATCATCCCATGCAGCTTTATATGCTTTTTCTTTCTTTTTGTGAGATGATTTCTTCTCTTTCTTGAGTTTTGGACAATCACCTTTCATGTGTCCCTTTTTGCCACATTCAAAGCACCTGGAAGAAGAAACACTAGAAGTTTTATTAGTTTTAAAACTTTTATATTGCTTACCATTTACAATGAGAGTTTCTTCTTCACTATCATCTTCACTTGTGTCATGAGTGTCCTTGGTTGATGCTTTGAATGCAATGTCCTTCTTTTTGCCTTGTTGACGTTCACGTTCTCTTCTTTCTTCCTCTTCTAAAGTTGCCTCATGAGCTTCTAGATTGCCAATGAGTTGCTCCATTTTCAGTTTAGTGAGATCATTAGCTTCTTCAATGGCTGTCACCTTGGGCTTGTATTTGGGAGGAAGTGATCGAAGTACCTTTGATACCTGGTCTTCTTCAAGAACGGTTTTTCCTAAGGCATTTAAACCATTAACAATAGAAGAGAATTTTGCAAACATTTCACTAATGGATTCATTTGGATCCATACGAAAGTGTTCAAACTTCTGTTTAAGCATACTAATCTTAGAATTCTTAACTTGAACTGTACCTTCATAAGTTATGGAAAGTCTATGCCAAATGTCATAGGCTGTGTCACAATTTGATATTCTATTAAATTCTCCTACTGAAATTGAACAATATAAAATGCTTACAGCTTTGGCATTCATTTGAGCCAACTTTACCGTATTTGCATCCCATTCTGCATATTGCGTTTGAGGAAACTCGTATGGAGTTGACACCATCCTCCATAAGTCCCAACTGATGCCTTGGAAGTAGAACTGCATCCTTCTCTTCCAATATGTGTAGTTTGTTCCATCAAACGCTGGAGGCCTAGCAACAAATGTCCCTTCAAGGTTAAGGTTGTTGAGCACCCCGTCACCCATTCTTCAAGACCTTGTTAAGGTTCCTTGAAGCCTGCTCTGATACCAATTGAAAAACACTATAGGGGGGTGAATAGAGTTTTTATGATTATTTTAACAATAATTTAACTCAAGCAACCAACCACAAGAATATTGGACAAGGGGACAAGGATTTAGAGTGGTTCCTACCTTAGCAAATACTAAGGTAGTCAGTCCACTACCCGGTTGCTTACCCAACCGGGATTTGGAAAGAATTTTATTTTATTACCTCGCAAGGACTTTACATAGAATTACAATTCTCTCCCTAAACCCTTCAAGCAGCCTTCACCTTGAAGTAATTGCACCACCTTGAAGCAGCCTTCACCTAGAAGTAATTGCACCAACTTTGAAGCAGCCTTCCTTCTGAAGTAGCTTCCCGTTGCAATATCCTTCTTGAAGTAGCTTCCTGTTGCAATAGCCTTCTTGAAGTAGCTTGAAGTCCACCTTCTCCTCCGATAAGAACCTTCTCCAATCCACAGCCTCCAACCCTAGGAGTAGTAAGGAGAATACAAAGAATAAAAAGAACAAGAAGGAAAATAGAAAGTACAACTTATCTTTTGAAGCACAAGGCTTGATTTGCCTATATCAAGCGTATTGATCTCCTAACCAATGAGTGTAGAAGTGTAAGTGCTGTGGAAAGGAGATGCTAGCCTATAGGACAAGAAATAGGAGCAATGGGAATGAATAGCCAATGTTGGAATTGCTCTATTGCTCAAAACAGATTGCCAATGAGTATTCAATCTCAAGTGTAGCACAAGTGTAGCTTGGGTATATTTAGGTGTCCTAAGGCATGTCATATTTATAAGAATGACCTACAAGTGCTTAAGGACGTTATAGACACTTTCTAGAGGTTTCTAAGTGCTTAACTAGCCGTTAGATATAAGTTAGTTGCTTTAACAACGGCTAATTAATTAATTCTGCAGTTGTTGTCAGAGACCATCTCGGTCGAGAAATGGTCGACCGAGACACCTACTCGGTCGAGAGATTGTCGACCGACAGGCTCTCTGGATCAAGTGTTTGCAACGTTTATCTCCAACTGCCAACTACCTTGTCAGTTGTGTCTAACAGCTACTTGGGTCATTCTCGGTCGAGAAGTTTGTCGACCGAGAGTGTCTCGGTCAAGGAGTTTGTCGACCGAGATTGACCCTGTTTCAATCTTTCAATTTAAGGCACTAAGTGTGTGTATGAGTGTGCATATGTGACACTATTGAAGGGGATGACCTATCTAAGTGTGGTGTTTAGCTAGGGAAGATCTAACGCTTGATTTACATGAAGTCTAAGTACTTGTACATTATATATTTGTACAAGTTTACAATTGATTATATTTCATGACATTTACAATCATTCAAGCATATAGATTCCCTAGAGCTTTGTCATCCACCTTATTCCTGCAACACTCAAGTAGCACGTTAGATCAAAAAGAGTGAAATGTTTGTCATCATCGAAACAAAGGGATTTATCATAATGTCCAATTTATCCAACAGTGGTGCTTGTTGTAAATCGGTTTTAATTTCCTGTGATTTTCGATAATCCTCCGGTTAGCATGTAATCATGTTTTGTTGTGGATGGGGTGTTACACACCATATATGAGAAATATAGTATATAGTTACTAGAAAGAATGACAATTTACTATTAACCATGTTTCTTTCTATAATTTTGGGTAAGAAAGTGTGTGAGCAATTTCCTTTTAAGGATCCCCATTTCTTTTTATCATTTTGGGTAATAAATTCTGTTCCTAGAATTAGGTAACGAACATGGCTTAGCTATAGGCATTTGCTTATTAGTTTAGTATCTTTGCTTAACCGACACTGGTAGCCTTAACTATCTATCATAAAGGATCACCCCCATTCTTATGCAATAGACAAGTTATTTTTTATTCTGGTTTGGCACAATGGGGGTAAAAAATTGAGTTTATAGAGGATATATAACGAATACC
The DNA here is from genome assembly GCA_963693085.1 of Alisma plantago-aquatica. Taxonomy (NCBI): domain Eukaryota; kingdom Viridiplantae; phylum Streptophyta; class Magnoliopsida; order Alismatales; family Alismataceae; genus Alisma; species Alisma plantago-aquatica. The sequence continues at coordinate 138,613,227 of OY856410.1, read as the reverse complement.
TTGTGCATCTTGAACATGCTTATCTGGTTAATACATCACCTTTTTACAGCCATGTTGTCAAGTTCCAGTGATCATTCTTGTTACCTTCCTTGAGGACATCATAAGTATGTAGGTCTACTAGATCATATTTTTTGAGTATTTTTCAAAATCAAGTAGCTACTAAAACATTATTCTTAATTATTTTAAATGTCTCATTAGCTAATATATGATATGCTTGGTTTGATTGTATTTTTTGCATCTCCCATTTAGTTGTCCTTCAGAAAGATACGGCTCTGTAGGCCTTTTGGTTTCTTCATATGCTCTACCATATTTCTTTTTGATAAAATTCAAGTTTCTTAGAAAACCTAAATTTGGTTTATTGCTACATTGACTTTTTTTTTCCTATTTGTAGGAGTTATTATTAATTTTATATGTTTGTTTGCATAGTTTTGCTCCTAACACTTTCTCCCTATGTCATCGTGATGATTTGTCTTGTTTGCTCCATGTTACAAAGTTTCTCCTCAGATCTTATGATTGGGTTCAGTAAATTGTGTTTCTAGATTGGTCGAATCATTTTGGTCGGTTGTGTTATCTTATTAGCTCATGAAGACTCTGGGTTATTTTAGATGCAAGGTATTTTATCAAGCTTGTAATGATATCTGAGTTTGTTTGCGCTAATTGACCCTTTAATCGGTAAAGAGTCTCTTTGTGTTACCTAATGATCTTTCAGAAGAGGTTTTTGGTTTTGTGAAAAGTAACAAATATAATGACCTTTCAAGATGTAAAGGTCATTTCAACTTTAGATACCTTTGTGGTTTGTTTAAATAAAGTGCATTTTAACTATGATCATTTATTCTTTACTTGAAGAGATTGTTCTACATACCAACAAAGCGGAGTCATTAGTTGAAGGCCAATCTACTTGCTCATCTTTCTTCTCTTCCAATACAACTTTTGTAAAAACATATGAAAGTGATTTCAAATCTTTCTTCCATAATATTTATATACTTTATTATATAACTATTAAATAATTTAAAAGGCTATTATATAAAGTTAACTTCTAATTGTAAACTATTTAGGACTTCCTCCTCTAGTATATATGTTCTTAAAACTTTGAAATATTTGTCACAACACCACCTTAGTGTGGCTAAATTTATGCTTCAACTTCATATATCACTTTCTCCCACAAACACAATGGACTAGAATCATGGAAAAGTGGTCGGCATAGAAGAGCATAAATTGTTGGTGGAAAATGAAAAGATTGTTTTTGTTTTGCTATCAAGTCTATTGAATATGCCATTGTACATGAGAATCATTGCCCTTCGAGAATAGGTAAGATGTATATGTGGTTTTCTCTTTTATAGGATGGCTATGTTTGATATATTGTAATTCTTCCCACTTGCCACTAAGTAACATGTGGTTGTGTTTTCCTCATCTAGATTTGTCTGACAACATGTATAATGTTGTATCTAAGGTGTTTGAAAATGTAAGTCTCTTACAACAATGTCCATCTTATGTGACTAATTTAGTCGGTTCTTACATTTTTCCACAAATTCCTACGGAAAATGATATGATAGGGAAGTCCCCTTGTGAGTGTTTTTCTTCTTGATAAAAAGGACAATCCCCCTTTTTTATAAATAGGATAAGAGGGAGCATACAGGATGAAGACATCCCCTAATGGGTCAAGACACAATTGGGCTCATATATAAATAGACCAACAACTTAATTAACTAAATAGCTAGACTCTCTAATACTCCATGTGTGTATTTTGATAGAAGGGCAACCCCCTTTCCTATAAATCAGATAAGGGGGAAGCGTATAGATTTAAGACAAATACTAATGGGCCAAGACACAACTACACCAATATACAAATAGACCCAACAACTTAATTAACTAAATAACTAGACTCTCTAATACTCCCCCTCAAGTTGAAGCTATCACAAGTCAGCTTGCAAATAGATACACTAACAAACTAAAGACCAAGAAGAATAATAAAAAGATGAACTACTCCCATGCAAGATAAATTATCTCTCTCAATTTTTTAACAAAGCATGCAAACACTCAAATACTCCAATACTCCCCCTCAAGCAGATAATGTCAAAGTAGGAATGCAAGTAGGTAGCAAGAGCTTCTTGATCAGTCGAAAGTGATGTCTGGAGTAGAATTATATATCAAATGTAGGCATCATGGCCTTCATTTTAGTTGTTATCATCATGAAGTAGACCAAAAAATGCTAGTACACAAGAAGAAACAGTCAATGTGCATAAAAAGCATAGACAAAAAAAGAGTCAACATGCGGAAGGCATGGACAAGCCAGAGAGTGAAGACACAGTAGTAGAAAGTAGATAGCATAGTCAGATAGAAGACCATTGCACAAAGTAAAAATAATATAAAGGACTTCAAGATCCAATGTAGATGAAACTTCATCACTAACAACAATCTTCATCATCTTGTCTCCTCGTATAATATCCGTCATAGACATCTCGATCTAGAGAGTGTTGGTGCACAATAGTAGAAGCGGTCAATGTGTGGAGGACACGGACAAAGATTCAACATGCAAACAAGGCACAGAAAATTAAACAATCAACATGCAAATAAAAAATAGATGGCAGATAATAAAAAAGAAAAAAGCAGAAAATAAAATTTGTTAATCATAGCACAAGTAGAAAGAGTGTTGTTGTGGGATATAATAATTAATCAACATATAGCACAAGTGAAGTAGATAACTTCATAGTAGCGGTGGATATGATGATAAATAACTTACGCAAGGTCTTGATATGGTAAGCATACTGATAATAGCAGTAGAAAGATGCACATAATAGTAGAACCAACACCACCCCACATAGAAGAAAACAATCACCACATAAAAATAGCAAAAGTAGCATGAAGATCCATAGAGTAGTAGAAATAAATACTCTTCTTCTCTAATCCATCTATCACTATCATCTACTCATCATTATCTATTCTCCCCATCACACCTGCAACAAAAAGATTGAAGAGAGTGATTGGGGTGTAAAGTTAAAACAATGGTAGAGGCAAAGGTTGTGTAGGCAAGAATGTGAAGGAGGTAACCAACAACTACAGTCAATGTGAAATATGACTCAATTACATAGATCTAGGTAGAAAAATATGTGGATTTTAATGCAACCTGAAAAGCTTGAGTAAGTTAATAGACACCTTGTCTTATCCATAATTCGCTATCTTAGGGCACATTACACTTTGCTGGAATCTAATATCCCTAATTGGCTCATTAGGGTTCCATAAAAACGAAGTCATAGGATGCTAATCTAGATGTATTGACCATAACGATATACACTAGGGTAACTCTAGTATCTGAGAGGGACAAGATTCGAGATATATGAGTGTTTTCACCATAATTGATCATTGGTCAAGTTTATTGCATTAATTAAGTGATTAATGCTTAATGTAAACATTATAGCATAAATAATCTCAAACCCAAATCTAAGTCCAAATTTAGGTTCCCAATACCCTAAATATGTAACCCACCAACTTTGAGCCTAATTGGATATCAAATACACCCCTAATAGCACTTTAGGAGATAAAGATATAAGTTCAATGATATTTGTGTGATTATTCAGATGTCATACTCCTTTTTCCTAATTTCCAAATTATTTACATGTCTAGATGCATTGCACTTATTTGATGCTTGGTTTTATCATGTAGATCTTTATCGGATCAGACAAATGGGGAGTTGAACTTCATCTCCCACCCCCAACTTCCCCGCGTGCAAGACTATCTTGCGCGGCTGGTTCCCCAGTGACTCGTTCCTCCTCACCATTCTCCCTTCACATTTCATCATCTTAAGTGATTCCTTTGGCATTTGATCTACCTTGACCTCCCAAGTCTAGAAAGGCCTAAATAACCCCCTTTCCATCCCTATATATAAGATGCCTAACATAGCCCTAAACAATGTCTCCACTACAATCGGCAAAAACCCTAGTCGACCCCCATAGCTCCTTACCATCTACCTTCAAATTTACCTAGTAACCATCGTCATCATCTCTAAGGTTACTTTCTCTACTCAATTTCTCTTAGGACGCCATGTGAAGTGTTTTCGACAGTGGTCATCTTCTCTAGCAAGGAATATTAAGTAGTGGTTGTGTGGTTCACCTTGGAGCAATTCATCATGAGGTTACCATTTCAAATACATTCCATGTAAGTCCACAATATCATATTTCTCATTTTTTCCTACTCTCCCTCAACATCAAAAATCGACATGGTGTGCTACATGGGCCATCGATGACATGCACTAGTGGTCTCTCTCTTCCCAAGAGTCATACTAAAGCTACCCTAGCATCCATAATCTATGTCTCAAGCTTCCAGAATGCATTAGATCGCGCATGTTTGCTTTGGGTCACCAAGTGTCATTTTCAATGGATGTTCTTGACTAAAGGCCCACTAATTCTTCAAGCTTTTGGTTCTGTCTAAGCTTGTCTCATCTTCTACCAACACCACAGACTTAATGTATACACTAGTTTCCATTGAAACTCCATCTACCTAAAGGTCCTGGCATCTCTGATGCTCATCCATGGCAGGTGAGTCATGTTGAGCATGGTCATGGCTATACCCCCAAATGTGGGAACTTTTGGGACATAGGAGCCCTTCGGTTTCATTGGGATCATCAACTGAAGTTGAGGGAGTCACAATATCTGACAAAGAATGAGTGGACTAGAGGCTATGAGCTTCGAGCTCCTACAGGAGACCATGGTGCGAGACATAGAGAAAATCAAGCCCTGGGGCAAAAGCCCTGTCTTGCCCATGGAGACTAGGCTCAGTCAGTATCACCCATAGAGGATACAAGTGTCTTTTAATCTTTTTCGACCCAAGTTTGATTGGGAATTTATCATTGGTATACTAGTATGGTTCCTGTGTTACACTCAGTTTGATAATCACCATTCCTGTGAGGGCACTTTGGACATTTCATATTTCATTTTCCATTTTATTCAAAAATGAAGCTAACTTGTAAAATTCGTAAGAAACTAATGGTTTATTTGAATAATACATATAAATACATTTTTGAATTATAAAAATACAAAGGATTTAGTGGGTTAGGTTTTGAATATGTATTTCCAACTTATAGTAAGGTCATTTTCAAATTAAGGTAATCCATTGACTTTATATTAATTAAATGCACAAATGTTGTGTTTAGGTTGTGAAAGCCCTGACCCCGAGTCTAGGGAGTTTATTGAGTACTTAGGTTTGATCATAAGGTATGTACATCCCCTATTTTATTTTGGACATTATTTGAGTTAAACCTTATTCTTTTAATGAGACATCTCTTGAATATCAATTCTACTTCAAACTCGACTGTTAGACATTCATATGTTTTGATTTGGATTCATTTAACTTCCTATGATTGTTGACCCCTCCAATTATGATTGCCTTTTTATGTGAAATTGACTGAAATGATAGGCTTGCCTCTCTGTTTTATGCATGCTACATGTTTGACTAGAATGTCTATAATAGTGATACTTATGTACAACCATACATATATAGGGTGTGTGTATTCTGATTGGAGTGTGCGTTTCCACCCTTATTTCTTTTTAGGCCATGATCCTATGGTGTTATGGCCATGTTTTAGGTATATTTAGTCTATATTGTTATGCATGCAAAATTTATTTTTTATATTGAGATTTTTGATAACTTTTATGGCAAGACACTTCAATTCTTATTCTTCTAATCTAGATTTTAATATGAATCATTTCTCTTGGTATATTTCTTTTGAACTTACCTAATTGCAAATAGGCCCCTTCTTATAGGAACATCTCTTTTTGCACTTTTAAACCATTATAATGTCCAGAGTATTTATTATATGTACATACTCATCCTTTGTTGTCCTATACTTTATTTCCTATGTTTTGGGTGATGTTCCCTTCCACCCAGCTGTAGGTATATTACAAGACAAGGATGCACAATGATCATATACATGGTATTTGGGGATAGCTTGGAATCACTAGGTTGCCCTCTACAACAAGTCTTTCATGTGATTAGATTTGTTAGATGTATGCCTTTGCCTTTGTTATACCACCTTTTATGGTGAAAACCCTTGAAAATGAATCACCATGTAACTTTGTAATAGTTTTTGTTTGCGCTACTTATTTATTGTTACATGGCCCTTGTAATGTACCATTTGAGTGTATCCCATTTTGGGTTCCACTCTTTACAAAGACACAATTTGGTACATATGAAAATAGATCCAACAACTTAATTAACTATATAACTAAACTTTCTAACAATTCTTCAGTCTAAAAAATGTGTGACATTAATCTCTTTGTTTTCTAATATAATTATGTTTGAATTCCTACTATGAAAGATTATGTCTTTAATTGTTTCCCTCTAAGAATTTTTTCATTTTGTGTAATGTTATTTGAAAAGGAGTGAGCATTCATTGTGCAATTTTTAGTGTCCTATTCAAAGTTATTGCTTCTACAATGTCTTAAAAGCTTCGTATATTAAGTAATACTCTGGATGCTTCTGCCAAAGAAAGTAGTCTGTGACAAGAGTGTGGATTTGTAAGAACCATGCTAAGTGAAACTCAAGATTGTCATGAACTTGAAAGCAACAATAGTTCCCAACAATAAAATTTTGACCATTATAATATGTTGTGCTTATCGAGAAAGAGTTTTTTCCTGCTAAATGTATTTGTTTTGTACTCATTGTGAAATAATTTTTTCATGCTAAATGAATTAATATCATGAAAGCATTTTTCCCTAGGATGTGTAGATTTTCCCATGTGCCACGCAGTGTTCTTTCTTGTTTATACCTAGGATGAGTCAAGTTTCACTTCAGATCAACAAAGGCAAATAGGATTGTGATGGTGGCTCTAAGGCGAACAATAACAATGGCAGCATGGCGGAAAATATAGATTTAATAGCAGCAATTTTAAGATGAACTTTGATGGAGATTCTCTATGGAGACAGCTCCTAGAAGTAGCGGTAGGAAATCCCTACGTTGAGCCAAGAAATGATTAGGAGAGGTGCCCACCTGCAAGGGAGGCTTCTCTCATTTTCTCTCTCTCTCTCTCTCTCTCTTAGGGTTAGGGTTGACATATAAAATCTTGCTCTGATACCATATGGAAAAATGATATGATGGGGAAGTTTCCTTGTGTGTGTTTTTCTTATTGATAGAAGGACAAACCCCCTTTCCTATAAGTAGGATAAGGGTGAAGCGTACAGACTCAAGATAATATTCTAATGGGCCAAGACACAATTTGGCCCATATTAAAATAGACTCAACAACTTAATTAACTAAATAACTAGAGTATGTAATAATCTGTCTACCTAAAAAATGTGCTACATAAATCTCTTTGTTTTCTAATATAATGATGTTTGAATTCCTACTATGAAAGATTATTTCTTTACTTATTTCCCTCAAAGAAACAAATTTCATTTTGTGTAATGTTATTTGATAAAGAGTGGGCATTAATTGTGGAGATTTTGGTGTCTTGTTCAAAGTTATTGCTTCTAGAATATGTCTTAAAATCTCTACATATTATGTAATACTCAGGATGCTTCTGCCAAAGAAACTAGTCATGACGAGAGAGTGGATTTATAAGAACTGTGGTGAGTGAAACTCAACATTTTCATGAACTTGAAAGAAACAATAGTTCCCAACAATAAAATGACCATTATAATATGTTGTGCTTATCGTGAAAGAGTTTCTTCATGCTAATTCAATTTGCATTGTGCTTATCGTGAAAGCATTTTTCCCTAGGATGAGTAGATTTTCCTCTGTGCCACAAAAGTGTGCTTTCTTAGTTATACCTAGTATAAGTGAAGTTTCACTTCAAGTACTATCTTGTCCTTTTCTATTTTGGATGCTCGAGCAATGCATGCCCATTAATTATACAAAAGTTTTGCTCCATTATGCTCATTGGGGGAAATCATAATTTACATTGATTGGACATTGTTGTGTTAGTATAATTGTCAGTTATGTATACATGACTAACTCTTGCTTCTGTTCTTGCTAATTTTTGTTATAAAATAGTTCCCGTTTTGAGATGGTTATCTCTTCAAAAGAATGAATGCATGTGATGTGTCCATATGTGATACTCGGCCACTATGCAAATGTTGGTGATGTTGCTACTTTACTATGTGGCTCATATTTCCCTTAATGTTTATTTTCTTGGGAGAACAAATTAAAGGAACTCTTGCAGCAAAGGGACATAGTCAAAAAAGGAAATCAACTTAGCATACAGGAGCATGAGACATAGATATATTTCATTGGATGCTTCTAATCTCGTGATTATGAGTAAAAATAAGAGATTGAGGAGTACTGATGACGATGATGGTTTCAATGTCAAATTTGAAAAAATATATTAGGAGTTGTTAGGGTTGTGTTGAGACAATGACTATGCTCTATAAGATTGAAGGTTCAAGATTTAATGTGGAAAACCCTCCCCAAGACAAGGAGAGGGGCAATATCGGCCAACAAGCACTATGTAATTAATATTACAACTCATACTATCCATATTTACTGGCTAACAAGCACTACGTAATTAGAATTACAACTCACAGTATCCATATTAAATCATCCTAAATTTTGGAATTTGCCCTAGCTCAAGAACAAAGGTAACAGAGTACAAAATTACTCCCAATGTGTATTAACCCTTCCTTTTAACTTTTTCTCCTCACGACACGACTGTTGTTTCTGCTAAAGATGTCACCTACCTTGCTTCTATCTATGGTACTCATTCTAGTCGGCTCCTAAAACTATAACTCCAACATTCTTCCAAAAATCTCTCTGCTTGAGAGAGATGATACACATCCTCCACTGATCGGAGGGATCATTTCCATTGGCGTGTCACCAATAGTGTGCCACCAACCAATGTGTGTCTTCTGTTGTTTTCATATGTGGTTGATGCACCAAGTATGTGTCATCGACTAATGCACATCCTTCACTGATTATATATACCATTATCATTGTCATCATCATAGCCAATGAATGATGAGTATCTTCCTCTACTTGAATCTACCATTGTAGTTGATGTCGATTCCACAACACCAACAAAGTGCCACCAATAGGTGTGCATCCTCTTCTGCTCAGATCTGCCTCTATTGTTGATGCACTACTATTGTGCTTCCGGCTGTCAACCATTTCTTTACCTTAAGAGAAAGTCATTGGCCCTCTCTCATCCACAAGAGAGTGGCACTTTCAGTGCACCCAATGTACCACCACTGTCAACTGCTACTTCAGCTCAAGGCAGAGTCATTAACCCTCTCTTATGCATGAGAAAGCACTATTGTCGGTGCACCCAATGTGCCTTCAACTATAATTTTCATCCACTACTTCACCTCAAGGAAAAGTCACTGATCCTCTCTCACCACAAGCAAACGCCACTATTTTTTTTATTCTCTGGTTCTTCTACCATGGAGGACACCAACAACCATAAACTAGTGGGATCACACACCAATAGGTGGCATGATCTCAATGGCCTCCCCAATGCCTCTATTTATAGGCCTTCTTTCCATGTGGATGTGACTAGGAATCCTACTCCAATTCCTAGTCCACTTTCAAATAGTAATTAATGACACACATAGGGAACCATCTTCTTTCCTTCTTGGATTCAACTCCTATTAGGATTGGGAACACAAAAACCATCTCCTATTAAGGCATATTACAATTAGGCATAGGTCGAAACCTTCTATATCCCAACAATCTCCCCCTCTAGTCCATGAGGGATACATTATCTTCAGTGGTCAGCTGGAGTATATTCTAGACCCTATCACCACATGTGATAGATTCCTTCTCCTCAACATGTTAGCATCATGTCATTTTCATCCATCTAGTTGAAGTCCAATCATAACTCACTCTATTCCTGGACAATTAAGAAGAAGTATCATGACAGTGTCACTTCTCTCTACATGTCTGCACTTAGAACATTGTAAGTTCCCTTGATTAATCAGTCGAGCCATTCCAGATGAAAAACATGTTTTTGAAACTTTTTACTAAGGCTTATAAACCCTTTGATGAAGCTCCCCCTATCTATGCAACTCCCTCTAGATGTAATAGCTAAACATGCACTACATTGTCCTTCTTCCTTGCACACACGTAGTCCTAAGAAGGATTTCGAGTGACCTTGTATGATAGGGAACTGACTTGTTGCACCTCTCCATGTTTGCTCCTCTAGATAGAATCTTGCACCTCATACATGCAGCTATTCAGTGACTACTTCTTGTCAGTTTGTGCATTCCTATCTTCAGATGTGACTCACTACTCCCATTACATCCTTTGAACCTTGCTCTGATATCACTTATTTGGGATTAAGGTGGGATAGTGACGATGCTCTATAAGACTGAAGGCACAAGATTTAATGTGGAAAAATTGTCCCCAAGACAAGGAGAGAAAAATCATGGGGTAATATCAGTCAACAAGCACTATGTAGTTAGAATTAAAACTCACACTGCCTAGATTTAATCACCCCTAAATATGAAAAGTCCCCCCACTCAAGATTAAAGGTGAGGAAGAATTACATCCAGTTTGTGAGAAATCCTCACCTTTTAACTTTTTCTCCTCATGACACCACTTCCACTGATAGGGATTACTTTTGCTACTGCAACTGTTGACTGGGTCGCCTCTTTTCCTAATGAGGTCACCTAGCTCACTTCCATTTGCGGTACTTTTTTGAGTTAACTCCTCTAACTAGAACTCCAACATGTCATCAGAAATCCCTCTACCTAAGAGAGTTGATACACATCCTCTGTTGATTGGACGGATTGTTGTTGTTGTCGCATCACTAATAGTGTGCCACAAATTGGTGTGCGCCTTTTGCTACTTGGATCCACCATCATGGTTAATTCACAACCTATGTGTAGACAACTAATGTACATCCTTTATTTACTAGACAGACTTTCATCATTGTCATTGTCGTAGCTATCGACTGATGAGCATCTTCCTCTGCTGGGATCCATCACCGTAGTTGATGTTGATGTCACAACACCAACAAACTACCATTGATAGATGTCTGTCCTCTGTTGCTGGAATCTGCCTCCAATGTTGATGCACTACTGTTGTGATGCCGACTATCAACTGCTACTTTGCCTCAAGAAAGTTGTTGGCCCTCTCTCATCTACGAGAGTGTTGCACTATTGGTGCAACCAATGTGCTACCAATTGTCATTCATCACTTCACCTCAAGGTAGAGTCATTAATCCTCTCTCATCAGTGAGAGAGAACCACTGTTGATGCACCCAATGTGCCATTGATTGTCAGCCACTACTTCACCTCAAGGAAAAGTTGTTGATACTCTCTCACCATGAGAGAGCACCACCAGTTGTTATTTTTCTATGTCTCTTCTACCACAGAAGGAACCAACAACTAGTGGGATCACATAGCAATAGGTGGGATGATCTCGATCACCTCCCCTAGGGCCTCTATTTATAAGCCTCCTTGCCATGTGGTTGCAACGAGGAATCCTACTCCAATTCCTATTTCAAAATCATGCCAGACATAGGGAACCATCTGTTGCATCAAATGGGCTCTAGAGGGGGGGTGAATAGAGCTAAAAACACTTGCAAAAAAATTGTTATCTCTTCAAGTTACAACTATGTATAGGATTGCAAATATTGAATTTGTAGTGCAACTAAACATACATAGCAAGGATGAGAGAGATTGAACAAACACAAGATCACAAGTTGTTTAGAGTGGCTCCAATATTCAAATTAGGAGAAAGTCAATCTACTACCTAGAGAGGTCAAGCCCTAGGATTTTGCAACCAATGTATACTTATATTCTATTATAAGATATATAAGATGACCTTCCTTTTCCAGGTCAAGGATACCCAACATTCCCTTTGAGGAAAAGGGATCCAATAACTAACTAAGGTCTTACCTATATGGAGGAGCTAGAGTCTTCTATCTCTACAAGGTCTTACCCACTCTTACAAGTATCTGGACACCTTCACCAAGTAGATCCCCTTCTTGCACTGAATCTTTTGCCTTGAAGGATTTACCCACTTCTAGTCCTGGATCTTTAGCCTTGACCTTCTCATTCACCTTGGAGAAGCTATTGCACCTTCTTCTACAGCTTGAAGAAGCTTGCACATTATCCTTCACTTGGAGAAGCTTTCACCAACCTGATCTTAAAGAAAGGGGTTGGTGACAAGGAATATTTTAGAGCTTTACAAGCCTACAATGAAGTATTTCTCTCCAAAAGATCCTATGCCACTCATATAGACATTTTTATTTGACAATAAGAGAGAGAAAGGGGCTCAAGTGGACTGGGTGCAGTCAACTATAGTTAGGATCTTGAATAGCATAAAGGAGCAACCTTGGAATGAACTCCAAGAGGTCCTAATTATCTTTAGGGGTGTCCACTAGAGGGTAGGAGCACTAAGGAACATTTTCTAGCCATTTGGGATTTTGCAACAGATATATATTTGAGTTTTGGAACACTCCAATAGTTAGCATCACTTTTTTTGCACTTTTTATACAGTGCATTCTGTCGATTTTTGATAAAGGTAACTCAAATAATTGCACTATGAGATAAATCTAACTTAAAGTATTGATAGAGTTTATCCTGGATGAAACTTGACTGAACATCTTAAATAGTTTTTATCAATGTAGGGATCAGTCAAGTTCTTTAAGGGTATCGGTCGAGTTTGCCACGGGTAAAATTCAACCAAGAAACATCCTACAATGAATTATGGAAAGTGTCATTAGAGTGATTAAAAGTTCAAATTTAGCACTCCTGGTTTTTTTTATCTTAGTTACAAGTCATTACATAAATACAAATGATTACAAAAAATCATCTTAAGGCTTTTAGGGTGTTTTTCAAAAAATAGCATTTGCATTGTTTTTTACTTGAATTTGATCAAACTAGGTCTTGATGGAAATTATCCTTTTCATGTACCTAAAGCCTAAAATCAATCTCAAGTAGATGTACTAGATACATATGAATGGAATGGTTAAGTCATTATCAAAATATGGACAATGTGCAACTCCCAGGTCAACATTCTCCCCCTTTTTGACAATGACAAACATATCTTAACAATTGAAAAGGATATGAAAATTAAAACCTTTACCTTGTGAATTGTAAGGGGGTACATGATTGAAGAATATTAATTGATTCCCCTCAATTTATGCTTACTTTTATCTACATGGTTAGTCTTTCTACAAACAACCATAGCACATATATATACTATATGGTCATCTTGAAAGTCACATGATATTCTAGATAATTAACTAGAAAAGGATCAAATAAGTAATAATTTCAATATGGTTGAGCTCATATATTCCTTGTGGTACCTGAAGTAGATAATGAGCTCTGATATTCTTCTTCCCCTTTGTCATTGCAAAAAGGTGCGAGGTATAAGAGCTATAAAGCACGGGTCTTCATCACAGGCACAAACTACACAAGCAACCACACATAGCACGCACCAAACAGAGATAAAACATAGGAAAACAAGAAATCTAGAGTCATAATCAAAATATGGGATAACGTACCAATAACTCATAGGATATACTACACCAAAGAGTTAAGGTACATAAGATGAAGATTTAAACACCAAACATGTTCTGTAGGAATCAAAACTACAAAAAAAAGAAAAATGATGAGATGATAAAATAGTATGACTCAGATACAATGCCCAAATATCTAGTACATGATGGTCTACAAGAATATATATATATATATATATATATATATATATATATATATATATATATATATATGTATGAGCACTCTAAAAGACTATGGAACTAAACATCCATGGCATCTAATACATCATCTATGTCCTCATCATTGTCATCCTTGGGCTGATAGTCCTTGTCTCCATTGAATGATGCATCAATGGTAGTAGTTGTAGTCTCACCATCATCACCATTAGAATATTCATTATCACCAACATCAGAGCCATCAACATCCTCAGCATCATCTGCTTCTTCCTCAACATCCTTTTCAGGAATCTCCTCATCATCAGGAGGTCCAAAAGCACGAGTACCAGGCCATTTGGCATTCTACTCAGCCCAAGACATGCCACGTGCATGTAATGCATTTGCTTGTGGAAAGGTGGGAGTGGACACTCCATCATATCTAGCAAGAAGAGAGGCAGTGGGGCCAACAGGCAAAGCTAGAAGGGGAATAGAATCAGGGGCAGGTCTACTATTAGCAGTAGTAGGGGGGTGTAGCGAAAGAAGGAGGAGGTGGGGGTCAGGTTAAAACCGATTGTATGCATAAGAGGCATAGTCAACTCCTGGGTAAGCCTGGTAGGGTGGGTAGGGTTGGTTGCAGGACTGGTTCATATGTGACATGATCTGACAGAGGTCATGGTAGAGATTATTTTGAACCTAAAGGTTATATGCATGTTGATGTATTGTATATCCCATGAGGGTTTCATTGGATATAGAAAATGAGGCACAGTCAGGTCAGGGTGGTGGTAGAGGAGGGGCATGGGTGGAGTTAGAGGTACCTAGTTTGGTGGAAGAAGAGGTAGGTAGAAAGGTCTTCTTGATGGTTGTCTCACTAATGCAAACCGCTCTGGGACTTGGTTTGTATCCAAGGTAATGGATGAGGGATTTTCATTATGTTGAGCAAACACACCACAGTTCAAGTTAGGATATGGGAGATGAGTGTTAGTGGTATTCTTCCTAGAGTCAAAGTAGGTCATATGATGGAGAATGTAACGAGCCCACTTGACACTGATATCATTCAAGAGATAATACATGATCACTGATATGTTCTCTACAATCTCTATTTGATTCCTCTTGGGATGGATATTGTAATTGACCACTAAGGCGATCAATCTAGTCTTAATATCAAGGGAAGAGTAGGGTAGGGTTGACTTCTTTATATATGGGACGTTTGGTTTCTTCATGAACTTATGATGTCGGTAAGGGTAAGCAGGGGATCAAAGCTCTTATAGAAACTTTTAGGGTCCAAAAGGTCATGGCATGCAGGATATGAAGCTACCCAAGAAGCAATGACGTTAGTACCAGAGAAATAGGTATTCCAAGAATCCTACTACTAGCAATCATTAAAGTCAAAATAACTTGGGTATGAGGTGGTGGTACATGGGTGTTGTAGTTCCATGTCAGATTAGCATAGAATTCATGAACCGCCTTCATGCTCGACATAGCATTTGTGAAGCACAAATGCTCAACACACAAAGCACTTAGGTGATGAGCTTTGAACACCATAGCAACCTTTGTGATCACCTCATTTGTTGCAAATTGAGGCTAAAAAAAAGCTTGGAAATGAAAGGGAGTCTTAGGTAGGAGTTCCTTGTACCTATTCAAAGCTTGATTTGGGATGAAGAAGGTGCCATCAAATGATACATGCCTTGTAGCAGTTGGTGTGGATGTTTCTCTAGTTGGGGCAGATCTCTTTCTAAGTATGGTTAGAGGCCATGTGGTTGGATGGAGAAGAAATAAACACCAAACTAAGAAGAGAACGCACAAGGTAGGTTGTCGAACCACGTAGGTTGTGGATTAGAGAGGCAAGGAAGGCAAGGCTAGGAAGGGTGTAGGAGGGGATGGTCGAGCCTAGCGTTTGAGTACAAACACTGGAGCATGGGTATTTAGTCTAATTTCTCTAGTTGAGAGGGAGAAAAGTCAGACAATCCCCTTTTAAATTTTCATCCAGTCGTGTGATCGATCGAGTGTTGTGTGTCAAAAACTCAAGTGAAAATGCATATCAGTTTAGTCCTCGGATAGCGATCGGTCGATTTTGTATCTGGAAAAACTCGATCAAATGGAAGCTTGTCCAAAAACATATAAATTTAATTCTAAGCCTTTGTAGTTCTATATAAATTTATTTTTCTAGCGTATCATGTATTTTATACATATTGAGGCACATTTCACTCATCATTGGCTACTATTTTGTGGTAAAACATTCGTTTGTGAAAAATAGCTAAAAACAAGCAAAACAAGGCATGAAAATATGTCAATTATAGCACGGTCAGTTAAGAGATGATCAAATTTAAGTAAGAAACATATACATATGATAACATCTAGCTAGATTGCATGTCGATATCATTAAGAGCAATAATAAGTAGTTTTGATCTAATGAATGTAAATTTCTATCTCACAAGAGGTTTAGTGAAAATGTTTACAAACTGATTCTATGTGTCCACATGTGTGATATAGATATCCTTCTTAACAATGTGGTCATGAAGAAAGTGATGATGTACCTCTATGTGTTTAGCTCTACTATGCAATATAGGATTATAATACATATTAATTCCACTAGTATTGTCATAGTAGATAGGAGAAGCATCAAAATGAATGTTAAAATCTTAGATCATTTGCTCATCCATAGGACTTGGACACAACAACTCCCAACTGCAATGTACTCGACCTCGGTATTTGAAAGAGCCATTGTGCTTTGTTTCTTGGAGAACCAAGAAAATAAGCATGGTCCTAGGAAGAAGCAAGTGCCACTTGTGCACTTTCTATCTATTAAGCTCCCTGCGTAATCAACATCACCATAGGCAGTAAGTGTAAAGTCTATTGACTTGGGATACCATAGTCCAAAACTTTGAATTTTGGATAGATACCTCAAAATCCTCTTAACCGCTATGAGATGTGATTTCTTGGACTTTATTGAAAGCAATCACACAAGCCAACACTAAACATTATGTCAGGTTTATAGGTCCAATCATACCTCTATAGATATTCTCATCTAGATTTTCTCCTTCTTAACCTCTATCAAGCTTGGTGGTGTTTGACATGGGGGTGTCCATCGACTTGGTTTTCTCCATCCCAAAGCACTTAAGTAGTTTACTAGTGTACTTGCCTTGGTTGATGAAGTTGTCTTTCTTAGTTTTCTTGATTTGGAAGTCGAGGAAGAAAGTAAGCTCCCTCATCATGCTCATCTCGAACTCACTCTACATAAGAGAACTAAACTCCTTGCAAAGATCAAGATCAGTTCTGCCATATATAATATCATCAAGTGTGTTTTAGAAACAAGGTAGAATCAACTTTGCCCATGATATAGCCATTGTCTAGCAAAAAGTTCTTTAGTTTCTCATACCAAGCTCTAGGGGCTTGTTTGAGTACATCGAGAGCTTTTTGTAACAAATAAACATGGTTAGGCAATTTATCATGTTCAAAGTCGGGAGGTTGAGCCACATAGACTTCTTCTTCTATTTTTCCATTCAAAAAAAATACTTTTTACATGCATTTGGTAAATCGGGAAATATTTGCAACTAGCAAAAGTAAGTAGCATTCTAATAGATTCAAGTCTAATAAAATGTGCATAAGTTTCATCAAAATCAATGCCTTCATGTTGGTTGTAACCTTGATCTACTAACCTTGCTTTATTCCTTACCACTTTCCCACTTTCATTAAGCTTGTTGCGGTAGACCCACTTGGTGCCAATGATTTTTCTATCACTTGGTCTTGGCACTAAGGTCCACACATTGGTCTTTTCGAGTTGCTCTAACTCTCTTGCATGTCCAGGTTCCATTCATCATCCTTGAGAGATTCATTGACATTCTTTGGCTCAAGTTGAGATATAAAGGTGTTGTCAGCTTGTTCTTTGTTGTAAGCAACCTGCGTCTTCACCCTTTCAAAGGGATTACCTATGATGAGCTCTTTTGGATGATGCTTTGTTGCTTTCTTCTTCTTTCTCTTCTTCATCAACTAACACCTCTTTTCATTTATCAACAATGTTGAACTCTTTCAAGTGAGGGATCACCTCATCCACAACATCATCATTAACAATACTCTTGGAAATAGAGGGGTTCATCTTAAAAAATTTAACATTGATATACTCTTCTACTTTGGACAATTCAATGTTAAATACTCTATAAGCCTTGCTAGTAGTGCTATAACCAAGAAAGAAAGCCTTGTACGATTTCACATCAAACTTATAAAGAGAATATTTGGTGTTCAAAACAAAACAAGGGTAACCGAAAACATGAAAGAAATCAATAAATGGCTTTCTACCACGCCATAACTCATAGGGGTTTTCTTTACAGATGGATAAGTGAAACCCCAGTTTTACACAAAACATGAAGTACTAACGGCTTCTGACCAAAACTTATTTGGAGCATCATACTCTAGAAGCATAGTCCTAGCCATTTCATGTAGTGACATATTCTTTCTCTCTACAACCCCATTTTGTTGAGGTGTTTGAAATGAAAAAAAAGGTTATATGCATAACCGGATTCCTCACAAAAATGTTCAAACAAGTCATTTTCAAACTCTCCCCCATGATCATTGTATATAGAGACAATCTAGAAAGAAGCTTCATTTTCAACTCATTTACAAAAAGTCGAGAAAACATCAAGAGTATCACTTTTGAAACAAGAAATAAAGTCCAAGTATAGTGAGAAAAGTCATTGACAATCACAAGACAATACTTTCTACCATGAAGTGATTGAGTTCTCATGGGTCCATATAGATAAATATGGAGAAGTTTAAGATCTCTCTTGGTGCTAAGGACTCCTTTGGATTTAAAGGAGGACTTGGTTTGATTTCTTTGTGTGCAAGTTTGGCATTCTCCATCCTTTTAAAAATCCAATTTGGGAAGTCCTTTGACCAAGTTCTTTTTGCTCAGCTTCTTCAATTGATGTGTATTTACATGACCAAGCCTACAGTTCCTCAAAGATATATCATTCAAATTGGGAAACAAGACATCTACCGACAATAGGCTTAATAGAGTCAAGAGCAATAATATAAAGATCACTATTTCTAGTTCCCTTATATCTAACATTGTAGAAGAGGGAATCTAGAAGCAAGCATTTTTAAATGAGGCGAAAAGAACAAGATAATTGTTATCGCGAAGTTGACTAACACTAATCAAATTGTGATGTAGGCCATCCATAAGAAGAACATTCTTGAGGCATAGTGAATCACCTACATCACCCTCACCTATCACTTTACCTTTGTTGTTGTCACCAAATGTTACCGATCCTCCTTTCTTATTTGTGAATTGGTTGAAGTGTCTGATTTCACCTGTCATATGCTTTGAGAAACCATTATCAAAAATCTATTTTCCTTTTACCTAAAATAAAGGAAGATGTCGATTTCCACTTAACACCGTGGGATCCAGTGTTAGCTTGGGGACCCATTTCATCTTTGGGTTAGTCCCCTTCTCTCTATAAGGACAATAAGTAGAGTATTGGTCATCACTTTTGCAATGCACATGAACCATAGGGTTCTTAGATCCGGTTGACTCTCCATGGAAAATAGGAGGATCATTGATCTTTTTCTTAACTTTTCTTTGCCCTTTCTCTTTGGAGCTCCCCCTACATATCCCAAACCACTGGCACCAACTTGTTTGGTAGAGTAATCTAGAACTTCATTGAGGGACTTTTTTCCTTTAAGGAATTTGTGCAAGGAAGCTCTAAGTTTGTGATTATCATTACTAAGAGTAACGATAGTAGAAGACAAGCTAGCAAGATCATCTTGAGAATACAAGTCGGTCTCCAAACAAAGGGATTTAGTATGAAAGGAATCTTTCTCAAGAGTAATGTTAGTAGTCTCATTACTTGGCAATAAAGGTCTAGAAGAGAAATCATTAAATTGAGAAAGCAATCTAGAATTTTCAATTCTAAGCAAGATTATCTTGTCACGATAAACTCTGTTTTTATCTTTAATAGAATCATAAGAAAGTTTAAGTTCATCAAGTTTAGAAATAAAATTTCCATTTTTTCATTTTAACTAAAACAAGCTCATCAATTCATGATTGATTTTCCTCCTTAAGACTATTGATATTCTCATTCTCCATTTCAACTTCATTATATTGGAGCTCAAGTTCAAAAAACTACCCTTGCAAGGAATCAATGCTATCAAGATGCAATTTCTCATTTTGATCAAGAATATCAATTTTGGTGTACAAGTCATGTATGATCTTTCCTAATCTCTTCTTTTTAGATTTGCATTTAGAATAAGAAGAGTGCGTAGCATTAAGCATATCAATGAAAGTTTCATTAAGATTACCTCACTTACCTCACTAATGTCTTCACTAGTAGAGGTCATGAGTGCAAGGTGGCATTCTCCCTCATTGGAGCTTGCATCAGTAGAAGAGGAGTCTCCCATGTGGCATGGGCTGCATCTTTTCTCCTTTTCTCCTTCTTGTCCTTCTTCTTGTACTTGTCATCCTTCTTGTAGTCCTCCCTTTTCTTGGAGCTGCTCTTATGGTAGGATTTCTTAGCCTTGCAGCACTCATTCTTGTAATGCCCTTTTTGCCCACATTCATAGCACCTTGGAGTGGAGGAGGAGGAAGGCTTTCCTTGGAAGTGATTTCCCTTAGAGTAGCTAGCTTTATGCTCACTTGGGACTTCATCTTCACCTAAAGAAGGAGAAGTAGATCGGAATGCATGTTGTTGTTGGAGAAGGAGTGCTTCCATTTGATCTTTGAATGCACTATCTTTAATCTTCTTTAATTCCTTATTTTCTTGCTTTTCATCTTCCTCTTTCTTGTCAAGCCTTGGCTCATGAGCTTGGAGATTGCCAATGATCTCTTTAGTGGCAATGTCACAAAGACTTCTAACTTCTTTAATAGAAGTCACCTTGGATTCCCATTTCTTTAGTAAAGACGTTAAGATCTTAGAGTTGATGGTCCCCTTGTTCACGGTGTGGCTCAATTGAGCAAGTCCATTTATGATGGTGTTAAGCCTTGTGTACATCTCTACCACTCTCTCCTTCTTACCCATCTTGAAGTTTTTAAGGAGACCCTTGAGCATGTAGATCTTGGACTCATTGACTTGCTTTGTCCCTTCATAGGTGATGCACAACTTGTCTCAAATCTCATGGGTTGTGTCATAAGAGGAGATGTAGTTGAACTTAGAGGGGGTGAGGGCTGCATAGATGGTGTTTATTGGCTTTGCATTCAGTTATGCCTTCTTGACTGTGGCTTCATCCCAAGTGGATATCTCCCTTGTCGGCTTCTTGTATAGAAGAATCACCACCTTCCACATGTTATAGTTCATTACTTGAAGGTAGAATTACATATGTCATTTTCAATAAAGGAAATTTGTATCGTCGAAGACCGGGAGTCTCATGGAGAAACCTCCCTCTAGGTTGAGGGAACTAATACCACTTATTGACCAAATGGGATGTAGAAGGGGGTGAATAGAGCTAAAAAAAATTGTATAAATTCTTTAGACCTTCAAGTTACAACTATGTATAGGATATAAAATATGAATTTTTTTGTGCAACTAAACATACATAGTAAGGATGGGAGAGATTGAACAAATATAAGAACACAAACTATTTAGATTGGTTCCAATCTCCAAACTATGAGAAAGCCAATCCACTACCTAGAGAGGTTAAGCCCTAGGATTTTAAAACCAATGTATACTTATATTCCATTGTAAAACATACAAGATGACCTTCCTTTTTCTAGTCAAGGATACCCAACCTTTCCTTTGAGGACAAGGGAGGCAATAACCAACCAAGGTCTTACCTATCCGACGGAGCTAGTCTTCCACCTCTATAAGGCTTACCCACTCTTCCAAGTAGCTAGACGCCTTTGCCAGGGAGATTGCCTTCTTACATCGAGTATTTTACCTTAAATGATTTACCCACTTCTACTCTCGGATCTTCAACCTTGACCTTCTCCTTCGCCTTGGAGAAGATTTTCCACCTTCTTCTACAGCTAGAAGAAGCTTGCACATTCTCCTTCGCTTGGAGAAGCTTTCACCAACTTGATCTTGAAGAAAGGGGTTGCGGAAAAGGAAACTTTGAAAGATTTACAAGCATACAATATAGTAGCTCTCTCACATAGATCTTATCTCACTCATATAGATGTTTTGATTTGTAAATAAGAGAAAGAAAGGGGCTCAAGTGGACTGGATGTACTCAACTATAGCTAAAAGCTTTAATAGCATGAAGGAGGAACCTTAGAATGAACTCCAAGAGGTCCTATTCATAGCTGGGGTGTCTACTAGAGGGTAGGAGCATTAAGGAACATTTTCTAGCCGTTTGAGGTGTTGCAACGGATATGATTTTATGTATCACAACACTCTAATGATTAGAATTACTTTTTCTGCACTTCCCGTACTGTGATTTTGATCGAATTTTGATAAAGGTAACTCGACTAGTTGCACTATATGACAAAGCTAATTTAAAGCATCAGCCGAGTTTATCATGGATGAAACTTGACCGAACCACTTAAATCAGATTTTTTCAGTGTAGAGATCGCTCGAGTTCTGTGTATGGTAAACTCGACTCAACCTGAATTTTCTCAAAATGCATTAAGGGGATCGATCGAATTTGTCATAGGTAAAAACTTAACCAAAAAACACCCTATAAAGAATTTTTAAAAATGTCGTTAGATTGATTAAATGTTCAAATTTAGTGCTCTTGACTTTTTTTCATCTTAGTTACAAGTCATTACATCAATACAAAAAATCATCCTAACGGTTTTAGGGTGTTTTCCAGAAAAAGTAGATTTGCATTGCTTTTGACTTGAACTTGATCAAACCATGGCTTGATGGAAATAATCATTTTTATGTACCTAAAGCCTGATATCAATCTCAAGTAGACATATTAGATACATATGAATGGAACGGTTAAGTCATTATCAAAATATGGACAATTTGTAACTCTCAGGTCAAGACCATCTGCTTTCCTTCTTGGATTCAACTCCTATTAGGATTAGCAACACAAAATTCAAACTCATATTAAGTCTTGTTCCAATTAGGCATGGGTCGGAACCTTCTGTATCTCAATAAGAGCTAGATCAGTATTATCTCATGAAAAAGTAATAATGTAGGGTAAAACTTTTAGAATGATGTAAACTTAATTCCCATTGGTTCATTATATACATGTATCTTTTTTACATACATATATTAAATAATAGGAACAAGGTTAATGTCATCCTCGTGTGTACTCGCCCTTATGATATTAATAAAAGAATGACTATTGACAAAATAAGCACAATTTAATCTATAAAATATTGATTTAACTTTATTAAAAATACTTTGTATTAGTAAGTTACTGACTGGATACATAATTTGACTATATATATACATATATATATATATATATATATATATATATATATATATATATGTACTACATTATGTTTTTCACTACTCATTAACTACATTTACCTTTGTAGTAAGTGTCAATTTTTACTATACATGAACTACAAATACAATTATAGTGAATGTGATTTCTCCCTACATATCATAGCTACGTATAATTGGAGTCATATATTTAGTTGCAACTATAGTCAAATTTATATATGTAAAGACATTTTTAACTACATTTAGGATTACATATGAATTTATAGCTAAAGGATTATCTAATTACATATTTACAAAATGTAACAGAAATAATTAGATACACATGTATTGGCTACATGTTTTATATGTACGGATAAATATAGCAAACTTTTTAAATAAAAAAATTGAAGCTTTTTGCTACAATTTTTGAGTAGTTGAAGACACTCTTTTTCGTAGTGTGCCCTGTGTAGGTAGCTAGATGATGTATACAGGTTGAAGAGGGTTAGACATGAGTTGTGCGATACCAATAATGATTTCCATCCCTGATTAACTTAGTTTCCTTTATTTCTCAAGCCATTTTTGTGATTGTGACTTGGCATAAAGACGCACAAACAGTTAAAGGATATGGCAAATAATACCTAATAATATTTGTTATACTTGATATATTGTAGAAAAATTCAGGGAGTTTTTAGTATGCGGGGATTCAATGTATTTCAGGACATATAAATTATATATTTTAAATAGCACAAAAAGATAGTGTTGAATTTTGTATGATTATTATGGTAACTTTGTACTAAAAAATGCAATGTTGCGTTTTGTGTTTTATTTAAAAGTACAATATTAAATATTTATGTGTGTATGTGTATGTATAACTTTGCTCTCATTCAAAATTTCTCAAGAAACTGTACATTAGCACACAGCCAACGCGTTTGCAAGAACGAAGTCGACCTATAACCATCACGTATACGCGTAAGCGCAGAATCTGAGTTCAGTTTATACAAACAGGAAAACCTCCTTGTATCAGCACACGGTAACGCCTTATCTTATTTCCTTCTACCGAAAGACTATGTCAACGGTCAAATCGTGATTGCTGGGTGGGACATGCAAGCAAAGCCATGGCCCACGGTATCCTTATACGAGTTCTACACACGACAGCACCTTTCTTCGAATCTTCTATGTTTTTTTTTTGCTTGCTGATCGAAGACTATGGAGTTTATTGGAGACCAGAAGGAAGATCTTATTAGCCGGCGTTGACATTGAAGAGGAAACGGACCAAAACAGGTGGCTCGGCTCCTGGTTTCTTCACAGAACTCCTGATATCTCATTCTCCTCCTCAGTCTTCTCCCCCATGCATTAGGAGAAGCGTCAGAGGAAGCTTATACACGCAGAAAACCATCAACTGCCCACGGAAACGGATCCATCGGAACTGCTGGGTTCTGCACATGAAGCGTGGTCGTCATCCGCAAAGCGCGCGTACCCAGCCGGGATTGATGTCTCCGTGCATTTGTGTTCTCGAGTTATATATAAAGAGGCATGGAGAAACATCATTGTACAAAGCATCACAGCAGCTTCCTGCAAATCATTGCCCCCTCGATTAAGCAACCTGTTCATACCAACGTACTGGGAGGAGTTCCTCGTTAGTTGTTCATCACTTGCAAAATGGGCCGTTGGGTTAGACCTGAGGTTCGAATCATTTGGAAGTTCTGATGATATCTTCAATATGTTCAAAGCCTACGGAAACCTCTAACTTATCAGGGTATGCTGTGTTCCTGCAGGTGTACCCTTTGGTAGGAGCAATGTCCTTCGTCTTGAGCATGTGTGCATTCCAGCTGACAAGAAACGTCATCCAGAACCCAGACGTCAGGTTTGCAACCAAACCAAGCTTCTTAGCAATGATTTAGTCGCTAGTCTGTAATATACACTTTGCTCATCCGTGTATATGCGCTTGTCTTCGTAGGATCAACAAGGATCATCGTCAAACTGCTATCCTTGACAACGCTGAGGAAGGCGAGAGGTACGCCAAGCACTGGTTCCGGGACTACCTCAGAACCCGCACGCCAGGGATCTTCCCCAACCCCATCTACTCCAAGAACGATAACTAGGAATGGAGTTGATATTTGTAAAGAGACGCAGGCATTTGTTGGTTGCTTTTGTAGCTCTTATGATGAATAAATGTTTGTTTCTGGCAGCTGGAACCATGAAATTGATGCAAATTGAAGCTGCAATGCAACAGCAACACATATTGTAACTGTGTCGGATTATTCACTGCTTCCGTCAAACACCATGTGTGTGCGCGCGCAAGGTTATATTAGACGCGTTTTAAATATAATAAGCCTTTGCGGCATGTAACTTCAAAAAAAAAGCCTTTGTGGCATGCAGACAAATGCAGTCGAAAGCGTCAGCCACTTACTAAAAACGATTTACCCGGATCATCGCAACCGTAATTGACACAATAACAAGCTCAACCCCTGCCCCCAAGGTCCCCGCCATTTAGTCATACTAATGCTGGCCATAAATTTCCTTTTTCCCTTTGAAAAATGAATCACTCGTCAATTTGCAATCTATCATTCACTAATATCAGTACTGCACTTTGGATTTGTTTGAGAGATGACAAGACCAATTGAGATAAATTCACTAGTGATAGGCTGTAAAAAAATGAAGTAGTAACATCATTAAATAAATTACCGCTAACATAGATTATTTTAAATTATGGGTTTCATATAATAGTATAATTGGGAATAATCACATTTCAAGATGATTATTTGGTAAATATTGAATGAAACTAGATGGGCCTAGAATGATCATCTAACTTTTGTAAACACATGTTGTGTATACTATACCATTGTGTTTAAATTAGATTGGTTAATTAGTTAGACTAATGTACATCAATATAATTTATTCAACCTTAACTTGGATTTTCCTTATAAGTTCAAACTCTTCTTATCTATCCATGTTTAAGTAATTATTTGGTTTTAATAAACCATTCTTGCATTTATTATATCTAAAATAACTCCTTCATAATGATAGCTTAACCTAGTATCATCATAATTTAAGCATGATTCACATGATCAACTCATTTTTAGTATACATAGTGTTATATATAATTATACATAATTGACATACTAGACCTTCCATTACCATTCCTACCCGTCTTGCTCAACTGGGATTAACGGTATGGTTAAATAGAATTTGAAGATGATACATTTAGTGTAATGTGTGCCATATATCTAAGATTTGAGAGATTTGATGCTATCACATAGTCAACCCCTCCTCCCAACTCTTGTCCTACACGTCATCCACAACCAATGGTGGAGAACAGACTCTGTACGACATGGAAACTTCCTCTGATGTATCTATAAGGCACCCTCCTATGATCCCTTAGGGAACCTTTGTTTAGGATGTGCTCGACAGTTGGGACTCAAAATATTTTATGTCAAACCATATTAAAAAAATTCTGAATTAGGAATAGACATTTGTAAGAACACAAAATTGCACATTCTTTTATATTCACAAGCCAAACTTATACATACAATGAACATCATAACTTCTACGCATATAACTTCCGCACGCATTTTTGTCCAAAAAATTATATATATAAGCATGTATAATTGTTTATAAATCAACAACTCACAAGATATTCCAAATTTAGCATGTATAACCAAGTGGTAAGTACAAGAATCCATGGATTAGGAAATGTGTCATCGTATTTGCAACAAGTTGTTGAATACATATTATACTACACTCTTTTTACATTGGCGGATCCATCGGACCAATTCCTCAGCTTTTCAAATCTTTTTCATGGGTGTAGCTTGACTTTGTCTTGACAATTGGAGCTTTGTTTAAAAAGGTATTCACCGAATGGGTAAGTAGATGGCTTAGTGGGTGGGATTCTCTAGTGTTGGTATGTATGCCATGAGAGCCAATCATATGATGATTGGGATAAGGCATTAGATACACGATTTGATTAATAACAAAGGTAAGCTTTCAATTTATTTTGTATATCAAGTTATGAGATAATGAATAACATAATAAATGTCTAGATAATCATATTACTCAATGACGTATTTATTCAAGTTACTATCCTTGTGGATGAGATCATACAGATGTTAAGAGTACATATACATATTTTCATTATGTCCCTGGTCAGTTATTATTGTGGAAGGTTGATAGATAACAATAACACATAAGATTAGAATGTGAGTTGGTTGATGACTAAATCTCATTAGTTATGATATGACAATATCAAACCAAGCACACAGATACATGTTAGAGAATAGTGTATCGGACAGACCCACTGTGAGACTGACACATGGAAGCCATCATCATGGAAGTCATAGTCAATTCTCATAGCGATGGTGGTGGTCGTGGTTCTTAGACCTGAAATCACTGCACTCATCACATGTTGTTGGGTACACTTTGACATCATCAAACGCAGTCCTGAAATATGGGTTGTTATAAAGGTGATGATTGGGTGACTTTGACACATGGGGACTGACTGTGAGTGATAGACATGAGATTTGTCCCCCTGACATGAGTATGATATCCAAAGGCCTCTTGATTAGTGAGACTGAGAAAAGTATGGCCATATGCATGTGAGTCAATATGTGATATTGAACTTACATATATCTCGTGCAATCTGCTCTGGTTCATGGAACAAGATTGAATAATAATGAGGATGACTACTCCATGCCTCTAGTTCAATCTGGATATCAGTGACAAATGAACTCTACAAACATTATAACACCATACACAGACTGTAGGTTGAAGTTGCTCCCCACCTTTCCATTCACTTGTGTAGTAATGATGTGCGACTAGGCACCACTCATTGCTTGTGATGTCATAAGCTAGTTATGGTCATTCACTACCAAGATGATATGGGACCTATAGGGTCACACACATAGGAACTCATCTAGAAGAGGAGTTTGATCTTGAATGATGATAGAATTGATTACTAAAGTATGTAGGTATTTCAATTCACACAATGGATCAGCTGACTAGACTGCCAAACGATCAGTTCAAGTGTTGAAACTGTTGTTTGGAGTGTCAGGCTGATTGTATTGTACATAGGTTGGAATTCTACCTGACCTGGCCTGCGAGAAGCCCATCTCGCTTGGGCAAAATGGCCGTCTGGCCTGGTGTGAGATGCCCATCTCAGTTGCACCGAACGGTCGTCTCGGGGATGCAATTCGATTGCATCAAGGATTGGTGCTGACGTCAAGTTGAGTATTAATTGGAATTGAATTACCAACATACGTGAAAATTTTGAAACTATGAAATGACCTTTTCACTTAGTGAAACAACTATATCGCGTGTGATACAATCATTTCAGTGCACGTAGGTTGTCAAACTTCCAGAATTGTTGTGAAAATTTAAGATCTTACGATCTTTTTCACTCCCGCATTAGTTGGGGACTGAGAACATTGACCCTAACCCCTCCTATATATAGAGGGGTATTGAGGGCTTCCTAGAGCACAACTACTACATAGACAATTGAAAATTAGTTTCTCTGACAATTCTTATCCTCTTTGGTTGTAGTAAATACGAGAGCACAGGCAAGTCCTACCCGACTAGGGAGGGATAG
Source organism: Alisma plantago-aquatica (assembly GCA_963693085.1). Classification (NCBI taxonomy): domain Eukaryota; kingdom Viridiplantae; phylum Streptophyta; class Magnoliopsida; order Alismatales; family Alismataceae; genus Alisma; species Alisma plantago-aquatica. Next base: position 138,584,753 of record OY856410.1, on the reverse strand, counting down.
TCAAGGGAGAGAAACAATTGAGGATCATTGTTGTGGGAGAGCATGTTGGTGACTAGCATACTAACGGGAGGGACAACTCCTTCCTGTCTGTTCCTATAGGATCACAGGAGTTCTAGTTGGTCCATGTGGACTACTCTAGAGGCAGGAGTCCTTTGACTGCTCCTAGGAGGGCAACATCAACTCATAGTCTGTGGCGAGATCTGAGGAGATGCTTTAGCAGTTGTCTGAATCTATTATCCATGGAGGAGAAGTCAGACGAGTTTGAGTGCATACAGGAGCTGCACAGCCACCTTCCAAGACAAAGTGCTCATCTACATCAATGAGGATTGCCGCTGGACATGCTCCAATATCAGGTATATCTTCGTGAAACCATAACTCTCATTGCATAGTTATTGACGCGATCTACTGGTTAATGGGAAATATGTCAGTAAATTTTTTATTTCTGCTACCTATTTGATGTCGTATTTCCCTATAGTGGTATCAGAGCCATGTTAATTAATTATATTTTATGATAATTTATATGATCAGATTTTGGTTTTATCGTATTTATTTATTGCATGCGGTGTGAATATTTAAACTGGTTGATGTGCATGTTCGTCTAAATCACCACATAAGAACCCAAACATATATATATGACATTTACACGCATCGCCATAAAATTGGTTTGATGGTGGATGTAAAGCATTATTATGGCCAAACCCCCATATTTGTGTGTGCATGGTTTTGGTTATTTATTCCTATTGTTAATTAGTCTGCGTACCGAGCCTTTCTCTCCTTTCTAAATGTAAATCTGTGATCTTCTTCCTATTTCCCCTCGAATGTAACTCAAGGTTTTCCCATATACAATATAATAAGAAATGGGATAGTTTTAATTTATGTTTCGGTGTGAGTTGATGATATGTACAAAGATGAAATGACCGGCTCGTGAGACGACCCGACCGACTGGAGGATCGAGGAGGTCAGATGACAGGAGGACGAACCAATCGACTAGTGGCCCAACCGAACGACTAGAGATGTCCAGACACGGCTTGGACCTGAGAGCTAGACGACCCGCTTCAGAAGAGCCCAACCGAGCAACAAAGAGGTGAGGCGACTGGTTCATGAGACAAAACGATCAACCCAGCTTGGTTTGAGCATAGATCTTCACCAACAACAAGTTGCATATGATGTGGACCATAGATGGTAGTAATTCCTTGTGGCTCCAAGGAATTACATTAGTATGGCCATAACCATTGCTTGTGTGTTTTAATTATTGCATGTTCTCAATTATGGTTATAGCATGTATATGATATGTACTATATATGTGGTGATTGGATAAAGTATATGTATTTATACAAACCCCTCCATTATAATATCAAGTCTTAGATGTTTTCCAAAAGTGACCCACTTGAAAAGCTTGATCGACCAAGTGTAGGTTTCGCATTCGTGGGGTGCGTCGTCTATCTCATGGAAGTGTGATGGTAATAATGTAGGTTTTGCCTCCACGAGGTGCATTATTATCGTGTTAGCTTTTGGGTCAAGAATGACTGGTGATTCTCAGAGTGTCTGGGCCCAGAAGCATGTAGATGATTATGGCAAGGGGTTGCACATATCATCTATCCAGAATTGCATATGATGCAATTGGCAAGAGTGGCCTACCTTGATGGTTGGCTGTGTTTGTGGTGTTGATCGGGCCGCTGTTGAATTATCTTAGATCTAGCACACTAGAATATTATACGTTGCAATATTCAGAATTGATATGGAGGGTTATCAATTTGAATAAAATAGTGGGAGTGATAGTTAAATAAAGACCTAATTAATATCATCAAATTTATCAAATCAAACCAAATCAAAATTATTTTAAAAAAGGTTGCAATATATCTTTGTAGAATCAAATGTCAAACACAAAACACATTCAAATTGTGATCAGTCCTAAAGAAGGACAAAATAGGATTAAGTTCCACAATTTTGTTAAGGACTTTGAGAAATGTTCTCATCAATGTGTGAAAGCTCTATGTCCTTGATAGACCAATGCCATAGGAACCCACTCCAAAAGCACCTAAGGCTAAATGGATGCTTATTGGAAGCATGTCAATGTTGCCATAGACATTTGAATGCCTAATGATCTGTTGTGTGAACTATGAGTTGCATGAACAACATGAAAACATGGACATTCTCGAGATGGTATTACATCTTAAGAATCATGTAAAGCAAAGAAGGTATAATGTCTCCAAAGTGTTGATTGAGTACAAACTGACAAAGGGAGGTCCAGTAGAACCCCATGTGCTCAATATGATTGGACATGTGGAATGACTGGGATTGCTCTTAGGTCAAGAGTTGACCATGAATATGATTATGTAAGTGTTGCATGAATCATATAGTCAATTTATCAAATGCTTGGCATGTTGATGCCAAAGCAAGGAAGAAGAAGGATAAATATGTGATGATGATCAGCAGAAGTGAGTCCTAGGGCAAAGGCAAGGCCAAGAAGTGTTCTGAGACTAAGTCCAAATCTTTTGCACTCAAATAATGGAGAAGGGTAAGTGTAAAAGGAATATTTCTTTTCACTTAAAGGATAAAGAAAATAAAGTGCCACCATTGTCACTTGTCTGGATATTGGAAAGAAATATCCTCCTTATAGAGGATCTCAAGAAGATGGAGATAGAGATCTCTAATTTAGGATTTGAGAAGAAGTAAGCTAGAACTATATGGAGCAAGGCTTGCTGCCTTTATAGTTGGGAGTTGTCATTCATGGGAACATAATAAAATTAGTGAATTGCTGTTATGAACATGCCATTGATGAAAATATAATATGTCTTATATGACAAGAACATTATGTTTCATTTTAAAAGATATGATCTTTTATGGAAATGCCCTATGTCTCACAAACTATACTTGATAGTTGTAAAGACAAATATGTGTATGACACATATATTGAATGACTTGATGACTCAAACATGAATACCTATAACATTATTATTTAAAGCGCACAAACGATAAATGCTTTTCTAAAATCCATATGATGATTATCTAGACTCTTTTTGTTATTGAACCAATAGAGACATGCATGTCTTATTTGTTGTGAAATATGACAAAAGCATCTTCACTAGATGTAATGGGAGATCGACTACTCCATTAGGACTAATACACACTGATGTAAATAGACCTTTTAGAATGAATGATAAAGGTAGTTTCAAGTATCTCATCATATTTACTGATGTGATTAGTAGATATTGGAATTTGTATTTAATGAAATACAAGTTTGGATCTCTTGAAGTGTTCAAGGAGATCATAAAAGAAGTATGTAACTAACTTGGTAGAAGTATTAAGATAACTCGATATTATCGATGTTGAAATACGTAAACCAAGAGTTTGAGGACCTTCTGGAGAGACTGTGATAGTGTACCACATTGAACTCCACCTGAATCATATTGACGTGTCAGAAAGAAGGAATCACACCTTGTTAGGTCATGGTGCGATTATCAATAAATCTAGCTAATCTTCCAATATTTCTTTTGGGTACATGCTTTACACTAAAACAATGTACCTTGTAATTAATTTGGTTCAAAAGACACCATATGATATATGGCATGGGAAGTGTCCCGATGTGTCTTTGGTAGTGATTATGATTAAAGTATTATATAAGAAAATAGTTTCTTAAATTGTCTTTATCCATGAATCACATCAATGTTATCTTGTTAAATACTACTTATATTCCAACCCGACAACAAAATGTTTGTTGATAGGATGGCTGAATTCCTAAATGGAAAATAGTTCCAAAGGAATTGATGGGAGTAAAAGTAGAACTTGAAATGTTCAAGATAAATGAGAAAACATAGAACCTAAAGTGGTACAATAGGAAAAAGGAGAATCATAAGTTGTTGTGGAATCTCAAGTTCCTTATGTAACGCACATAACTCATAGTTCTAGTAGAATACTCCTTGAGTTTGAAAGATTATGATATCTTACAACTCAAGAAGGCGGTGAGTTGATCATAGATATGAGTCAACAACATACCTATAAACTATTGGGGGACCATAATATGAGAAATGGCCTAAGGCCATAAGATCAATAATGGACTCCATGTAAACCAACAAGGTATGACCTTGGTGGATCCACCTGGAGGGGTAAAACCCATTGGGTGCATTTGGGTCTTTGAAAGGAGACCAACATGGAAGGGTATATTGGTTGCAAAGAGTTTCAAACTAGTTCAAGTGTTGAATATCATGAAGTCTTTCACCAGTTACCATGGTTAATGCTTGTTGTTGCAGCTTAGTATGATTGTGAGATTTGGCATATGGATGTTAAAACCGCATTTCTTAATTGGAATCATTAAAAGGATGTGTACATGATACGGCCAAAGGTTTTATAAATTCATTAATGCAAATAAAGTCTATAAGATACAAAGATTGAAGCAAGCATGTCAGAGTTGGAATCTTCTATGTGACAAGACAGTTAAAGGGACTTGAGTCAGAATGATGGAATCTGTGATTACAAAAGATTTAGTGGGAGCATGTTAATATTTCACATAATAATGGGGAATAACATCCTTATCCTAAAAATGTTAAAACCTAGCAAGGAAAGTACCTTCTATATGAAGGGTTTAGGCGGAACTTCCTATGTGATAGGGATCAAGGTCTATACATATAAATCTGGAAAGATTCTTGACCTAAATAAGGGCACATACATTAGCAAGATGTTGAAGGATTCCGCATGCGAGACTCAGTGAGAGAAGACATGTCCATGTTCCATGGAGTTAGTCTCTCAGGAGCCTAGTGTCCCAATGCTTATGAAGAATCAGAACACATGGATAGATGACATATGCATCTGCAATTGGGTCTATCTTGCAATAGTATGTACTTATCCCATTATCGTGTATGTATTGGACATGAAGATAAGGTATCCAGCTAATCTCGTATGTAGTGGACATGACGAGAGGATATCCAGTCATCTCATATGTATTGACATGATGAGAGGACATATGAATACCTACCTAGAAATCTCGTATGTATTGGACATGACGAGTGGGTGTACGTCAGATACCAGTGAGAGTCACTAAACTACTATAAAGAACATTGTTAGGGGCTTGTGAAGCACTTTAAGGATTGGTTCTTTAGTGATAAGGAAGAGTTGTATGTAAAGGATTACACCCATGCAAGCTTCCAAACTAACAAAATAATTGCAATCTAAATTTATGTTTGATGTCAAAAGAGAACTGTAAGCTAGAAAGAGTTATGAGCTAATGACAGTTGTTCAAATCTACAAAATAAGTCGAGTATCTCTGTGTTATGAGAATAGCAAAGGATATTGTATGGATCAATAAGTTCACATGTGTGAACTTATATGAGGTTTCAACTATTTATGCCACATTAAAAATACACATGACAACAATGGAGCTACTAGTTAGACTATGGCACTTCCATCTCATATGAGTAGTCATACAATGAAGAGATGTGAAAATTGCAAAATATCAACTTAAAGCAAATGTTGCTAAATCATCTATAAAAGCACTTACGCAGTAAAAGCATGATGGTCATGTTAGGTCACTCGGGTTGAGATTTGTGGGTGATTGACTCTAAGTACAAGTGGGAGTATGTTAATATGTATGCCCAGAGAACCAATCATGTGATGATTGGGATAAGGAATTAGATACATGTTTTGATTAATAACAAAGGCAAACTTCCAATTTATTTTTTATATTCAGTTATGAGATAATAAATAACATAATAAATGTCTAGAGAATCATTTTACTTAATGACATATGTATTCAAGTTATTATCCTTATAGATGAGATCATAGGACGTTAAGAGTATGTATACATATTATCATTATGTCCCTGATCAGTTGTTATTGTGGACGGTTGATAGACAACAATAATACATAAGATCAGAGTGTGAGTTGGTTGATGACTAAATTTCATTGGGCATGATATGGCAATATCAAATCAAGCACACAGATACATGTTAGAGAACATTGTATCAGATAAACCCACCGTGAGATTGACACATGAAAGCCATCATCATGGAAGTCATAGTTATCTCTCATAATGATGGTGGTGGTTCTTAGACCTAAAATCACTGCACTCATCACATGTCATTGGGTACACTTTGACATCATCAAACACAATCCTAAAACATGGGTTGTTATAAAGGTGATGATATGGAGACTTTGACACATGGGGACTGACTGTGAGGATAGACATGGGATTTGTTCCTCCGACAGGAGTATGATATCCAAAGGCCTCTAGATTAGTGAGATTGAGAAAATATGGCCATATGCATGTGAGTCAATATGTGATATTGAGCTTACATATATCTCATTAAGTATGCTCTGGTTCAAGGAACAAGATTGAATATTAATGAGGATGACTACTCCATGCCTCTAGTTCAATCTGGATATCAGTGACAAAGGAACTATACAAACATTATAACACCATACACAAATTGTAGGTTGAAGTTTCTTCCCAACTTTCCATTCACTTGGGTAGCAATGATGTGCGACTAGGCATCGCTCATTTCTTTTGATGTCATAAGCTAGTTATGGACATTCACTGCCAACTTGATATGGGACCTATAGGGTTACACACATAGAAAATCATCTATAAGAGGAGTTTGATCTTGAATAATGATAGAAATTATTACTAAAGTGTTTAGGTATTTCAATTCACACAACATATCAGCTGACTAGACTGCCAAATGATCAGTTCAAGTGTTGAGACTGTTATTTGGAGTGTCAGGATGATTGTATTGTACATTGATTGGAATTCTACCTAACTTGTCCTACGAGATATCCATCTCGCTTATGCAAAATATTTGTCTGGCCTGGTGCGAGATGCCCATCTCAGTTACACCAAACAGATGTCTAGGGATGCAATTTGATTGCATCAAGGATTGGTGTTGACGTCAAGTTGAGTACTAATTGGAATTGAATTGCCAACATACGTGCAAAACTAGAAACTGTGAAATGACCATTTTGCTTTACAAAACAACCATCTCACATGCGAGACGACCATCTCTGTGATGACCCAAAATCAAATCAAGCCATCACCAGTAATAATTGCAGAATAACCATAAGCAGTGGATTAACAAAAATCACTAAAAATTAAAACCATTTTGCAAAGAGATCCTCTTCTAGGAAACCCTTACTGAAAGAACCAAAACCTTATATACATCAGGGTTCACATTGTACATACATTGTACCATCTCATCTCGAGGATAACATATAACAGTTACTTTGTCAAAACATATACTGAAGCAACATAAAACCTCGAGGCATACAAGCCAAAATATCAGATTGTTTATAAAACCTTTACGTACTGACTCCAAGGACCTGAGGGTACAGAGACAACACATAGGACTTCTATCTACAAGACACGACAGATAGTATACTCAACCTGAGTTATTACTGTTGTCCCTACTGCTAGTGTTCTCCCTCTACAGTATGGTCTCTACCCCCACGTGAACGTCCACCTAAAAAAATGTGGATCCCACGGGTGAGACAATTGTCCCAGCGAGAGATATAACTCTCTTCTAGCAATATTATTATTACAAGTAAGCAGAATAAAACTGAGCAGAATTTCTTTTTATATTAACAAGTAGAATTATTCATTGTTATAAGCAGAACAGAGTAATCTCTTCTCTTAAAATAATACTTTTATATATGGTAGAGCAATAAATCATCTATTCACTTTACAAGGAATATAAAGAAACATGTATCCAATTAAGATGTATACAAGAAGTGTACATCAACCAATGTCTTCCGTATTCGATCGTTAAGCAAATACTCTACACGGCTGATTACATATTATAATCACACTTATGCCTTGAGGAGATGAAGTATACCATCCATGCTCCAACCGACCACATTCTTCTCACAAGTCGGTACCATACAAAGTCAATGACAAAGCCGGCTACCAAGACCTCACCCGTCTCGGTCAGTACGAGACCACTGGCAATGACATCATGTGTCAAACTACAAAAAAAAAAAGCTTGCCAGGGTATAGTGGCATCTTCGCTTAGAGTTACAACCGCAGCATGCACTCTCTTCAGGGAAAAACAGACCTACAACCTTCCCTGGTTATTAAATTATTGAGTCATGGCATATAGCCATACTCTAAGCCATGGGCCAATTCATCGTGCTCATTATTGAGTCTATGACTGCAGTCACACTCGAGTCAAGATATGGCATATAGACAATCCCCAAGATCGTGGACGTAAGGGGATCGCCTAACATATGGCCATCCAAGCTCACACCCCCGCATATTCAAAAATATGCGCTCTAGGTAATCCCGTGGGAAAAACCCATTTCACCATTTCAACAAATTATGACGTTGATGGATCTATGGCCAGGGAAACTACAATTTATGGTTCCAATGATATATTAAGTGCATTACAATATTCTTTTAGCATCAAACAAGTTATAAGCATCAATCATAAATAAATGCTACAAATAAAGGTGTAATACATCTATCAAGTACTTTTCTAATCTTTGGAACACATTTAGATACATAACACTCAGGATCTCAGTCCCTTATCATAATATTGGGGATTCTTATCCCTTAATCATTATCATCATCATGATTATTGGATCTAGGTATTCAAACCCTTAGATCATCACTTAACATCATTACCTCTGTAACATGTAACTATCACCTCTAGCTCCTCAGACCAAGGTATTCATTACACTTGTTGTACAAGTATTTCACATGGCTCACATGGTCCATTAAATATCTTGTTACCTCTCCCTAGGCAACAACTATCTTTTAAGATATCAGACTGTATAATCATTATACTTTTTGTACAGATATTTAACATGGCTCACAAGGCTCATTTAAATTTGTATCATATAAAACATCATAGCTCATAGATGGCTATGCTTATTATCTCATGATTCCTGAATGGTTTGCACTTCATGATAAAAACTCTAGCAATATATGACATCACCATGCAATTCAAGAGAAATACATCCTTCCCATTATTAGGGTTAGGATTTGCCTATTCTAACTGAATAGGGTTTCAAATTCACATCATCACTATGTGATATAAGAGAAATACATCCTTCCCATGATTAGGGTTAGGATTTCTCAATCTAATCGTTTAGGGTTTTAAGTGCATCCCATCACCTTTCATTAAGGTTAGGGTTTTCTCTTTATTAAGAAATTAAGGATTCAAGGTCATATTATCAAGAATCAAACCCTAATTCATACTCCACTCATTTTAGGAGTATCAATGCATGCTTATTAACATGATTATCACACATGTAAAAGTTTCTCTCTCATCCTTTTTAGGATGTTGATTGCATCATACCTTGGCTCAATCCTTCTCTCAAGGTACATTGGTCCAGACCTAACATACTGCATTAAACTCTTTATGTCTTAATGTATTACTTTACATAACACAATGCATGTGTTACTCCATCAATTACATTGAATTGAGATGTTTCCATCATATTGGGTATAAAGGTGTGTACTTGACACCATATCATACTTTCATATCGGGCTTCAGGTGTAATCTCATCACTATATTGTGCATCTATATCGGGCATGTGGTGTTTCCTCATCACCATATCGTCTTTAGGGTGTATCCCCTATTACCATAATGTGTACCCATACCGGGTTGGCTATAATTTAGATTCTATCATCTCAAGTTAGAGATACTTAGCTTCATATCGGGTATGATCTGAATGCTTGACCTCATATAGGGTATAAGAGGTATACTTGATATCATATCATGTTACAAGGTGTGCACTTCATCCCCATGTCATGCATAGGATATGTGCATCATCATGGTATCGTTTTAGTAGGACATTCACCTCATCATATCAGGTTACCATGTCAGATCACTATATCGGATTAGCATATCGGGTTAGACCCTTATGCTCATATCTTTTCATACCTTCAAAGGAATCAGTTCTTGTATATAATTGAACGACAAGCTAGATATTTGATTGAGTTCTTTCACAACAATCCTTTACACAAAATGATAGGGTGTGTCAGTTTCATTCCATCGTCTAGGGTTTCAACACTATATCGGTTAAAGTGTCCAATTGACACCATCTCGTGCATGAGGTATGGACTTAGCCTCATATCATGCACAAGGTGCATATAGGTATCACTCATATCATTCATGAGATATCCCTCATATCATTCATGAGGTATTACTCATCACTATATCGAGTTACCCATCATCTTGGGTTTCATATCGGGTTTTATATCACCATCTAGGGTTTCAACCCATATCGGGTTAGGGTATAATCCTAACACTATATCGTGTAGGAGGTGAATACTTGACCCCATATCGTGCTAATGATGTGTATATCTTTTACTCATGTCGCCCATGATGTATACACTCCTCACCATATCATGTTTATGGTGTGTTCATATCAACATGTCAGGTTACTTATCCTCTAGGGTTTACTATATCGGGTTGGAACATATGCTTGACTCCATGTCGTGCATAGGGTGTATATTTGATCTCATATCATGCACGTGAAGTATTCTTGACACTATATCATGCACAAGGTGCATTCTCCCTCATCATGTCGTACATAAAGTATATGCATCCTCATTGTATCGTGCTAATGGTGTGTTTACCTCACCATATCGGTTAAAGGTGCTTTAACCCAATATCGAGTTGGACCATGATGATGTCATCATCATCAACCTCTATACTATTATTATTACTATTCTAATTTATGGACAACAATCCTAAGTCACTAATAGAACTCATGGATTCATTAATTATGCAAGAGAATTCGAAATTGAAAATAACTCAACAAGTATAATAGAATTGAAGGTGAATAATAACATAATTGGGTTCAAGTTATATATCCTGCCTCAAGAACAACTTCAAAGATCCAAGCTCCAAAGCTTCACGTTCCTATGGTTTAATATGAACTTATCAAAGGTCCAATACTTGTGCACCTTCTTTCTCCTTAGCACCATGCCCGGTATCTCACTACTTATGGCCGATATCCCTCACTTATGGCCGATATCTCTTCACTTGGCCGATATCCCTTTGTTATGGCTGATATCAAGGCTCTATGAACGATACCCCTTCACCTATGCATGATACCAAGACTCTATGCACGATATCTAAGATCAAGAGGGTGTTAAGATTCGAAAAATTCCACTTATAGGTGAAAGGAAGGGTATATATAGTCGAGGTTCATGTAAAAGAGTGAATATGAGGTGTCTTCACCATATACTACTAGGTGAAACATGGCCATGCATGGTTGACACGTGTTCATGCATTCACACATGTATATCTTGACATGCAAAAGTCTTGAGGATAATCTAGAGATGATATGTTGGCCATCCCTTATCTTGTTGGATAAGATATCTCATCTTTATCTCACAAATGTGCAAACTGATACAACTTTTTGCAAGGAGCATCTAACTCATCATGGACCACCTCCTTGAGGTGCTTAGGCCATCATGACCTTTTCCAAGAGTTCATAAACCGATATGGGATTCCCCTCTATGGCTCCTTGGCCAATAGGCACTCCCTTATCAAGTCTATAATTCGATACAACTCAAGTAAGGGCTTCAACTATACATCATCTTTTGGTCTTTTCATTACCAAGAATACCATCATTCAAAGATGATTCAAACATGGTGTATCCTTCTTTATATCTCCTCTAAATGATACACAGAGGAAGTAGAGACACTCTAGAGGTGGTAATTTTGCATCTCAACCCTACATTTTTGGTAAATTACAATTTGTACCGAAATTGGTGCACAAGGTACTAGCATTATTCAAACAAGCTCAAACTTGGGTTTAGGCTTTCCATGAGCCAACACTTAGAATCATTCTATTTCTTATGATACTAAAACACTTGAGGCACATTCAACATGTGACATATTGCAATGTAACCCCTCATCTTGGGTAAATTGCATTTTGGTCCAAAATAAGAGAACATTGCTCAAACATTATTCAAACAGAACCAAATTGAAGCATAAGTTTGTCACCTAATAAAAAAACACTTTAGAGTATTATATTAAAGTTCTAAGCGACTTATTTAAGTCATACAAACAAGGTTGGCCCTAAAACCATGTCAGGGATGTTACAATTATAATCCCCTAATAAGGATTTTGTCCCCGAAATCCCAAATGAAGGAAGGCAATTGTTATTCATGCATCATATCATCAAGTTTCCACATAACATCTTGATGTCATGGAGATGCCATAGAACTTTGATCAGTACAAAGTCCTTCCATTCAGGGTCATCATAGAATCTGTCATACAGGACACATATTCAACTATCCTTTTCATTAATGACTATAGTGTCAATTCTGTGTCAGGTAACACTTTCTAAGTTAGAGCAGTACTATTCATACTTCAAATGATTCGGGTGTCAAAACTCATTGATTTGTCATCTCCTCAACTTATATCTTTTATGTAATAAGATTCTTGACCTTGGGAGTCTTCCATACTCCTTACTTAGTTTAGCATTTCACCTCTAAGGAAAAACCAGAGTTACGTTCTGTCACCCACTTGGGACTACAAGTCTTATCATACATCTGTTGTGCCACTCTAATCTATTGACACAACACCAAACTTTCTTATGACTTGTACCAACTATCCCATTAGCTGTCTATTTTCTTGTCATAAGGAGAGTCTAGTTATCAAATAAGAACTTATCTCAGAGGTATCTCTATATGTAATGTATAAGCTGCCTAAACAGATCAATATAGGGATATTCTAAGGAATTATTTTTAGCTTGATAAGATTTTCCCCAAAATGATTCTACAATTGTTCCTTTAATTGATACATCCTTATTGATGTTATGTTTATGCATAGCATAAACCCCTAACATATGATATCCATATTATAGTTATCTTAAAGTTGGCCCTTCTAGGAAATCAAACATGATTCATCTTATCAGGAGTCATGTTCTCATTTCTCATACCATTGAAAGTTCTTGGATATTAGGATTCTTTACCTTGGGATCCATTATATGTGCCAAAAACACATCATATCCTCATCATTTTTCATCTCTCTCTTGTTATTTACAAAGCCAAACATATAATAAAACCTTTCTTTCGTATTGGGACTTACTTATCACATATGACTTTGTCTTGGAACCAAAATTCAAGATTGGCTGGTACTTTCAAAGTACCCATCTATAGATTACTTCTAATCTATACACATAAAGTGTCATAAGACTTATTTAATTGTCATGTCCCTACAAGGAAAGAACATAAGGAAACATATTCCTTTATATTTCCCCATAATTATTCAGGGTTGTTTATCAAAGAAAGAAGATTATCATCTTCTTTGATCATTGCATGATCTTTCAACTGTTCATGTGTCATTCAATCTTATTTCATCTTAGGTTCCTTGCCATCAGCATAGGAATTATAAAGATGATTACATGTCATCATTCCTTTCTTTGTTATTGTCTAGTATGTTCATGAACATTTTCTGACTTTATCTACATTCATATCATGGAAAGGATATTTACTTTTCACATATTCTTTATTGAACATGGATCATCTCCCTTGTTCCCTTTTCTCTTATCATGAGGATTGTACTTTTTACTTCCTCACACACACAGGCTGATTTGAGATAAACTCGGTTTCTATTTCATTGCAGTTAGGATGGGATAGAAATATCCATGCCTTTAGTTTCATTATGCTCTTTAGATTGTCTTAAAATGACTACTTGATCAGAGTAATCAGAAAGATAATGATCTAAGAGTCCCATACTTACCTTGCCTTCAATAGTTGAATACCTGGCCAGGGTATACAAGTACTGATATTAGGTAGTATGCACCTTGTATATATCATATACCTTTCTTTTCATATCATCCAATTCATAGGACTTAGTATCCCTGGATTTTCTCCAGGCATCTCTTTTACACCTCATCCTCTTTTATACAGATAAAAGAAATTATAAAGCATTATAAAGATTACTGAACAGAATGTAAGTTCTCATCTTCCTTATGTCCTCATGGGACTAATCAAAGGAAGCTCAAGTACAACTACTTTCTTATAACTAACAGATAAAATTAGGAGAAGACATATTAGAATGACACAATTTCATATGACCTGTCTCAACTCGTGGATCGATTACTGTCTCAGGCTGATTCATTGCATAGAATCTTTTCGTTGCTTGTTTCCAACGCCGTCCTCTATCATTTGGTACAGATGGACCTACTTGGGACGCCTATCCACGTCCTCGTATGCCACTGCTAAATTGTTTCCTTTGAGAGTCTTGTTGACTCTGCCTTAGTGGTTGGGTCATTCCCTTCTTTCTTTTTGGACAAAAGGGTCTAATATGCCCAACCTGTCCACAACCAAAACATGTCCTATACGCATACTCTGGTCTTGTCGGCCTTGTTACTGATGTAGAAGCTAAATTATGAGTTCTAATTGGGGGAACATTAGGTCCTTTTCCTTTTCTTGGTAGCCACTGCCCTGGTGCATTAGGTGTTTGTTGCATTGGTGGCACCAAAAACTTCCCCTTTTTAGAGCTACTAGGCATCTGTTCCTGAGTTTGGACAGATCTTTTCTTAATTTCTACCTCATGATCCTTTACTGGATAGTCCTTTATAAAATGTCATGGTTGCCTACACCTGTAGCAAACTCTGATTTCGTGTCTAACCTAACTCTTTCGACATTTTCCACTACTCCAGCATAACTATGTTGATCAGAAATCCTGTTAGAGCCCAAGATTTCATCATTATGAACTGGTGATCTAGGTTGTATTGCTTGTATTTGATCCTCGATGTGCCTCAATGTTGTCATAACCAATCCAGTGAGAGCATTAAAGTAGGGTTCTCTATCATGGTTAGATCAACCTGGGGATTCTCAAGCAGTCGTCCTTCTCTCGCATGATCCCCTACACCTTCTCTTGGTGCAACAGTATTGCTTTCAGTAATGTGTTCCTCATGTTCTCCAGACATCTTTAAGCTTTACTCTATCTTCTGCATAAGCAGACATCACTATAAGACATACTAGAGGATACTAGAACATACTCAACACCTTAGTCCTATGTCTCTGTAGACTCGGTGAACCTCAGGCTCAAATACCAAAACTTTGTGACAACCCAATATCAAATCAAGCCATCACCATTAATAATTGTGGAATAACCATAAGCAGTAGATTAATGAAAATCACTAATAATTAAAACCATTTTGCAAAGAGATCCTCTTCCAGGAAACTCTTACTGAAAGAACCAAAACCTTATATACATTAGGGTTCACATTGTACATACATTGTACCATCTCATCTTGAGGATAACTTATAACAGTTGCTTTGTCAAAACATATGCTGAAGCAAAATAAAACCTCGAGGCATACAAGCCAAAATCTCAGATTGTTTATAAAACATTTACGTACTTACTCCAAGGACCTGAGGGTACAGAAACGAAACATAGGACTTCTATCTACAAGACACGACTGATAGTATACCCAATTTAAGTTATTATTGTTGTCCCTACTGCTGGTGTTCTCCCTCTGTAGTACGGCCTCTACCCCCTCATGCACGTCCACTAAAAAAAATGTGGATCCCACGGGGTGAGAAAATTGTCCCAATGAGAGATATAACTCTCCATCAATAATATTATTATCACATGTAAGTAATATAAAATTGAGCATAAGTTCTTTTTATATTAACAAGTAGAATTATTCACTGTTATAAGCATAACAGAGTAATCTCTTTTCTTAAAATAATACTTCTATCTATGGTAGATCAATAAATCGTCTATTCACTTTACAAGGAATATAAATAAGCATGTATAACATCTATCCAATTAAGATGTATAAAAGAACTGTACATCAACCAATGTCTTCCGTATTTGATCCTTAAGCAAATATGCTACATGGCTGATTACATATTACAATCACACTTATGCCTTGAGGAGATGAAGTATATTGTTCATGCTCTAACCGACCACATTCTTCTCACAAGTCGGTACCATACAAGGTCAATGACAGAGTCGGATGCCAAGACCTCACCCATCTTGGTCAGTACGAGACCACTAGCAGTGACATCCTGTGTCAAACTGCAAAAAAAGCTTGCCAGGGTATAGTGGCATCTTCGCTTAGAGTTACAGCCGCAACATGCACTCTCTTCAGGGAAAAACAGACCTACAACCTTCCTTGGTTATAAAATTATTGAGTCATGGCATATAGCCATACTTTGAGCCACAGGCCAGTTCATCGTGATCATTATTGAGTCTACGACTACAGTCACACTTGAGTCAGGATATGGCATATATCTGATCCCCAAGATCATAGACGTAAGGGGATCGGCTAACATATGGCTGTCCAAGCTCACACCCCCGCATATTCAAAAATATGCGCTCCAGGTAATCCCGTGGGAAAAACTCGTTTCACCATTTCAGCAAATTCTGACGCTACAGAGCTATGGCCAGGGCAAATACATTTTATGGTTCCAATGATATATTAAGTGCATTACAATATTCTTTTAGCATCAAACAAGTTATAAGCATCAATCATTAAAAAATGCTACAAAGAAAGGTGTACTACATCTATCAAGTACTTTTCTAATCTTTGGAACACATTTAGATACATAACATTGGGGATCTCATTCCCTTATCATATTACTGGGGATTCTTATCCCTTAATCATTATCATCATCATGATTACTGGATCTGGGTATTTAAACCCTTAGATCATCACTGAACATTATTACCTCTGTAACAGGTAACTATTACCTCTAGGTCCTCAGACCAAGGTATTCATTACACTTGTTGTACAAGTATTTCACATAGCTCACATGGTCCATTAAATATCTTGTCACCTCTCCCTAGGAAACAACTATCTTTTAAGATATTAGACTGTATAATCATTATACTTGTTGTACAGATATTTAACATGTCTCACAAGGCTCGTTTAAATTTGTATCATATAAAACATCATAGCTCATAGCTGGCTATGCTTATTATCTCATGATTCCTGAATGGTTTGCACTTCATGATAAAAACTCTAGAAGTATATGACATCACCATGCAATTCAAGAGAAATACATCATTCCCATTATTAGGGTTAGGATTTGCCTATTCTAATCGAATAGGGTTTCAAATTCACATCGTCACTATGTTATATAAAAGAAATACATCCTTCCCATGATTAGGGATAGGATTTCTGAATCTAATCGTTTAGGGTTTTAAGTGCATACCATCACCCTTCATTAAGGTTGGGGTTTTCCCTTTATAAAAAAATTAAGGATTCAAGGTCATATTATCAAGAACCAAACCCTAATTCATACTCCATTCATTTTAGGAGTATTAATGCATGCTTATTAACATGATTATCACACATGTAAAAGTTTCTCTCTTATCCTCCTTAGGATGTTGATTGCATCATACCTTGGCTCAATCCTTCTCTCAAGGTACATTGGCCCAGACCTAACATACTGCATTAAACTCTTTATGTCTTAATGTATTACTTTACATAACACAATTCATGTGTTACTTCATCAATTACATTGAATTGAGATGCTTCCATCATATTAGGTGTGTTACTTCATCAATTACATTGAATTGAGATGCTTTCATCATATTGGGTATAAAGGTGTGTACTTGACACCATATCATACTTTCATATCGGGCTTGAGGTGTAATTTCATCACTATATCATGCATCTATATCAGGCATGTGGTGTTGCCTCATCACCGTATCGTGTTTAGGGTGTATCCCCTATTACCATAACGTGTATCCATATCAGGTTGGCTATCGTTAAGATTTTATCATCTCAAGTTAGAGATACTTAGATTCATATCAGGTATGAGCTGAATGCTTGACCTCACATCGGGTATAAGAGGTATACTTGATACCATATCGTGTTACAAGGTGTTCACTTCATCCCCATGTTGTGCATAGAATATGTGATTCATCATGGTATCATTTTAGTAGGACATTCACCTCATCATATTCGGTTACCATGTCGGATCACTATATACCGGATTAGCATATCGGGTTAGACCCTTATGCTCATATCTTTTCATACCTTCAAAGGAATCAGTTCTTGTATATAATTGAATGACAAGCTAGATATTTGATTGAGTTCTTTCACAACAATCCTTTACACAAAATGATAGGGTGTGTCGCGTTTCATTCCATCATTTAGGGTTTCAACACTATATCGGTTAAAGTGTCCAATCGACACCATCTCGTGCATGAGGTATGGACTTAGCCTCATATCGTGCACAAAGTGCATATAGGTATCACTCATATCATTCATGAGATATCCCTCATATCGTTCATGAGGTATTACTCATCACTATATCGAGTTACCCATCATCTTGGGTTTCATATCGAGTTTTATATCACCATCTAGGGTTTCAACCCATATCGGGTTAGGGTATAATCCTGACACCATATCATGTAGGAAGTGAATACTTGACCCCATATCATGCTCATGATGTGTATATGTTTTACTCATATCGCCCATGAGGTATACACTCCTCACCATATCATGTTTATGGTGTGTTCATATCAACATGTCAGGTTACTTATCCTCTAGGGTTTACTATATCGGGTTGGAACATATGCTTGACTCCATGTCGTGCATAGAGGGTATAATTGATCTCATATTGTGCACATGAAGTATGCTTGACACTATATCATGAACAAGGTGTATTCTCCCTCATCATATCATATATAAAGTATATGCATCCTCATTGTATCGTGCTAATGGTGTATTTACCTCACCATATTGGTTAAAGGTGCTTCAACCCAATATCGGGTTGGACCATGATGATGTCATCATTATAAACGTCTATACTCTTATTCTTACTATTTTAATTCATGGACAAAAATCCTAAGTCACTAATAGAACTCATGTATTTATCAATTATGCAAGAGAATTCGAAATTGAAAATAACTCAACAAGTATAGTAGAATTGAAGGTGAATAATAACATAATTGGGTTCAAGTTATATATCCCGCCTCAAGAACAACTTAAAAGCTCCAAGATCCAAATCTTCACGTTCTTAAGGTTGAATATGAACTTATCAAAGGTCCAAGACTTGATCTCCTTCTTGCTCCTTAGCACCATGCCCGGTATCTCACTACTTATGGCCGATATCCCTCACTTGTGCTTGATATCTCTTCACTTGGTCGGTATCCCTTTGCTATGGCTGATATCAAGGCTCTATGAACGATACCCATTCACCTATGCATGATACCAAGACTCTATGCACGATATCAAAGAGCAAGAGGGTGGTAAGATTCGAAAAATTCCACTAATAGGTGAAAGGAAGGGTATATATAGTTGAGGTTCATGTAAAAGAGTGAATATGAGTTGTCTTCACCATATACTACTAGGTGACACGTGGACATGCATGGTTGACACGTGTTCATGCATGCACACATGTATATCTTGACATGAAAAAGTCTTGAGGATAATATAGAGATGATATTTTGGCCATCCCTTATCTTGTTGGATAAGATATCTCATTTTTATCTCACAAATGTGCAAACCGATACAACTTTTTGCAAGGAGAATCTAACTCATCATGGACCACCTCCTTGAGGTTCTTAGTAGGGCTGTAAATGGGTACGGGTAGACCCGCAGACCCATAAATCCAGACCCTTTAAAGATCCGTCACGGGTCTAAATTCTTATACCCGCATACCCTTGGACCCGCATACCCTTAGACCCACATATAAGCGGGTCCACCGATGGGTATGCTTAGACCCAGACCCGCTAGGCCCGCAGACCCGCAATACATAAATAACTACTTAGATAATATGATATTTCTATCATATTTTCCTAGTCTAACTAATGTAATAATTTTGATTAAGTCCCACGCTTCTATGTCGGCTATTGATCCAGACACTTGGAGGCCTTGGTAGATAGGTATGAACACCTGGTTGGTAAATATTGGACCCCAAGAACAAAGTTGTTATACAAATACCATGTTACTGGATCTAAGGCTTTTACATCCCTCTTTTGAACGAAACAGAGTTGATAAGAGCGAGACTAGCATTTGGCATTGTATGCTCGAGCTTTGTAGATCCAAACCAGCTTAATCCGGGGCAAATAAACATATTCTTTCAAAAGGCATTTGGTTTGAAAGATTGCAAGACCATACAACAGTATACATGAGCTTAAAGCTTTGAATAAACAATGGAAAAGGCTCAGATGATTTACAAACCCTGATGGGTACTGAAAGAAACTCACCCATTTACCTCGAGGGATCGGTATGTATAGCAGAGAACACAGTAACATAAGAGGATTTGATCTAGTGCAGTGTGCCAGCAGCAAAACATAGGTAATGAAAGCAAACCAAGGAGATGAACATCAAGGCCAACTGCGATCGGGAATTTCTAAACGAAGGCAGCATCAAACTGATCAAAGTACCATTACAACAGGTATGTATGGGAAACCCGACCATCGCTCAATCTCTCGGACACCTGCAAAACCCCATCAACTGTTCTGTGTTTTCCAGTCACCTCCTCAAAGAAGCAGAAGCAGAAGCCACAGACCGCTTGTTCTCATCGATTTGCCCAAACAGCTTCATGGCCACAACGTTGTCATAATTTTCACACAATAACAACACGATGTTCTATATAGAACTTCTTACCCATATACCCGCACTGTAAACCCGCTATTAATGCGGGTACGGGTATGGTGCGGGTCTAAATTTTTGTTATGCGGGTCTAGAACCAGAACCGGACCCGCTAAATTAGATGGGTATGGGTATGGGTATGGGTATGGCCAGACCCGCACCGTACCTGCACCGTTTACACCCCTAGTTCTTAGGGCGTCATGGCCTTTTCCAAGAGTTCAAAAATCAATATGGGATCCCCCTCTATGGCTCCTTGGCCGATAGGCACTCCCTTATCAAGTCTACAACTCGATACAACTCAAGTAAGGGCTTCAACTATACATCATCTTTTGGTATTTTCATTACCAAGAATACCATCATTCAAAGATGATTCAAACATGGTGTATCCTTCTTTATATCTCTTCTAAATGGTATACATAGGAAGTAGGGACACTCTAGATGTGGTAATTGTGCATATCAACCCTACATTTTGGGTAAATTATAATTTGTACCGAAATTGGTGCACAAGGTACTAGCATTATTCAAACAAGCTCAAACTTGGGTTTAGGCTTTCCACAAGCCACCACTTAGCATCATTCTCTTTATTATGATACGAAAACACTTAAGGAACATTCAACATGTGACATATAGCAATGTAACCCCTCATCTTAGGTAAATTGCATTTTGGTCCTAAATAAGAGAACATTGCTCAAACATTATTCAAACATGACCAAATTGAAACATAAGTTTGTCACCTGATAACAAAACACTTTAGAGGATTATATTAAACTTCTAAGCAACTTATTTAAGTCAAACAAATAGGGTTAGCCCTAAACCCAGGTCAGGGATGTTATAATCTCGCTAGGCGAGACGACCACTTCAGCGCATACATGTTGTGAAACTTCTAGAATTGTTACATAAATTCAAGATCTTCTGGTCCTTTGCACTCCCGCTTTAGTCCTGCATTGGCGGGGGACTGGAAACCCTAACCCTAACCCCTCCTATATATCGAGGGGTACTAGGGGCATCCCAGAGCACAACTCGTACACAGAAAATTGAGAATCAGTTGCTCTGACAATTGTTGTCCTCTCTAATTGTGGTAACCACGAGAGACCAGGAAAGTCATGCCCGACTAGGGAGGGATAGCTAAGGGAGAGAAACAACTGAGGATCATTGTTGTGGGAGAGCATGTTGGTGACTAGTACACCAACAGGAGGGACAACTCCTTCATGTTTGTTCATGTCAGACGACAGGAGTTCTAGTTGGTCCATGTGGATTACTCTAGAGGTAGGAGTCATTTGACTACTACTAGGAGGGAAACGTCAACTCATAGTCCATAGCAAGATCTAAGGAGCTGCTATAGCAGTTGTCTGAGTCTACTGTCCATGGAGGAGCAGTCAGATGAGTCCAAGTGCATACATGAGCTGCACAGCCACCGTCCAAGACACATTGCACATCTTCATCAATGAGGATTGTCGTTGGACTTGCTCCAGGACCAGGTTTATGTTTGTGAAACCATCCTTCCCATTGCATAGTTATTGATGCGATTTGTTGGTTAATGGAAAATATGTTAGTAAAATTTTTGTTTTCGCTGCCTATCTGATGTCATATTTCCCTGCATCTAGTGTATACAACCTACCCACAAAAGCAACACAAAAACCTAGAATACATGCATAACATAATATTTGTTGTACTTACAACACTAGAATAAGAACAAACTAAAAAAATGAGTAGCTTAGTCAAATTTGAAGTAACTAACAAATAGTGATTACAATTGTTATCTTGTGTAGTAACCACTACCTTCCTATTGGTTCATTTATTTCACTTACTATACCAATAGCAATATATTGTCTTTTTCTTTCGACTGTACTTAAAAGAATAAGGTAGGTTTACAATAATATAAATACATATATTGGTCATGATAATTCTTTGAGGTGACATTAATGTTGATGTTGACAATACAACTAAATTGTAAACATACATAAGGAAGTTTTTATTAATAATATATAAGTGTTGATAATTATAATTATAAAATGATATTTGAAAGTTGATGTATACTAAAGAAATTATGCTTTTTTCTTTGAAACCCATAGAAATATCTTTGTAAAATTAATATTGGGAGTAATAGTTGATATCATAGTTTTATAATATGACATATAATGCATGAGAAATAAATTTAATGAAAAAATGACTATCAAAAGATCAAATATTTCTATGATATTGTGATGGATTGTACTTTTTAGAACCTTGAGAACTAATCGAATATTTGAATCTGTATGTTTGAGTTATTTTGAGAGTTCCAAGTGTTTTGGTAAAGTTGATGTGTTCTTTGATGTTGATCTTATGATTTATACCCCTTAATATATGCCTCTTTGGAGTATTTAATTAGATCATCATATAGTTGAGTTTTGTCACTAAATTTTAGTAGAATGTAGCTTGAGAGGTATTAAAGCTATGGTTAAAATTTGGTGGCAATTGGAGTATCCTAGAGGGAGTTATTTAGGTTTGATCTTTGTGAAATAATGAGCACTATTGATTGTTGATGGGCCAAAGTCTAACATATTAGCCTAAGTTAGGTTGTGTCATGCGCCAACTAATCCCCGTAATCTGAGGGAACCACATATTGACAGTGTGGCACTGTCTTGGCCGTAGGATGGGTAGTATCGAACGGACATGACTGTTTATCCTACCTTTAGTTTGAATAGAGAACATGGGAGAGAATGAGGCTGGGAATTTCCGACCACCACATGTCGTGATCATGTGTCGAGGAGAGAAACTAAACAAGCAGTTATCTTCATATTGGTTCGTTCGCCACAATGATCCTTAATTTGAAGCCTGTGGTGGTAGGAAACGAGAGTTCGAGCCCTCTAGTTCTATGACCTCTCCATCTGTTGCGACAGAGCTGAGGTTGAGATGAGTTATAGAGATAAAGAGGTGCTCGGAGAAAGACGAGTAGGTGGGAAGGAAGTGTGAGGTCTGAGGAGAAGAAACCACAGGAAATCATGAACTGAGAGGGTGTTTTCAATGGGCATTGAGCTCATCCCTGTCGGAGAAGAAGACCACAACCAGGGGTGATCCACAGTGACTCCCACCACAAACTGAGATATCAATTCAGTTTTTGGAGGTTCCGTGATGGTTTTGTAAGCTTCGAATGCTATTAGGGATGAGAGGAGGCTTTTTGCCCCTTTTGCTCCGTCATTGCAGCAATCTGCTATGAGAGCTCACCAGGACCGCGAAGGGGAGGCTTCACATGAAATCTATGAGACCGTCGGTGTAGTCTCAGACCTATCAGATCCCACGGTGGCATTTGTAGATGTCGAGAAGGCTTTAGGAGCACATGGCTCCTTGTCGTCCTACCAGTGCGCGGCGGTGCTCTCTTTTGGTGGAGAAACATGGTCTTGCAGACCCAGTGGCCAACGTTGTATCGTGAAGCAAAGGGGAAAGAAGGGAGTGGATCGGGTTGGGTCGCCCAGATCAACTGCTCAACGTGGACCAAGAGCTGAATGTCACGCCCCTCTCAGACACGTGGCGGCTCCTAATTGGTCAGAAAAGGTAAAATAAACCTAGAAATATCATTAATAGCTTGTATGTTCTTTAAATCATAGAAAATACATCCTTCATTAGAAAATTACAAACAAGATATCAAAATTATTAGAAAAGTGAGTAGAACACGGTTAAACCATAATATAATAGTTTTGATGTATAAATATCAAGGTTATCATGTAAGATGTAAAATGATCTTTTCATGTCTAATAAATAATAAATGAAGACCTAAAATTATGAGAATGCATAAGTATCTCTAAAATATGATTTATAATCCATATGATGTCGGATATGATGATATTTTAACATGAAATCATGTAATTTGCGTAATGTGACTAATTAGGGCTCCTAACCCTAATTAAGATGCAATAAATATATACAAACTCAATAAATGATGGAATATTCACTATAATCTCATATCAGTACATGGAACCTTATATTTAATTATGAGATCATAATTATGGATATAAATAATGTACATGTTAAATGATCCTAAGATGTTGAGAAAACCCTAGTTTGGGTTAATGCATGTAACCTAGGGTTAATATGTTCACACAATTATATGTAATAAAATAATCAGATTATGTATCCTAATCTAGAATATAGGATCAGTAACCTAATTCCAAGAAGATAAGATAAATAATAATGATGGGAATATCATATGACTAAGCAAAACCCTAATATGAACATGAATAGGGTTAAGATGATGAGAACCTGATGGTGATGTGTAATCTTGTCTTAATCAGGGTTTGACTAAGGATATAGTTGACCTGAGGAACATATGTGGTGATTAGAATATCTATGATCAAGGTACGCCATTACCTCTTACTTGGCTTATTATACAGTATGCTTGTATTATGTGTGTATAAATACTTGGCATATGGTATTGATTAAAATGATTATTCTTGAATGATATGTTGCTTGATGTTTTTCATACTTATATGGCTATGAACACATGAAACATAAGATTTCTGATCCATCATATGATAGCACTAAACTCTTTGTTAATACAGTGCATTGAAGTGATCCAACTCTTTGGTAGGAGTTACATTGTATACATGATCTAACTCTTTGGTAGGAGATCATAAGGTCTAAAAGAATCTATCCCTTTAGTGGCAGATGTACGAGATATATGATGGAAATTGTGCTCAAAATATGTGTTCCCTTTTGTTAATAAAAATTATTGTTCAAGTATGCTTTTGTTATATTTTTATGATACTGCCAAGTATTAGTTTTATCTTATTGCCAACCTTAGTAATGAGAGGTATATAAAAAGACACGTCGGCATACTCAGTACAATATTCTTGAATATTGTATTGATGTGTACCGCATGTAATCTTTTGTTTGGGTTGTGGACATGTGCTCTTGAAGAACCAAGATAGTTGTGAGTTGTGTGGCGAGCTGATGTACATGTGGACCTGTTGTATTAAGATCATGTTGTTTAGTGATAGTACATGTATAGGTAATAGTTTGATGTTCAATATGTAATATCAAATGTTGTAGCAATTCATGTTTTAATTATATGTTGAATGGTGAACATGTGTTGTATGATTTTATTATTGGTCATGTGCATGTGCTACTTTTGTTTCCTTCTGACTTCCTCTGATTTTCTTCTTCTTAGCCTAGTATGTGGTGTTTAAATTAGGATTCTCACTGAGGTGAGGTTTCAATTTGGACGTCACATATAAAATTAAGTTTTAGAAAATCTGGGGACATCACATGTGGTATCAGAGAATGAACAATAGCAAAGCCTGACATTTGATCATTATGCAACTCAAACTAAAGAAAACCTTGAACTAAATAATCTTTTTGTAAGGCCCCTAAACTTACTTAATGAGTTGAATGAGATTAATTATCATAATTGAATTCTTATAACCCTAATATAACCTTGTTATATACTTTTAAATCATAATACAAGCTTAAGTTTCAAATTTGGTCCAATTTGGACACTGTTTGAGCAAGTTATGCAATTTTATGCACATTTTGGATTTTTCTGCAAATTTACCCAATTGAGAGGTTTTCTTTGCAATTTATCACTTGAATTATGTTCCTTGGATAATCTATCATCATTCTTGAGCTTTTTGAGCCATTGGATGCCTATTTAAACCTTGGTTTGAAGGTGTTTTCTCCAAGGGTAATTTAGGGTTTTCCCCTTCACAGATGAGCTACCTTTAGTAGCTATCAACTAATGAATTATTTGATTGCTGGGAAATTTGACAAAGGAAAGATAAGCAGGTCTATACACATGTTGGGGGAGCTGCTTGTGTGTGTGCTTGTATATTCTTAATAAATTAAGGCCATGGACACTTGGATAGATACTAGAACTTCAACTTTTTCCTTTTCTTTGTCTTAAAGTGTCATATACTTATCCCCAAGCACAAAACGAGCCATTTTCTCTCCACCACCTCCATACTTCTCCTAACCTCATTCTCCCTCTATTCAAATGCGATTTTTTCTGCCCAAGGAAGAAGAAAGTGGGGATTTTCTTGGAGAAAGGCTCTAAGGTTGAAATTGACTTCATTTTAGGGTTGAAAAAGCTTCCTTCTAGTGATCTTGACCTAAAAGTATAAGAATTCCCTTCTTTCATCCGTCTATTTATTTTTTATCCTTCCTCATAGTTTTCTCCAGGTCGGAACCTTTCTGTTCCATGGTAGAAATTGCTCTAAATCTCCAAAACCCTACCTCTCTTGCTCCTTATGCTTAGGGTTTGCTCATTTGATGAAGAAAGGTGTTAGATGGACGAATTCATAGCTTACTCTTGGATTTTATACCCTACATGCTCAAGATTTCTTCTGTGTGTGGTTTTATCTTCTCATTATAGGCAAGTTTTATAACTTTCTCCACGTTTATTGCTTACCATAAGCTTTCTAGATCATGTTCTTGCTTGAAAATGATGATCCATGCACTAAAAAGTTATGCTTGACTAGGATTTTGATTTTTATATTGTTTCCTATTCTGATTTCAGTTATATATGAACCTGTGATCATGTGTACATTATTCCTAAGGTATTATATGACCTGGATCAGGTTGTTTTGACAACCTATGGTGCTAAGCACCTATCAAACAATGGTCAATTTTAGGGTTTAAAGCTGATTTCTTCTATAAACCATGACCCAATGATGGTACCATTGCAACAACTCTATGGTCTTGTCTTCATAACAACTCATGTTCATGATCAAGGGTGTCAAATGATGGTGAAAACCTATGGTCACCCCCTTAGGTCAGGTTTTGGATCAATTAGAAGTATAATGATCAACCATTAAGTACCCTACTAATGTTATCAATCAATGATGACATCAGCTTAATATTTGATGTTGATTAATGAATATAGTGTTTATCTAACAACCTATAGTGATTTAATGGTCACTAATGATGGAGGATCAGGTCTCTAAAATCTATGGTGAGTTAATCATATATTTTTAGCATAAATTAAGCCTTAGACCAATGGTTTCTTGGGTCACTTGATGCAATGGTCAAACCTATACTGTAATTGATGATTTTAATATATGAACTTGACCCAATGGTCAAGATATAATGTTTATTCCTCTAATAAAGTGGAATTATGGATAATGTAATATGTTGGTCCTAATAATGGTATTTATATGGTTTCCTTTATATGATAAACTTAAGGAGCTTACTTGTTGACAATGGATGGCTTGTTTTAACAGAATAGTCGATTGTGGGTTTTACCCTACTCTCAATGAAACTTTTTGTGTTGTTAATCAAGGTATGTCTAGGGTTATATGGTGACTCTTTCTATAGCACAAATCAAGGACTTCATAGGTGGTTTATCTAAGGTTTTTACTTATGTATGCAACCAAAGGTCTTACCTTTTAAACATCCAATGGTTCTGGGTGACATTGTGGTATGGTGATACAGGTTGAATGATGATGGAACAAATGGAGGGTTACTCTTAATAAGGTAGTCTTACCAATTCACTCATATGAATAGAAGTGATGATAACCATATTGTGTTGATATGTAACCCTAATGAGGTATAGCTTGTTATATCTAGCTTTAATATAACTAAAGGATGGTAATTGGGTATGATTAGTCCTTAAATGACTAATGCAATCATGAAGTACTTTGTTACTATTGTTGAAACCCTAATTTGCTATAACCCAATCGTTATACCTTGATTTATGTGTGGGTTCATACTTGAGAATGGTATGGAATGTGTTGGTGATGCTTCACCTTATGCATCCGTGATCCAATGGGGATGTTGTGAGTTAGGGTTTGGGTATGAGTGCTATTTAGTAACATTGATATAATTTATCATGTTGAACCTAACTCTAATGCAGATAGATAAAGATGAGTATTCATGTTTAACATTCTTATATGATGGAATGATGGTGGAATAACCTCCTTAACATGATCATAACCTTGGTATGTTAATTGGTGGTTATCATAGCCACATGGTTGATACTTTCTTATGCTAAACATGTGCATTATGAATATGATGAGAGTTAATCATATCTAGATTCATTGCATGTTGATGTAATAAAGGAATGTTCTTAATGTTAATATAACCCTGCTATGATTATTTATGAATATAACCTAGTTCATTAATGCAATATTGTGTTGATCTGGTGTATTATATATAAGTGATGTTGTTGAGCCTTGTTACAAGGAATGCAAAGATAATGATGATCTTACAGGGAATAATATGATGGTCTTACTAACCTTTGGGCATGGTTGAGCCCTGAATGAGGTGTAATCCTCTTGTGTTGATAAGGGTTAATACCCTGTGATGTTGTTATAACCTCAATTTTTCCAAATTATGTAATGAAATTGTGAATGTTCTTTTTAAAGATAAATGAAATCCATGGTTGAAGTGATGAATTAGTTTGAATGGATTTTGTGTTTGATAGCTTGTATATTTTCTTATTGGGCCTTTGTGTCCATTAAGCCCAATTGAAGGAGAAAAAGAAAAGGATTAAAAGAAAAACAAAAAGAAATGAAAAAAGGGAATTTCCATTTAATAAAGGAATATATGAGGAAAATAAATAGAAATGATTTTTAGGCTAAAGGATATTTTCCCAAAATAGAATTTCGGGTTATAAAGGTTCCTTGGGGTTCAAGGAACTCAGGATATTTAGATAATGGCAAAGGAAATAAGGAATATGTGGAAAATACAATTAAATAAGGGATAATTTGAAACTGAAGTAAAGGGCTCATTTCCTTTTAACTCCAATTTTTGTATAATGAAAGATAAAGGCATGAATGAACTTTCCTAAAAATTTGAAGTAAAAAGGAGCTACCGTTTGGGAGTTATGAATTTTCCAAGTTTCCTTTGAATTAGGAATATAATTCATTTAATTGGGAATTTGTTTCATTTTTGGTGTGAACACGAATAATGGAGACCGTTGGATTCTAATCCAACGAATTGGGTTCATCGTCCAGAGTCCCAAAGGGACACGGATAGCAGCGCTGATACAGGGAAATTTCCCCATCGATTTTCTTGCAATCTAGCGCTTGTGCGCTTGTGGAAACATCTTCGTTGAGTCCGGGCGTGAGAGGCGAAGCTTTTCGACCCTGCTTTGTGGGGTTCTTGTTGCCTATTCACGAAATGCCCAATTGGGCTAGAAGTCTGTTGGCGGCGGGGTTGAGAAAACCCTAGAGGGGCCTTCACACCCTATAAATAGGGGTCCTCCTAGTTCAGTGCACCTTCGCGAACTTAGGCGGCCTAGTCCCAGAACCCAACTCCCTCTCCTGCTCCCGATTGAGTTAGCTCCGGCGAGGGATAGTCGCGGCACCACCGTGTCCTGGAGTGAAGAAGACGAACAGCATCCTTTGTCCGATCGTGATCTAACGGCCGGGCCAATCAAGGCGGGAACCCTAGATCCTGAGTCCACTGTGGACCCGGGGTAATCCGACGAACCAGGCTTCGAGGCGCGCGAGTAAGGGGTTGAGTGGAGGTGCTTTACGCAGACCACTGGATCAGGAGACCACCGTGGACTGCGGCACATCGAACGGCTATGAAAATTGGTAAATTCGCCTCTCTGCTAGAAATTCTAGAAAAAGGGGTTTTCTTGTGAAATTGATAGAAATTACTAGGATTGTCTAATGAGAAAACATGATATATGAAAGTTGTATAGAAAAATACGAGGAATCTGATAAAAATAATTTGAGAACCTAGTTCTGATCTGTTTTGCAAAATTACCTTAATTTGCTAATAAAGTGTATTAAAAATTGATGAGAAACCCTAATTGAATGTTGAAAGTGTAATTTGGTAAATCAATAGGTCAAATTGATAAGTTTAACTATGTTAATGATAAAGGTGGTATGATTATCTATTTGAATACAAAAGTGCTTAATTTAGAGTTATAATACCTAAAAGAAGGTTATTTTACATGGAAACCATAATTTGGGATAAAAGGAGATAAAAACATATCTTTGTGAAATAAGATAATCAGATGCTTAATAAAGGAAATTTAATGAGAAATTAGGGGTTTTATGTATTTTTGATAAATTAAGGATGATAATAAGGAAAGAAAAAGTAAAAACCCTAATTTCCGAAGAAACCCTAAAATAGGAATTGAAATCCTATGTGATGAAAATTGGATAAATATTAATAAAAGGAAAATTTTACTTTTATTTCAGGATTTCTCTTCCTCATTGCTTGTTGTTTGGTTTCCTCTACATATTAGATTCTATCTTGAAATCTGCAATCAAAGGTATGTGGTTACTTATGAACAACCGCTTAGGTTTTCCTATGGATTCCCAAATGTTTAATCGCATTGAATGCAACTAAACCGTTTGGATGTTCATATTGCAATTATAAAGTGACTATGACTATCACATAATGTATATGCCTACAAACTCAGACCCTGGTTCTCTCTGTGGCATTATAGATAACCTAGTACATGGCTGTCTATGGGTAGGTCCATCAGGTTAGAGAAAGGCCTAGTACATGGCTACCTATTGGGTAGGTCCATCAGGTCTATGGATGACCTAGTACATGGCTGCCTATTGGGTAGGTCCATCAGGTCTATGGATGACTTAGTACATGGCTACCGTTGAGGTAGGACCATCAAGTCACATTGAGTTAGATATTGGGCTATCTTCGGGTAGTGCCATGCGACTCTATTTCCTAGAAGATAGGTGATATCCATGTCCACTGCAGGGACAACCCAGAGTTCGAGAATATGTATGGATTGAGTTGTATGGTTTAAAACGTAACCTTGATTATTAAATGATTAATTGAGTGATTATATTGTTAACCTAGTCGAACATTATCTGCTTCCTCCACATACCAGCTTCGGCTAACCGTCGTTTTGTTTGTCGGCAATTTAGGTATTAAACTCAAAAGTACAAATAGTAAAGCGACACCTTGTGAATTCAAGAATTAAAGAACAAGGAGGAATTAGTTAGAGTAGTTCAAGCTGTGGTTAGAAGTTTAGCTTATTCCAATCTTTTTAAAGGTATGTAAAGAAAATTTTTATTACCATTTTCAGTATAGTATGTTAGAATTTAATAATTTTTTATGGTTATATGTTGAACCTTTGATTCGAAATTTACGGGTGCGGCTTCAACCTCTTGGTCTCCCTTAATTGGGGGTTACTGAGAGGTGAGGTCGTAACAGATGTTGTGAAAAGGATTTATATCATGTGATAGTATGATGGTCTTAATGACCTTTGGGCATGGTTGAATCCTGGATGAGGTGTAATCCTCTTATGTTGATAAGAGTTGATACCCTATGATATTGTGAAAAATATTGTTATCTTGTAATAGTATGATGACTAGTGTGGTCTCATGAATGGAAAGTGAATAGTATCATGTGATGATGTGATGAGAAATTATGTTTCACACATTTTATATCTTTTCAAAGTTATGATATTTATATGCTTGCTAGAAGTGAATTAGGGTTTGTATGTCCACGTGTTTGATGTAGCCTTAATTCACCCAATTGGCATAACTAATCAAGTGAAACTCTAATCATGTAGCGCCCTGTGCCATATATCCATCTGAGTGTCAGAATTTGCCATATGGTGAAACGAGTATTGCTAAGGGAAACTTGGAGTGCATATTGTTGAGTATGTGGGGGTGGCAAGTTGAGGATATATCCTTGTCATCCACAATGCAAATTGTGGAGGTTGGCTATGGTCATGCCTCATACATCTGATGTGATTGAGAACGGCTATGGTCGAGTCTTGGTGATTATATATGTGACAAGATTGGTGGACAACTGAGGTTGTACCTCAGATGGTAGGGTATGTGTACCCACCTCCTTTTACTAGTGTTGTGACCTGTACTAAGGACGAACTAGGTTGTTAGCAGCTTGACCTTATGTGTCGCTGTGGCGGACCCATACTGACTGGGGGCGGAGAAGATCTTAGGAGTCTGGCTCTTCCTAGATCTTGTATGGCACTGGTTTTGACTTAACAGTGGTCAGTTGGATTTTGAGTGGTATCCTCAAATTCCTCAGGGCATAATAAAAGATGTAATACAACCGTATAGCATATTTGTTTAGGGTTATACATGGCGCTTCACATTGGATGATAACCCTTGTTTGCTCTCTTTACATAAAGATGATGCTTAGTGTAATTAAGAGATAGTAGATATACTTATGTTGTGGATATGCTTAAGATTGTAGATGCGTACATACAGTAGCCATGATTATGTTGATAACTATATTGCTACTGCTGATTATAATCATGATGCTAGCTATCTCGTGTTGTTAGTTATGTTTAGCATGCTAGCCATGCCTTTGTAACTAGAGATGCATATACTGTTGATCATGCTTATCCAGATAGTTGTGCTTATGGTGTTAGCTCTTTTTATGATGTTGATATGTTCAACCTATTAGACATGCTAATGTTGTTATATATGCTTATGTGTCTAGACTTATTCATAATGATAGAGATACTATGTTACTAGACTTGCTCATGATGCTAGATATGCATATGCTACTGAATTGCTTATGTTATCAACAAGATAAAGGATGATAGTTATTAACTGCTCCCTTGTGTATTTTGATAATCATCAGCTGAGCTTATTTGTTATATTTGATTAATTTGCTTAATTGTTTAATTACTTAAAAAATGTTGTAATCAATAAATGTTGTTGGAGGTTATATCTCTTACTGGGATTGGGTCTCACCCTTGTGGTTCGCCACATTTTTTTAGGTAATCAGAAGTGAAGAAAACAAACATGTGGCAGAAAAGAGGAGCTATAGTAATGAATCTTTGAAAAAGTTGATTAGACGTCTAGTGTGTCCTATGGTCATCCCTGTACTCTCAGGTCTGGGCAGGAAAAGTTTGTATATGGTGTTTCAAATAAATCGGGATTTTTTTAGCATGTTAATGCTTGTTTGTGTGACATACAAATATTGTTCTCCTATGTATATATGTTGTGGCTAAGGCGATAGATCAATTTGTATCAAATTATTGGCATAGTATGGATATAAGAAAGATTTTGGGAACTTATGCAAATGTTTATGAGCGGATGTTGACGCTGAAATCGGTTTTAATTTACCATATTTTTGGGTATGTGATTAATTAGTGATTGATTGTGTTTTATGTTTTGAGTAATCTCATTTAGTGTAATGAGTTCACACACGTTTAGGGTTAGATTAGTCATCTTTTAGAGACTAGATCTGACCTAGCCTCTAGGTTAACACCTAGATGTCTGAGAAGTAGGTCTAGACTGGTGCTTGTTGTATAGTAGGTCCTTAGGTGTCATTCTTTCCTTATGGTGCAACGATATTAGACGTTGCATTATTTGTAAATGACGTACATCATGGGAAGAAAAACCTTTGACATATGATGCATCTATGTTTTGGGTAGCTACACTAGTCTACACTCAGTTCTCACCCTTTTCACTAGGTGACATGGCACTGGACTCTCAACTATGTGCGGGACACTTGTTTTGTGGATTTAGTTTTTTATTCCAAATGGATCAAAACTCGATAGTTTTCTCTGACGCTTGTTTTATCAGATAATATATTTTATTATATATGTAAGTATTACGGAAATTTGTCCCCACACATGTATGAGTACAAGGTGGTCATGCAACCTAAGTGAAAGTGAATGACATCAATCTAGAAGAGATAGTAGTTCTACATTAGATGTCTAGAGCCTTGTTGGAATATGTGTTAGATTGAATAGATGTAATAAGGTTAGATGATGATCCAAGTCTTATAAGGATGATATAAGATAGTTTATGATGATATATGTTTGTCTTTGAGGAAATGAGTTTAGATTTGACATTTTGAAATAAGGTTGACGATGCAAGTATGTAGGATTCTATGAGATATGGTAAGCTAAGTTAAGATAAGGGTGTGAATCGGTATGATCCTCAATCTCTTTCACGAAGGAGAACCTCTAGTGTTAGGACCAATTTTAGGGTTAACTCTAGAGAGAGTGAGACCCATACGGAGAAGGTCAGAGAACCTAAACTCTAAGATATGAGAAATACGAGAAGTATGTGATATGTTATGTCCTAAACTAGACTACTCCTGAGTGATTGAGATGAGTTGCTTTATGCATAATTCCTATAGTTTTTTTGAACCCTAGATGTCCTTGGGAGGACCAAACCCTAGAGTCAGAGAGAGGCTGGTTATGTATGCATATGTGAATAAGGAAATATGAGAACCTACCATCTGGGTCAGGGAGAGAGAGTCCAAAGACCTTGGAGGAGGTAACTGTGTTGGTTTCTATGAAGCCTCATGCTTGGGTTGGCGGTTCCCATGTAGGACTCTAGTGGCATATGTAAGAGAGTTTTGGGTAAGCATGTTTCATGGGTAGAAACCTATAGACAGAATGTCATAGCATGTTTTGGTTTGTGCTTATGTGGCTAAATCTTGTAAGGCTCTCACTAGTCCCAATGAGGTAATTAGAGAACCCTAGACTAAGAGAGGAAGGATAAAGTGTATGCAAATGAGATACTCACAAAGTTGAGTGAGCTCAAAGAGATTGAACATGTAACTACCCTCATGATATGGGTCGGGCGAACCTCAATTGGACTAGATAAAGCTTTGATATATGTTTGAAAAGCCACTTGTATAAGTTTGTTTAGAACAACCATGATAGAATATGTGTATGTGATCTTATCTTGAGATGAGATATACAAGTATATGACATGTTGGACATATAGAGATGGATTGATAGTTGTCTATGTATAGATGGTTAACCATATACATAATGATAATGCAATATAGTTGGCTAATCTAGTGATGAAGTCACTCATAAAGTTGGTAATCTTATATGAGGAAAGAAAATTAATGATAAACAATGAATGTGGTGCTAATGTTAGCGCTTAATAAATATGTTGAATATAGTCTGGAAATTTTGCACAATATAATGATGATGGCTCCTTGTTATGATCTATATGGATAAAATTGAGTTAATTATAAACAACTCTTCCCAAAATGAGGACATAATGTTGGAATCCTAACGCTTGGGTTAAATGATGATGTAAATCCTAAAATATGAAATATGGCATGGCATGACCTAAGCATGATAAACATGTTATATGAAGGGATGATTCACCATAGATGTTTTAAAACCTCCTAATAGTGATTTGGATATGATTATGGGGCTTTGTTTTTTGGATGTGTAACACATAGAGTGGCGTCCTACATATAGAGGAAGACCTTTCAATTTTTCCTTGGTGTATGAGAATGGCTTAATTTTGAAGATGAAATTTCTTTTAAGATGTATATGATGTGATGGATTGGATTTTGGCTTAATTTTGAGGATGAAATTTCTTTTAAGGTGTGTAGGATGTGATGGACTGTACTTTTTAGAACCCTGAGAACTAATGGAATATTTGAATCCGTATGTTTGAGTTATTTTTAGAGTTCCAAGTGTTTTGGTAAAGTTAAAGTGCTCCTTGATGCTGATCTTATGATTTATACCCCTTAATATATGCCTCTTTGGAGTATTTAATTGGATCATAAAATACCTAAGTTTTGTCACTAAATTTTAGCAGAATGTAGCTTGAGAGCTATTAAAGTTATGGTTTAAATTTGATGGCCATTGGAGTATCCTAGATGGAGTTATTTAGGTTTGATCTTTGTGAAATAATGGGCATTATTAATTGTTGATGGACAAAAGTTTAACATCTTAGCCTAAGTTAGGCTGTGTCGTGCGCCAACTAATCCCCTTGATGAGGCCCTGCTACCATAGAAAGCTAAAAGAAATCAAACATGGTGATGTAGAAAAAAGATATTGTTTATGGGGGAGGCACCCCTTAAACATGGCCTCAGATCATAAGTTCAAAAAGTAGATAATAAATAATGGCTGAGAGGTATCTCCAAGTCCCATAAAGTTTAGATCTTTAGAAACTCGTGTCTTCTACAATGATGTCCTCCAGGGAGTAGCATCACCTCCATTTTGATCTCCAAAAATGTTACTTGGATCGAATGCAGTAGGAATCACCTGAGTTGAAGTAGAGGCCTGTCTTGCAGTGCAATTTGCACAGATAAGGTGTGTTTAATATCAGTAATCAAGATCTGGGTGTGCTTAGAGATGTTATTATATTTTTTATTGTTTCTTTCTAGCTAAATGATCCAGAGGGTATATACAACCAAATCCTCTAGATGATATCTATAGTGTTGTGATAGGGGTTTTAATCTAGGTATAATCATAGGTACGAGGAGGTTTTTTAGGTCTGCAGAAAGTGGGAAGAAGAAGAACAGAATGTGCATAGTGACTATGCAGTTTGTAAAGAGATGAAGTGCAGTTTCTTATTCTTCTTTGCAGAGATGACAACCGGTAGGTCCCGAGAAACCTCTACGGGTAAGGTTATGGTCAGTAAGGATTTTGTTATTTGTGAGCAGCCAAAAATGATTTTAAGTTTTTGTGGCCTTTTTTTTTCAAATGCACCATATTTGATATATGGCCCCTATAAGTGAGGTGAGTGTAAGATGCTTTGGGTGTGTAAAGTGATCCCCATTTCGAAGAAATCTTGCTGTTGATGTTGTATTCAAGTTCATGAATTATGTCTCTCATAGTATTGTTATCAACTTGGTTTTGAAGATGTCTTTTGAGTGAGTTTTGCCTAGTGTTGGTGAGGTATTTGGGTGCTTTGGCGATGTTGAGGTTTTTCAGAGATGATGGGATTTGCAGTGGTAGTTTAGGTTTTTGATGGCGTTATGATGGAACCAAGGGTCCTCCCATAAATTGATATTTTGATGTGCATGTGTGTGGGGGGGTACTGATGAGGTTCATGATTGTATCCAAGTTTTTGTTGATGTATTTCCAAAGTGGGGAGGAGATGTTATGTTAGGTCTTATGCCATGGTGGTTTGCTTTTGCAATATTTATGCAGGACAACGTTTTTCCATATCTTGTTTGTGTTGTTTATGAGGATGTATATGATTTTTTTTACAAGACAAGTGGCATGGATTTTGATGTTTATAATGCCCCATCCCCCATCCCCCATATTTTGTAGGTGTCATGATTGTTCCCCAATTGACCAAATGGAAATGTCTGTGTAAGCTATTGGATGTGTGGTTGTTCCATAGGAAGTTTATTCTACTTTTGTCAATCATGTTGTGGGTTTTGGTGGATAAAGGGATGCAACTAAGAAAGTGAGTAGTGATGGGTGTTATGACGCTCTTAATGAGAGTGAGTCGTCCTACCAGATTTAGGAAATTGTTTGTCCATGAGTTTAGTTTGCTTTGAATTTTGTCAATGATAGGGTTCCAAATAGAATGGGTTATGGGGTGTGGGGTTATAGGTAACCCAAGGTAGTTGAAGGGAAAGTTTTCTATTTTGCACTTGAGGAGGTCTTTATATCTATACATGATGTTTTGATGTGTGTTCACTCCAATGATAGATGATTTTGAGGGATTTATTTTCAGACCTCGGATTTATGAGAAAAGCCTGATAATACGAATGGTGTTTATAATGGTGGAGTCTTCAGGCTTGACAAGAATGATCGTGTCATCTGCAAATTGTATGATATTTTCCCGACACTCATGTGGAGAAGCTATTAGGCCTTGAGAAGTGCCAAGTTATATCATATTGGTAAGGATGGATGTAACGATAATGAAGAGATATGGAGAGAGGGGATCACCTTGTCTAAGTCCATTGGTGTTGTGAAAAAATCTAAAGGGTGATCCATTGATGATAGTAGAGAAGTAGTTTGTGGAGATACATGCGTGGATCCAGTTGTTCCAAGATCTGGGAAGCCGTATCTAACCATGGCATTGATGAGACACTCCCAGTTTATGTAGTCAAATGCTTTTTCAAAATCTAATTTGATTTCTAGAGGAGGTGTTTTGTTCTTATGGAAGAGGTGCAGAGTTTCATGAACCATAATAAAGGCATCGTGAATGCTTCGGTTTTTAAGAAAAGCATTTTGGTTATGTAAGATGATGTTATCCAGGTGGGATTTGATGTGGTTTGAAAGGACTTTTGCAAAGATTTATATGAAGTGTTTATGAGGTTGATGGGTCTAAATTGTGAGATCAGATCTGGGTGAGTAACTTTTTTGATAAGATCTATGTTGGTGTGGATTATGTGTTTGATGATATTGTGAGTATTTGTGTTGAGATGTATGTCTCTAAGAAGCTTCATAAAGTCTCCCTTTATGTGGTTCTAATTTGCTATATATATTTCAGTGTTGAAGCCATCATGGCCTAGAAATTTGTTTCTTTCGAGTGAGTGGACAACCAAGTCAAGTTCATCAGTGGTGAAAGGGCTGATAATGGTCTGTGGTGAAGTGATATTGCTGCCACATAATTTCTTCCACTAGATTGAATTGAGGAGGATTGGCTTATGGTTAGTATTAAAAATATGGTTGAAATGTTGAACAATGTGAGTAGTGATCAGATGCTTGTTGGATGTGATGGTTCCATTAATGTTTAACTTGTCTATGATGTTTTTTCGAGTGTTGTTATTGCAAGTTTTATGAAAGTATTTGGTGTTTTTGTCACCCTCCTTTGCCCATTTAACTTTTGCTCGTTGCCTCCAGATTGTGTCAAGGTAGAGTTTGATGTGATCTAGCTCATGTTTGATTGTGAGAATAAGGGATGAGTCAGCTGTGGGATCACTATCTACGAATAGATGTTGTTGTTCAAGATCAGCAAGTTTGTGTGAAAGGTTCTCGATAGTTTCCTTTTGCCAACTTTTCAATTTGTTTGTGACACTCTTGGTGTTGTTGTGAATGTGATAGCCTATATTTCTGGTATGAGTGTCGGCCATGGCCCAGTTTCTCTGGCAAAGTTTTAGACATGTAGGGTCTGTAATCCAAAAGTTTTCAAAATGAAATGGTTTGTGTCCCCATTTGTTTTTTTGGTATTTATGATGATGGGGAAGTGGTTCGAATGGGTCAATGGGCAAATGTAACAAAGGAATAGGGATATTTATCTTCCCATTTGATGGAGAAAATGAAGTGGTCAAACCTGACCCAGGTTTGTTGGCGAGTCCGTGTAGCAGGCATTTGCAGGTGGGATATCAATCATGTTGTGGTTTTGTAACAGATTCAGAAAGGATTTGTCTGATATAGTCATGTAGCATGTAGTAGATGTGTGGTTGATTCTGTCATAGCTTCTAGTTGTGAGGTTGAGGTCCCCTCCTATAATCCAAGGTTTGTTATGGTAAGCACTCAGGATGTGCATCATTTTTTCCATGTATTCAGTTTTCTTTGAACTAGGTTCCCCATAAATACCCATAAAGATCCAACTGAAGTTGTCAATGATATTTGTGATGTGGAGAGTGATGGAAAAAGTACGTGATTCAGAGTGAGTGATGTCGAATAGGATATTATTTAAACCTATAAGAAGGCCACCCTTAAAGCCATGAGTTGCAATCTGATGCCATGAGTTTATATGTTTGCCACCTATGGTTTTGAGAGCAAAAGGCGACATAGAGGTTTTTGTTTCCTAGATAGTGATGATGTTAATGTTGTTTTTGTATATGTGTATGTGTATTTCTTTCCTTCTGTTAAAGTTTGAAGCCCCACAAACATTCCAGGAAGAGATCTTCATAGTTGTAGTGTTTTTAATTTATCAAAAGAAACTATGTAGGGTAGGCTAGCAGATATGTAAACCATCTAGCTATGAGTATTGTTGTGGATATTTTTGTGGCTCTTCCAATTGCCTGGTGTGCTGATGTTTCATCATCAAAAGTGATACCTAGTTTATCAGCAAATGTTGTGAAGAATTGCATATCAGGCCAAGAAGCTATGTCTTACTATATTATTGATATTGTTATCTTCTATAGCAGATGATGTAGTTATAGAAAGTGAAAATTTTCCAATAGAAGTATCAGTCGAAGATGATGTACCTGGCTCTTCTGAAGCAATATATTTTCTTCTTATTAATCCTTGTGGGGTGTTGGAGAT
This sequence comes from Alisma plantago-aquatica, assembly GCA_963693085.1. Taxonomy (NCBI): domain Eukaryota; kingdom Viridiplantae; phylum Streptophyta; class Magnoliopsida; order Alismatales; family Alismataceae; genus Alisma; species Alisma plantago-aquatica. The sequence continues at coordinate 138,544,418 of OY856410.1, read as the reverse complement.
GTTGTTGATGGATTGAATGGCTCTCGAAGTCTTTCCTTTGCTTTTCTGCTTCAGACTCTGTGACGAATAGATTTTATCAATGATAGTTGTCTTTAATTTTTGCACTGTATCAGGATCTAGATTCATAGTCGAATCCGTGTCATTGTTGTGGAATGGGAAGGGTTTGAAAGAGTTTATCAGGGTGTTGTTAGTGCTATTTGCCGAGGGTGAGGATGTTCTAGGCCGTTTGTTGTTAATAGATTGATTAGTATCTTTGGTGGATTTGATAATGATACTATTTCTTTCCCAAACTAGATTCCTTTCATTTGGTTTTCTGAAATTGGTAAAGGGCTTTAATGTATTGGCTGGGAAGTACCATGAGGGGGGGGTGGACACTGATATCTGAGAAGGTAGTCTTGATGGCAGAAGGGTTCTCGATCGAAAGTTTGATTTTATAATTTTTTCCCCATCCAGATTTTGAGAGATGCTGGGAGAGTGATGGCATGTTTAACAGAAAAAATACAAAAAGCTTTGATATGATGGGTTGGTTGTAAAGTGTCATGGATGGCGAATTGTAGAGTAGCTCCTATGGACTGTGCTATAACTTTATAAACAGCAACCTCCCAGAGTGAGAAGGAAGGTAAGTAATTGCTACCCATCCGGAGCCGCCGGATCCAGCCAGTGAAGAGCCTTGTTCAGGCATCCATCGTGAAATATTTGCTTGAACAAAGCTAATTCCACATGGGATAGTCATCTCATGTACAAAGAGATGGTCAAGTTTAGTGCCTTATGGGACTTAATAGAGGAGTTGAGACGGAGAAAGGATTTTCGGTTTCAAGACCGTGTAGTCAGGGAGGAACAAGGCAATGGCCCGGATAACATCTAAGATATTGACAATGTTGTTGTCAATGTTGTTTGTAATGGATATGAGTATGCTACGACTGGTGAAGAATTTTAGAAGTCTCATAGAGTTTGCAGGAAGATCAAAAGGATTTTTTTTTAGATGCAAAGATGGAGCCATATGGAAAGGTTAAGGGCTAAGAGGTGTTTCAGATGTTGAGGGCTTCAGAGGGAGTCTAGGGTGAGAAAAGTTCTTTGGTGCAACTGGTGGTGGTTGATGGCGGTTTGAAGGTTTTATAGAGGGTTTGAAAGGCAGTGGACGTCTGCATGTGAAGAGGGTGAAGGAGTGACAGAGGGCTTGGTGGGAAAGAGACAAGCAAATGAGTTGTAGGTGCTAATTGTTTTTCCATTGGGCTTCGGTCTATGATTTGATTTATCAAATTTATTGAGTCGTTGTGATCTGTTGGAAAGTGTAGTTTTTGCATGGGGTAAAAACTTTGTTATGGAAAATTATCTATTGTAATCTGGGGAAGAGGTGTTGCAAAAGAAGCAATTGCGAGCTAAATGTCTAGGTTTGTGAGTGTTTGTTGTTGAAGCATCTGATGCAGCGCATCGAGCGAAAGTGGCATTTTGGTGGGGCTCGTTGCCAGGCAGGAGGTTTAGTGGAGTTTTTGAAGGTCAGAGGCTAGGTCTGTGGCTGAAGGTTGTCCAATCGATGGCAAATTGATATCATACTTGCTTGGGGGTGATGATGTCGTGTACAAATATGTAAAATGTGGTGTATTCAGACTGTATCATGATGTAGAGGGACGATCGTGTGTGGGAAGAGTTTGATACCTGTCCGCAATGGAGGCTGTCTTCCGCTTGGATGAAGCAACATCTTCTTCCTTGGAGCTCAAACATGAGGTCTGGCCGAAGTAATCTCAATCGGGTTGATTTTGGTACCTTTGATGGGCTAATGCTTCTCAGGAACAAAAAGTTGATCGTCAGAGTCTGAATTGGTGGTGGAGATATGAACCTCCTTCGAGAAGAAGAGTGAGTAAAGTTCACTGGATGTCTTATTTTTAAAGTATGTGACCCATGCCATCAAAATTCTTCACACACTGTCCTCCCAACCATGGACAATGAAGATGTTGGACATTCTATCATAATCGATAGTAACCTCAAAGCTTTTGTTTCCAATCTGGATCGTGTTTATGCCTGGTGGGAATTCATATTCGTGATACTTCCACACTCTAGGTAGTTGGATGATGGAGTGGTTGTTTGGATCGTCTAGAAGGTAGCTCATGAAGGGGAAACATGAAGCCATCCTTGGTTCAAGATGAGGAGGGTTTTGCAAGGTTGATGAAGATGAAGTCTTCATGTTCTTATAGGTCTTGCAGAGAAGAAATGATGTACCAATTATTTGCTTGAGGCATTTATTTTGACTCTGTGCCACCGAGAAATGGCCTCCTATTCTCATGTCCGGAGACAATCAGTCAATAGTTTTTCCGACTGAAATATTTTAGCCCTTGCAACGCCGACCGAAGTAAAGGATTTGATGTGTCAGCGCCTAGTTATTGCGCCGTTCTTGGTTGGGAAAACGAATATTGTCTGCAGCTTTCATTGCAGGTGTGTGCCCCGTTTTGATGTCCCCTATGTTTTGACGGTGTATAGTCCACCCTGTGTAAATGCATGAATGTTGAGATGTTGAAATAACCTGGATGTTCGAGGTCCGTGTGTGAAGTTTTTCCAGCGAGGAGATGTTGCTAGGGGTTTGTTGGACGGCGCCTGGCTGTGGAGTGTCTATGTGGCCAACTTCACATCCGTCCTATGAAGGTTTGAATGAGATCCAAGGCTCAAGGTTGTAGCTAGACGATGAAGATTGGAAGTGAATTGTAGAGAGAGGTTGGAGCTTTCTCTCACTGGTTGTGACTGTTGGCTAGCACCGTGTATTGTGTATTTCAGATCCTTTGCTTTCTTGAGGACATCCTTATCTTATCAGCTGAAACGACTGAAAGGATAAAGATGTTGGCGGGAGTTATATATATCTTTATCCGCCATACTACTGCTGGTTGAGGATAATGATAAGCCTTTACACAATAAATTACACTCGCCAACTATCCGGAAGTTAATCAACTGAATACAAATATACAATTGTTCGGGCAGCGTGACATGGGCTGGCGGGTTTATAGCATTACAGAAAGGCAGAGAGGCCTACGGGACGGACGGTTTCCGTCTCCGTTTCACAAGCTGTAATTGCAAAACTAAAAATTCGAGTCTCCGCCCGCCTCCCAAAATTAAAAAAGGCCAAGCGGGAAAGCGTTTGAATGTAGATCTCTACCGCAAAACCAAGAAGGCATTTGAGGGTCAAGCTCCATCTCTACCTTCCTAATTCCCAAATCCTATTTCAATGCCGAAGAAACATCCTACCAGTGGAGTCTCGCGCGGCGATGCAAAACCCCCATTAACCCCCGTTCGGAGGTCGGCGAGATTCCATATAAACCATGCCGGGCCTCCCGCCAGCAGCAACCCAGTCTCACCGAGCTCTAGAAAGAGTCAGGTATGTCCTGTGAGCCACCAGAGCCCCCGGAGCCTCAAGGCAACGTATTCAACCAAAGTGAAGCAGCCCCGGAAGACGAAACCCGAGAATGCTCGCCGGGGCAGCACAGGAAAGGGTGGTGATAGAAATGCTGAGGCTCCGAGGAGCTCTTCCGGACTCAATCAAGGGCATGAAGACGCGCTGGGTGTTTCCCAGGAACGAAACAAGGATGGAGTAAAAGCCGTGGGGTGCCAAAGGGGGCGCCCTAGACGTTTAATTGGTAGCTCTCTTGGAATGGCTGAAGTTTCTTTCACCGAAAACAAGGAAGGCGAGCTGAAGACTAGGTTGCGAAGGTCCCATCGGTTAATTGGTGGTGTAGCAGATGAGATGAATACTGTTCAACCATCTGAGTTGGCAGCTGAAGTGGTGAGAGACATGGACACTGAAGAAACAAGATCGCTGGAGAAAAAAGGAAGGAGAAAGAGGAAGGGACAAAGGGAAAAGACGGAAGAGGAAGACGAAGGCTCTATGTTCGGCACAGATAAAGCATGCGCGGGGCGCCCTATACGTTTAAAGGATAGCTCTCGAATGGCCGCAGTTTCTTTCACCGGAAACAAGGAAGGCGAGCAGAAGACCGAGGGGAGAAATGACAGGAGAAAGAGGAGGGAACAAAGGGCAGAGACGGAAGAGGAAGAAGAAGTCTCTACGTTCAGCACTGTCGAAGCAGTTGAAGCAAGTGTGGCAAGGGGGCGCCCTAGGCGTTTGAAAGGCAGTACTCTTGGAATCGCTGCGGTTTCTTTCACCGGAAACCAGGAAGGCGAGCTGAAGACTGAGTTGCGAAGGTCCCATCGGTCCAATGCGATAAATGCCGTTCAGCCATCTGAGGTGGCTGCCGAAGTGGTGAGAGTCATGGACACCCAAGGAACGAGAACACTGGAGAGAAATGACAGGAGAAAGAAGAGAGGACAAAGGGAAGAAACGGAAGAGGAAGGCTCTACAATCAGCACAAAAGAAGCAAGTGGAGTGGAGTGTACCAGCAAGAATGTGGCAACCTGCATACTTACTCCAACAACAAGTATGCATGAAGAAGAAAAGCAGAAGCTTAAGAATACTTCTATGGTTAACCCACCGAAAGAAGCATGTAAGAGAAAAACAAGTGGGGTGGAGTGTACAGGAAAGACTGTGGAAACCTGCATACCTGCTCTACCACCAAGTATGCACCAGCAAGAAAAGCAGAAGCTGAAGAATATGGCTAAGCCGCCAATAGAACCATGTAAAAGAAAGACGAAGAAACCTAGAACTGATCAAAGCGTCCACAAACAAGATACTTCACTGTGTGGAAATGGGAAAGCGATTGTGGGCGGTGGCACTATGAAGGAAGGAAAAAACATCCAGGATTGGACCAGCAAACAGGACAAGGAACTGCATACAGCTTACATTATGGCGAGACCATCACCACGTTTTTGGAAGAATGTTTCAAAGATGGTAACTATGCAATTTAATTATTGCTTTTATGCTTCAAACTGGTACTACTTGTTGAAGATTTTCACAATCATAATTGAAGAAACCAAAATGTTTTGTCATTTGAGTGATTGAGCAGGCATCTTACTCTCTTTTACAGTACTGCAACAATGAAATCCCCAATTCTCATTAAGAAAGTAGGCCATTTTATTTCTTGAAAATATGACCTATCCATGTGCTAGTTAGCAGATAAGTAAGTTCAACAGTCATCTGTACCTGTTTTATCTTTTCAAGTAGATAGGTAATGTTATTCTTTTCTTTTGTTGCAACTATCACTATATATGGAAGTGGAAATTCGTCGAAACTTCTAGGAAACTTCAAGGGAGTTGTCAACTAGAATTTTTGACAGAAATTAAGCAAAAAAACTGTGAGATTGTGATGAAACTTGATACGAGTAATTAAATTTAGCTAAAACATGATGTACATGTGTCTTCTTAGATGATAGATGTCTGAAATACATGTTTAAACACATCCGTTCCAAAATTTACTAACACTGAAGTTTTTCTAAACATAAATACACAATAGATGATAGATGTCTGAAATACACGTTTAAACACATCGGTTCCAAAATTTACTAACACTGAAGTTTTTCTAAACATAAATACACAATTGGTGGCAACTAACAAGTGATAAGTTACAATTTTACAAACTTATAATATAGCATAGTACAAGAGATAATGTAAGTCACATGTCAAGTGTTTCCACTCCATCCCTAATCATTTGGTCACAATTTTAATTTTTTATTGGACTACTCATTACGAAAAGCACAACTAACTATAGGATTTACCAAATTTATGTAGATGTACAACTTGGTGGTTGTTATGGTACATCTATATAAATCCTTAGTTATTGAAGCACTTGCCTAGGCGCCAGACAACGCCTCAAACTAGGCTCCCAGCCTATTAAGTGCACTAAGTGGGTGTCTAAGTCCTTTTAGGCCCAAATTAAGACATTTAAAGGCTAAATTAGCATGAATTGGGTCTAAATTTGATCAAATTAGATCACCTTGAGTCATTTTATGGTTGAAATAGGTCTGACTTTGGCCGAATCAGGTTAAAATGATTGAAATAGGTCTGATTTAGGCCAAATCAGGTTAAATTTTGGTAATTTATGTCTGAGAGAAAACAAATCTGATTTGGGGGAATATGTCTGATTCGACCAAATCGGGTCTCATTTAACGTAAATTAGGGGAAGTAAGGTCTGATTAGGTCATGTTATGCAAAATTAAGTCTAATTTAGGCTGAATGAAGTCAAAGTTGGGAAAATTAGGCTTGATTTGGGGAAAATCTAGGTTTTCTAGGCGGCCAGGTGACTAGGCGTTAACTAGGGAAGTGTTCCTAGGTGTTTTTATTTTTAATTTTATACTTTACATATATATACATACATATACACACATACATATAGGTAGTTAATATTAACCTATGAGCAATATATGAATCAATAGGAATTATTAAGAGGAAGCAGAAGAGGGAAAAAGAACATTGGTCTACTTGAGGAAGAATAACAAATTTTAAATAGAAATCAATATGAAGGTTGGGGAAGATGATGAACAAAGAAAAAGACAAAAAAAGAAAAGAGAAAGTAGAGCATCATGCAGCAGGAACCTTACATATGGTGAAACCATGGAGAGAGAAAAATAAAGCAGAAGAAGATTGGTAGAGGAAGAAGAACAAATAAAAAAATGGAAGTAGAAAGGAGGTAAAAAAATGAGAAACAATATTGTGACTATATGTATAGATATGAATAATTGAATCTAATACAGGAATGCTAGAGTAGAAACTGAGAATGCAAGCAAAAAATTAGCATTGTATTAGCGTGAGTACATTTAAACATGAGATTTATATACATATTATAGAAATAGGAGGATGAAGAAGAAAAACAACCATGGTAGTATATAGTTTATAGTATATCAGTAAGTGGAGCAGTAGTAAATGGATAGTACAGCAACAGTAACTCCATAACATAGCAGCAATTTGCTGCTTGGTAATGCAAAAATAAGAAACGAAAAATAAAGAGGGAATGCAGTAACATTGCAGCAACTTTGCTGCTTGATGGAGCTGTAAAGAATAAGAAAAAAACAAGAGGAAAGATTGAGGAAGAATAAATATCAAAAGAAATGAAAAAAAGTCCAGAATTTAGGCCCAATGGGCACCTAAGCTATCGCCCAGGCCACCCAACAGCCTACTTAGGCTGGGCGCCCAAGTTTTGAAGGTCAGGTGGCCGCCTTGGCGGCACCCAGGCGGGCCCCTTACAATAATGGGGAAAATATGCATGATTTGGGAAAATTAGGTAAGATTTGGCCATCTTATGTCTCATTTAGGCCAATATAGGATAAATTAGGAGAATTAGGTCATGTTATTCAAAATTAGGTCTAATTTAGTCTAAATCAGGTCAAACTTGAGCAAATTAGATCGAATTTGGGGAAACATGACTGATATGGGGGAAATGGGTATGCTTTGGGGAAATTTGGTCTGATTTTTCCAAATTAGGTCTCATAAAGGTAAATATAGGGTAAATCAGGGAAGTTAAGGTCTAAGAAGCTTATGCTATGCTAAATTAAGTAAAATTAGGTCAAATTTAGATCAAGTTAGGTCATTAGAACTAATCAAGTTTGGTGTAGGTCACATTAGGTCAAATTTAGATCAAAATGAGTCAAATTAGGACCACTTCAGTCTAGTTGAGGTTATGCTAGACGACCTCTGATCGGGCTACTTCATCGGAAGTTAGCCAAAGATTGAAAGTGAAGAAGACGATTTAAACGATCTGAGGCAAGGGGTTGAATCATTGTCATTTTGTTGAGCAATCCAACAAGAATCAATCCAAGAAGCTTTTTCTTGTTTGTAAGATATGCACCATCCTCAGAAAACAAGTTAGCTTTCGAAAAGGTAGGTATGATTTAGGTCGAGTATAATTGTTTCAACTTAGATATAACCATTAGAAATATACATACTAATGTACCTATACGAATATAGCTGAATATATATGTAAATGTTACTCTATAAATGTAAAAAAATAAAAGTAGCAAAATTGCCTAGGCTCCCATGGGAATAAGGGACCACCTAGTCGCCTAGACAACTATGTATAATTCATAGTAGAATTAGGTGTGTGTTACCCAAAAATGATATTTTTCAAAATTCCGCATCTGCATTTTGGTAAAAGGGGTGAGACGAGAGAAGTGAATTAGTGTTAGATGACATGGATTTACACCAAAGCTCGGAAATACAAGATAGATCTAGTTGAGGAAGCGTATATATAGTCATTTTAAGCTGGACTAATTATAACATCCTAAAACCAAACTAATTTGCGAGATTAAAGCAAACAAAATCAATCAAAGCATGACTTCAAAAAACATGTCTTTTCATTTATAAGGCAAATTGAGAAAACTTCAAACATAACACCATCCAAGTAACATCAATAGAAAACTGGAAAAACCTTTATATTATCCAAAGAAAAAAAAACCAAAATAGCACACTTCTACAAAAAATTTACCTTAGCACCTCCGCCAACTTATTTCCTAATCTAGCACACTTTGAGGAGAAAACACACATATATTGGCGTTTTTCTCATGCTACGCCTGAAGACGCCAGACAACTTGACACTTTTCTGGAAACACCAAATTAGTTGGCGCTTCTACTGACTTAGACACCAAAAACGCCAATTGTACTGACATATTCTACAACACATCACGGGAACCCACATCATAATTAATTGAAACAAGTGTCTCTCTGCCAAGGGACCTCTCTTCTCCAGCTCTTGCGCTCCCCACATTTGGCTATGTTGCCTGACCACATCAGCTGTTGTGATTGGCGTGGGAGAGGAGGCGGCACCCTTGTCTCCAACGCCATTTACTAGTGTCAAGACCGCCGACCCTACAAAATCAGAGTCCACTGAAGCCGCTGTTGCAACCTCACATTCCATCTCATAGGGTAAAGGGAAGCCTTTCCTCTGTCGACGCGGTCTACACTGTCCTGCAATCTCCCCTTCCCTTTGCTGCTTCCTTTCTCTGTCTTCCCTTTTTCTTGGGATTCAAGGGTGCCAAAGCCAGCTCCAAACCACCAACATCCTCTAATCCTAAACGGTATAGACTTGCCTCATCTTCATCATCGCCGTCTGCACCTAACCTCCCACTCCCGTCAACTCCCTCAGGCGCATGGACAGTGTATTTCTTGCCAGGGCTTTCAATTACTAGCAGAATATGCCAGTACAATTCGTGTCCAAGTCAGTAGAAGCGCCAACTAATTTGACGTTTCTAGAAAAGTGCCAACTTGTCCGGCGGCTTCAGGCATAGCATTAGAAAAACACTAATATATGTGGCGTTTTCGCTTCAAAATGTCATAGATTGGGATAGAAGTTGGCAGAGGTGCTATTTAGGTAACTTTTTTCTGCAGAAGTGAGCTATTTCAATTTTTTTTCTTGTCCAAATTCTCTCCCTGGTATGCCTAGTGCCGCAAACAATTAATGAGGACAATATACAAATTTGCATATATTTGGAATTCAGAGTATCACACCATTGTAGTAATGCATCATTTATTTGGTGGCTATCAATCATCATGGCTTTCTTACTTGTCACACAATTGATTAGAAAACATCCTTAAGAAGAGGTTCATTCACTCAACTTTGACGTATGTCATTGATGTGTGGATTGAGGGTGTTGCTTGGAATTGGCAGGATGCCCTCTTGAATGAGGAGGGGATCAAAAACATTGTGAAATCATATAGCAAGGTGGAGAACAATGTCGCCAAACCAATCTAGATGGGTGAACAAGGTGGATTCTCCTTGGCGTCTGCCAAGAAAATGTATCCCAAGCCAATGGCTAACCATGAGCGGTGTCCTGTTTGGATATAGATGAAAGAGGTGCAACGCAAGCTTTTCTACAGAGCACTCCCAACCCACATCAACATTGTAGGTGTATAATCCCTATGATCTCCAAATGTAGTTGTTGTTCTAGCCCTCACATGGAAAATATTGACCAGTTTTTGCAGTGATTGAGGTGGCATAGGCTCTCTTGGGCAAGACGGGTAAGCTGGATGAGTTATTTTTGGACATAGAATGGATAAGAAGAAGATTTCTCATTGTTTGTCCTTGGCCTCTAGTAATACATATAAGACCCAATTATGTGGGGTTATTCAGATTCTCATTATATGGTTGATTTGGCGGGCATGCATGCAAGTGTAGGTTTGACAATGGCATGATGGATGCCGTGACAATTTGGAAGGACATCATGGAGGTGGTAAAAGGGATTAGAGAGATCTATGGATCTATGTTTCAAGAAGATTGATGATTGTAAGCTCTACCAAGCGTTACATGATAATGTCCTGAATGAAACAAAGAATATGATGCAGAATGTGGAGTTTATTAGATAGCATTCTCCAGACCAAAACAATCTAAAGATGAACTTGGTGGTGGGTTTGGAGAATATTAATGGAGGGGAGAAACCTAGCAGATGGGTGGCTGGTTGATCAATGATAGATTGGTCCGTATGGTCTTTGCATACTATTCTTGGTTGATGACAAGATCCTATATAGATGCAAGCTTGCAAGCGGTGATAGTGGCCCTCAAAGGGGTGGATAATCTGAATCACAATCTATCATGTTTTTGAGTTGGATGACCTTTATTTGTTGGAGATATAATGGGGCAGGATCGAGCCACCTTGGTGGTTGATTCCTTTATATAGGGAGACGAGACAACAATTGGAGGATCGGAGTATTATTTGCTTTGTAGTTCCTAGGTTAGGCAACTTGGTTCCTATTACAAAGTAATAGAAGGCAAATTGATATGTTATTAGGCATTAGGCAATACCCTACTCCTATATAGGGAGACCAAACAACAATTTAAGGATCAAAGTATTATTGTCTCTCTGATTCCCAGGTCACACAACTTGGTTCCTATGACAAAGTAAATAGAAGACAAATCTTATACTATTGTCAATACCCTACTCCTATATATAGGAGAAGGGGGCAAGGACATGGAAGTAGAAAACCCTAATGGGCCTAGCGTAAAAGTCGATCCATATTACAAATAGACTCTCAAACACTCCCCCTCATTCTGAAGTTTGGGAAATCCCTAGTCAGCTTGCAAATAGAGAGACCGTAACGCATGACTTTGACTTTGTGTCGACTTTTCCAGGTGTGGAAATGGAAGCTTGTGGAAACATCACGAAGTTTCAAGGAAGTTTAGACTCGAATTTCGACAAACATCGGTAAAACTTTGATGCCATTTTTTAATAAGAAAATGAAGCAAATTCAAAGAGAACATTGATGAAAAACTTCTCATTGTTGTTAGAACTTAGAACTCTATCTTAAACATGTCAATAACAACATAAAATCATGAGTTCACAACACAACACAAGATTCACAAGTCAAAAAGTAGAGAATAGAATTGTAGAGAGCATAGTCACAAATTCGATATTGGGGATACGTTCAATTGAGTTGAAAAAATCGGAATTCGACAATTATGCGGGAAATTCGGGTAAAAATTGGTCAACGTACGGTAAAAATGCGGTCAACTATTTGAGAAAAAGTCGGGAAAAAATCGGAGGATATATTCATATATTGCATACAAATATATGTATATATATGTTCTGCAAATATATACATATATATTGCATACAAATATCTATAACTATTACTTACATATACATACATAAATTACATGCACACACACATATATGCATGCACATAAACACATATATATGCATGTACATGTACACACATATGCACTCAAACTAAGTTGGAGTCTCAATCAGTATAATATGGGAAAAGAACATGTAAAACGGGAAAAATATTAAACATGATTAGTTTGTGAATAATACGGGAAGGAAACGTAATGTTGGGGAATTAGGATTTATTCGGAAGTTTCATACCTCTAGGGAAAAATTTGCATTTTAAACGCGACTTTTTCAAAAAGTCAGAGTATATTGTGACTATGATAAAGAGTAGATTAACTACATAATAGTAGGCCAACAACTTTCTTCAAATCCAAACACAAGGGGTGCCTCCTCCAAGCTCCAACTCTCAGGCGAGTCAAACTTCGTAGCGCACACCACTCTTCAACTAAGGAGTGAAGTGGGAGGCCTATTTAAGCACTCCTCTTCCTTAAATAATACTCCAACAATTAACATTTTATTTTCTCCAGAATACTTCAACAGTCATAGTCATGATATTCGCCATTTTTTTTGAAAAAATGCGTTTAAAACACGATTTTCCTATCGTATGTGACACTTGTTTAAACTCCAAACCATTTAATACATTTTATTTGCATTTTATTCACGTTTTATACTCGTATTCCGTTTTAAACATGTTTTATACATTTTCCCTGTTTTTTACAGTCTTGTACTTCTGTCTCTAGGGGTGTTGTTTGCGTGCTTTACATGATTTTTTTTCTGTGCAACCCTCAATCCCCCGAAGGACGAAACATTTAGGAGGCGATAACACCTGGATGAAGAAGCTTGCCGGAGGAGCTATAACAACTTCCTTCTCGACGTTGGCGGCCCTTGCTGTAGCAAGCACCCTTGGCGGCGCTAGCCCTTGGTGGTTTGGCGGCAGCCCCTCTCTAGTGACAACTCCTCTCAACGACTTGGCAGCTACAAGTACTTCCTTTTTCCCTTCTTCCTCCTTGCTTCTTCCCATTCTTCCTCCTCCATCGTGCTCTCTTCTCCTTGATTTCATCTTCTCCTTGCTCGTTGATTCATATTCTTCCCTTTCCTCCTCTTCCTCCATGAGTTTCCTTCTTCCTCCTTCATGCTTCTTGCTTCCACTTCTTTCCCTTCTTCCTCCACTGCCCCCTCTTGCTGGACGTTTCTCCCCTCTTTTCCTTGCTTCTTACTCTTCTTTCCTTCTTTCTTCTATCGTCCTCCTATTGTATAGAAAAATTGGGAATTGATTATTGAGTGAATAAACATGTGTACAATACAATCTCTTATATAACAGAAGGGATTAGAGACTAAACTTGAGATGAGCAATATGGGACTAAACTACAAAAGCAAAACATATGTGAGGCACATGCAGTGCACATGACACTCAACAAAACACAACATATCTCTATACTCCCCCTCAAGTTGGAGCGTAGATGTCGAACATGCCTAGCTTGTCTACTAGAGTCTGAAAACGAGCTTTAGGAAGTATCTTGGTGAAGATGTTCCCAACTTGCTTTTCAGTGCTGAGATATGGAGTGCAAATCTGGCCAGAAAGGACTGTTTCTCGAACGAAGTGACTCTCGAACGAAGTGACAGTCGACCTCAATATGTTTAGTCCGCTCATGAAAAATGGGGTGCTCGCAATAAAAATGGAGGCCTTGTTGTCACAAAACATCGATATAAGGTTGGAATAGGAGATATCGAACTCCTGAAGGAGACTCTGGACCCACAAAAGTTCACATGTAGTATGAGCCATAGCTCGGTATTCTGCCTTTGCACTAGATCTGGCTACAACAGTCTGCTTTTTGCTTCGCCTGGTAACAAGATTTCCGCCCACAAATGTACAATATCCTGAGGTTGACTTACGATCAGAACGACTTCCTCCATAGTCAGAGTCTGAGAAGCCAAATAGATTACAGTGGCCATGCTTCTTATATAACAAGCCTTTTCCTAGAGAGCTTTTAAGATACCTCAGAATGTGACATATAGCATCCCAGTGACACTGTCGGGGTTTATCAAGGTACCTGTTGATGAATCCTACGGCAGCAGTAAAGTCAGCTCTTGTGACCGTCAGATAAATAAGTTTGCTTACCAACCTTCTGAACTGGTGATGATCAAATATAAGGAGGATAATTTTCATCGTCCTAATCCATATTCGGGTTAAGGGGAGTGTTGGCTGGTTTGCAGCCCAACATACCAGTTTCCTGTAAGTGATCAAGTACATATTTCCTTTGAGAGAGACACAACCCTGCAAATGATCTGGAAACCTTAATGCCTGAGAAATATCTTAGCTTTCCGAGATCTTTAGTGACAATGTTTTTCTAAATAGGTTTTAGCTGCCTGTATACCCTCGATATCACTGTCCAATAAAATAATATTGTCAACATAAACAATAAGAATGACAAGTCTAACCACTGTTTTGCGGATAAAGACTGAATGATCAGAGTGAGAGCGACAGAAGCCAAAAGTGACTAAGATCTGGCTCAGCTTGTCAAACCAAGCGCGTAGGCTCTGTTTGAGATCGTAGATAACCTTTTTCAGTTTACAAACATTAAAGGCAGACCCCTTGAGCAACAAAATTGGGTGGTTGCTCCATGTATGCTTCCTCCTGTAAATCTCTATAGAGAAATGCATTTTTAACATCTAACTGAAAGAGAGACCAGTCTTTATTAACAACAACATAAATCAAAATTTGAACAGAATTTAATCATCAACATGAGAGAAGGTCTCAAAATAGTCAACACCATATGTTTGTGTGTAGCCTTTTGCAACAAGTCGAGCTTTTAGGCACTCAATTGTCCCATCAGGTTGATACTTAATGGTGAAGACCCAGTGACAGCCAACAATAGGGCATGAAGGAGGGCGATCCACAAGTTCCCATGTCTTGTGATCACAGAGCGCCTGCATTTCCTGATCCATTGCCTGTTTCCATGCAGGAATAACTAGAGCCTCGCCAACGGTCTTCGGAATAGTAACAGCAAAAAGCGCATAAGTAAAGCATGCAAAACTTTTATGCAGATTGGCAGAAGAGCAGTAATGACTGTTTAGTGCAGGAGCGAACACCTTTGCGCAGGCTGATAGGAAGGTGCAAGTTAGAGGTTACCTCAGTGTTTGTTTGATTTTCCGCAGACGAAGGAATTGGTTGTGGAGGGGCCATGGAAGGAGCGCTTGTCTTTTGTCGGCGTTTGTATACTAGCAAGGGGCGACCTTCAGGCTGGGTAGAAGAAGGCAAGTCCTCAACAATATATGGTAGAGGCGTGGGTGACAACATATCACTGGATAGCGTTGCTCCATCATCAGAACAATGGGGCATATGCTCAAGAAAGATCACATGCACACTGACAAACCATTGCTTGAGTACTGGATCAAAGCAGCGACAACCTTTCTGGGTTCTTGAATATCCCAAAAAGATGCATTTAGTGGAGCGAGGATCAAGTTTCGTCATTTCTGGGTGTAAATTTTTAACAAAGCAAGTACACCCAAAAATACGAGGGACAGAGAACAAAGGTGCATCAAGAATCAAAATGGAGTAAGGGATACAATTCTGTAAAACAGAGGATGGCATACGGTTTATAAGATAGCATGCAGTAGAAACCGCCTCAAGCGAAAAACGGTAGGGACTTTATAATGAATAAGAAGAGTGCGAGCAACCTCTAATAAGTGCAAATTTTTTCCGTTCAGCAACACCATTATGTTGTGGAGTATAAGGGCAAGTGGTTTGATGGATAGTGCCACGATTAGAAGAAAAAGATGTGACAAACTTTTGCATAAATTCTAGGGCATTATCGGTGTGAAATTTTTTAATGGGTTTATTGAACTGGGTCTGTATTTCAGAAAAGAAGACACAAATATTATCCAAAATAGTGCCACGGTCTTTGAGGAAAACAACCAACTAGTACATGAATAATCATCAATAAAAGTCAGAAAATATTTAACACTAGAGTGATTCAGAACAGAGCATGAACCCCAGATGTCTGCATGAACAGTATCAAAAGGTGCCTTAGAACCAATTTCCTTTTTAGCGGGAAATACAAACCACGTTTGTTTTCCCAAAACACAAGATGCACAAGAAAAAATGTTTTCAGATAATGCAGGAAATAAATGTTTCAATTTTTTAGCAGATGGATGACCCAGCCGGAAGTGCCATTGAAGTCCTGTGACTGATGTAGACAGAAGAGCAGATGCTGCAGGCGGTCCATCCAAATAGTATAGTCCATCTGGTTCTTCATGGCCCAAACCAATCCTTGTCTTCGTACAGAGATCCTTCAAAACACAACCAGAGGGATCAAATTTAATAGAGCACTGAAGCTGCTATACAGTTTTACTGACAGATAGTAAATTAATAGAAAATTGTGGTATGTATAAAATAGATTGAAGATGCAGCTTTCGAGATAGAGGAACAATGCCAATGCCATTGTGAAACAACCTGCTTCCCGGTCGATACCATCGACAGGAGGTCGATGGTATCGAGATTATCACAGCTGCTGGACAACAGTCCGTCGATACCATCGACATCCATGTCGATGGTATCGAGATTATCACAGCCACCGGACAACAGTCCGTCGATACCATCGACATCAATGTCGACGGTATCGACAGAACGTCAGAAGCGGAAACCAACGATCTGCTACTTGTCTCTATTTTTATTATATCATTTATTTTATTGTTTTTCTAGGTTTTACTCCTTTGTACCACCTTGTATCTTACCCTAATATATAAAAAGGAGTGAGACGGCTATTGCCCTCAGACACAAGAGCTGCACCTTGCAGCCGCCAACGTTATTCGTCTTCCTTCTCTCTCGTTTACATGGTATCAGAGTAAGGTTTGCTCTAGGCCGCTGTCTCTCTCCACCGGCTGTTCCTCTCTTCCTCCTTATTCCTTCTTGCCCGCCGGATCTTCCCCTCCCTTCCTTCAGATCTTCTCACCACGGCACCGACAGCAGTAGCTGTGGCTGAGCCGCCGCACGGCGTGCAACCGTAATCCGCTGCCTTGAGGATCTTCGAGAAATCCAACGGCGATCTAAAATCTAAACCAGAGGACTAGTCTCTCTACAATTATTCTCCTAGTCACACATCCTCCATGTGTGATTAGGAAAATCATCCAGAGGTTGTGAATGCGTCAGTAACACATTTCTCTTTTTTTCTTAGGTGACGTGTATCTCTCCGTCACCTCAATCTTCTTTGTGGCGTGTATCAATCCGTCACACAGTCCCGTTCTGTAATGGGGGATATCAAGACACCTATGATCTACAACGAGGTGTCACCTATCACCTCCATCAAGCTCGACGGGAAGAATTTTCTTCTATGGATGAATGCCGTCCACACTGTCCTGGAGTCTCGTGACAAGGCGGGACATGTTGACTCAGGTCCTCTGGCCTCTACTGATAAAGGATATGCTGAATGGAAGCGTCATGATAGTCTGGTGAAGACTTGGTTGTGGAACAACATGGAACCTACTATTGCGACAAGGTTCATGTTCTATTCGAAAGCTAAGGAGATATGGGCCGCAATGAAGCATCATTATTCTCAAGAAAAAAATGCGCTTCGCCAATTCATGATCTATGATCGTTTGTTTGCTGAGAGGCAGGGTGACAAATCTCTTGAGGAGTACTTTGGAGCTATTCAAGCACTTGCTCAAGAGCTGAGCTATTATTATCCAGTGACTGTCGCTGAACAGATCAAGGACAGGGACGATCTGGTTACGACTAAATTTTTATCCGGGCTTAACCCTTCGTGCGGATCCGCCCGGAGTGTCATTTTGGCTTCTGATAAATTACCCAGTTTTGTGGAAGCCTATTCAAGAATACAACAATCTATCTTTGAGTCTGCTACTCCTGATTCTGTTATATCTTCTGGGGAGTCTCATGCATCCGTAGCTGCTGTGGTACGAGGGGGACGAACTGGTATGGGCAGAGGACGTGGGACACGTCCTAAGTGCACTTTCTGTGACAAATTGGGACATACAGTGGAGAAGTGCTGGAAGAAACATGGGAGACCTACTGCGCCACCTGTAAGGACAACTTATTATGCCACTACTACAGATTCCTCTTCTTCTTCTGTTGTGGGAACTACTTCTGGAACCGGTATCACTCTTACTCAAGAGGAGTATGATCGGTTTATTCAGGCTACACAACACATGAGTATGGGATCATCATCATCATCGTCAGCAAACCTGGCATCTACTGCGGGTAATCAGGCTACATCTCTCATAGTTTCTGGCTCTACATCTTGGGTGGTTGATTCTGGCGCGTCACAACACATGACTGGTATGAGGAGATTGCTCCACACTATTGACTCGTATATCCCTCACAAATCTGTTACACCGGCAGATGGTTCAGTTAGGAGAGTGTTAGCTAGTGGATCTGTCCCTCTAACACCCAAGATTGATCTCAAATCTGTACACTTTGTGCCTGAATTTCCTTTTAATCTTCTTTCTGTTGCAAAACTGATTGACATTGTAAAATGTACTGTAACTTTTAGTCCTTCTTGTTTTGTATTGCAGGATCTCAAGAGTATGAGGACGATTGGTGAGGGACCTAGGAAAGGTGATCTCTACCTTTTCCATGGTGACAGTCTGCCTCGCCAAGTATCTACTCCTGCTCCATCCGTCCTGTTGAGTGGTTCCCCCTTACTATGGCATTGCAGATATGGACATCCTTCCTTAGAGAGCCTGCGCAAGTTGGAACCAAAGTTGTTTCAAGTGTCATCTTTAGAGTGTCAGTCATGTCAGCTGGGAAAGCATCATAGGTTATCTTATCCCAGTCGTGTCAATAAATGAGCTTCTTATCCTTTTGAGTTAGTCCATAGTGATGTGTGGGGTCCTGTCAAAGACCAGAGTTATAATGGTTTTCGTTACTTTATTTCCTTTGTGGATGATTTTTCTCAAATGACATGGATCTATCTTCTCAAAAGTCGAGAGTCTGTACTATCTATTGTGAAACATTTCCACACTGAAATAAAAGTCCAGTTTGACTGCAATATAAAAATTCTTCAATCTGATAATGCTTTAGAGTATGACCAAAAGGCTATGTCTGATTTTTGCAACTCTGTAGGTATGATCCATCGCACATCGTGTCCTTACACCCCTCAGCAGAATGGGGTGGCTGAGCGGAAAAATCGCCATCTTCTTGATATTGCTCGATCTATTATGTTCCAATCCAATGTACCTAAGAAATTCTGGTCTGAAGCTCTTTTAACTGCTTGTTTCTTAATTAATAGACAACCATCCTCAGTTCTTAAAGGACAGACTCCCTTCTCTGTGTTGCGACCCACAGACCAACCTTTTTCTCTTCCCCTTAGAGTGTTTGGTTGCACTTCCTTTGTCCATCATGTTGACCCTAAAGCAGACAAGCTTTCTCCTAGGTCTGTTAAAACTTTGTTCTTTGGTTACTCTAGTACTAGCAAAGGATACAAGTGTTACTGTCCTAGTCTTCGTCGGATGTTTGTGTCTAGGGATGTTATCTTCCATGAGACCACTCCATATTTCTCTGATGCTATAAGTAAGGGGGAGCAATTGAGAGAGAGAGTGCCACCAACTTTTCAAAGTGATAGAGTGGCACCATCTGTGCAGAGTGAGGGAGAGCCACCCATCATTCCTGATTATACTTTTATTCCGGATGAGCAAGCAACAGACATGCCTGTTATTGAGCATTACCCACATGTTTATAGTAGGCGAGGCAGACCAGAACCAGAAATGGTAGCGACACCAGTCTCTGAGCCTTCATCTTCGTCTTCTACTCATGGGATTCATGCAGAAGCATCAGATCTTGACCTTCCTATTGCTGTTAGGAAAGGTACTCGTTCTTGTACTATTAGACATCCTATTACAAATGTGTGTTGTCTGTCCCACTTATCTAAGCAGGCCCGCACATTTGCTATTGGGATTGATTCTGTTGATATACCAAGGAATCACTATGATGCTATGAAGGACAGTGACTGGAAACAGGCAATGCAGATTGAAATGTCAGCTCTTTTGCATAATGCCACATGGGATCTTGTTGAACTACCTACATGGAAGAAAGCTGTGGGTTGCAGATGGGTTTTTACCATCAAACATAATCCGGATGGATCTGTTGAGAGGTTGAAGGCCAGATTGGTGGCAAAAGGCTACACACAGACCTATGGAGTTGATTTCTTTGAGACTTTTTCTCCAGTAGATCGTCTAAATTCTGTGCGAATTATTATTTCTTTGGCTACTACTTTTGATTGCCCCCTATTTCAGCTTGATGTTAAGAATGCCTTTCTACATGGTGACCTCCAGGAAGAAGTATAATGGAGCAACCTCCTGGGTTTGTTGCTCAGGGGGAGTGTCAGAAGGTCTGTAAATTGAAGAAAGCCATATATGGTTTGAAACAGTCTCCTCGAGCGTGGTTTGACAAGTTCAGTGAGGTTGTACTCCAGATGGGCTTTTCTTGCTCTATGACTGATCACTCTTTATTCTACTCTAGCTCTTCATGTGGCTCTATCATTATGGTAGTATATGTTGATGACATAGTTATTACTGGAAGTGATTCTGCAGGCATATCTCGTGTGAAGGAAGGGTTGCAGAGACACTTCCAAACGAAGGATCTGGGTAAACTGAGATATTTTCTGGGCATTGAGGTGCTTCGATCTCATGCAGGTGTCAATCTATCTCAGAGGAAATATGTGTTGGACTTACTACAGGAGACAAGCATGACTGGATCTAAACCGGTATCTACTCCTATGGATTATCACACCAAGGAGACGGTTGATGATGTTGAGTACTCAGATCCAGGATATTACAGGAGAATAGTTGGCAAGCTAATATATCTGACTGTTACACGACCTGATATTTCATTTGCTGTGGGAGTTGTGAGTCAACATATGCACTCACCACGACAGTCACACTGGACAGCAGTTTGCCAGATTCTGAGATATCTAAAGAGTGCTCCGGGTAAAGGGATCACATATTCCAAACCCAAGGTGCCTCCTTCTACTTTGACTCTCACTGGGTACTCAGATGCAGATTGGGCTGGTGATCATATTGATAGAAGATCTTCATCAGGCTATTGTACTTTCCTAGGTGACCATTTGATTACTTGGAAAAGCAAAAAGCAGAATGTGGTAGCCAGATCCAACACTGGGGCGGAATACCGTGCTATGGCCCATGCATGTTGTGAACTACAATGGGTCAAATCCGTTCTCTCTGAGTTAAAAATCACTATTATGCCTTCTATGGAGCTCAAGTGTGACAACCAGTCTGCTTTACACATTGCCAGGAATCCTATCTTTCATGAGCGTACAAAGCATATAGAAGTTGATTGCCATTTTATTCGTGATCAAATCAAAGATGGTAATATTGTGACGCTATATGTCAAGTCTGAAGATCAACTGGCGGATATCTTGACAAAGCCTTTGGGTCCGGCGGCTTTTCAGAAATTATGTGGCAAGCTGGGCATACACGATGTGTACTCTCCAGCTTGAGGGGGAGTGTGAAACAACCTGCTTCCCAGTCGATACCATCGACAGGAGGTCGATGGTATCGAGATTATCACAGCTGCTGGACAACAGTCCGTCGATACCATCGACATCCATGTCGATGGTATCCATGCAAATGGTATCGACAGAACGTCAAAGGCGGAAACCGACGATCTGCTACTTGTCTCTATTTTTATTATATCATTTGTTTTATTGTTTTTCTAGGTTTTACTCCTTTGTACCACCTTGTATCTTACCCTAATATATAAAAAGGAGTGAGACGGCTATTGCCCTCACACACAAGAGCTGCACCTTGCAGCCGCCAACGTTATTCGTCTTCCTTCTCTCTCGTTTACAGCCATGAACATGAGTCTTAGAGCCATTTGCAACAGTGATGGATGGAATATTAGAGTTTTTAGTCAGAGCAGAAAATAATTGGATGTCGCCAGCCATATGGACAGACGCACCATAATCAGTACACCATTTATTGTTACTAGTAGAAGGAGAGGCAAGCATGGCGGAGGAACCAGTAGCAAATGTAAAAGGTAGCTGAGTCATGTGCTCCTGGAAAAACTTCTCGAACTTTGAATGAAGCCATTCAATAGATGGCGGAGCAGACGGTTGGTCAGGTGCAGTATCAGTTGCGGTTTCTGTAGAGGCCTGGTTAGCCCAAGCTGGCTTACCGTGCTTGATCCAGCACCTATCTTCATTGTGATTGTCACGACCACACCAGTTGCAGAAGCGAGGGCCAGTAGCTTGACCTCGTCCAGGAGTAGTAGAGGAGCTGCGTCCACCAATGGGAGGTAGACGTCCGCCATGACCGCGGCCTCGACTGCGGCCACGTCCAGAGTCAGCAGTGCGAACAACTAGATCTGGATGCTCAATAACATGATTGGAGGTCACCGACGGTAGTCTTTGAACTCGCTTAAGGACATCTCGAAGAGTAAGCAAAGGGTCACCCAACAAAATTTGATCGACCACGCAGGAGAAGGAAGCAAGAAGGGCAGCCAGAAATTGGACCAATTGTAGTTCATTGCGCTGCTTCTGGGCTTCTTTTATGTCGATTGTCAAAAGGTGGTAGATTTCATACTCATTCTAGAGAGCAGAGCACTGGTTGTAGAAGTCCTCGATGGAAGTATCAGAAGAAAACTCCTTCTTGGCCAGGTTTTTTAAAATTTCAAAAACACGTTTAGGATTTTGCTGATGGGAGTGGACATGGGCAAGTTGGTCCCACATTGCCTTAGCATCATGAAGGCATAACAGGGACTGTCTAATCCGCGGTTAAGTGCTATTAAGAAGCCATGACATAACACCAGAGTCATCTTTGGACCATTGTGCATAAGTTTGCTTGCTTTTCTCATCAGCCATAGCAACAGGGGTAGCAGGAGGATCCGTAGTAAGATGTGAGTACCGACCTTGGGCGTTGACATAAAGGACGAAGGACGCCGACCACAAATGGTAATTAGAGCCATTGAGCTTGATGGTGGTAACACACAAAGAGCGAGGAGGCTCAACCGAAGGCATGATGAGCAGAGACAGGGCAGTAGTGAAGAGGCGACACAACAACAACATGTAGTGGATAAAGAACCCGCTATGGGGCAGTAGCAGCAATAGAGATCTGACGCATCAGATCAGAAGAGACCAGTGTTGGACGGATGAACTGATAAAGGAACCACCGTCATGAGGAAGATCAATATTCCATCATGAGGCACATGCAGAAAACCAACCAGAGAGATAGGAAACTCTCAACGTGTGATGGCTATGGCTGTCCGGAAGGTTGCACATGCGGAAATGAGTGGGAGGAAAAAAGAGAGGAGGAGGACAACAAGAGGAGAAGAGGGAAGAAGCAGGTGAGCGGTGGTGGGTGGAGGGATGAGGGGCGGTGGCTTGGTGGAGGAAGGAGGGGCGACAGGGGGGAGGTGGCGGCCGGTGGAGGGAGAAGGAGGGGCGGCAGCTGGTGGAGGAAGGAGGGGCATTGTCGGGTGGAGTTGGTAGGGTGGGAGGCGGCGGCAGAAAGGGAGGGGAGAGGAGCAACAACAACAGGTGGAGGAGAGGGGCACCGACAGCGGCATGCCGGGGGGGCGTCAGACGGGGGTGCTGAAGGCCTAGGGCATAGGGGCAGGGTGGGGAAATGAAACTCGGGGAATCGGACCTGCTCTTGATACCGTATAGATAAACTGAGAATTGCTTATTGAGTGAATAAACTAGTGTACAATACAGTCTCTTATATAACAGAAGGGATTAGAGACTAAACTAGAGATGAGCAATATGGCACTAAACTAAAGAAGTAAAACATAAGTGAGGCACATGCTATGCACATGACACTCAACAAAATACAACATATCTCTATATATTGTTCTTCCCCTTGTTCCCTTTGCTTCTCCATCGTCCCATCATCTTTCTGTTCTTCTTGCTGCTACATATCTTCCTCTCTGGTTCCTTGTTTCCCCTCTTCTCCCTGTTTATGCTTGTTGTTATTTTCAGCCCATCTACCTCCATCTTTTATTGTTGCTTCCTCTTCCTCTTCCTCCATTGTCCCTTCTTTGTCATCTTCTTTCTGCTTGCATTTCTTCCTCCCCCTCTACTTTCGTGTTACCCCCCTTCATCCTCCTGGCTTCACCTTTTTCCTTCTTTATTTGCTCTGCTTCCATATGTTCCCCCTACCACTATTTCCCCTTGTTAGCTACATCCTTTTAGACCCTTCTCCAGATTTTCCAACTTCCCATTTAATTTGTATTTTTTAATCCTCTCTCTAACATCCTTATTCAGTTCTTCCAATTCCCTCTTTCGAAATCATTCACTGTGACCACTGTACGTATGTATCCTTCTTCCTATATTTTTTTATTTGCAATCACATTCTGTAATTAGTCCATTAGTTATGATTTTTTTTTCATCTGCTTTAATTTTCAATTAATATTGATTACTTAAGTTTGACTTGCACATTGCAAATATTAGGGGGCCATCAATTTGGTCTTCAACTTTAATTTTCATTTGTAGCGACTTAACTTACTCTCCATCACTGAATTATGTTTCTAATAGTATGTGTGTGCATGTGTATATAAGTACACACACACACATATATAACCTGTTTTTTCCCGACATTTTTCCAAATAGTTGACCGTACTTTTATCGTACGTTGACCTTTTTTATCTGAATTTTCCACATAATTCCCGTTTTCTGAATTTTTCAACTTGACCATACGTATCCCGAATACCGAATTTGTGACTATGCTAAAAGTTAACTTGAATTGGTTGATTGTGGCTGTCTAAATGTCATCTTGCCGTCGACAATATCGAGGATTAATTGACAACATCGTTGACATTGTGACGGAAATGAATTGAGCCAACGAAAAGTCGGGTCGACATTATAACCAAGTCGATTAATCAAGGCTTCGACTTTGCCACCTTTGATGTCAACAACATCGACAAAACATCGCCTAACATCTCCAATTCTTAGATTCACGAGACTGTTGAAAAGTGTGAGTAAAAACTCACTTGTGTTGTTATATTAGACGACACACCCCTGTCCTATATATAGGAGAAAGGGGGGAACATTACAGACTTAGGACTCAAGGTTATATGTGACGAGACACTTCTCCCATATACTACTTAACCTATTAACTAAATAAGTTAAATATACTTTCTAACACCCACGCCCTAACTTGAAGCACGAGTAAAACACATTACTGGAACTGAAATGGAAGTAGACAAACTTTTGTGGTCACGCCGTATGAAGTCGTAACACGACATGTAACTTTGTTGGTCGAAAATAATAGACTCCCTACAACGCGTCGTGTGAAGATTCTGACACGCCGTGTGCCGTGGGCGTGAAATCGATTTCTGCCGATATGTCGTGTAGAAATTTGACACGCCGTGTAGATGTGAAACAAGCTTCCGTCAACACACTGTGTGGGAATTTGACACGTCGTGTAACTTACAATCTGAATGAACCCTGCATTAATAGAAAATTTTTGGACTGCGACACTCCGTAATCGTCGGACAACACGCCGCGTGGGACGCCCCGGTGCACTATCTGGGCGGAGAATTATTTTAAAAAAATAAGGTGTTACAATACTACTTACCTTATATGAATTTTGTCCTCGAAATTCTACCAATCTACCCACCTTAGGGTTTCCTTTATCCTTAACATGAAAATCTAACACCTTATGATTAGCATGCAGTTAAACCTATCTCCATCTAGTGTAAGACTAACCATAACTACAATCCATGCAAAGGTACTAAAGGGACTTCATAACTAAATCATACCTTATTCATTCTTACATTCTTCATCATCAACCACCATGGTGAAGATCCTAGCTTGGCATTTATCCTTAGGCTCTTGGTTGATCTAGGAATCTTTCTTCTGTAGGAGCTTGGGGTAGTTGGATCTAATATGGTCAGCCCCTCCACAGTAGTAACAAACTCCAGTTCCATATCTGCATTCTCCTATATGGTATCTACTACACTTGGTGCATTGAATCTTTGCATGAGGGTTTGGAGCAGCCTCTTCTTGTGCCTTTCTCTTCTTGTCATTATGGCATTTGTGTTCGTTCTTGCTTCCTGAGAATCCTCCATTCTTCCTGTATCGTCCAGGGTGGTCCTCCAACTCCAGGGGAGATTCGAGTGCCTCCTGCACTATCCTGATGTCACGTCTAGTCAAAGTATAGCCCAAATCAGGCTGTAGACCACACATGAACTTCTTTGCCAGACTTGTCTTGTTTAAGCCATATCCGTACTTTTGTAGCATAGAAACTTCATTGCATATTGGATGACAGTTAAGTCGTACTGCCTTAGGATCTTGAACTCCAACTCCTTCTGAATCATAGCTTCTGAGATGTAATGGGTCTGGAAGGCAGTGCTGAACTACTCCCAGACAAACGACTCAACATTAGGTCCTCGAGCATTGGTGAAGTTCTCCCACCAAGTGCAAGGTGCATTCTTCAACATGTGTCTCCCTAAACGAACTTTGGAATGCTCAAGGCATCCCAAATCTCGAATGCAGTGCTTGACATTGAGTAGCCACTCTACAACATGACTAACTACATTGGTTTTAGCTTCGTTGGAGTAAGTCTCCAGCTTGATCTTTAGAAAGTCTAATAGGCTCAACTCTTGGTTCCTTGGCTGATATGGCCTTCCATGGTGACCAGTCGACATCAATAAGATCCTTGATGAGCACATCTAAAGGTGCATTAGGTTTCCACCGAGATTGGCCCCTCCAAATGCACCATGATCACTTCCCACACTGTAGGATCTTTCCTCTCCATTTATGTGATCCTTGCCCTTATCATATTTCTTCTTGGGAGTTATCTACAGAAGGGAACATAAACTATATGAGATTTTGAGAAAAACCTGGTGGTCAACTATATTTTTAACTCTGATACAACATTGTAACATCCCAATTTTCTAAAACATATAATTACTGAGCATAAGCATATTATCATTGGAAATGTTACAAAATGATATTTATTGCATAAAAGTAAAGTATAATAAATCGACACATCATACATTGTGCAATTTCTCACATCTCAAACTCATAACATAAAACTCACACCTAAACTAAAACACATCTCATAAATATAAAGGAAATTTAATATATTATTCGTTGGCACCCCATCATGTATGGTCTTAGAAGTCCTTGAGCTCCTTCAGTTGGTCCTCAAATAACTTTATCCATAATGTTGCTCCTTTTCTATGGGCATCGCGCCCCCAACTATGCATAAAACAATTTGAACTAGAATTGAACATATTATAACAGACACATAACATATACTTTGAAAGGAAAACATTTCATATCATGAAAATAAACTTTTCATTTTATCATTGTCTTGTATCTGACTTATATAAGAATCCTCAAATTTTGCATTGAAGCGCCTCTTCTCTTTACACCAAAGTGCCTCTTGAATTGCACCGAGGTGCTCTGTATGCTAACAAGCCCATTATTTGCACCAAAGTGCACTGTATGCTAGGAAAGCCCATGATTTACACCGAAGTGCTAGAGAAAGCCCATGACAAGGATCTTATATAATGTTCATTCATTATCTTTACTCTTTACTCTTGCTCTTAAACATGAATATAATGTGATATGTTGATTCTTAAAAAAAAGTAAAAATATTTCAATGATCTAATAACTTTTAACTTTAATCAACAAAAATCATGAGTAATACCTTCACATAATAATATATATGTTGTACATAGTAACATATAATCATCCAATAATTATGTTCAAAGTGCATGGATCACTTATAGAGATTGGAACAACTCCTAATGGTCTCTAGATGTTGAGGAAACCCTAGTTACCTTGTTGCAACAATTAACCTTCATTAATGATTTATAATTATAAAGATATGTTTATGTTTCATTGAGTGTCATGTGCCTAACATGTGCCTCACTTATGTTTTTACTTGTGTGGTTTAGTCTCATATTGCTCATCTTTGTTTTGTATCTCCTCTCTTATCCTATGTAAGAGAATGCAATGTAAACCTTTTAATCATCCAATACATTTACATTCAACTCTCCATATGGTATCAAGAGCAAGTTTCCCTTTCCCCAGTGGAAGTTCTAACCCTACCCTCTTCATGACCTAGCCACCCCGCCCCCTACGCTGCTGCTACTGTCCACTCCCCCGCCGCCGCCGCTCCCACCCCTCAGCCGCCCTACCACTCTCCCCGTCGACGCTGCCTCCCTGCCCCCTCACTCTTCCCGCCGCTACACCCACCCAACAACCACACTACCCCATTCCTCCTCCCACCCACTCCTCCCTCCTACTGCTGCCCACTCCACCACTTTCCAAGCCCGATCCATTTCCTCCCCCCACCACCAATCACATCACCCATTATCATCCTCATCTAACCTCCTCCCTTCCTAACACTACTACCCTACGTCCTTGACGTCTCCAGACAGCCATCACCATTGCACGTTAAGAGTCCCTCAGATCTTCGGCTTCTTCTGCCTATGCCTCATGATGGGATCTAGATTCTACTCATGATGGCGTAGGTTCATTTATCAGTTATTCTTCCCGTGGCGGGTCTCTTCTGATCTGATGCGTCAGATCTACAACTGTGCTCTACTACCTCATTGCGAGTTTCTTGAGACTTATTTATCTCTGTTGGTGAGTTTGTTGGATCTAAGGGCTCTAGAGGGGGGGGGTGAATAGAGCTACAAAAATTCTCACAAAAAACAGATTAGACCTTCAAATTATATCAAGTTTAAAGCAATAGCTTAAGTGCAATTTGAAGTCCTATCTATAGATAAACTAAAGGCTTGTTTATTGAGTGAGTAAAACAATGTACAATGCAGTCTCTTATATAACAGAAGAGAATAGAGACTAAAGCAGAGGTGAGCAATATGGGACTAAACTACAGAAGTAAACAACATAAGTGAGGCACATGCTATGCACATGACACTCAACAATACATAACAGAAAACATCATATCTTTATACTCCCCCTCAAGTTGGAGCGTAGATGTCGATCAT
Source organism: Alisma plantago-aquatica (assembly GCA_963693085.1). Taxonomy (NCBI): domain Eukaryota; kingdom Viridiplantae; phylum Streptophyta; class Magnoliopsida; order Alismatales; family Alismataceae; genus Alisma; species Alisma plantago-aquatica. The sequence continues at coordinate 138,516,014 of OY856410.1, read as the reverse complement.
GCCCAGCTTGTCAACTAGAGTTAGAAAGCGAGCTTTGGGAAATATCTTTATAAAGATGTCTGAAACTTGCTTGTCGGTACTGAGATACGGCGTGCCAATTCTGCCAGTGAGAACTGCTTCTCGAATAAAGTGACAATCGACCTCGATATGTTTCGTCCTCTCGTGAAATGTGGGGTTGCTCGCAATAAAAGTGGAGGCCTTATTGTCACAAAACATAGGAATAGGGCTAGAATAAGATATGTCAAACTCCTGAAGGAGATTCTGAAACCATAACAATTCGCAAGCAGTATGAGCCATTGCTCGGTATTCTGCCTCTGCACTGGATATGGCGACAACAGTCTGCTTTTTGCTTCGCCAGGTGACAAGGTTTCCACCCACAAAGGTACAATAGCCTGAAGTTGACTTCCGATCAAAACGACTTCCTGCATAGTCTGAATCCGAGAACCCGGATAGGTTGCAGTGGCCATGATTTTTATTCATCAAGCCTTTTCCTGGAGAGATTTTAAGGTATCTCAGAATATGGCATACAACATCCCAATGACATTGCCGGGGTTTGTCAAGATACCGGCTAATAAATCCGACAGCAGCAATAAGATCAGCTCGTGTGACAGTTAAATAAATAAGCTTGCCTACCAACCTCTTGAACTGATGATGATCAACATAGAGAGGAGAGTTTGCATCATCCCGGTCCATGTTTGGATCAAGTGGAGTGTTAGCCGGTTTGCAACCAAGCATGCCAGTTTCCTACAACAGATCAAGTACACATTTCCTCTGAGAAAGACACAGTCCTGCAGATGATCTGGAGACTTCAATGCCTAGGAAATATCGAAGTTTTCCTAGATCTTTAGTGACGAAATGCTTCTCTAAGTAAGTTTTAGTTTCCTGTATGCCCACTGTGTCACTAAGTTTTCGTTTCCTGTATACCCACTGTGTCACTGCCAAATAATATAATATCATCCACATAAACAATCAAAATCACAAGTCCGGCTGCTGTCTTGCGAATAAAGACTGAGTGGTCAGAATGAGGACGACGAAAGCCAAAGGTGACTAAAATTTGACTGAGCTCGGGTGGTGGGTGGGGATAGGGGCGGCGGCGACGCTGGGGGGGTTGGTGGCGGCGACGGGGGGGGGGCTTCAGGGCATGGGGCAGGGTGGGAAGATAAATCGGGGACCGGACCTGTTCTGATACCATATAGATAAACCAGAGGCTTGTTTATTGAGTGAGTAAAACAATATACAATGCAGTCTCTTATATAACATAAGAGAATAGAGACTAAAGCAGAGGTGAGCAATATGGGACTAAACTACAGAAGTAAACAACATAAGTGAGGCACATGCTATGCGGATGACACTCAACAAAACATAACCGAAAACAACATATCTCTATACTATCTGTTATTTTACGTAAGGGCTGCGTGAGATGGCTGAGAGCCATCTCCTCTTTATTTATAATAGATGGGTAAATTACATAGATGTACAACAGTAATAAGGAAATGACAAAAATAAATAATACAGATAATAGAGAGATATGTTAACACTCCCCCTCAAGCTGGAGTATACACATTGTGTATGCCCATCTTGCCACATAGATTGTGAAATATTGCTGGACCCAATGATTTTGTCAGAATCAGTGTTCAGAAAATCGGTCTAATCGGTCGAATAATCGACCGAATATTCGATTTTGCAGGTCCACCGCCCCGCATATGCATAATCGGACCTATAATCGGTCCAGGGCCGATTAATCGGCCGCTCGGGGGAATAATCGGCCAATTAATCGGGGATTTTCTAAACCCAACAGAATTAATATATTTTTTTACAGTAACTTTTTCTAAACCTACTATTGGTCATTACAATTACATTCTCTTGCCCCTCTTCACATATTTGGTCTTTTCCCCATGTTTTCTCAATAAGTTTATAGTTAATGTTTATTGAATTGATTCTTATTATTGATGTTTTCATCTCTAATATCATCAATGTTTCTAATTACTTATTTACTGCAATATTAATCTCTGACTAATTGTTCTTCTTTACTGCTCCATTTTGAATATTGATTTAGATGCATATTCTTTATATTGATGACTTAGATATAGTTCATTTTGTTTGTATCTATGCTTAGTTACAATCCAAATGATGTTTAGCTTCCCCCTTTTAGAACATGATTAATCTCATATTACAAGAAGATTTTACTCAAATTTTAGTTGTACAATTCTAATATATGACTAATACATAACTTGGATATAGTCAACATATAATTTATATATATTTATAACTAATTAAAAAAAAATCAAAACTGATTAAAACTGATTATTCTCCCGCATACTGTGTATACTCTATTCGGTACCCTGTCCGCCCGTACACCGATTACCGCTTTTCAGAACACTGGTCAGAATATCGTCCAGTTGATCTTCAGACTTGGCATATGGTGTTACAACAACACCATTCTTGATTTGATCTCGGATAAAATGACAATCAACTTCTATATGCTTCATGCGCTCATGAAAGACTGGATTCCCGACAATGTGTATAGCTGCTTGGTTGTCACACTTGAGTTCCATGGGAGATGAAATAGGGATCCTTAACTCAGAAAGAACATATTTTACCCATTGTAACTCACAACATGCATGTGCCATTGCCTGATATTCAGCCTTAGTGCTAGATCTTGCTACAACATTTTGCTTTTTACTTTTCCAGGTGATCAGATGATTCCCTAGAAAGGTGCAATATCCTGATGTAGATTTTGTGTCAGTCTGATTTCCAACCTAATCTGCATCTGCATAACTTGTAAGAACCAACGTAGAAACAAGCATCTTCGGTTTATAATAAGTGATTCCCTTGCCAGGAGCACTTTTCAGGTATCTCAAAATTCGACAGACCGCTGTCCAATGTGACTGCCGTGGTGAGCTCATATGCTGACTCACCAACCCTACAACATAGGAAATATTAGGCCGTGTAACAGTCAAATATATCAGTTTACCAACAATCTTCCTGTAATATCCTGGATCTGAATATTCTGCATCATCATCCATTTCCTTGATGTGATAGTCCATAGGAGTAGATACTGGCTTGGACTCGGTCATGCCTGTTTCCTGTAGTAAGTCTAACACATATTTCCTCTGAGATAGGTTGATACCTGTATGAGATCTAAGCACCTCAATGCCCAGAAAATATCTCAGTTTACCCAGATCCTTTGTTTGGAAGTGTCCCTACAAACCTTCCTTCACTCGTGATATTCCTGTAGAATCACTACCAGTAATCACTATGTCATCAACATACATAGCAATAATTATAGTTCCACAGGAAGAAGTAGAATAAAATAACGAGTGATCAATCACAGAACGACAGAAGCCCATTTGAAGAACCACATCACTGAACTTGTCAAACCAGGCTCTAGGAGATTGTTTCAGTCCATATATGGCCTTCTTCAGCTTACACACCTTCTGATACTCCCCCTGAGCAACAAAACCAGGAAGTTGCTCCATATAGACCTCTTCCTGCAAATCACCATGAAGGAAGACATTTTTGACGTCCAATTGAAACAGAGGCCAATCAAAAGTAGCAGCCAGAGAAATAATAATCCACACAGAATTTAACAAACTACAGTGGAAAAAGTCTCAAAGAAGTCGACCCCATATGTCTGTGTATAGCCTTTAACCACCAATCTGGCTTTCAACCTTTCAACCGAGCCATCTGGATTGTATTTGATGGTGAATACCCATCTACATCCCACATCCTTTTTACCTGCAGATAGGTCAACAAGATCCTAGGTGCCATTATGTAATAGGACTGACATTTCAACCTGCATTGCCTGTTTCCAGCCACTGTCCTTCATAGCATCATGATGATTCCTCGGTAAATCCACAGAATCAATCCCAATAGCAAATGCGCGAGCCTATTTAGATAATTTGGACAAACAACACACATTCGCAATAGGATGTCGAATAGTACAGGAACGAGTACCTTTCCGGACAGCAATAGGAATGTCCAGATCAAATGCATGAATCTCTGGAGTAGAGGACGATGGGGAAGGCACATAGACCGGTGTCGCTACTTCTCCTAGATTCTGTCTACCTCGTCTGCTATAAACATGTGGATAATGCTCAATTACAGATTCATCAACTACATGCTTTTCTTGAATAATAGTATAATCATGAATGATGGGTGGCACTCCCTCACTCTGCACAGATGGTGGCACTCTCTCACTCTGAAAAGATGGTGGCACTCCCTCACTCAGATGCTTCCCCTTACTCATGGCATCAGAAAAATATGGAGTAGTCTCATGGAAAGTAACATCCCTAGACACAAACATGCGGCGAAGACTAGGACAATAACACTTGTATCCTTTGCTAATACCGGAGTACCCAAGGAATAATATTTTAATCGATCTAGGGGATAACTTGTCAGCCTTAGGATCAAAGTTGTGGACAAAGGAGGTGCAGCCAAACACTCTAAGGGGAATAGGAAAGGGATGATCCGTGGGACGTAACACAGAGAAATGAGTACGCCCTTTGAGAACATAGGAGGGTTGTCTATTAATTAAGAAGCAGGCAGTGAGAAGGGTCTCAGACTAGAATTTCTTGGGTACATTGGACTGAAACATGATAGACCTGGCAACATCAAGAAGGTGGCGATTTTTCCTCTCAGCCACCCCATTTTGTTGAGGGGTGTGAGGACAAGATGTATGATGAATCATGCCAATAGAACTGCAAAAGTTAGACATGGCTTTTTGAACATACTCTAAAGCATTATCAGATTGAAGAACTTTAATGTTGCAATCAAATTGAACCTGAATTTCTTTATGAAAATGTTTAACAATAGACAACACAGACTCCCGACTTTTGAGTAAATAAATCCATGTCATACGGGAAAAATCATCCACAAAGGAAATAAATTAACGAAAACCATTATAACTCTGGTCTTTAACAGGACCCCATACATCACTATGAACCAACTCAAAGGGGGACGATGCCTGTTTATTGATACGATTGGGATAAGACAATCTATGTTGCTTTCCCAACTGATACGACTGACACTCTAAAGATGACACTTGGGACAACTCAGGTTCCAACTTTCGCAGGCTCTCCAAAGACGTATGTCCATATCTGTAGTGCCATAGTAAAGGGGAACCACTCAACAGGACGACTGAAGCAGGATCAGATACTTGGCGAGGCAGACTATCACCATGGAAGAGGTAGAGATCACCTTTCCTAAGCCCTCCACGAATCGTCCTCATACTCTTGAGATCCTGTAAAACAAAATAATAGGGCCCAAATGTTACTGTACATTTTACAGTGTCAATCAATTTTGCAACAGAAAGTAGATTGAAAGGAAACTCAGGCACAAAATGCACAAATTTAAGATTAATTTTAGGTGTTAGAGGAACAGATCCACTAGCTAACACCCTTCTTACTGAACCATCTGCCAGTGTAACAGATTGATGGGGAATATACGAGTTAATGGAGTGGAGCAATCTCCTCATACCAGTCATATGCTGCGATGCGCTAGAGTCAACCACCCAAGAAGTAGAACCAGAAGCTATAAGAGATGCAGCCTGATTACCCGCAGTAGATGCCATGTTTGCTGAAGATGACGATCCCAAATTCATGTGCTGAGCGGCAAGAATAAAGCAGTCATACTCCTCCTGGGTGAGAGTAATGCCTGAGGAGCTAGAACTCACAGCTGGAGATGCAGAAGGCTCAGTAGTAGTGGCATAATTTGCTGCTCCCACTGGTGGTGCAGTAGGTCTCCCATGTTTCTTCCAACATTTCTCCACTGTGTGTCCTGGTTTGTCACAAAAAGTACACCTGGGACGTGTTCCGCATCCTCTGCCCATACCAGGGCATCCTTCTCGTACGACAACAACTATGGATGCATGAGACTCTCCAGAAGATACAACTGGTGTAGGATCAACAAACTCAAATTTGGATTGTTGAATCCTCGAGTAGGCTTCCTAAAAGCTGGGCAATTTATCAGAGGCAAGGATAACACTCCGGGCAGCTCTGTAGGAAGAGCTAAGTCCAGACAAGAATTTGGCAGTAATCAAATCATCTCTGTCTTTGACCTGCTCTGCAACTGACACAGGATGATAATAGCTCAACTCTTGAGCAATAGCCTGAATTGCTCCAAAATATTCTTCTAGTGATCTGTTACGCTGTCTCTCTGCAAAAAGACAATCATAGATCATAAATTGGTGAAGAGCATTCTTCTCCTGAGAATAATGCTTCTTCACTGCGTCCCATATCTCCTTGGCTGTAGAATAAAACATGAACCTTGCAGCAATTGCAGTATCCATACTCCCCCACAACCAAGTCTTCCCAAGACTGTCATGATGCTTCCACTCAACATATTCTTTATCGGTAGCAGCAGGAGGAACAAAATCAACATGTCTCGCCTTGTCACGAGACTCCAAAACTGTATGGACAACATTCATCCATAGAAGATAATTTTTCCCATTCAACTTTATAGAGGGGATAGGAGACATCTCGCTGTAGAAAGTAGACATCTTGGTATCCGCCATGATTTAATGGGATTTTGTGACGAAAAGATACACGTCACAGTGAAAGCTTGAGTGACGGAGAGATACACGTCACACCACAGAAAGATGCGTTACTGACGCATCAACAACCTCAAATCGATTTTCCTAATCACACATGGAGGAGATGTAATTAGGACCACACTCTGGAGGTGACAAGTCCTTCGGTTTAGGTTTTAGACACTCGTTGGATCAACCAAAAAACTCCAAACAGAAACTACGGCTGTCTTCGGACTTGGATGGCTGAAGCTACTCCAGCGGCGACGGTGGCGGGAGACTCCTGTCCCAACGGCAGCGGCGCCGGCGGCTGGTGTCCCTACTACCGATAGCGGCGGTGCCCGAGGCTGCTCTTGTTGGCGGCGGCTAGGGTAGAAGTGGCTCTGGTACCATGTTATTTTACGTAAGGGCTGCGTAGGGCAGCTTGAGATGGCTGAGAGACATCTCTTTATTTATAATAGATGGGTAAATTACAGAGAGGTGCAACAGTAATAAGGAAATGACAGAAATAAATAATATAGATAATAGAGAGATATGTTAACACTATCTAACAAGCATAGCAAGGACGAGAGAGATTGACAACAAGCATTTGACAAAGGGATGTAGAGTGGTTCCACACTTCAAACTAGAAGTGAGTCAGTCCACTACCTAGAAAGGTCAACCTCTAGGACTTTGCAAGTGCTTTTCTCTATATTATCACCAATATGAGCTACAACACAAGACCACCAAAAGACTTACCCATCCAACCACAAGGAGATATCCACCTTACCAAGGACTTACCCACTTAGCAAGATTCTTTAGCCTTCACCAAGGTCTTACCCACTCAAGCTCAAGTCTTCCGCCTTGAAGGACTTTGCTTCTCCTCTTGGATCTTCAGCATTTGCCTTCTCCTTCACCTAGAGAAGATCACCACCTCTTCATCAACCTTGAAGAGGACCAACTACAACTCCTTCACTCGATGGAGCTTGATTCACCTTTTCTTCATGTAGGAAGGGGATAGGGAAGTAGTAGAATATGAGAGATTTACATGCACAAGGGTGGAGCTCTCTTACAATATGCCTAACTCACTCACAATCACGAAATGAAGTGTAAACTAGAGAGAGAAAGGGGTTCAAGGAGTAGTAGCACACTCAACTATAGCAAGGACTTGAATATCTTGAATGAGCACACTTGGAATGAACTCCAAGGGGTCCTATTTATAGCTGGGGGTGCTCCCTTGAGTTGGGGAACACTTAGGGTCGAAATATAGCCGTTTTCCTCAAGACAACATATCTATTTTCACCCAAAACAAGTCACTAACGGTTATAATCACTTTTTCTGCGTTTTCCGTACAGTGTATTCGGTCGAATTTCAATAAAGGTAACTCAACCGATCAACTAAAAGACAACCAATTTCTAAACTATCGGTCGAGTTTGTTTCGGGAACTCGACCGATGAGCTAAAATTGAGTTTGCTCAGTGAGTCGGTCGGTTGAGTTCTGTAAGTGTACAACTCGACCGATGGGTCATCTTCAGAAAATCCATCATAGGATCGGTCGAGTTTCCAACTCGACCGCTGAACAACCTGTGATTAATTTTCTAAATTGACTTTGGGGTGATTAAACCTTGGTACTAAGTGTCCCACATATTTTTCTCATCTCAGTTACAACTTACAAGTCATATCATCAATACAAGTGATTACAAAAATCTTCTAAGGTCGTTTGAAGTGATTTCCTTATTAGCACACTTGCATTGAATTTGGCTTGAAGTTGGACAAGCTAGGGCTTGTGTAATTTGATCATTTTCATGTACCTAAAGCCTGAAATCAATCTTGAACAAACATATTAGATACATAGGAATGGAATGGTTGAGTCATATCAAAATATGGGCAATGTATAACCCTTAGGTCAACAAGGTTCTACTACTACTGCACCGGCAATCTTTTCTACTTGTTCTGCTTCAGATCTGTTTGCCATGGCATCTGTTGAGCCTCCTCGTTCCCTGTGTGTTACCACAGTTAAGCTTGATGGCTCCAACTATCATCTCTGGTCGGCGTCCTTTGTCTTGTATGTCAAACCACAAGGCTGCCATTCTCATATCACTACTGAACCCCCAACTGCCACTGTTGCTATGGCAAATGAGAAAAGCAAGCAAGCTTATGATCAAAGGTCCAAAGATGATTCCGGTGTCATGTCCTGGATTCTTAATAGCACCAAGTCACGGATCAACCAGTCTTTACTTTGCCTTCATGATGCTAAGGCAATGTGGGATCAACTATCTCACGTATATTCTCATCAACAGAATCCCAAGAGAGTCTTTAAAATATTCAAAAGATTGACCAAGAAGGAACTTTCATTTGACACTTATGTTGAAGATTTCTATAATCAATGCTCCGCCCTCTAGAATGAATACGAGGTTTATCATCCTTTGACAACCGACATCAAAGAAGTCCAGAAGCAACACAATGAACTGCAATGAGTCCAATTTTTGGCCGCACTTCCAGCTTCCTTTTCTGGGGTGGTCGACCAGATTCTATCGAGTGATCCACTGCCAACTCTTCGAGATGTCCTCAAGCGTGTTCAAAGACTTCCATCTATGACCTCCACCCCTGCAATCAAACACCTTGCTCTGGCTGTTCACACCGCTAATTCCGACCGTGGACGCGGTCGAGGACGTGGTCGTGGAGGTCGTCTCCCTCCTAATGGCGGACACACATCTTCTACTGCTACTGGTCGAGCACAACCTGTTGGTCCTCGCTTCTGCAACTTCTATGGCCAAGACAATCACAATGAAGACCGATGCTGAATCAAGCACGATAAACCTACTTGGGCTCATAGTCACAAATTTGATATTCGGGATACGTACGGCCAAGTTGAAAAAATCGGAAATCGAGAATTATGCGGAAAATTCAGATAAAAATCGGTCAACGTACGGTAAAAGTTCGGTCAACTATTCGAAAAAAGTCGGCAAAAAAGCAGAATATATATATATATATTTACACACACACATACAAACATATATATACACCCACACATATAATGATTGAAAATGACTAAACATCGAACTGATTACCCTAATATTTGAAGAAGGGGAAGAAGTGGGAGCAACAAGCACAAATCAGGGAAGAAAGGGGGAGAATGGAGGAGAAAGATGGAGCATACATGTAGAATGTCGAGGGTTACTCCTGGTGTGTCGAGGGATAGAGGAAGGTTGGACGGTTTAGTGAAACCCTGCTACAAGTTAAAAAGGACGTGGAAAAAATAAATGTGAAGCAAAAGTACAGAATTGTTTAAAACGGCAAAAAAAACGTATTAAGCGCGTTTAGAACGCAATACGCGAATAAAACACGTTTAAAATGTATTATTCGATTTGGAGTTTAAAACGGCCGTCATATACGTCACGTGAATAATACGCGTTTTAAACGCGTTTTTTTAAAAACGGAGTATATTGTGACTATGCTTGGGCTAACCAAGCATCTGCATAGACTTTGACTGATACTACTATTGAAAACCACCTGCGACGCCTTCACCTGAGTGGCTTCGCTCTGAGTTCGAGAATTTTTTTCAAGGACACGTCTCAGCTTCCATCTATGTCCGCTGCTGGATCTTCTACTTTGCTAACCTCTCTTTCTGCTGGTAACAATAAATCGTGCATTGACTCTGGTGATCGGTTCATGTGGTTGATGATATCAACTTATTTTCTCCTCTTACTAAAACTATTCAGATTCTACCTGTTACTGTTGCCGATGGTTCCAAAACTTCCGTTCATGGCATTGGCATTGTTCCCTTGTCTCATAAACTGCATCTGAAATATGTTTTATATATCCCAACATTTCCTGCTAACCTGCCTTTTGTCAGTATAACTGTGAAAGATCTTCAGTGCTCCATTAAATTTGATCCTTCTGGTTGTGTTTTGAAGGATCTCTGCACAAAGACGAGGATTGGTTTGGGCTATGAGGGACCAAATGAACTCTACTATCTGGATGGACCACCAGCGGTATCTGGTCTTCTGTCAACATCAGTGACGGGACTCCAGTGGCACACCGGCTCGGTCACTCCTCTATTGCAAAACTAAAACATTTATTTCCTACTTTATCTGAAAAAACATTTTCTTGTGGATTTTGTTAGTTGAGTAAACAAACTCGTATTGTGTTTCCTGCTAAGAAAGATATTGGCTCTAAAGGTATATTTGACATTGTTCATGCGGATATTTGGGGTCTGTGTTCTATTCCTAGCCAATCTGGAGTTAAATACTTTGACCTTCATTGACGATTACTCTCGTGCTACTTGGTTGTTTTTACTAAAAGACCGCAACACAATTTTGGATAATATTAGCATTTTTTCCTCTGAAGTACAAACACAATTCAGCAAACCCATTAAAGTTTTCCGCACCGATAATGCCCTTGAATTTATGCAAAAATCTGTGACATTTTTTTGTTATGTCCGTGGCAGTCTGCACCAAACTACCTGCCCTTACACTCCAACAAAATGGAGTTGGTGAAAGGAAAAACCGCCATTTATTAGAGGTTGCTCGCACTATACTCCATTATAAAGTTCCTCAACGTTTCTAGCCTGAGGCTGACTCTACGGCGTGCTATCTTATCAATCGCGTGCCATCTTCTGTTTTGCACAATCAAATTCCTTACAACATTCTTTTTCCTGATGCCCAACTTTTTTTCTGTCCCTCCCTACATTTTTGGGTGTACCTATTTTGTCAAAAACCTACGTCCGGGGTTAACAAAACTTGATCCTCGCTCCACCAAGTGTATCTTTTTGGGATATTCTAGAACCCAGAAAGGATATCGCTGCTTTGATCTTATTTTGAAGCAATGGTTTGTGAGTGCTGATGTAGTATTTTTTGAACATATGCAATATTACTCTGATGACGGAGCATCACTCTCCAGTGATGTGTTGGTACCCACATCATTGCCTGATGTTGTTGAGCTTGTGCCCTCTTCTGAGCTGCTACGTGAAGCCCGCCCTCTGCAAGTTTACAAGCGAAGAAACAAGACAAGTACTCCCTCCATGACCCCTCCACAACCAATTCGTCCTTATGCGGATGATCATACAAACACTGAGGTAACCTCTGACTTACACCTACCTATCAGTCAGTGCAAGGGTGTTCGTTCCTGCACGAAACATCCTATTAGTCATTTATGCTTATCTTCTAATCTGAATGACAGTTTTGCGTGCATCACTACTATCTCTATTGTCTCTATTCCCAAAACTGTTGCAAAAGCTCTTCTCATTGTTGTATGGAAACAGGCTATAGAACATGAAATGCAAGCACTCTCTGATCGTAAGACATGGGAGCTTGTAACTCGTCCTGCTTCCCGCTCTACTGTTGGATGCCACTGAGTCTTCACCATTAAATATCAACCAGACAGTACGATTGAGTGGTTGAAAGCTTGTCTTATGGCAAAAGGCTACACAAACTTACGGTGTGTACTACTTTGAAACCTTTTCTCCTGTAGCAAGATGAAATTCTGTTAGAATTCTCATTTCTGTTGCTGTCAACGAAGACTGGCCCCTATTTTAGTTTGACGTCAAAATGCGTTTCTGTATGGAGATTTGCAGAAAGAAGTTTACATGGAGCAACCATCGGGATTTGTTGCTCAAGGGGAGTCTTCCTCGCGAGTTTGTAAACTGAGAAAGGCCATCTACGGCCTAAAACAAAGCCCCCGTGCTTGGTTTGACAAGCTTAGTCATATCTTAGTAAATTTTGGCTTTTGTCGATCCCATTCAAATCATTCTGTGTTTATCCGCAAACTGTGGCTGGGCTAGTCATTCTTATTGTCTATGTTGATGATATTATCTTATCTGGCAGTGATACCTTGGGCATTCAAGCTACTAAAACTTACTTGGAAAAATACTTTGTCACTAAGGATCTAGGAAAGCTGAGATATTTTTTAGGCATTGATGTATCCAGATCATCTGCAGGATTGTGCCTTTCCTACGAAAATATGTCCTTGATCTTTTGCAGGAAACTGGTATGCTTGGCTGTAAACCAGCCAACACCTCTCTTGACCCAAATACGGATTGAGATGATGACACCTCTCCCCCTTATGCTGATCACCACCAATTCAGAGACTTGTTGGCAAACTTATTTATCTCACTGTCACGAGAGCTGATCTTACTGTTGCTGTAGGATTCATAAGCAAGTATCTTGATAAATCACGAGAGTGTCATTGGGACGCCGTATGTCACATTCTGCGTTATCTCAAAAGCTCTCCAGGCAAAAGATTATTATATAAGAAGCACGACCATTGCAACCTCTCAGGTTTTTTCAGATTCTGACTATGTAGGAAGTCGATCTGATTGTAAATCTACATCTGGCTATTGCACATTTGTGGGTGGCAATCTAGTTACTTGGCGAAGTAAAAAACAGACTGTAGTAGCCAGGTCCAGTGCAGAGGCAGAATATCGAGCCATGGCCCACTGCATGTGAACTTCTGTGGGTCCAAAGTCTTCTCAAGGAGTTTGACATATCCTACTCTAGTCCTATACCGATGTTTTGTGACAACAAGGCTTCTATTTTTATTGCGAGCAACCCGACATTTCATGAAAGGACAAGACATATAGAGGTCGATTGCCACTTTGTCCGCAAGACTATTCTTTTTGGTCGTATTTATACTCCATATCTCAGCACTGAGCAACAAGTAGCGGACATCTTCACCAAAATTCTTCCAAAGGCTCGCTTCCAGACTCTAGTAGACAAGCTGGACATGTTCGACATCTACGCTCCAGCTTGAGGGGGGGTATAGAGATATGTTTGTTTCACTGAGTGTCATGTGCCTAGCATGTGCCTCACTTATGTTTTTACTTGTGTGGTTTAGTCCTATATTGGTCATCTCTGTTTTGTATCTCCTCTCTATCCTATATAAGAGAATAAAATGTAAACCTTTTAATCATCCAATACATTTACATTCAACTCTCCATAATAATAAACTTGATTTCTAGGGTTTTAGGGTTCTTTAGAGATTGATGGAAATTTCGGGTAAAAATAGGCTTCAAAATGAAGTTATTATGATTCCTTGCGTTTTTATCTTTTCGACGAGTATTCTCATGAAGTTTTCTAATGAGCGAGCAATTCAATACAATTGCTTAGCTCCAGCCGACTAGAAACTCGAGGAAATCCACCTAGCAATAATCTAAAATCGTGGACCAGCGTTGAGCTGGCTCAATCGGTTAATGGCATTCGACAAACAAACCCATCAAAACTAACGTGTGCAATTGAGAGAGAAAGGTGCTTTAAATACCTGCATTTGTCCATGGTGACTCGCGACATCAAAACACTTGGTTAGGGGAAAAACAGTAAACTGGGAACCCCCGATCATCATCTTTACGAGTTCAGAGGGACCTCGACTCCCATTCGAAGCATTCAACACCAAGCTCAAAACTCGAAATCACCCGTGGAAAACCAAAACTGCAGTTAGAGAAATCCTGAGGAGTTGCCTCATCTCCGTGACGCCTCTCGATCACAACGACCCCTAGGATAACTAGAGGTGAAGAAATCCTGCCCCACCATGACAAGAAGGAGCCGAGTAGTGACAACAATGCTGATAAGCCCGCAGTGGAAACTAACCCGTAGACAAAACCACAACACCATGAGGAGGGTGAACGAGCCCAAGACAACTAGAGGAAGGCTAACTCACAGAAACGACTTCAAGATGTCGAAAGGAGGATAGCTGCAAAAAGTGGGAAAAAGAGGGATTCTTGACTTATAGTAGTTGTGGGTGAATTACGAGTTGCAGAAGCTTCCTAGATAGGAGAGGGACCTATCCTCTTCGTTTTCTGGCGCTAGAATGGACGAGGTTGCCGTGTCGATCAGCTGTCTAGGGACACAACAAGATGATCTTTTGGTTAGAAGAGAAGGGAGCACAATAGAGTTATGTGAGGGTACGTCGAGTTCCTAGATGTTCCCTGATCGTTTCCAGTGGGTTATACTTATAGTCCTTTGCTGGAGGTGGGTTGTGGGGTCATGGGAGTCTGAAACAGGGGAAAACTTGGAGAAGCCTACTTGACTGGGGACTCTAGGGCACAAAAGGATAGCAAAATTGGGTCCAAACGAGTTGGGAAAGCGAGGCAAACGTGAAAGAGATAAATTCTTGGGCTCAAGATGAGAAGGGACGAAAAGAGAATTGAATCAAAATCCTGCATTTTGTGGAGTCCCTCCAGCTCTGGGACTCGAGCGAGAGTGATGACCCTCACGGAGCATCCGAGGATCCGAGTCCGAGTGGAAAAGGGTAACATACAGGCCACACGACATTATGTGTTTAATTAAAGGCCCGTGACCAAAGTTCAGTTAGGTTAGGATTAGATTATTTATGTATTAAAGTTATTTTCTTTCCAACTAAATTTAGAGTATCTAGGAGAGTTAAAACTTAACCAAAATTGGCGTGTTACCTAATTTTTGTACTAGGATTCTGAAAATCAAGTAGGTTTTTAGTTTTGAGACTCCCTACTATTTATTATTCACTTTCCAAGTTAAACCTCTATTTAACTATCCAAGGCTATCCAAAAATAATTAGAGGCTGATATTTTGGGTAAAGCCTGATATTACCGAGTTAAGTTCCCACAAAAATTATATAGGTCAAATTATTATTATTAAAATGGTCAATTTCACTTTTAATCCCCTATGTATCACTATTCTGCTAATTAGAGTTACATTTGATGAAATTGAAATTACATTGGAATGATAAAGGCAATTATATCGGAAATTAATGGAAACATTGTTGTAGTATTATTTTGAGTTCCAAATATGCATTAGTGTTTATCTGAAGCATCAAGATTTGAAATTTGAAGTTTGGGTTTCTAATTTAGGATTATTTTAAAAAAATTAAGGTGTACACCTACCACCTGATTGTCACGTATTAGACATAAGAAAATTCATGAATCATGAAATATGATTAGAGAAAGTGGCTCCACAAGCTGAATGGTAGTGCTCGCGATTGCATTAAGCCGAAAAACCATGGAAAATCTCCTTCAGTACAAACTGCATAATAAAGATAAGCCTAATTTTCTGCCGATGCCGAATGCCACTATCTCACAGGAAGGGACCAAAAGGTTACATATATAAAGATAGCACTTCACTTTTTGTAAGAATATTTCTTCTGAGAATCCAAATCTAAAGGCCATATAGTGATTATTGAAATTTTCATTCGATAGAGGAAATATAATTTGTATAAATGCTTCTTATAAAAGATTTCATTATTTCAGGTACCAGGAAAATCAGCTAAAGAATGCTTTAACAGGATACACTCCTATCTCACCACCCCGCCAGTTCCTCCACCACGTGCTAAACTGAAAAAATCTGAACAGTCTCCAATAGGCAGTTTCAGTTTATCTGGCGGCAGCTCGTCTGGTACGTTCAAAGAAAATATTAAAAAGACGAGGAGCACAAAGCAGAAGAAGATACTGGCACAGAAAACTGTCAGACATATACTGAAGAAGCAATCTCTACAGGAGCAAGCTCGGGAAACAGATTTGTTCCCTGTTTTCAAATCATCCTTAAATATATCAACTGAGGAGTTGCCAACTACCTGCATGTCTCCCACTCCAGCCTGCCAGTTGAAGTTTTCTGATTCCCCAAAGTTAGACAGTGCAAATTCGGTGGCAGCTAAAAAAACATTGTCTAGAATAGCCAAGTTATCCTCCATGAAGCCAAGTCCTGAAGTGTTGAAGCAGGTGAAGAACCTGGCACTCCACGAGAAGTACATTGATCGGTTGCATGGCAGAGTGTCGAGCTGGAAACCTTCTTCCAAGTTTTCAGTCACTGAAACACATGGTAAAGACAATAGGATGCCAAAACCAGTCCCCATCAAGGATGCTAAAAATGCACTATTGTTTGATGCAATAGAAGCTATGCGTCAATTTCGGCGTTCGGAGGATTTAGCAATTTGTTGTGCCAAAGGGGACAGTGACGATGAAGATGGAGGAGATGACAGCAATGAATCTGGAAGTGAAGATATCTAGCTTAGATATAGCACTGTTTCTTTGTAGGTCTAACCGTTAGAATAAATTGATTACTCTGTAGAGTTTCACACTTAACACTTCCTAATATTCTGATTAAATGACGGTATATAAATGATGTGGTGTTCATTGGTTGAGTTATTAAGAATTAGTGCCTTTCATTTGCATATACAAAAGATCCTTTCAACTGGTAGTGCCAATGCATGGGCTATCAACAGGATGGTGTGAACAAATATGATCACAGTAAAAATGGATGCTGTGTAGTGATCAGGTAACAAAAGCCTTTCCTGTAATCCTCTATGCGAAATCTACTGACGTTATTTTACAGCAGATTATTCCCCATTGCTCTATATTTTGGTTAGAATAAACCTATGTACATTGAGGCTTCATTTAGTAATAAGAAAAACTTCTGCCGTTTGGTGATGTTAAGGCACCTTTTTTTAGCACAATGAACAAATGGCTGTGTACTGTTGTGGTAAAAAGTTGCGGCGGAACATCAATCATCAACCTATGACTGAGGCAATAATGCAGTCTTAGGCAAACTTTATTTGCATGAGCAAGATCGATCCTTAAACCTTTGAAAATCATCGTGTCTGTGTTACATGTGAATACTTGTATGTGCTTTTAGAAATAAAATTATGAGGTGCACGGTTTTATATATGCTCAGTAGCAGTTGTTCAAGGTAGTCTAGAGATGGCAAATTAGCATCGTCATCCCGATTCTGGTTCCTATCTGTTTTGAGAGTTCCACCACCCACACACATCTGCACTCCGGACATGTTCATATTAGTTTCCCCGTACCTACATAAGTGGGGATCCACATAGGCAGTCTTTGGATAGCTGTGGTTGGAGCATAAAGATTGAACAAGCCCAGTATATGCAAGATTGCATTCGCTACCAGAAACATCTTTCCCACCAACGGTTAAAACAAATTAGAGTTTTAAACACAAAATTTCACATGTAACTACTTTAAACAGATCGAACACGACTGTTGGTATGTTTGAATTTCTGCTTATTGTAAACCAATTAAACTACACAAATACCCATATGAATGACAATATTTAATCCACTCACACATTCATATCGTTGCCGTGATCAACTTTGATAAATCAGCTTTCACAAGACATGCATACCATACAGAAATATTGACGAATCAATCATTAGCGTCAACCCTTCTTTCAGCAAATAGTGTGGCACCCATTACGATTGATTTGCTTACATGCCAATTAAGATGCAACGTTCAGGACTCGGGCAATTTCTTGACATCAAACAAATGGGTCAAAATAGTAGTCAAATCTTATGCTGATCATACATGTAGGCAAAAGAGAAGCCTTAATGATTTATAAGAAAAAAGAATGCAATATAAAAGCATTCACCATGGGCGGGTAATGAGGCAGGGATTGGGAAGTCTGTAGGGCCATCCTAACAAAGCTACAATCGTGCGTTTCACAAGCATAAAAAGGAAATTTAAAACAAGATACGAGGGAAAAGCAAAATAAAGAAATAGGAGACATGACTTCTCATTTAATTGAGATGAAATGAGTATGACTCCAAGAACACTCATGCCAAAGACACAAATCAACTGTTGCTCCAATGGCATGTGGCAGGGCGTTAGGGGCCCATAGGAACTCCATAAAAGTTGCTTATATAGATAAGAATATTGAGGGATGCTAGTATTTCCGCATTAAGGAAAATGGAAAGAAAAGAAAAAAATGAATGCACATATTGCTAATTAAGTCGATAATAAGAAAAGAAACATCAAGTAAGATAGAATGCTTGAGGAAATGGACCCGTATCCTTGCCCTTAAACCCGTAAGACATCAAACAATCCAAATAAGAGCAAAAAGGAAGGAGACTCCAGCGTCCAATTACCATAAAAAGGGTTGGAACATGTAGTAAACATCAGAGACGACCGTGCAAAAAAAACTTTGATATGGGGGGGGGAGGATGTTTATATCATTGCCAACAAGAAAACCACTACAAACGGTCGTTTACAAAATAGTAAGAATAAGGAAAAATAGAAGAAGAAAAGAAAGGGTGTGGGCCACAACCTCCAAGATGATCAAATTGATGGCCACGATGGTTAGGCTAAACTAGCCTGAACATGCCAACAACAATATATTCCACAACAACAAACATTTGGAATAAGCCCCGTGCAAGAGATCTTGTGTGAATTCTTAAGTTTATATAAGCACATATACTACGCTAGAATATAAATTTTCAATTTCAGAATCATGGGTGTTATGCAAATTGCAAAACAGATTACATACTGTCTGAGCATATTTTTTTTTACCATACTCCATCATGAAGGGAGATATAGCTACTTGAACCATTTTCAAAGTATACACCTAAATAGAAAAAGTCAATGAAAAATGAGAAGTCATAAACATTGCGACAAGAAGCATTTACATAAACCATTTCTCTCATAAGCACCCTTCTCAAAACTATATTATACATAAACATGCAAGCTATCTTCACAAGACACTACTCCGTAACAACACCTCAGACGGAGAAAATCATCTGTGCAACCTATTGGTCAAGTAACATTAGGTGTCCCCTTGTAGATTTTGTTAAACACTTTTTTTCTAGTAGAAAAATGTGTCTATTGGGTCTAGGAGTGAAGAATTTCCACCAATTAGATAACATAAGAAGTCACTAACATCAAAAAGCTGATTAAAGAAGTTCTTTTGAACATATCACTAGACTCTATTTTCAACACCAAATCACTTCAACAAATAACTCACCATCTCAGTTCCATAAATTAACAAGTTCAATCAACGTAGAAGAATGGTATTAAATGCATTAATAAAACTCATTTAAAAATAATCTCTTGATTGACTTCATGTTTATGTAATATTCCTAACCCATAACAGTCAAGTGGAATTCACAAGACCTAAACCTTGCGTTAACAGTCCATCGTCCTAGCCTATGGGGATTAGCTGGATTCCCTAAGCTCAATAGTAGAACCCAAGTATTCGTAAAACACCCATGATTAAGCTACAATAAGTTTCTCTGATTCAAGAATCCAATAAAAGTCACAAAATTCATATATAATAATTTGCAATAATGAAAAAGAGCATGTTTGATAAATCCCAACTTAAACTTCGTATAGATAGTAAACTTAGACCATTTCCTAAATCAACACATCTTTATAACTCCATAGCATCACTTGATATAAAAATTAGGGTAAATATACTAAATCTAGTAGAGTTGGGCAAATATAAACAAATTTAGTAGAAACAAGGAGTTATCATCCAAAAAATTCAATGAATCTGCTCAACTCTTGTGTAACACGCTCTATCGCTCAATATCCCCTTTCTTGAGAAATCCTAAACCAAAATCTTTACTGAACAACTTCCTTTTAGACTCCCCTAAGCCCTTGAATAATGAACAGAAGGAAATGACAAAAGAAGGAGGATTCAATCACATGTCAAAATATCCCCTCAACTTTGACATGAGATAAGGGGGTTAAAAGGAGGAGAATAGGAAATCATAATAAGAAGATACCTACCCACTAGAAATCATAGTTATCCAATAACTTCCCAATTTCATGTAAGAGTAAATTCTCCCTTTCTGTTTTTCTACATATCCAAATTATTTCAGAGCAAAGGTGGAGGGTGTAGCCAATGGAGAGGGCCTACATGGAACTAAAACAATTGTATTGGGCATGTATACTACAGGTTAAACATCAAATCTATATGATTACCTTTTACTCATGACAACAACATAACAATGCAACCATCGGTATCCAAATTGATGTCAACTCTTATTGACCACTTTAAGGTAGAGTCTAGACCCATTAGTACTACTAGAGCATGTATCAACCTATATGGTTGATGTCAACTTCACATCAAAATGATTGTGGTCAATTCTAGATATAGACTCCAATAGGAGATGCTGCACTAGGGTATTGAAAACCAAGAGTAAATGCTTGACATTGATCTCAAATTGGTCGATGCCAAGACTAAGTTTGTCAAATAAAGGGAAATACACACAAACACTTCATGAAACTAATATAGTGATAGTGTTATATTTCGAGAGAAACATTAGGGGATCTTATTTCGAATCGACACGATGCAAATCTATATATCCTGGAAGATGAAACTTCTACTATGTTAATGTAATGAAACACATAACCATGTTTTATATTCTAGAAACAATAAAATGGGAATAATGTGCAACTCAAGATCAAGATAATAATTGGGTTTTGTATGAGGAAGGTGTTTCATTTCCCACTCCACACCCATTATGTTGGTATTTCCTATCCTCAGACAAAATGAATGATAAATGAAAAAACAATCAGACATGGAGAAGCAAACACAAGATTTGAACATGTTCATGATATACACAACATTTGAGGCGAGGGGGAACAAATATTAATAAAGTGTTTTGTTACTAGGTGCTTGTATCATCACACCGCTTGAGATCGATATAAGGGGAAGAAGGTAGATTATCTACATTATGATGGTGACCTTTCCTTGCTTGGAACCCATGGAGTTCAAAGATGTTTTTCATCCACCATTTCCACCAAAGACGATGTATTAGAAGCCTTAGGGTTACAGCTTTCCACATTGAGGTCGCTCATGCCACTAACCTTAGGGTTTGAGTTGGGGTTTATGATCTAGAAGGAGATGGTAGAGGGTAATCCCACACTTAATGGCTATGAAGATGTGAATATCTATTAAGGGTGTCAATCAATCATTTCTCATAGAGGTAGGGGTTTCATTGTGGGTTTAAAGGCATTGGACCTAGGAATGAACAAAAAACCAAATGAGACCAAAGAACCTAACCAAATAACAAAATTGAATAGTTGGATTGGTTAAAGGAGGTAATTGGTTTGGCTTGGTGCCTTAAAAATTTAAACTACTTAATAATAGTTTGGTTTGGTTTGAGGATGAGTATATCCAAATATAACTAACTAATACTTAAATCTATATATAATAATAAAATGTATACTTATATTATTTTAAAATAATAATAAAAATCAAAGATATATTTCTCAACAACTTTGTACATATTAAAATGTTAGAGTAATTGTAAAAACCCAAAACTAACATTTCAAATTAACAAAAAAAAAACAAGAAGTGCACCGCATATTTATGTGATTATAACTCTATTATGCCGATGCGTAGTCATATATCTATTGTAATGTTCTCATTTCTGGTAAACATTTAACATTTTTTGAATTATGTTTAATGGTTTGGTAAAGATGTTAAGAAGTGGTTGTATGTGCACGAAATGTATGCCAAACAACAACACATTTTCCGTGTTATAATTTGAAACCAGACCAAACCAAACCAAACCAAACTACAATTCAAAAACTATTTTACTTTGGTTTGGTTTTGGACCAATTAATGATTCACATTTTTTTGAGGAAATTGAGAAACTAATACATATAGTTCAATTTGTAGTTCAATGGTAAATTAAACCAACCAACTACTATACCCGCATGTAATTGGACCTCATCTCATTCTTAATCTTTAAAATAAAATTAGAAACATACATGGACGTATATTTTTGAATGCCTTCTATGTGCCCAGAGCTCTAAGAATTAGTTGAGATACTTGATCAAGAAAATTATTGCCAATATTCAAGATAAACCTCTAGGGGAGTGTGAGTGCATGTCTATTTGGGACCCACATGACTTTTTCAAAGTAAACTCACAATATATCTTAAATAATGATGAGTATCATGGTAACATTTAAGTCTTTAGATGGTATTTGCAGCATATCATATTTGAATATGAGAAAAGGCTAACATGAATGAGTGGCTAAATATCTTAGGTTCCGTGCAATGTGGTTGCGACTATGATGGGAACTTGTAATATTCATGGAGTTGTTTGGGCATGGTTTTGTTGGAGTAGATGTGTGTTTTACGATTGACTTGTGATAATGGGTTTAGGTTAGACTCTTTTGTGGCCTCTTTGATGATTTTTTTTTTCAAATAAGGTGTTTTGTGAAGGAGTGTCTACTATCGAGACATTCATTTTAGATGGATTCTTTCTCATTCTAGGATATACTACTTGAGCTTCTGAGTGAAATCCCAGTCATAACATAAATTAGAAATATTACACTAACAATGGGTGACAAAATCGTTACCCATCATGACTTTCAATCATTTAAAATGCTTAACCACATGTTTCATCAAAACAATTGTGGTATGTTTGATTAATGAGTATATATTAAAATGTATTTTCAAATCCTAACATACTTTACGATATAAATTAAAGACGCAACAAGTTTTATGTGATTTCTAATTCCAATATGACTACGAGAGCATGGTATTCTCTTACCCATGTAAAAGTGATTACTGGACTACTTACATGATTATGATTACTTAACTTTTTCTATCTATTTGATAAGATCCGTAGTTAAGATATGTAGCAAGCATGATGGTTACTTTGGGTTCACCAAAGAGAAACCCTAGATTTTGTTGAACTAGATTTTTGATGGAAGAATGGTATTTAATGTTTAATTGGATGGAATAATGATAGATAAGCTTCATATATGTATCCCTGATGGTTGGTCACAATTTGGGAAAATTTTGGATCCAACTTAGAGCTTTTGGAACCTTGGGGTTGCTGGTAAGAGATCACATAGTTTTTAGAGGAGAAATCTTATTTTATGAATTTTAAAGCCTTCATTAATATCAACATTCTTTTATGCAGAATAACTTCCAATTTAGTGATCTAGTTGTAGCAACCAAGGACCTTTAGTGAAGTTTGCCTTGATCGGTTGTCTTCTACTAACTCAGGCTAGGTTACTCGCCTAACTTAGTAGTAAGTTAGAGTGACTTGTCAGATGGATATTTGACCTAGTAGTGAGGTGGAAGTAGATACTAGGTTTTGAAAGATGCTAACGTGATTGGTCCAACTTCCTTATAGTAGGATGACCTTGCCTTAGTCAAATAAACTAATCAATAAGTCATATGACTTAATAAATCAGCCAAACAAAAACTTATAAGGATAAAAATGCAACCAACCAAATAGCTTCTAGTGGTTCAACTTCTTACTATTAATTTCTTGTAATTTCAACCATCTACTCTTGGATAGACTATATGTAACACCGAGGCCCACTGACCAAGGCTCTAGTAGAGTTTAAGAAATGATGACTGGCCTTGCAGACCACCTCTAGCCTTAACTAGATCATCTTCCCGACTGGTCACCCATCCTAGTACTACTCTAAGCTGAGCACGCTTAACTATGGAGTTCTTTAGTGATGGGCTCCCTGAAAAGGAGGTGCGCCTTAGTGAAATGGACGGTCTAATCATTCCTTTTAAGATCATCTTATCTAAGGCCTAAAAACCAGGGACATTACTATCTCCCCCACTTATACTCTTGATGTCCTCGTCAAGGCTCAACTATATGGCCTCATAACTTTCTCCATTTCAATGCAGACCCATAATGTATTGACTTTAGAGTTACACATTGCCCATATTTTGATAATGACTTAATCATTCCATTCATATGTATCTAATATGTTTGTTTAAGAGTGATTTTAGGCTTTAGGTACATGAAAAGGATCAAATTACACAAGACCTAGCTTGTCCTAGTTTAAGTCAAAAGCAATGAAAGTGTGTAATTTAGGAAATCACTCTAAACCACCTTTGATTAATTTTGTAATCACTTGTATTGATGATATGGCTCGTAGCTAAGATGAGAAAAACTTATGGACACTTAATTCCAACATTTTGTCACTCAAAAATCATTTGAGAAAATTTGTCACAACAACTTTGTCGGTCGAGTTGGAAACTCGACCAATCCAGTGATGGATTTTCTAAAATGATCAACCGATCGAGTTGTACGCTCACAAAACTCGACCGATCGACTCACTGACCAAAACTAATTTTGACTCATAGATCAAGTTTCTCGGAACAAACTCGACCGATAATTTGAAAATTAGCTTTGTCAGTTAGTAGACCGGTCGAGTTATCTTTATTGGAACTCGACCAAATACACTGTACGGAAAATATAGAAAAAGTGATTATAACCATTGGAGAGTTGTTGTAAACGAAAAAGATCCCTTGCAAGTTGTAAAATGACTATTTTTCATTCTTCAGTGATCCCACACTCAAATGAACCCCCCCATATATAAATAGGACCACTTGGAGTTCATTCCAAGTTTGCTCATTCATGCTATCCTAATTCCTTGCTATAGTTGAGTGTGATACAACCCTTTGAGCCCCTTTATCTCTCTCATCTATAAAGCATTTTGTGATTATGAGTGAGTTAGGCATGTTGTGAGAGAGCTACTTCCTTGTTCTTGTAAATCTCTCATTCCTTTTATCTTCCCAATTCCCTTTCTCAAAGAGAAAAGGTTGAAGCAAGCTACTCCGAGTGAAGGTGAAGATGTCGGTCTTCTTCAAGGTTGAAGACGAGGTGAAGATCTTCTCCAAGAGAAGGAGAAGGGAAAGGTGAAGATTCAAGAAGAGTGGGCAATTCCTTCAAGGCCAAAGACTTGATGCAAGTGTGGGTAAGTCCTTGTTGAAGGCTGAAGACATCTTGATCAAGTGGTTAAGTCCTTGTGTAGGTGAAAGACTCTTGTCTTGAGTAGGTAAGTCCTTGGATGTATGGTGGTCTCCTTATATCTCTTATGATGGAATATAAGTATACAAAAATTGCAAAGTCCTAGAGGTTGATCTCTCTAGATAGTGGATTGGCTATCTCCTAGTTTGGAAATGGAACCCACTCTAACCACCTTGTCTAAGTGTATGTTTTAATTTCTCTCATCCTTGCTATGCTTGCTTAGATAGGACTTTAAATTGATCTTAAGCATTTGGTTTCAATTGATATAATTTGAATGTCTAACTTTTCTTGTGAGAATTTAGAAGCTCTATTCACCCCCCTCTAGAGACCTAGATCTAACAAGTGGTATCAGAGTGTAAGGACCCTGACCCACATTTTGGGCTAACCCTATTTGTTTTGCTTAAGTATGTTGCTTAGATCCTTGCTCTAATCATCTGATATGTAATTAGAACATGTTGGAGGTTTGTGCTCCTTGTTTGAGATTGATGTTTGTGTTTTGTGGAGAGGTTTTGGTGCAAATTACAATTTACCTAGAGTAGGGGTTGATGTGCAAGTTTTCCACCTCTAGAGTGTTTCTTCTCTCTCTTGACATCATCTTGAGGAGAGAGGAAGTGTTGGGTGCATTGGTTTGACCTTGGTTGAGTGGTAACATCCTTGGTGATGTTTTGGGCACATGTTTGAAGTGTGCTTTGCTCTTTGGAGTGTTGTCTCGGGCTTGAGAGCCTTGGTGAGACTCTATATCGATTTGTGGCATCTTGAGGATCACCATGTCGGGTTGTGGTGACTCTAGGAGGTGTTCCATATCGATTTGTGACCTAGGGTTCCATCCCTATCAGTTTGTGAAGGCGGTGGATGGGTGTGTCGATCTTGACCTTTCTTAGTAACCAAGTGGGCAAGACATAGGTCCTATCACCTTGTTGCATGGCATGGCATGTGGCCTTTCTTCTTGGACATGTGTCATCTAGGGTGCTAAGGTGGTGACACCTTCCCATTTCTCTCTCTCTCTCATCGTCCATGTATATAAACCCCTCTCTTCCCATGCAAGTGAACCCTTTTAGTGATCCTTGCTTTCCCTCCTTGGTGGTTGACCTTGAGCTTGAAGAGCACTCCCCCTTGGAGCTTGGTGGGTGAGCCAAAGATTGTGGTACTCTATTTGATCTTCTTCCTTGGTAAGCCATGGTTTTCTAGCTTTCCTTCTCTCATTCTTTCTTCTTATCGTCCATGGACCTTGGTACCTTGTTTTCTCTCTTTGCTTTCTTGACCATGGTTCTATCTTCCTTCTTGGAGGTGTTGTGGAGATAGAGCAAGGAGGATCTTCTTCTACCTTGAGCTTGGGAAGCTTGGAGCCTGACCTTGGAGCTTATAGCTTGGTGGTTGTTCTTTAGGTGGGTTATATAACTCTAAACCTACTTTGTTATTATCACCTTTCTATTGTTATCTTGCTAGTTGCTCTTAGCTTGTCCTTGTTTGCATGCTAGTAGCTTTTCATGGTAGCTTTATGTTCTATTTGAGAATAGAACCTTGCTAAGTTGCTTCCATAAGTTTCTCTTTTCCTTTGCCTTGTTAATATCGTCATCTTGAGGTATAAGATGACTAAACCGATATGATGTGCTAAATTGATATGCTTGCAATCCGATATGCTAGGGCGATATGCTCTTGTGTAAATCGATATACCTGCCATTATGCGGTTTTCCATGATCTCGTGATGGATAGTGAGAAAGAGTGTTGAATCTCTATGCTTTTAGTAGAGTATGGAAGTCAACATGGGTAACCCTATTCCTATACATGTTCTATCCGACATACCTTGCAAACTGATACCCCCTATCCTGACACATCTTGCTTAGAGGTGAGAAAAACTTTCCTTAAGGTTCAACCGATACAACCAAACCCTAATGGATGATATTCTATGACGATCTATATAACCAATATCCTATGGAGAACTATGTGGCCGATACACAAAGGGACACATAGGTCGATACCCTAGTTGAGTGGGTAGGCCGATACCCTAGTTGATGGGTAGGCCTATACCCTAGTTGAGTGGGTAGGTCGATACCCTAGTTGAGTGGGTAGGCCGACACCCTAGTTGAGTGGTGAGGCAGACACCCTAATGGATGGAGAGGCTGATACCTTATGAGATGGGATGACCGCTAACCCTTTCTCATGTATCTCTAGACCGATACCCTTTGTTTTACCTTACCCGACACCCTCTCATTAAGGTGGTGAACCCGATACCAAGTGATGTTAAACTGATACTCATACTTGAGTTGGTAGGTGAATACCCTACCTAGGTTGGTTGCCTGATATCTAGGGTTAATTGATACCCTACCTTATTGTGGTGGCCGATACCCTAGTGTGGTAGCCTATACCCTGGTGTGGTGGCCGATACCCTAACCCTAACCAATACCCTATGTGATGTGTAGTGATGCATCTTGTTGATGCCAGGGTTACATGGTATGATGTGATACCCTATGGTGTAATCATGTGTATGATGTTGAACGCTATACCTCCTTACATGTTTCACAATAATGATAGGAATATGTTTCTACATCTCATAAATATACTTCATAACGATGAAGGAAGTGATAACCTAAGGGTGGTTGGTGATCCAACCTCATAAACCCTAATCGGGTAAAGTGAAACCCCAATTGCTGTGATGTAAAGTGTATGATGTAAATGTATATCATGAGTTCTATGAGATGATGATGCTTTGATTTCTTGTTATCAGTTCTAACCATGCAGGTGATACTGATTGATGCACATAGTCTTGTATGAGATATGGTGGTTATGATCTAATGGACATGTGGTCCTTGTGATGAACATGCATGCCTGGTGATGGACATGTGGTCCTTGTGATGGACATTAGTCCTTGTAATGGACATGTGGTCATTGTGATGGACATTGGTCCTTGTGATGGACATATGGAAAATGGTAAGCATAAAGAGACATGATGTGATGAGATCACACTTAATGTGATTCAATATGTTCTAGTGATGAGTCATGCTCTATTTTTGTAGATCTTTTTTAAAGGTTATACATTGTAATTTGATTGATGCTTTAAGATGTTTAAATTGATTTAATTAATCAAGTGAAATTTAATAGTGTAGTTTGCCCTGTGCCATAGATCCATTCAGTGTCAACACTTGCTGAATGGTGAAATAAGTTTAACTCAGAGCACATATTGTTGAATATGTGGGGTACAAGTTGAGGTATCTCCTTGTGTCCTGAATGCTTATGTATCACAGAAATGACTGTAAGTCATACCTAGAAATGTATCATGGGATTGATTGTATGTCATACCTGGAAATGTATCACATGATTGACTGTAAGTCAAATCATGGAAGAGCACTGTTGTAAGCCGTAGCTTAATTTCACTAGCGCCATAACCTATACCAAGGTGGGCTAAATATGCACAGCTAGACTAAAATGTATTTGAAAGTAGATGACTCATGATGTCACTACATATTCACTTGTACTGACTGAGGAAGGTGAGGTCTTAGATTTAGGCTCTTCCATTAGACCTTGTTTGGAACTGACTTCAACTATATATATATAGTGGTCAGTTGGATTTGGATGGTTCGATTCAAATCCTTAGGGCATAATGAATACGTAATCAGCCATTTAGTATAATTGTATAGGATCAAATACAAAAACATTGGTTGAGGTCTTACTTGAGTTTTATACAATGATGTTGATTGAAGATATACATGTTCTCCATATTCCTTTTTAGTTATTAAGATGTTTCACAATTCTACAATGATTGTTCGTCCTATTATTTATACTGATGCTCACTTTATCATATCTGTGATAATAATAGAGTTGGCAGAGAGTTATATCTCTCACTGGGACTACATATCTCACCCCATTGGTTAACAACCTTTCTAGGTGGACGAGCACAAAGAGGTAGAGATCGTGTAGAGGAGGTTGAGCAGAAGCCAGAGGAGCAGTAGCCGATAAGGTTGGAAGTGCTGCTGGATGTCTTTTGTCAGTGGAGTCCTAGAGTCGTCCCTATACACTCGGGTCTTTGGGAACATTTTGTAGATATTTTGTGAACGTGATATCTTTATGTGCCCTTGTATATCAGGTATGGTGAAATCATGTATATATATGTTCTGGAATAGTGTTTTCGTTACAAGATGACAACATGCCTTGTGAATGCTTTGAGGAATGAAAGTACTCATGTGTAAAGGTTTTTGCTTTGTGGCTGTTCTATGAAAATTGTTTTAATTTTTAGTGTTTTCTCATTAGTCTCTTTTCCACGTCTATGTTTTGAGTAATCTCACATTTCATGTTGGCATAGGGCATCACCTGCGACACAGAGCCAAGGATCTTCTCCAATGATCTCCCCTAAGACAAGAAGATGGGTGAGAACCTACTTGGTTCACTCAACCTATAAGGAGGCTTCTCCATGCGTCCTCCGGTCTTTGACGACACCAACTTCCTCTATTGGAAGAGGCATATGCAGTTCTCCATTTAATGGATGAACTTTGATATGTGGAAGGTGATGATCACACCATACAAGGAGCCAACCAGAGATGTGTCAACATGGAATGAAGTTGCTCTAAAAGAAACCCAACTCAATGCCAAAGCTATAAGCATCCTCTATGCAACCCTCACCCCAACGGAGTTCAACCGCATCTCCTCATGTGATACAACCTATGAGATATGGGATAAGTTGTGCATCACCTATGAGGGCACAAATCAAGTGAAGGAGGCCAAGATCTACATGTTGAACAACCTTCTATAGAACTTCAATATGGGCAAGAAAGAAGGAGTTGCTGAGATGTGCTCTAGGCTCAACATCATCATTAATTGCCTAGCTGCTTTGGGACACACTTTGGATAGAGGAGCAATCAATTCAAAGATCTTGAGATCTCTACCAAAGAGATGGGAGTCAAAGGTGACCTTCATTGAAGAAGTAAGAAGTCTTGGCGACATTCCAACCGAAGAGCTCATTGGTAATCTACAAGCTCATGAGATAAGGCTTGACAAGAAAGAAGAGGAAGCCAAGCAGGAAGAGAAGGAAGCAAGAAATATCTAAGATAGTGCCTTCAAAGCTCAAGTGGAGGATGTCATCCTTCAATAAAAACTTGCTTGCCAGACCTATCCCTCCTCCTTGAGTGAATATGATGACCCTAGTGAGCATGAAGCCAACTACTCCAAGGGCAAGCACTTCAAAGGAAAGTAATATTTTTATTCTACTCCAAGATGCTACAAGTGTGGCAAAAAGGGCATTACAAGAGTGAATGCCCAAAATCAAGAAAGTCACACCACAAGGGCAGCTCCAAGAAGGAGGAAGAGTACAAGAAAGAGAGCAAGTACAAGAGAAAGGAAAGAAGGAGAGGAGATACAAGAATGCAGCTTGGGAAGAATCATCCTCTAGTGGCTCAAGCTCTGATGAAGATGGAGAGTGCCATCTTGTTCTCATGGCCTCTACAAGTGAAGAAATTGGTGAGGTAAGTGGGGTAAGCTTGAATGATTTAGCTAAAGAAACTCTTATTGATATGATTGTTTCTACCCATTCTTCTTTTGCTAAATATAAATATAAAAGAAAGAGGTTAGGAAAAATCATTGATGATTTGTATGCTAAACTTGAGATTCTTGAGCAAAATGAGAAATTCATCTCGAGAACATTGATAACTCGAAAGGACAATTTCTTGATCTTGAGCTCCAATGCAATGGAGTTTAGGTAAAGAATGGTGTATATCTTAAGAACATTGAATCTCTTAAGGAAGATAACCAAAAGTGCCTAAATGAGCTTAAAATACATAACTCAAAATGCTGAATTTAAGCTTATTGTTGATGCTCGTAGAGATGAGAGGGATGTTTATCTCAAAGAAATTCAATTGCTTAAATCTGAAAATGCTAGGTCTCTTGGTCAAGTTAATGATCTGTCTTCTAGACCTATCTTGCCTAGTAATGCTGCTGCTTCTATTTCTCTTTAGAAAGATTCTTATTTGATTAAAGCCCTCTGTTTAGAGGCCGACCTTGTTTATGCTAGAGGTGATCTTGCTTGTTTGTCTTCTACTGTTATATCTCTTAATTATGATAATCATAGACTTAGAGCCTCTCTATAGAAATTCCTCAAAGGGAAAAACTCCATAAATGAAATCCTTGACCATTCTACCAAACAAAATGGTACTAGTGGTTTGGGATATGTAGGGGAAGCACCTAAGGGAAAGAATAAAGCCAAAGGTAAGAATAAGAGTAAGGAAACCTCCTTTTTCATTGGAGAGTCTTCTGGCACTAAGAACCCTATGATTTGTTCTAATTGCAAATGTGATGATCATTATTCTATTTATTGTCCTTACATGTCTAAGTGGACCAACCCAAAGATAAAATGGGTCTCCAAGCTAACTCTAGATCTCAAAGTTTGAGTTGGGAATTGACACTCTCCTTTCTTATAAGAAAAGGTATATGGATTGTTGATAGTGGATGCATTAAACACATGACAGGTGATATAAGCCATTTCAACAACTTCACTAAGAAGAAAGGAGGTTTGGTTACTTTTGGGGACAACAAGAAAGGTAAGGTGAAAGGTGAGGGTGATGTAGGTGAATCCTTGTGTATCAAGAATGTTATTTTTGTGGATGGCCTACATCACAACTTAATAAGTGTAGCTAGACTTGAGTTCATTCATATGTTGCTTGCTTTTGCTAGTTATAAAATCTTTCTTCTTTGTCAAATGGATGTTAAAAGTGCATTTTTGAATGGTACAATTGAGGAGGAAGTGTATTTTTCACAACTCCCAAGCTTTAAATATGATAGCTTACCTAACCATGTTTATTTTTTGCAAAAAGCTCGCTATTGATTTAAACAAGCACCTATAACTTGGTATGAGAAATTAAAGAACTTTTTGGTAGATCATGGGTATATCATGGGCAAAGTGGATTCTACCTTGTTTTTCAATCACACTTCTAACAATTTTCTTATCATTCAAATTTATGTTGTTGATATCATCTTTGGAGGAACTAATCTTGATCTTTGCAAGGAGTTTATTGATCTCACATAGAGTGAGTTTGCGATGAGAATGATGGGTGAGGTTATATTCTTCCTCGTCTTTCAAATCAGGAAAACTAAAGATGGGAACTTCATCAACCAAGGCAAGTACACAAGTGAGCTACTAAAGTGCTTTGGGATGGAGAACACCAAGCCGATGGACACACCCATGTCAAACACCACCAAACTTGATAAAGATGAAGAAGGTGAGAAGGTAGATGAGAATATCTATAGAGGTATGATTGGAAGTTTACTTTATTTAACTGCCTCTAGCCCTGATATAATGTTTAGTGTTGGCTTGTGTGCTCACTGTCAATAAAATCCTGAGAAATCACATCTTATAGATGTTAACAGGATTTTAAGGTACCTAGCCAAATCTCCAAACTTTGGACTATGGTATCCCAAGTCAAGGGACTTTACTCTTACGGCTTATAGTGATGCAGATTACACATGATGCTAGATTGATAGAAAGTGCACAAGTGGCACTTGATTTCTCCTATGACCATGCTTGGTGTCTTGGTTCTCCAAGAAATAGAGCACAATGGCATTATCAACTACCGAGGCTGAATACATTGTTGCCAGGAGTTGTTGTGCCCATATCCTATGAATGAAGCAAATGCTCAAAGACTTTAACATTCATTTTGATCCTTCTCCTATCTATTTTGATAATACTAGTGCAATCAATTTATCTTACAATCCTATATTGCATAGTAGATCCAAGCATATAGAGGTTCGTCATCATTTTCTTCGCGGTCACATTGCCAAAAAGGATATCTATATCACGCACGTGGACATGGAAAATCAGTTGGCATACATTTTCACTAAACCTCTATCTAGAGAGCAATTTAATTTTATTAGATCTAAACTGCTCATAACTGCTTTGGATGATCTAATACGCCTTCTAGCTAGTTGTTCTCTATCCTATGTGCTTTGCTTATGTATTGATCACCCTTGCTTGCTAAGTGCTAAAATTTTCATGTTCATATGCCTGATTTTTCACTAATTTTGGGTATTTATCGAAAATGCTTGTTTTATTGCAAAATAGTACCCAATGATAAGTGATAAGTGTCTAAGTTTGTTTAAAATGCAAAATGGACTAGAAAAATAAATTTAATTAGCACTCTAATGGCTAGAAATTAGAATTTCTAATGTTGGTTCAGGTTGACCATCGGTCAAGTTGCCAATTTGACCTTCGTGGCCAAGGGCCTTTGTAAAAAGCCATTTGGTCTAGTTTCCCAGTCTCAAAACTTGACTGATGGCCGGGCTGGAGCAAACTTAAGTGTTGTTTGACCGACTTTTCTACCTCTCAACTAGAAAAAAAATCAACCGATTCATTCTCCAACTCCCTCAAGCTCTCAACCCTAGCCTCGACCATCCTCTCCCTAGCCCTAGTTCGACCTTTATCGACCTTCCTAGACCTATATAACATCAACCCTAGGTGTTTGGTCAGATCTTGGTGGTGTTTCCTACGCTTTTGACCGCTCAATCCTCTTATCTCGCCTCCATGGCTTCTAATAGGAGAAAGAGAGCCACCCAATCCAGAGCACCATCCTCCTCCAACCCGTACCTTATACCCTTTGATGATACCTTCTTTGTCTGCAATGATTCTATGAATAGGTACATGGAGCTCCTTCCTAGGAACCCCTTTTTGTTTCCTGCCTTGTTTGAGACACGCCCATGTAGACAAGAGGTTATTGATCAAGTTGTCGAGTTTTTGTATGACCATCATCTCTCCACCCTGAGTGTTGAACACACGTGCTATTTCAATTCTATCACAAGAACCAAAGCCGTTCATGAATTCTATGCAAATTTGCAATGTAACTATGACACTCTTATAATGGTCAAGTAGTCCTTCCATGATTTACAGAAAGAAATTTCAAGTATATGAGGATACCTTGAATATATTTTTCTCTGGTACTGAGGTGATTAATACATGGAGGAAGGATTACCCTGAGTACTTTGACCTCCTAGACCCTGATGCCTTCTATAAGAAATATGCTATTACTCTCCATGTGACGACCCAACATCGAATCAAGCCAAATCACCACTAGTAATAATTGTGGAATAATCATAAGAAGCGGATTAACAAAATCTCTAAAAATTAAAACCATTTTACAAAGATATCCATTACCAAGAAACTCTTACTGAAAGAACCAAAACTTTATACATATCATGGTTCACATTGTACATACAATGTATCATCTCATCTCGAGGACAACATATAACAGTTGCTTTGCCAAAACCTATACATATGCAACATAAAACCCTCGAGGCAATCAAGCCAAAATCTCAGATCATTCATAAAACCATCATGTACTAAATCCAAGGACCTGAGAGTAAAAAGACGACACATAAGACTTCTATCTACAAGACACAACAAAAAGTACACTCAACCTGAGCTGTTACTGCTGTCCCTACTATTGTTGTCCTTCATCTACAGAGAAGTCTCTAACTCCTCATGCACGTCCACCTAAAAATTGTGGATCCCACAGGGTGAGACAATTGTCCCAGCGAGAGATATAACTCTCTGCAAACAATGTTATTACCACAGGTAAACAATATAAAACTGAGCAGAGGTTCTTTTATATTAATAAGCAAGATTAATCATTATTGATAAGTAGATTAGAACATTCTCATCTTAAAAAGAATTGCAACTATTTATGATAGAGCAGTAAATCATCTATGCACTTTATAAGGAATATGAAAGACATGTGTAACATTTACCCCTCATATTTTACCAACATCTCAAACTTATCTTGTGATAGTATTATCATGGTATGATATCCATGAATCATTCTCATTTCTAGTTGTTGGCCTCAACCAATCTGATATCCAGATATTGATTTCTGCCAATCCGATGAATATACATCATTTTGTTCCAACAAGGCATTGGATTATACCAATCCTGTGATACCATATCCATGTATTGGATTGTACCAATCCCGTGAGAGTATAGCCAGGTATTGGATAATACCAATCTTGTGAGATCATAGCCATGTATTGGATTGTACCAATCCTGTGAGAGTACATCCAGGTATTGTATTATACCAATCCTGTGAGATTACAGCCAGGTATTGTATTATACCAATCCTGTGAGATTACAACCATATATTGGATTGTATCAATCCTGTGAGATTACAGCCAGGTATTGGATTATACCAATCCTATGAGATTATGGCCATATTGCTTAGGATTCCATAGTAGTTGGAATATCTTTATGTTTCCCTTTCACTTTCATCATGGTATATCAATCCCTTAAACTCATCATTGAATACCACATCACATTTCTTAGGCAATATGCCTCGGTCAAGCCATCATACCCATTCACATCCTTTATGTGACACAAGTGTTCCTCATATCTCATTTTAACATATTCAAAACACTATAGCCCTTATTTGGATATAACCATAAAGCATGTATGACCAAGATTTCATTATTATTATTACCATTTAACATTATTATTATTATGTTACAAAGTTCCCATTTCCCTAGTTCATTTTGAACATTGCCATCTCTTACATCAATCTTTAGATCATGAGACTTATATAAACATCTTTTCACCTCTCACTAGGTAACATCCATCTCTAGGCCATAAGACCTATATAAACATTATACTTGTTGTACAAGTATTTCACATAACTTACAAGACCCATATAATATGTATTATATGAAACATCATAGCTTATACTTGGCTATGCTCATTATCTCATGATACCAGCATGGTTAGTATTTCATAATAACAACAATATCAAATACTTATCCTCACCATGCAATACAAGAGAAATACAACCTTCCCATCATTAGGGTTAGGGTTTCCCTTTCTTATTCATTAGGGTTTCAAGTCATATCAACTTCCTTAACTAGGTTTAGGGTTTCCCTCTATTAACCGATTAGGGTTTCCAGTACGTTCATCAAGAATCAAAACCCTAATTCATATTCCACACATATTAGGAGTATCAATGTATACTCATTACATGATTATTATACAAGTATAAGTTTCTCTTTCATCCTTACTAGGATGTTGATTACATCATACTCCATTAGGTTGTCTCAATCCTTATCCCAAGGTACATTGACCCACATTTATCAAAATGCATTAACTCTTTTATGTCTTAATGTATCATTTGACATAACACACTACTTGTGTCACTCAATCAAGTGTATTAGATTGAGGTACTTCCTCCATTTCGGGTATAGAGGTGTAGGTATGCTTTCATATCAGGTATAGAAGTGTATCCTCATCACAATATCGTGCATGAGATATATCCTTATCTCCATATATTGCATCCATATCGGGTTACTCAACCTTTAGGGTTTGCATATCGAGTTTGACCCTTGTGCTTATATCCCATCAAAACCTTAATGGTATTGTCCTACCCTTCATCATATGATGAGTGATAGGCTAGACAGCTGATTAGTCTCAACTAGCTTAAGTGTACAAACCGATAGGGGTGTGGGGTTCCATTGCATATCAGATTTCATAACACCATGTTGGGTTTCAACATCATATCGGGTTAGGATGTATACTCAACACCATATCATGTATAAGGTGTGTGCTTGGTCCCGTATTGTGTACAAGATATGTGTATGTGTCACTCATATCGTCCATGAGGTATACATTCATCACTATATCATGCTAGTGGTGTATTCATATCACCATATCGGGTTACTCATCATCTAGGGTTTGTCATATCGGGTTTGAGTATATACTTGACTCCATGTCATGCATAAGGTGTATACTTGACCTTATATCGTGCACATGGTGTATGCTTGACACCATATCATGCACACGATGTATACTTCATCATTATATCATGTATAAGATATATGCATCCTCATTGTATCGTGATAGTGGTATGTTTACCTCACCATATCAGGTTAGAGGTGCTTCAACCCAATATTGGGTTGGGCCATGATGATGTCATCATAATAAACCTCTAGACTCTTGTTATTACTGTTCTAGTTCATGGAAAATAGTCGTAGGTCATTAATAGAACTCATGGATTCATCAATTATGCAAGAAAATTTGAATTGAAAGTAAATCATCAACTATGGCAAGATTGATGGTAAATAATAACATAATTGAGTTCAAGTTATATAGCCCACCTCAAGAGCAAATTCAAAGCTCCAAGCTCCAAATCTTCACATTCCCAAGGTTGAAGATGAGATTATCAAAGGTACAAGACTTGAGCTCCTCAACACTATGCACACTACCTCACCACTTGTGGTCGATATCCCTCACTTGTGGCCGATATCCCTTCACTTGGCCGTATCACTTTGCTATGGCCGATAAAAGGCTCTATGCATGATTCCCCTCTTCCTATGCACGATACCAAGACACTATGCACAATATCTAAGAGCAAGATGGTGGTAAATTTCAAAAACTTCACTAATAGGTGAAAGGAAGCGTATATATAGTTGAGGTTCATGAAAAAGAGTGTATATGAGGTGTCATCATTTTAAGCTACTAGGTGCCACATGTCCATGCATGGTTGACATGTGTACATACATGCACTCATATTTATATTAAAATGCAAAAAACTTGAGGATAATCTATAGATAAAATTTCGGCCATCACTTATCTCTTTGGATAAGATATATCAACTCAATCACCACTTTATTCACAACCCGATACAACTTTCCTAAGGAAGTTGTAAAATGATACAATTCACCTCCTTGAGGTGCTTAGGCCATCATGGACAAGGAAAAGAGTTTAAAAACTGATATTAGACTCCCTCTATGGCTCCTTGGCCGATAGGAACTCTCATATGGACTCTACAACCCGATACAACTCATGTAAGGGCTTCAACAGTACATCATCTCTTGGTCTTTTCATCACTAAGAGTACCATCACTCAAATATGATTCAATCATGGTGCATCATTATTTATCTCTCCTCTAAATGATACATATAGGGAGTAGGGACACTCTATAGGAGGTAATTTTCATATCAACACTATATTTTGGGTAAATTACAATTTATACTAAAATTGGTACACAAGGCACTAACATTATTCAAACAAGCTTAAACTTAGAATTTAGGCTTTCCACAAGCTTCCCCTTAGCATCATTCCTTTTATTATGATGCTAAAACACATGAGGTATCTTCAACATGTGACATATTGCAATATAACCCCTCATCTTGGGTAAATTTCATTTTGGTCCAAAACAAGAGAACAATGCTTAAACATCATTCAAACATGACCAAACTTAAACCATAAGTTTGTCACCTGATAGAAAAACACTTTAGGGAATTAAATTAAAGTTCGAAGAAACTTATTTAAAACAAACAAATAAGGTTAGCCCTAAACCCAGGTCAGGGATGTTACAAGTTATAAACCCCTAACAAGGATTTCGTCCCCAAAATCCCAGATGAAGGGAGACAATTGTTTTTCATGCATCATATCATCAAACCTCCATATAGCACCTTGATGTCATGGATATTCCATAGAACTTTGACTAGCATAAAGTTCTTCCATACAGGGTCATCATAGAATCTGTCATACATGACACATACTCAACTGTCCTTTTCATTAATGACTATAGTGTCAATCCTGTGTCAGGTACACTTTCTTAATTAGAGAAGTACTATACATACTTTGAATAATTTGGTTGTCAAACCTCATTGCTTTGTCACCTTCTCAACTTACATCTTTTATGTAATAATATTCTTGACCTTGGGAGTCCTCCATAACCCTCACTTAGTTTAGCATTTCTCCTCCAAGGAAAGACTAGAATTACATTTTGTCATCCATTTGGGACTACAAGTCTTATCATTATTCTGTTGTGCCACTCTAATCTGTTAACACAACACTAAACTCACTTTTGACTTGTACCAACCATCCCGTTAGCTGTTTATTTTCTTGTCATAAGGTGAGGCTACCTATCAAAGAAGAACTATCTCAGAGGTATCTCTAGATGTTATTTGTATAAGCTGCCTCAACAGATCTAGATAGGGATATTCTAAGAGGTTATCTTAGCTTGATAACTTTTCCCAAAATGATTCTACAATTGTTCCTTCAATTAATACATCCTTATCGATGTTATGTTTATGCAAAGCATAAACCCCTAACATATGATGTCCATATTATTGCATGTAACTAAACTAATCTCAAAGTTAGCATTTCTAGGTAACCAAGCATTAATCATCTTATTAGGAGTCATGTCCTCACTATTTCATACCTTTAAAAATTCTTGGATACTAGAATTCCTTACCTTAGTATTCATTATATATACCAAAAGCACATAACATCCTTATCATTTCCATCCTATGTTGTTATTACCAAAGCCAAACATATAATAGGATCTTTCTTTTATCTTGGGACATTTAGTTATCACATATAGATTTGTCTTGGAACCAAAATCCAAGACTAGATGATATTTTTCAAAGTATCCATCTAAAGATTACTTCTAATCCATGCACATCAAGTGTCATAAGACTTACTTGATTGTCATGTCCCTGAAAGGAAAGAACACAAGGAAACACATTCCTTTTATTGTCCTTCATTGTCTAGGGTTGTTTATTAAAGAAAAGAGATTATCACCTCTTTTGATTATTGCATAAACTTTCAACTATTCATGTGTCATTCAATATTGTTTCCTCTTAGGTTCATTGCCATCAATATAGGAATTATAAAGATGATTACATGTCATCATCCCTTAGCATTATCATCATCAGAATTGCTAGATCTGGGTATTCAAACCCTTAGTTTGTCACTGAACATTGTCAGCTCTCATTAGGTAACTATTACCACTAGGTCCTTAGACCAAGTTGTACATTATACTAAACATCTTCTTTTGTTTATAAGTTGATTTGTGATTAACTCATATTCCTTCGTATATCAATTAGGATGTGGTAGAAATATTCGTGCCACATCTCCTACTTCATTATACTCTTTAGATTGTCTCAAAATGACTACTTGATCAGAGTAATCAGAAAGATAGCAATATAAGAGTATCATACTTACCTTTCCTTCAATAGTTGAATACCTGGATAGGGTATGCAAGAATTGAAATTAGGTAGTATGCATTTGTTTTATATTATGTTTCTTACTTTTAACATCTCTTTAAGTTTTACTACTTAGTATCTCAAATTCTCTTTGGGTGTTTCTTTTACATCTCTTCCCTTCTTACATGAAGAGAGAAATTTCAATACATATAAGAGAATATTGGACTGAATATAGGTTCTCATCCTTTTTATCTCTCCCTCATGTCCTCATAGGACTAATTAAAGGAAGCTCAACAATAACTACCTTTCTTATAATTAGTAGGCAGAGAGAAGAGAAAGGAAAGATAATTCAGAATGAAAAGTTCTATCTAACATGTTACCTCTTATAGGTTATCTAGTGTCTTGACTGTTGGGTTACTTTATTATTTCTTCTTGGACACTACCACCTCAGATTTCCTATCTATCCACATTTATGACAAGCTCAAACCCCACTTGGTGACCACTGCATTGGTGTATTGTATTGTGGTTGAACCGGTGACACTAAAGATTTTGGCTGTTTAGTATCACCAAACAACTAT
This sequence comes from Alisma plantago-aquatica, assembly GCA_963693085.1. NCBI lineage: Eukaryota > Viridiplantae > Streptophyta > Magnoliopsida > Alismatales > Alismataceae > Alisma > Alisma plantago-aquatica. The sequence continues at coordinate 138,475,496 of OY856410.1, read as the reverse complement.
TCCTGTGACTATGTAGACCTCCTTTTGAGGTTTTCCTCATGTTTCTTTGTCACAGACCTTTCTATCCTTTAGATAGATTCCACAAATGTGGCGAATCTCTCTCTACTTTCTAACATGACTATCGAGATAGACACCTCATCATTCAGTCCTTTCTCAAAATGTCGAATCTTCTCCTACTCAGTAGTAGTCATTTGAGGAAAAAACCGCAAAAAATCCATAAACCTAGCCTCATATACATTAATTGACATGGTTCCCTACCGAACCTTCTCAAAATGTGAGATCTTTTCATCTAAGTATGTTTGTGGAAAATACTTATTGATGAATTCTCAACGAAATTCCTCCCAACTAACCTCTTCATCATTCCTTTTTACCCCTTCTATGTCCCATAAGTGATCAACACTACCTTTCAAAAGGTAAACAACATGTTTGATTTTGTCAGCATATGAGATACTAAGGATCTTAAAAGCCTTTTCTAACTCAGTGAGCCATAGATCAGCATCTGCTGGGCTAGTTGTTCCAGCATATTCTATAGCTCCTACATGGCGTAGACATTCAAAAGTCTTACCAGACCCAAGTTCCTCATTGGAACTGGTGCCCTAGGTGCTGGTTCTGGCATTCGGTCTTCCATATGCATTATTGTGGTCATGAATTTCCCAAAAAGATCATGAAAGGCTGGGTTTTCTAGCATAGCTTCCTCAAAATGGGGATTCTCAGGCACTAATTCCTCTCTTGCCTGATCCCTTACACCTCCTAATGGTGCAACAACATTGCTCCCAACAACATGTTCCTCATGTTCTCCAAACATCTTTAAGCTATATCCTTTCTTCTGCATAAGCAGAAGTCACTATAAGATATACTGGAGTACACTAGAATAGACTCAACACCTTAGCCCCATGTCTCTATAGACTCAGTGAACCTTAAGCTCTAATACCAAAACTTTGTGATGACCCGACATCAAATCAAGACAAATCACCACTAGTAATAATTGCTGAATAATCATAAGTAGAGGTTAATAAGATCTCTAAAAATTAAAACCATTTTGCAAAGAGATCCATTACCAAGAAACTCTTACTGAAAGAACCAAAACTTTATACATATCCTAGTTCACACTGTACATACAATGTATCATCTTATCTTGAGGATAACATATAACAGTTGCTTTGCCAAACATATACACAAGCAACATAAAACCCTCGAGGCAATCAAGCTAAAATCTTAGATTGTTCATAAAACCATCACGTACTAAAGCCAAGGACCTGAGAGTACAAAGACAACACATAGGACTTCTATCTACAAGACACGACAGACAATACACTCAACCTAAGCTGTTATTGCTGTCCCTGCTGTTGTTGTCCTTCCTCTATAGAGAGGTCTCTACCTCCTCGTGTACATCCACCTAAAAATTATGGATCCCACAGGGTGAGGCAATTGTCCCAGTGAGAGATATAACTCTCTTCCAACAATGTTATTATCACAGGTAAACAATATAAAACTAAGCAGAGGTTCTTTTATATTAATAAGCAAGATTAATCACTATTGATAAGTAGATTAGAACATTCTCATCTTTTAACGCATTGCAACTGTTTATGATAGAGAAGTAAATCATCTATGCACTTTATAAGGAATATGAAAGACATGTGTAACATTTACCCCTCATATTTTACCAACATCTCAAGCTTATCTTGTGATAATATTATCATGGTACGATATCCATCAATTATTCTCATTTGTAGTTGTTGGCTTCAGCCAATCTGCTAGCCAGATATTGATTTCTGCTAATCTGATGAATATACATCATTATGTTCCAGCCAGGTATTGGATTATACCAATCCTATGAGATGACAACCATGTATTGGATTGTACCAATCCTATGAGAGTACAACCAGGTATTGGATTATACCAATCCTATGAGATTATAGCCAGGTATTGGATTGTACCAATCATGTGAGAGTATAGCCAAGTATTGGATTATACCAATCCTGTGAGATTACAACCAGGTATTTGATTGTACCAATCCTATGAGATTACAACTAGGTATTGGATTGTACCAATACTATGAGATTATGGCCATATTGCTAAGGATTCCATAGTAGTTGGAATACCTTTATGTTTCCCTTTCACTTTCATCATGGGATATCAATCCCTTAAACCCATCATTGAATACCACATCACAGGTGTTAGGCAATATGCCTTGGTCAAGCCATCATACCCATTCACATCCTTTATGTGACATAAGTGTTCCTCATATCTCATTTTAGCATATTCAAAACACTATAGCCCTTATTTGGCTATACCCATAAAGCATGTATGACCAAGATTTCATTATTATTATTATTATTACCATTTATTATTATTATTATTATTATTATTATTATGTTACAAAGTTCCCATTTCCCTAGTTCATTTTGAACATTTCCATCTCTTACGTCAATCTCTAGATCATGAGACTTATATAAACATCTTGTCACCTCTCACTAGGCAACATCCATCTCTAGGTCATAAGACCTATACAAACATTATACTTGTTGTACAAGTATTTCACATAACTTACAAGACCCATATAATCTATATTATATGAAACATAATAGCTCATACTTGGCTATGCTCATTATCTCATGATACCAACATGGTTAGTATTTAATAATAACAACAATATCAAATACTTATCCTCACCATGCAATATAAGAAAAATACAACCTTTCCATAATTAGGGTTAGTATTTCCCTTTAGGGTGGTTGTGTGTGCTATGAGGCGGAACCCCTGCCATGTAAAACAATTTCCATCCATTATGCATCAATATCCTTGATCATCCACTCACACACCTGGATTTTAGGTGTAGGGACACATAATATAGGGATATGTTTACCCTAGAAACACCATCCATATCCACATCATCTTGGACACACCTCTTAGTAATTTTGATACCCCGCGTTGCATCCATATAGACAAACTGGGTCAGGAGAGGTCAAGGGAAGACTTATTCTCTACTATCTTTCCCTTGATCATATTGGACACAAAGGAATTGATATTCTCAAGGAGACCACAACCATAGTTGTCAGATGATTGATTTGGATATCCTCCCCTTATTCTAGTAATTTTGACTACCTAAAGAGGATGAGTTAGATGAGTAGGAATTTGAGTTGGGTAACTGAAGGAACATGTCGGGCAACTGATAGGGTTGTTGCAAGTGATGGTACTTCAAGATGCATCAATTAATGGTCCACATGAGCCCAAAAAGGAGTGCCTACAGATGGTGCTCCTATGCTCAAGGATGACCAGACTATGACCATCCTTCCTAAAAAATGATGGACCACAAGAGCAAAAATCGATGGCTAGTCGGGTGACTAACCATGGACCAAACCAATAAGCCACAACCCATGGATTCTCAAACTGATAACACACCTATACAACGTGCCAGTTGATGAAAGTTCTAGTAGAAAAATAATTTAAGACCATTATGTGTGTATCTTGAGGAACGTGCTCTGAGGACTTTTAGAACAAGTAAAGCATCCCAAGCACCGCCTCAAGAACTACACTAAGGGCTATAAATATAAGACCTCATGGTACAAAGAAGGAGTCACAATGTGAATGAGATGATAGAGTGCTTCCAGAGAGATACCTCGTGATCAACCATCAAGTTGCACCATGCACCATCAAATAGTGGTCTCTAAGGATGAGAGTCCAAGGGACATCATGCCTCCACCTTCATCTAGCATCTCCAGATCTTCTTTGATAGAATAAGGAAGAAGGAGAATCCCTCCTTTTTGTAGACACTAAATTTAGATTGGAGAATATTTTCATAAACCTTGACCATCTATGGTCACTTTTGTTGTATCCCCCTCTTCTTCTTTGAACCAGTCCATCTCCTTTCATGTCTTCCATACCATTTCTTCTTCCACCTCCATATCTCGGTGTACTTGTTAAATTTGTATTACTACTCACCACCATGATAGGATAAACATGTACCTTGGGTTGGGAGTATCCTCTAAGGCTCTCATAACATGTAAATACTCATATCCATTAGTATATGCTCTTAGAAAGGTTTGTCTCCATACTCTTGGTATTAATGCTTCACTTGAATGTTTAGCTAGCATCCTTGTGTTGTTTTATTGTTAGCACATCGAAAAAGTAGTATTAACCCATATCTAAGTGTCATGGAGTTGTATGAATGCCTGAGAATGTTGGAGTGCTTAATCAAATGATCATATGTTAAAACTTTGTCTTTTTACCTTATAATATAGATCTACCCAAAGCTTGATAGAGGAGGGAATAGACATTTATGATGGTTGCTTGTAAAGGTGCTAAGGGTATATCATGGATGTCAGTATTACATGTTGATGAGAGACCTAATATGGTGAAACCCAACACAAGTTTCCCCATCCATACTTGATACATTATCCTTTGACTTTCTTGTTCTTTTACTTTACTTCTTGATTTGTTTTACTTGTTTACTTTCTTGTTTGTTGTATTTACCATCATTCCATTAGGAACACAAAACTTTATCTCACTCTTTGGTTGGTGTAACTAAGATAAGGCTCATTTTTAACATGTACCACATTTGTCCCTATGGATCGAACCCAATTTACTACATCAGACCCCATATTATTGTTGCGGGGGACAGAGTGTCATGTTATAAATTTAAAAGTCCTATTACTCAAGATTCACTCATTTTGGGCGTGTGATTTAGGCCGATAAACTTTGTCTCTATTTTCGAGGACCATGTAACCATTATTGTTAAGAACATGAGTCTACATAGCTTACACCCATTCTTTGAGTCCAAGAATAGACTCAACTGCACATTTTAAATACAATAAATCGAGCCATCTCAAATATCTAGTTTTGCACACCCAATGTTTAACTTAAATGTCTAATTTGTTTAGGTAGTTTGAGTGAATCAAATCGTTGCCACTACTGATTGCAAGGATTGTGCCTCCTTGTAGAGAAGCCAACCCCATCCCAAGGGTGGAGGACCTTAATGATGAACATGATTCTAAACATGAGAAGATTGTGAAGAAGAATGAGACGAGGAAGAACATCATCATGAAGAATGTGAGGAAGAGCATGAAGAAGAGCATCATAATTAAGAACGTCATGATAGAAATAGAAGAAGCATTAGAAATCACAATAAAGTTGATGATGAGGATGACGGGGGGCCTTCCCTTTGTGAGTTGGCTACTACCACGGCCAATGAATCCATATGCCTAGTCATCATTCCCAGGTTCAATACTCAAAACTTTTAACTTAAACCAACAGTTATCACCATGATTTAGAACAACACCTTTTATGGGAAATTCTCGAGATGATAACCCTTACCATCACCTAGATATCTTCAAAAATATATGTGACACTATCACGATGAATAGGGTGCCACATGAGGTAATCTACTATAAGGGATTCAATTTTTCTCTAAGGGATAAAGCGCTATCAGGGCACCTTGCTCTACCCGACAAAATCGTTAATGGATGGACACCTTTGGCTAACGATTTTGCCACCACGATCTATCCAGTAGAGAAGACTCTTAGAAATAGGCATAAGATCACTAACTTCTTACAAAATCCAGGCGAGAACTTGTATGAAGCATGGGAAAGATTTGAGGAGTATTAGAGGGACTACCCTCACCATAAATAAGATAAAGGATTTCTAGTTACTACCTTCTATAATGGGATTACCTATGCTGAAAGGACTTCACTGAATGCATCTATAGGAAGTGATTTCCTAGAATAGAACCCAAAGAAAACCATGAACATCATTGACAATATGGCTTCCTTACAAGATAATTTGGATTAGACAGAGGAACAACCAAGAAAGTATCATATAAAGGTACTACTAATGAGACTATGTCTTTAGAAGCTACAACTGCCCAGATTTAGAAGACTACTTCATATGTGAAATATTCTAGAAGCAAGGGAAAGAACAAAGTTGAAAATGTAATGAAATGTGTTATCTATGGACAAGGGGGACATGGATTAGACAACTATATATATACCCTACCCGAAGAGGACAATGAATAAGAAGAAATGGAAAATGTCTCTTATGCCAATTTCAAGCGGCCATATCATCTTGGCTTCCTGTACCAAAACAAGGACATTGCCGAAAATGCTCACAAATCAAATAACCCACCTACAAGGCTTCCAGGCTTTGGAAGAGGCGGAGGACCATCCATGTTGACTCATAACACGACTTACCAAAAAAATAGCAACAACTACTAAGGATAAGGCCAAAACCAAGATAGAAATTTGAGTGGACCGAGTCAGGAACAAAGTCAGATTAGAAACACTAATAAAAAAGATCTGGTTTCTGAACTTTTCAAATTCACAAAAAGACAAGCGTCTGTGAATGAGGAACTAACTCAAAATTCCATAACCAACACTAGTGTATTGAATACAATGTAGACCCAACTAGGGGGATTATCAACTTAAGTGGATGAAATGCAAACCCATACCAAGAAAATTGATCAATAGTTGGCACAATTGTTAGAGATGAGAAAGATTCCACAATGAAGGATACCTTTGAGTAATAAAAGTGAAAAAATGGCCACTCTCCACTCATGAAAAGTCCTAGAATAAACAACAGGAAAGAATATCCATTAGAACACTCCAACTACTAATCTCATCATGGAACTATCATAATAGAACAATATCTTGAGGTAGAAGTTTCTACCAAGAAGGTTAAGGAAAAGGAAAAGAGTAAGGAAAAGAAAAAAGTAAAAAAGAGGAAATATGAACCAACTGAAAAAGTTTTTGCAGATAGGGATCCTTATGCACCAAGGGTTCCTTTTCTATACAGGGCAATCAAATCTCACTTGGAAAGGAGATATGAAAAGTTTATGGAAGTCGTGAAGAAACTACACACAGATATTTTGTTCCTCGATGCCATTGAGGAGATTCCAATGTATGCAAAATTCTTCAAGTATCTGATTACGAAAAGGAGAGGATACCATATTGAAACCATCATGCTAGCCAAAACGTCCAGTTCTTTCATCCAAGCGAAGATGCCTTCCAAGTAAAGGGACCTAGGAGCGTTCACTATTCCATTCAATGTGGGAGTAAATGAAGTAAGACATGGTCTGGAAGATCTTGGAGCAATTATTAGACTAATGCCTCTCACACTAGCTCAGAGGCTAGGTCTTACTAACATGATCAAGACATGAATGTAAGTTAAATTAGTAGACAATTGTTTCATGAAAATGGTAAGAATTGTAGAAGACGTCCCTATCCGCATGGGATAATTTTCATCTCGTGTGATGTAGTTGTGATTGATATGGTGGAAGACCTGACATGCCCTATGATATTAGGAAGACCCTTCATCTCCATTGGGAGAGCTTTGATATATGTTAAAACTAGAATCTTCACTATCAGAATAGGGAATGATCATATTGACTTTCATGTTCAAGACTCGATGAGAGGAACATCTCTCTTTGACTCAATCATGGATATCTACAACCAATTACGTGAGGAAGTCCACGAGAAAATTGTTGTAGTTGACCCACTCATGAGGGCGTTGAACAACCTTGAGCCAAATATTGAAGATCCAGAGGTTGTCAAAATTGTTTATTATCTAAATCAACTTGACGAGGATTGCAGTAATGAAGAAGATGTATATTTTGAGATACTACAATATGATTCTTTGGAGAAAACTCCAGAAGAGATCACCTAAGAATAAACTAGGGATGAAGTAGCTCCCTAAATGATTACAATATGAATTTCTAGACACTAAAGAAAGGAACCCAGTTATTATAAATTATTCCTTGACAAATGGCCAACAAGAGTAGTTGTTGAATGAGTTCAATCTGAGAAGGAAATCTATAGGATACTCTGTTGAAGACATAAATGGGATAAGCCTAGCCATTTACATGCATAGAGTAAATTTGTAAGAAAATTCCAAACCTCTGGCCCAACCCCAGAGAAAGCTGGATCAAAACTCAAGATAGGTGGTAAATAAATAGGTCATAAAACTCCGAGATGCGAGTATTATATACCCAATAAGCGATAGCAATTGGGTGAGCCCAATACACGTAGGCCCTAAGAAGGGAGGCATGACAAAAAGAGAAGGGAGTAATGAGTGATGAATTGGAAACATGAACAATAATTGGATGATATATGTACATTGACTATAGAAAACTCAATGCCATAATCAATTGTCATTCATTATATCAAGTATTGGAATTATTATCCCATCATTCATACTGTGATAAAGTGGATTTTTTGCCATTTAACTTCTAAATCTAGTTCTATATTTCTTATACTCAATAACCCCACTTTATCATTAGGTAGATGTCAAACACCCACTTTAGAATAATTTTAGGTAATAGTAAGATTTGAGGACTTTGGTGACACTTAATTGAGAAATTTAATAACATTGTATACATTGAATACTTGGATTTTAGCTTATTTTAGACTTGCTAATCTTTTATTTTATTCTAGTATCTATATTTTTCTTTTGGATCTCAAAATTATTATGAATATTTTAGACCATGTTTCTAGCCTCATGTCCAAATTTCATCCTAAATGGATCTTCCTACCTCTTTCTATAAATTTTCAAAGAATGCATATGAAACACTTATATTTTTGCTTTATTTTTCAGCCCTTTTATGCCGGAGTTGCCCCTTAGTGGGTAGCGCATAGACGCCCCAACCTGGCCAAGGTAGGGAATCTGACCAATAGGTTGTCACCTACCTTATACGGTTAGATTTGTTGTCACTTCCCACATAAAAATAGTCAGATCCGTCCGATTTAGCCACCATCTTGACCCAAAATCCATTCCTTGCAACTCGGATCTGTATTTCACACCATGTTTACATGAAAATCTGATTCTTTCATGAAGGTTTGATAAGAAACTCCCATGGACTCCACTGTGGAGCTTCTTATCTTCGAAATCATTCTAAAACACTAGATCTAACACTATAAATGACCCCATTTCACTCCGTCTTGCTCTCACATACGCAACAGTACCCTCAGATTTCACCCTCGTGTCCTCATCCTTTTGCCCCCATGTCCACAGAGTGGTACAACTGTGGTGCTACTGTACAAGGGCCTTCCTCTCTCTCCTCAGGTTAGCCTTTCCCTCTTTCTCTCTCTAAAAATTTACTTTGGTCATAAATTTTGATTCCATACTCATAAATACATGATAATATGGTCTGTTTTGATTGTGAGAATGAGGCATATGCAATGGAATGAATGTCAACATATGATTCCTAATATTTTTACAAAAGATTTTTATCTAATGATCTTTGATAGTGATATGCAAATCACAAACATTATCCAAATCTTGACTTGATATCATGAAGTCTTGTAGAATTAGTTTTAGATCTCTTATCCATATCTTGTTTTCTCCATTGTTTATTATGTTTAATTGAAATAACATCGAGATTATGATTCTAGATAAATGGATCTAACATGTTGTTAAATTTTGTTTCCTTAATGCCTAAATATAGTCAAAATGATATCTAAACTCACTCTTATATCTATGTTATACTTTGCTCATGAAATCTCAATACTATTGTCCAATTTTAATCTTGTGATTATTGAACCTAATAAAAATCAAACATTGTGATCTAATCTTTCTAAGATCATGAAATATTAGTCTTGATTTAGAATTTGACCAATGACCTTGACCTTGGGTAAAGTCCTACTATGAACTAAGTATGGATCTTGGTATGAATATTTATAAATTCGATAAACATGAAATCATGATCATAATGAGATACCACTTAAGGAACCATAATGTTGGCCCTTGTGACCCCCTATTATTGACTAGAATACTAATGCAAGAATACCCATTATTGTGACATGGCTTTGTAAGGAATGGGACCCAATAGTGGGGTCACTCAATGGTACAAACATGAGCCATGAAATTTTTAAGCAACATAAAACATAACACAAAGTTACATTATATTTCTCACCCGAAGGGTGGTACATAAAATGAAAAAGTTACATCTATATACACATAAGCCCATATTCAGAGGGTAACAAGGCTATTTCAAGCTGTCCTTAAATTGACCAATGAGCTCATGATCATCCTGAGTCTCTGCCCTATAAAGCACCTACACCTGGGTGGAGGGAACACCCAGACAAAATAGGAAACAAAAGAGTATGTGTCAACAAAATATGAGTATGCACATGTAACGATATTTTGGGCATTTAAATGGGTAAAAAAAGAAAAAGAGATGTTCCCATAAAAAGGAGGGGCATCAAAGAAAAGTAAGTTCCAAAAAGAGATATACCAAGAAAAGGAATTCCAAAAGAATAAGGCATATAAGTAAACAAACAACTACGATAACACATCTTGCCATTAAACATTCACAATATCACAAAAATCATAATCATTTTCATGCACATATATTGGACTAAAGTAACTATAGTAGGGCCAAGAGACTATTGAGTCATTGGCCTATATATATATATATATATATATATATATATATATATATATATATATATATATATATATATATATATATATATATATATAGGGTATGTATTGGATGCCCGCGTGGGTAGCCAAGTTAATTACCCGTGCATTGATACACGGTGGCATGATGTGTAATTAAATCGAACTCCATTACGGTTGCATGGTAGTGGTGGAATCTATTGTAATTACACATATTTCGTTTACGTATGCATGGAGTAGCGATGGCACATGTTGTAATTAAGCAGAAATCAACTACGTATTGCATGGAACACGATGGTAGTATTTTTTAATTCAACATCCTTTACTAGTGCATGTGCATGATTCCACTATTTGTAGCTAGACGATAATGAATTATGAGTGCATGTAATAGTGGAAAAGATAGCTAGAGACATTGAGGCATGCAATTTTAGTGAATAAAAAATTAATTGAGGACAAGAGTTTTAATCATTTTGAACACATGTTCACCGTTGACTCATAATTAGGATATGTTCCACGTAGTTGTCATCTACATAATATGCATATAGTTCTTGATATAGTCAGGTTGTATTATAAGACGTGAACCGTCGTTACATTGTTTTCATTCTCATTACAATTTATTTATTCGTATTACATATTTTTCCTTCTTATTACAATTTATTCTGTACTGAAGTTTATTCTCATAAATTTTTGTTTAACACCTTGTGAGTCATCTATTATATCATCAAACATCTACATTAGTTACAATTTTCTCCTCCTTATCGTAATTATCTTTGCTCAACTCTTTTTACAAAATATTAAACATGGTTATATTTTCAATTTGCAAAACAACATTGTAATATTTAGATTGATAAGCTTACCATTTTGCATGCAAAGTTCTTAAACCTACAGATTCTTTCCTTGTCTTGTGTTCGCATAGAATTCTCTAGTTATCGAATCTTGATTGTTAGTGTAAATGCTACATGTAAATTTTAATGCCTTAATGTAATAAGAAAGTATCATTTATAATATGGACAGTCACATTGTAATAGACAAGGGTCAACCGTAATGTAGGTGATAGTTTTGTAATATGGATACTCATACTGTAATAAGAAAGTGTCATTTGTAATATGGACAGTCACATTGTAATAGGCAAGAGCCAACCGTAAGTAGGTCACAATTTGGTAATATGGATACTCATGTTGTAATAAAAAAGTTTCATATGTAATATGGACAATGACATTGTGATAGGCAAAAGCCAACCGTAATGTATGTGACAATTTTGTAATATGGATACTCATATTGTAATAAGCAAGTGTCATCCGTAATATGGACAGTCACGTTGTAATAGGCAAGAGCCAATCGTAATATAGGTGACCATTTTGTAATATGGATACTCATATTGTAATAAGCAAGTGTCATATGTAATTGTATGGGTTGACAGAGACCTCATGGTTGTGGTCATGGTGGTCGACAATGTGGTTTGCACAATAGTTTGACCAGTCGGGCAGTGAGCAGATCGACGATTTGGCAGGGACAAGCATAGTAGTGAGGAGGATTTGTAGGGGATGGAAGAAAAGGCAAGGAAGGCGTTGGCAGGAAGAGAGGTATTTAGAGGCCCTGAGTAAAAATCTAAAGAACCTATTACGCCATGTATTGGGTTGCGGGTATGCCTGGTTTAGTGGTGGGTTCAACTCCACCAAAAACTTACAACACCAAGTTTCTACAATTTGCACTCGTCGTAGTGCTTTTGGAGAGTACATCAGTGTTAAATAACTTATAATATCCATCCTTCAAGAAGTTCAGCATGTGCACGTAATAAAGAACTTTGACTTATTTGCCTTATTATTACTACTACTTCGTTGTTGATCCGGTTCCTTAGATTTTGTAAGAACCTTCCTTTGTCCTCCATGGCAACGCGAATCACGCGCTCGTGAACTCCTAACTTTTCTCGACAACCAGCTTCTTCAAGTTCACATAGACGTACTTTTTGTTGAAACATGTCTGTAAAGATAACTGATATATTGTAATGAGAACATAGAATCTGTAATGTGAAGAAGACATTTGTAACTGAAGATGACGTTGTGTATTACAATCGGGAAATGTCATTTTATTATCACTTTTCCAGCTGGTGCGGATCAAATACCCGTTACAGATTTACAAGTCATGCCACCGGCCCATTGTTATTCAATAATTACAAAGTAATGCCACCGGACCAATCTTGTTATTCAATAATTACACCGTAATGCCACCGCTATTCTGTAATTACAACACACTGCCATCGCTTCATTAAATATGGATAATTAATCTAATCTACCCGTGCGGGCAGCAAGTAAACATATATATATATATATATATATATATATATATATATATATATATATATATATATATAGGGTAGAAATAGCACACCCATAGGCAGAATTAGCATGCCTCTTTATATATAAGGGTAGAAGTAGCACACCCCGGGTAGAAGTAGTACACCCTAATGGTTACGCATAAGAACCTATAATAGTTAGCTAGTAAAATTATCTCACATGCATAAATATAGTGGCAAGAAGCATTATTCTTCAAACACATGTTGCAAGAGTAAAGCATAATAGTAGGTGGGGTCATTGCCCCAATACGTCATAGTAACAAAAATCTCAAAAGATAACAATAAGTTTCAAATGCTAGAAGGTGATATTTTAACAATTGGAGCAAAAAGAGTATTATGTCCCAAGAGATGCCTCATTGTAAGAATATTTAAGACAAAATATGCCCAAAATTAAGTAGAGAGGAGTACATACCTCATATTCACATATAAAGTTCAACTTAATGGATACTTGGTCCCCATAGTAGAGTATATATATATCCTATAAACACATTACATAAGGTAATCAAAACCAAAGTAATTTGTGTATACATTCCTATTTTGTATCCCCATATTATTCTTATCCTAGTCTGAACCATTTAATTTCATTTTGGGTTTGACATACATTCATTAATAAAATGACAAACATTAAGATACTAGATGACTAGGTTCATAATTTAGCCAACTTCATGTATCATTAGGGACATAGTTGTATCTAAGGTTGAGTTATAATTCATATCATACTTAGAAACATATTGTATGAGTAATAGATATTATTACTATAGGAAATCCAATTACTAACATACACTCACCAAGATAATTTAATATCTGTATAGTTGACTAGCATACTTTGTTTTCATTTTATGTATCATTCACTCACTCATGTCCATTGCCTCTATGTTCTCAAGAAGTCAAATACAAGGAAGGAATTCTAACCTTCATCTCATCAAATTCCCAAGACTTTTAGGGTTCGGTTGGTGATCAAGAACAAGGGAAGAAGACATACTGAACCACCATTGTTGGTTCTCTATAGCCATATGTAAATGACATATTGACGTTTCCCCACAAGGTATAAAGTAGCCGGTGTCATTTGTGTGTCTTCATTTGAACGTGGTGCTTGGAAGGAGCTTGAGGGAAACAGAAGGAAGGACAGAGTCGTCGTTTCCCTAGTAAAGGAGGAACTGTAGGTGGTGGTGCCATAGGCTACCATAGCTGGTGCTGCACTAACAGGTTGTAGGTGCACGTTGCAAGTTCAAGAGGGGATAAAGCAGGCTCTACATTGGAGAGCTGGTCTTTGCATCTAATCAACAATGTCGAACGCCATGATGGTGAAGAAAGGAGGAACAAGAGAGGCCCTTAGGTAGTGAATCATGTTGGCACCACTTCAGGATTTGTCACGATGGGGTTGTGAGGGAGAGATGGTAAAGGATGACTTTGCAGAAGAGGAGTCAACAATGTGTAGAAGAGAAGGACTCGACAACATTGCAAAAGGAAGGACTCAATGACATTGTAGAAGAGAAGGATTCGACGAAATTGCATAAGAGAAGGAGTCGACGACGTTGCATAAGAGAAGGAGTCGGCAATGTTGTAGAAGAGAAGGATTCAATGATGTTGCATAAGAGAATGACTCGATGAAATTGCAGATCAATGCATCGCCAGGGCTGAACAGACATGGGGGCTTCTGGAGATCTAGGTCCATGATGACCCTGGTGGTTGGCATCATGTAGGGAATTGTTGCAAGGATATCCATGGAGTGAGCATGGCTAGGGAGAAGGGAGACCACATTGCTGAGAATTGGATGGGCTATTAATTGCGTAATTGTAGGTGGCGATTGTTGTTGCAGTTGGTTGCTATTTCCTGATTTGGGCGGATGTGTTGTTGATCTACCAACATTGTCTTGCAACCAGCTTGAAAGGGCGCAAGGAGAAACTTGTAGATCTTGTTGTTATCCATAGATGGATGGAGGAAACCTGATCCTAGTTTGTGGTAGAGGCTGTAATGTTGAAAGATAATGGAGCACCGCCGCCCTTGAGCACCGCCAATTCCTCCGACGACCACTATAACAGGAGGTGATAGTCTACTTGCTACCCTCATTGTTGGGCAGAGAAAGATGGGGATGTTGGTGGCTAGGGCATGGGTGTTGAGATGGATGAGTGAAAGGGAAGGAATAAGAAGGAGAAGAAAACAAGATACACAAGAGAGAGAAGAAGTAATAGATGGAGGGGGAAACAACCGCCGACTGCAAGCTGAGCGGTGTACTTTTCGGGGGGGGGGGTAAGGAGACGCACAGACGTGTCCAAGGAGCAATGAGGGAGGTGTTACTTTTTTTTGGAATAGGGTAAATATATTGCCAAAAGTAAGGTATAGCTAAGCTATACAACAAAGCAGGGCGTCTCTAAGAAAAAGACCCCCAAAACCAGAGAGACAGAACTATACGGGGGGACTATACAAAAACCCCCCAATATACTTTTGTAGCAGAGCTCAGATTAACTAACAACTCCTGTCTATGCTTTACATGCCACGTAAGGTTAGTAGAAAATAACTCCAGTAGCTTGAGTTCATCACGCTCACTAGAGTTGTGCTTCCTACTGTTTCTTTCATACCAGATTGTATAGATAAGGCCTGAGATGCAGATATTGGCAAAACTACATTGTGCCTTTTGATGTCTAAACTGGTCTTTGACCCACTTCAATATCCCATAAGGATTATTCGGACCACTGTACAACCAACCATTTCTGAGACATGTGATTTTGAGTAGTCGATTGGTGTACCTACAATCAAAGAAAATGTGCTCCGCCGACTCCATATCTTCTTTACATAAGTAGCAGGTGGCGTCTAATTGAATGCCCCATTTAAGAAGTCTGTCCTTCGTTGGAAGCTTATTGAGGAGAACCCTGTAAGACAACATGCTCCATTTGGGGTAGTGAAACCTACCCCAAATAATGTCAGCGAGCTCCTCACATCTAGAACTACCTGTATTAGTGTTGATTATTGGTGGCGGGGCTAGGATCGCCCACCCACCATTCACATCCACACTATAAAGGGAAGGTGAGATATTAACAAGATCACACATAGCACGCCACACTCTGGATGGGTTACAACCTGCATTTAATATAGGGGCATTACTGTATCTTCTTTTCAACCACTCCACCCAACAATTATCATATTGGGAGATAAATCTTTCAATTCTCTTCTTTGTGCATTGCATCATCAACATGCAAGGGTCAATGATCTGCAGCCCGCCCTGCTTGAAAGGCTTCGCAATAGTGTCCCAGGCCACTCCATGGAATTTACCAGCCCATATAAAATTTGCCATTAAAGAACGTATATTGTTTAGAACAGGCTTGGGTATGTCCCCCATAGTAGCCCAGAACCTCACAGTGGCTTGTACGACTGATCTAACCAAAACCAGTCTTCCCGCCATAGAAAGCTTTAGACCACTCCAAGTTTCAAACTTTGTCCTGAGGTTGTCCATCAGCATATTAAAATCTCTAGATTTGGTTCTGCCAGAGACCAGGGGAAAGCCAAGGTACCTGGTAGGAAGAAACCCCCGATCCATCCCAGCTGCTCTTTTCAGCCTGCCCCTCCTGTTATCACAGGATTTTGAAAGAAAAACTCACGATTTAATGGTGCTTATATATAAACCCGTTTGTTTCCCAAACAACTTTAGCACTTTAGTCAGTTCCTTCAGTCTTTTAGCATGGCCAGCAAAAAAAAGAAGGACATCATCTGCGA
The DNA here is from genome assembly GCA_963693085.1 of Alisma plantago-aquatica. NCBI lineage: Eukaryota > Viridiplantae > Streptophyta > Magnoliopsida > Alismatales > Alismataceae > Alisma > Alisma plantago-aquatica. The sequence goes on along the minus strand of OY856410.1, from coordinate 138,459,043 downwards.
AGATGAGGGCTGGTTTCACTTTGATACCTTTAACCTTGAAAGTTTTCACAAGATTTTTGCTTTCAGCTTCTCTGATCAGATGACTTAAACCTTCCATGACCATTGTGAAAAGTAACGGAGATAGGGGATCACCTTGTCTCAAGCCATTGGCTGACCTGAACAGGCCTTCGGGGGTGCCATTGATGAGCACAGAAAATGAACAAGTTTCATAGCATTGGACCATCAGAGAGACCCATTGTTGATTGAAACCCAAAGATAGCATAATCTTCTTCAAAAAGGACCAGTTGACATGGTCGTAGGCTTTGCTAATGTCAATTTTCATAAGGGCTTTTGCAGTAGAATTCCTTTTGTTGAAGTCAATGAGATACTCAGAAGCAAGGAGGGAACAATCTTCAATTTTCCTGTTCTTGATGAAAGCATTTTGATCATCCAAAATGATATGTGGAAGGATGTCTTTGAGCCTATTGGCTAACAGCTTTGCTATCGTTTTGTACAAAACATTACAGCACGCAATAGGCCGATAGTGCGTCATCATTCTTGCATCTTTGGATTTGGGTATTAATTTGATAAAGGCATGGTTTACAGCTCGAACCATGCTTCCCCCTTTTACAAACCATCTCACCGCGTCGCATAAATCATTTTTTATGATGGGCCAAGTGGTTTGGAAGAAATGGCTATTAAAGCCATCGGGGCCAGGAGCTTTAGAATAATGTATGGAAAAGAGGGCATTTTTGACTTCTTCTTCATTAACATCTTTGCACAGTTCGACATTCATTCCAGTGCTGACTCTGTCTTTAGGTAGGTTAAGCTCACCATCATAATTTTCGTTCCTTCTGTTGTATAGATTGCTAAAGTAATTAATAGCTTGGGCAGAAATCTCCTCATGGCTTTCCACCGATTTACCTTGTTCATCTAACAGTTCATGGATACTATCTCTCATCAGTTTCTTTTTTGTCGCAGCATGATAAATTCTGGTGTTACGATCACCATCATCTATCCACTTCATTCTACTCCTCTGCCATATGTATTGTTCCTCTGCCTTCTCTAGATTTCTGACTCTGTCCTCACTTTGCTTTTCATCTTTAATGAGGTCACTGTTAAGAGGGTTGTCCCTTAGCTTCATAGCAGCTTGTTCGTAATTCTTTCTAGCATTCATTAGGAGATTCTGTATATTGATCTTCTATTTAGTCCAACCTTTCAGAATAGCTTTTGTTCGTTGTAACTTCTTGAGGAATCTAAACAGCGGGTTACCCTCTAGTTGTATGTTCCAAGCTTCTTCTATCTTCTCATTGAACCCCTCCCATTTGCTCCAGAAATTTAGATATCTAAATGGTTTTGGTTTTTGCTTCTTGTCAGACAGATTCACCTTCAGCCACGCATGATCGCTAAAGTGGTGAGATCCCATTCTAGTAGCCACACAGGGTAGGATGTCAAGCCATGCATTGTTAACCAGACATCTATCCAGTCTACTAGCAATGCGTTTCTTTTGTTTATTAGACCAGGTTGTGTCACCACCAATAGTGTTGAGCTCATGAAGTTCAACGGCATCCAGGCAACTGTTGAACTTGTTTAGAATCCTCTCAGGAACTTTTCTTCCTCCTCTCTTTTCATTCGCATTCCGTATGTTGTTAAAATCCCCTAAGACTAACCAAGGGATCTGGTTTTGAGCCATAGAAGTCAGCATAGGCCATAACCTGTCTCTGTCAGCCTCCAAGTTCTCACCGTAGACAGCAGACAAGATACAAGAGAACCCCCCAGGATTAAAGCAGCTAACCGTGATAATTTGGTCACTGACAGCAATAGGTTCAATACTCCATTTCTCTGGGTTCCACCCCAGTACAATTCTGCCTCCATCTACCACCTCAAGATTGGAAATGGACTCCCACTCTCTAGGAAAAATGGACTTGATACGATCTGAGCAACACCTTTTAATTTTTGTTTCAAAACAACAAATAACATCCGCCTTAATTCTCCTCAGAATCTTCCTTAACCTTGCTTGGGTGTTAGGTAAGGAAGCTCCTCGCACATTCCATGCGAGGAAAGTCATTTATTATTGACTTTGTGCCCTCCTCCTCCACCGGATTTGGGCTTGTTCTTTGTCTTTGCTGCTGCACTTCTTGTAGCCCGAGGGCTGCTGCTTCTGCCTCCATCTGAGTTTGCGGGCAAATCCTCATTTTCCAGTTGGTCCAGCACTGAGAACGGGTTAGAGTCTGTGTTGGCCACTGATGTCTCCCCTACCTCGGCCGAAGTAGGAACATTACCTCCCATTTCTTGAATCTCCCCTTCTTCTAGATTAATGGTTTCAGCATCCATGTTCTCTGTATTCTTTTCAGTAGCATTTGGAACAGGTGTAGTACTGTCAATCCTCGCCCCCTTCTTTGTGCTGCCGCGCCGAGGAGGTGGCTTTGATTGTGATCTTCTCTTTTACTGTCTTCTAAATTCCGGCACAACAATGGGTGGTGTCAGCATCGGCACCGTCGACCTCTCACCAGGACAGGCTCCGGTGCTATGCCCAAACACTTTGCAAGTTGAGCATCGGTCAGGGAGAGCTTCGTATTTCAGCTTCACCTCCCATTCCCCACCATTGGGCAGCTCCACCATGATTTCTGGAGGAGGATCCTCTTCAGCAGTGATGTCCACACACACCTGTGCACACCCCAGCATTGATCCGTCCACCCTTCTGTCAATGGCGCGGGGTTCCCCAATGGCATTGGCGATCACGTTTATGGCTCTGAAAGACCAATGTTTCCCCACGTCTGGAAGTGAGATCCACACTGGAGCTGTCTTCAGGGCTGTCCTCCGGATGTCTGCCTCTGGCGTCCAGCGCCTGACCAGTACCAGCTGGTCATCGAAGAACCAGGGGCCGCGCTGGATGGCAGCATTCATATCACGTTCATTAGCAAACCTGGCAAGGATAAGCCCGTCAACCAGAGAGAACACTTCCAATTCGCCCCTTGGCTTCCAGCTTCTGAGCATCCACCCTCGCAGCTGGGAAACGTTCACAGAAGTCCCTACGATTTGGACGATAATAGAGCATCTGTGATAGTCGTCCATTTCATCCATGATGGGTTCAGTAAAATGTGTCCACTTCCGGCCATCTCCTTCCTTGAGGAAGGGATTCTTGGGATCGTCCGCCACCGTCCCCCTAATACGCATTGGGGGTCCTTCAACCACCTTTGCCCACATTATGGGGACCGTAACATCAGACCCTGGACCAGGATTGCTCCCCGCCACCTTCTCCTTCCCTTTATCTCCAGCCCCAGCAATAAGGGTCTGCCCTGGGTCGGCGGCGCCAGCGGCCGCCCGACCTACGCCAGCCATAAGCGCCCAGTCTTTAGAGATGGAAGAGAGCGTGCGGGTAGAGAGAGAGCGTGAATTGTTAGGGAGGTGTTACTTGGTTAACAAGAATGAGATAGGAAAATTGATTTATCAATGCAATTAATGTATTTGAGTGTGGTGTAATAAATATCATTAAATGGGTGGTCAAATAAGTCATAATTGAGAGGAAATTCTCTAGGTAGGCTAATTAAGATACAAGGAGTTCATATTAAAATTTTGTTTGGTATTTTGAAAATATTTTTTTGTTGTTTCATTAAGTGTTCACTTAATGTAAAAATTACTTTCTAATAGTTATTTGTGGTATTTATTTTCATATCTAATGCATTTTGTTTAATCACATACGTGTATGTACAAAGTCAACTTATAATTTAGTTCATTGGGTCCTAATATTTATTTTTATGATGTATATTTTACTTTTAGACCCTTTTATTTAGACTATATGTATGAAACACATTAAAATAACACAATTTCATATTTATATCAAAATATTATTATTTTTGGAGAAAAAATGATTTATATTATTTTATGAAAATATTCTAACAGAAGAAGGGAGATGTGTAAGATACCCAGATTTGGGTATGTTACAACTTTGACTTTAACCCTAATTTTAAGCTCAAGAGCTTACTCTAATATTTGGTGAAAGGTACACTATTATACCTCCTCATTGAAAAGAATAGTGGTATTGATGATACTTTTATGTACCTCTTGAAAATGTACTTGGCTATGTATTTGTTTGGGTACCTCGTTTCCTATATAGTAGTCTTCTAAGTTCTAGTATTTATATTTATCTTTTGGATCTCCTAATTTTTGTAAATATTATAGACCATGTCTCTAGCCTCATTTCCAAATTTCAACCCTAACAGAGCTTCCTAGGTCCTTCTAGAAATTTGCAAAGAATGCATACATAGCACTTATATTTCCCCTTTGTTTTCAGCCCATTTTGGCAGGAATTGCCCCTTAGTGGGCCGCGTGAACAGGCTCCCCAGCCCACTCAAGGTAGGGGATGAGACCATAAAGTATCCATCTACCTTAGATGTCTAGGTTACCGCCACTTCCCACATAAAAACAGTTGGATCCACCCGATCTAGCTACCATCTTGACCCCAAATCGATTCCTTGAAAGTCGGATATGTATTCCACACCATTTACCCACCTTTTGTACATAAAAATACGGTTCTTTCATGAATATTTGAGACACAACTCCCATGGATTTCGCATTGGAGCTTCTTAGCTTTAAAATCCATCTAAAACCCTAGATATAACACTGTAAATGACCCTATTTCACTCCATCTTGCTCTCATATACACAACGGTACCCTCAGATTTCACCCTCGTGTCCTCTTGCTCCTGCCCCCATCTTCATGGCATAGTACAAGCACAGTGCTACAGTACCATGGCCTGCCTCTCTCTCCTCAGGTTGGCCTCTCCCTCTTTCTCTCTCTAGAAATTTACTTTGGTCAAAACTTTTGATTCCATATTCAGAAATACATGAAATTATAGTCTATTTTGATCGCGAGAATGAGGCGTACGTAGCACAATGTATATAAAAATCTAATTCTTGATCTTTTTTCAAAATATTTTTATCTAGTGATCTTTAATAGTGATATGCAAATTAATTTTGTAATGTAATCTAAATCTTGACTTGATATCATGAAGGCTTGTAGAATTAGTTTTGGATCTCTTGCCCATACCTTATTTGCTCCACTTTTTACAATGTTTAATTGATCTAACATTGAGATTATGATTCTATATCTATGGACCTAACATGTTGTTAACGTTTATTTCCTTAAACCCTACATCTAGTCAAAATGATATCTCAACTCCCTCTTATATCTATGTGATACTTCTCTCATGAAGTTTGAATATTATAGTCCACTTTTGATCTTTTGATTATTGAACCTAATAAGGACCAAATATTGTGATCTAATCTTTCTAAGATCATGAAATATTAGTCTTGATTTAGAAGTTGACCAATGACCTTAATCTTGGGTAAAGTCCTACTATGAACAAAGCCTGGATCTTGATTCTACTCTTTATAATCTCGAGAAACATGAAAATTATGACCATATTGAGATACCACTTAAGGATCCCTAATGCTGGTCCTTGTGACCCCCTTTTATTGAATAGAATACTAATGCATGAATACCCATTATTGTGTGGGGGCTTGACTTTGACCCTACTTTTACTCTCAAGATATTACTCTAATCTTCAGTGAAATGTACTCTTTTATACCTCCTCCTTAAACATAATAGTGGTATTGATGATACTTTTATGTACCTCTTGAATATGTATACTTGGCTATGTATTTGTCTGACCTACCTTATTCCCTACTAAGTACTCTTCTGATTTTCTATATTATAGTTTGGAACAAAATTGAAACATAAATGATATTGCCCATTATAACTGCCAGTAATAATGGTTGTTGATATTGAGTACAAGCGACCTCCTCATTTGGAGGGTGGAATTTGTACATTTGTTGACCTCCTCCCCTATATGGAGAGATGGATCCTGGTGACCTCCTCCATCTTGTTGGGGAAAAGGAGCCACATAAATATAATCATGCTTCTTGATATGAGCATAATAGAAAACTCAAAATAAAATCATCTCAGATAAATACAATTTGAAATTACTTCTTTATTATTTATATATAAGTGTTGCCAAATATACTACTTTGATATAAAACTATCTTACTTGTTTTTAATAGTGTACCATGCAATTTCATTGATTGGGTCATGATTTTCGATTTAGGCAAACAAGATGGAATGTTATGAAGAATTGACTAAATTGCTTCTTCTCTAGACAAACACTGATGATATGGAGAAATCTACAAAATCATAAACCAGGTTGGTTAGTTATGTAAATCTTTTGTTTTAAATCTACAAAATGATAAATATGGTTGGTTAGTTCTTTAAATCTTTTGTTTTATGAGTTATTATTTCTTATTATACATGCCAGTGTGTGAGATCTATTTAGGCAACTTAGGGATGAGAACTTCAATCCCTTTACCATTATTTAGATAGTGGAATTGGGATTGGAGTAAGAACGGTTTCTTGACACATACTTCTTCATCTTCGACGGATAATCAACATTTTACCTGGTTTCCATTCACCTAGATGACCAAGAGAATATCAACTTCACTTGTATCTATAGAACATATTCATTTTGAAGATCCAACAGAGGTGTTCATGGATGATTTCTTCATGTGTGGTGCTGACTTTGATAGCTATTTGAAGAACCTATATCAAGTTTTGAAAATAAGTGAAGACAAAAATTTGGTTATTAATTGGGAGAAATGTCATTTAATGGTCCAAGAAGGTATAGTGCTTGGGCACAAAATCTCTAAGAAGGGAATCGAGGTCGATTTAAGCAAGGTGGAATCCATTTCAAAGTTGTCACCCCCTACATCTGTGACAGGGGTGATAAGTTTTCTAGGGACACATCTAATCTTCTTATCAAAGATCTCATGTTTGATTTCATAGATGAATTCCTTAAAGCTTTCAAAACCCTAAAAAGTGGTCTGACAACCGCACTAATTCTCTAGGCTCTAGATTGAAAGCTTCCTTTTGAGATAATGTGTGATGCAAGTGACTATGCCATATGAAATGGGCTTGAAAAAAGAAAGAAAATAAGCAACACATGATTTACTATGCAAGAAAAATTCTAGATGATGCTCAAGTTAGTTATACGACCACAAAAAGAAATGCTTGCAATAGTGTTTTCCTATGACAAGTCCAGGTCCTACCTAATCGAATCAAAAGTGGAAGTATACATAAATCACAGAGCTATAAAGTATCATGCATAAGAAAGACACAAAGCCCAAGCCTTGTTATGGGCACTCTTTCTAAAAGAGTTTAATCATGAGATTATATACAAAAGGGGACAGAGAATGTAGTGGCTAACCCCTTTTCCTAGATTGTCACAGCCGATGAGGACATACTACTGGTAAATGAAAATTATCTTGATAAAGCTCAGATGATGGTAAAATCCATCAAGCCCTAGGTACCATGGTTCACTGATATATGCATATACATTGCATGCCAATAGTTTCCACCAAAAATCACTTACAACAAAAGGAAGAATTTTTCCCTGACCTGAAGAACTATTACTAGGATGGCCTACTTTTGTTTAGAAGGTGCGCTAAAAACTATACTGTCATTGCATTCCAAAAGAGGAAGTTCTAGAAATCCTTCATGAATGCCACTCTTCAATTTATGGTGGGCATTTAGATGGAGACAAGACAACTTCCAAGATTTTGCAATTTGACTTTTATTGACCCACTCTATTAAAAGATGCACATGCATATGTAAAAACCTACAATGAGTGTCAACACACAAGAAATATTTCCAAAAGGATGAGATGCAAATGTCTGATTGGATCGAAGTTGAGATTTTTGATGTTCGGGGATTGAATGTATGACACCCTTCACATCTTCAAGAGGAAATCTATATATCTTGGTTGTTGTACATTATGCCTACAAATGGGAAGAGGAAATATTCGCCCACTCCTATGATTCAAAACCTATGATGAGGTTGTTTGAAAATATCATCTTTCCCAAATATGAATCCCACACATTATCATTAGTGATGGGAGATCCCACTTTGTGAAAAGACAGTTTGCTTCTCTATTAAAGAAATATGGGGTGAGACACAAGGTTGCCACACCTTATCACCCACAAACCTCAGGACAAGTGGAGGTTTCCAATCACATATTAAAGAAATTCTAGAAGAGACGGTTGGGAGGACTAGAAAAGATTGGTCATGGAACTTGATGATGACATGTGGGAATATCATACTGCCTACAAGACTCCTATAGGGACCACTGTCCATAGACTAATCTATAGCAAGGTGTGCCATTTACCGGTTGAATCAGAATGCAAGTCCTTTTGGGAAAAGAAATTTTGAATATTGCCCCAGGATTAGCAGGTAAGAAAAGGTTCTTACAATTGCAATAACTATAGGAGATTAGGATCCATGATTATAAACAAGATTTGCAATCAAAGAACAAAGGTGTGGCATGATGCCAAGTTAAAAAGAAAAGATGTGTACGATGGAGACAAGGTTCTTCTATTCAATCAAAGAATTAGACTTTTTCCTAGGAAGAAAAAGTCAAGATGGTCATGACCTTCTACTATGACTAAAATATATCCATCTAGGATGATGTAGCTATCCAGTGAAAAGATAGGGACATTACTTATGAATGGACATAGGGTGAAAAGATATTATGAAGATGAAGCTTTTACCAAAAGATTGGAAGTTAAATTGGATGAAACTACTTGAACTGCCAAAAGAAGTATGAGGGATCTACTTAAAGAGAGTCAATCTAAAAACTATAAATTATACCTTCATGGGAGGCAACACAAGAATTTCTTCACATGTTTTCTTACACCCTAGTTTGATTTATTTCTCAGTAATTAGATTGTGTTAATATCTATCCTAGTTTTATTTATTTGCTTTTGTTTCCAAGTGTCTAGTATGTGTAGAATAATGTTTGTGAGAATATAAGATCTTTACCTATGATGCAAGAAATATTGATTCATGAAAAGAGTAGTGGGCCCAACCTATGTCATGCAATATATTTCATATAGGACAACCATCGAGTCTGGATCTGGTCTGCCAAGCCTTAGGATCATGAATACTGTTATACCATCAGAAGAGATGAGAAAACTCACCTTCAGAAGATGCCTTTGCAGTCGAACCAGTAGAGGAAATTCTATACAAACCATCAGATGGTATCAAACTAGCCAAGCTGTTGAAAGGCTAAGTCCAAGTAGTCATACCATTGGATGAAGGGCTTTCCAAGTCATCCAAAGGTTCACGCATTGCAAACCATCAAGTTTGTCTTGATTCTGCCCAGCCATCAAGTTTCCAAGTCCAGTAAAGCCATCAGTAGCTAAGGGACAAGATCAATAATTGAATCTTCTATTCCTTAAAGCCAGTAGATTTATCAGAAGAGTGATGCTAGGAAATCCATTGTTTGACTCTAGTCTTCCAAACCATCAGATCAGGCGTTCTACCAAGCCATCAAATGGCTTATACAATTAAAACCAATGAGTTTCACAACCCAATCGAATCACTAGATCATAGTTTGATTCCATCAGATCACATGCCCTAGGAAACCATCATATGTTTGAGTCATCCTAGCCATCAGATCTTCAACTCAACCAATCCATTGGAAGGCAAAAGGCCAGATCCAATGGTCTCCCAGGTCCCACCACCATTAGAGTTGTCTCTATAAAAGTGGGATTGGGCTAGTACTATGTAAAATCATACATAGAATCAAACCATAGCCACCTAATCTCTTAGAGTTAAGGTGACTAAACTAATAACCATTGGAAGACATAATCTTCAACCTTCAACCATCATAAGATAAGGAAACTAAGAAGGGTCCTCTTAGTACTTGCAAGGTACATGAACTATGGTGGGGTGATCGATGCAATGGAATTAGAGTCCAGATCCGATGAGAAAGGGACCTAGATGGCATGTTGGTGAAGCTAGAGCAGTACGAGGTTAGCAACGACAATGACAAACCGTAATCTTATTCTCCTCATTTTGGTTTATTCCTGACAACAGACCACCTTTGCTCTGACAAAACACCACCTCTTTCTTTACTTATACCTTATTGTCTTCTTTTGAAAAGAATTGGTAGACAACCATAGGATTGTCGCCTCTTTGCCCTCCTATTGTAAACCATCAATTTCCATTTATCATGTTGTTCCTATACAAACAATTTGTTCTACAGGTACCTAGGCACAAATCATTAGTTTGTGTCACTCCCTCTCTAGAAACCATTTGATCATAGGGATACCTTTCCATTCCATTACTTTACTTGTCGGTAGGGAAGACCATAAGTCTTCTCTTTCACATTTTTCTCCACAAATCATCATAAGGGAAGTGAAACCATCATATCTTTTCTCAACCATCATTTCTTTTCTCTCCCTCCATAAACCATTGTTTCTTCTTTTTCCCTCCATAAACCATTGATTCTCGCCCCCGTAATAGTGACAACCACAGATTGTCTTCTCACTAGGAAGAACCTTTGGTAGGAAGCTATCCTTGTGATAACCATCAGGTGGCCATCTCCCTTGGCATAACATCATATCCCTAGATGACTCTATCGGTCAAATCCATTAGTTTTCTGACCAACCCATGTACAACCATCAGTTTGCAGTATTCTTAAACAAACCATCATTTGTTTACTTCATAAATAAAAGGCAAAAAACCATCAAGTTCAAGTATGTCTAAGAAAACCATCGGCATATAGATTCATACTTACATTCTAAACTAATTGTTGGCCTAACTTTGTAAGAGATACACCAATACCAACATAGCAGCAAATTACCAAAATGGCAGGTAATACAAAGAAGGGTTTGGCCATTCAATAAAGAGAGACTAGCAAAATTAGAGACTATATGACTCAAGAGGAAATTGATAGAATTGAAAAATTGAAAGATGAAGCAGTGGCCTACGTCAGACTACATGGGGATCCTACTCCTAAAAGCATCAAGGAAGGCTAGAAGCAGACGGACTCAAAATCATAGCTGAGCCAACTCCTAAAGAATCTTCTAGGTCTGAAGAATGCACAAGGATTGAGACCTCTGAATACACGCCTTCTATAGAGGTCAAAAATCCTAAGAAGAGGAGAGAAGCAAGTTCCCCTCCCTAAGACAGACCTAGTAAAATGACCAAGACATCAGAAGTGGCAGTGCAACATTAATTAGCAGTCATTACTATAGAATTTATTGCCAATGTTGTTCCACCAACAACAAATTCTATCTATAGGGAACAACCTAGCAATTACTTCATGCCCAGAGCTGACAAACACATGGAGGTTTGGGACCATATGTTCGCAAAGAAAAACTTCAAAGCCACAATATTTCATGATGTGGACACTTCAGAGAGACCGGGGATTTATCCAACGATGGAGGAGAGGCTTGAAAAGACACGACTCTAATAGATTTGCTTCAACTTGAAAATCTCCAACAATGAACTCACACTAAAATTCATGTCATCCCTGAATAAGTTAGTTGTAATAAAAGGAGAGGAAAAAGAGTGTGAGGGAAACTACAAATTAGTAATGCACATTGTTAAAGAAGAATATATACTGACCGAGAAATGTCTCAATTCCATCTTCACTGACTTTAGTAAACAAGAAGAAAGGGCCAATAGAGCCAAGGGAGATAGAAAAGTATGAGGATTTATCACTGATCAAACATGGGAGAAGTTGTCTAGAGAAATTTGGTACACTCAAAGAAATCAAAGGATGCCATAATGCATTCTATTTTCATGCGGCTGGTACATAAATCTTTGCCAACACCCTATTTTTCAGGACAAACATAGGAAACGTGACTAGGATGACGTCCACATCCTATGGAGAATCATGGAAGGTAAGCCAATCAACATTTGATAGACTATAATTGGCAGGCTCATAGAAGCAATTGGTCTCTAAGGATTTTGTGACTTCTGCATGGATCAGAACATATATTTCCCACCGACTAAGATACCCTAGTGAGCTGAAGATGTTCCTCTGATCTGACTGGGAGACACTAGTGATGCCAAGTATCTGATTGCCACCAACATTTTGAGGAGTCAAAAGTAGAAATATTTCTACAAATGATGCAGATTCAATGAGTTCCTACCCCTCCCCTAAAAGTGTAACTACAACTACAACAAGCTCAAATTTGTGGAGGATGAAATTCTAAATATGAAAGAAGGAGCCATATCCCTCCCAGATATCAACGCACAATAGTAATTTAAGCAATAGAGAAAGAAAATTGAAGACAACACTACAAAGCAACCGAAACGATATATAGTGATAGTATGACTGACCAAGAAGATGGTGAAAAAAAATCCAAGAAGAAGAAATATACCACACTCAAGGCTGCCAATTTTGCAGAGAATGTAACACGACTTATGGATATCATACCCATCTTATTGTTATCAAAAAATCTGGAGGAACATAGATTGAACCTATGGTGAACATTTGTTCTATCAATGTCCTAGAACAAATTGACGAAGCTCTGGATGGTACTAGCCCTATAACATACATATGAGATGAGGTACTAGAAATACCTTGTTGAACTAGAGAAGGAGGAGGCTAGAGAACCTTCAACAAATGTGAATGTGGCATCCCATCACACTATCCCTGAGGAAGCATACAAAAATGACAGGGATGACATATAAACCAACCTAAGACCCAACAAAGAAATAATGGATACAAAGGGAAATGAGTTCTTATCAATCAACATATCTAAAAGAGAGATTCTAGAGAATGGATTCCTAAAAAAAGAATCCACACTGAACTTCATGACAGAGCAAAATATACATAAGAGCAGGGGTCGTGAAGAGTCTGTATAGGCAAAGGAAGAAGGACATGAAACAAGATTGATAAGTCACCAAGAACACCCACGGTGTGCACCTACGACAGTTAAATTCATGGAGATAGGACAAGAAATTCATGACCTCTGTGAGATTATCTCAAGCTGTACTCTAAATATTGTTAACTTAACTAAAAATATGTCTGTACTAACTATGTAGGTGGAAAGAATAATGGCCAACATGCAACCCTTCTAGGCCTTCTACAACATATGCAACTTCTAGCTGCAAATCGAATGCAGTTTTTGAAGGCCTTGGTGGGTATGACAAAAGAAACCGCCCTTCTCTGACAGGAGTGGGACAACTTATACCAAGAGAATAAGTCGTCTACACGCTGAGGTAGTGAAGCGGAAGGAGGAACCTATGCAGTCTTCTTCCCCCAAAAGAGGTGGCATCAAAACGATGACACATCCACGATCGGGAGGCCTCATCACCTACAATTGATGCCAAAGTGCAGTTGAAAGTGGACATATTGTTCGCTAAGATGAACGGCAACACCGTTGCTCCGCCTCCAAACAAAGAAACAAAAACCGAGCTATCTACTATACAAGGGGAAGAAGACTCTACCGGGAATGAAGGAATGCTCATTGGGGAAAGCAATGATGCCAATTTCCTAGCCTTGTCGGGGCACACCACCAATAAATAGCAAAAAGAAGAAGCCATCAAAGAGAGAAATCAAGATTTCCCAGATATCGCCAAGTAAGTCATTACCACCAAAGCTATTGAAGAAACCGATGATAATTGCATTGTACTAAAATTGATAAAGAGGATGGAGGAGGCTACATAAACAACTTTGGATATTATGGATGGGATTGGATCCTCTATTCAACTACAATGATCCATCACCCCACTGATTACAAAGCCTTCGTCAACAAATTTCTATTAGATGACTTAATTGAAGGAGTGGTCCACCCAAATCCTTTTTTGGTGGATATGCATGATCATGTAGCTGAAAATTACAAAGGGAACATGTAGTGGATGTTTGACAATGCAACAAACAACCCAAAAAATCCAATGTTCCCCGAACCATTAACGATTGCAAAAGCAAATCTGACAACACCACCACCATTGCCGTGCAAAATGAAGGACATGGACATGAAATTCGTTTGGGGAATGTTTTATGTGACATTCATGTCCTGGATTATATTTTAGATTATGATAAACAAAGGGGAGCCATTGTCTACAAATATAACCAATACAATCTTACAACAGAAAACCTACGATCAACATTCGAATGTAAGGCAAATATCAGTAGGGTCTTCTACAATGTTCTCTGTGTTACAATAATTGAGGAATACATGTACAGAGACAAGATAGGACCCATATTCAATGCCACATACACTCTTGTTTCTCAACTATATATGGAGAATTACAAGAGATTGTCAGTTGAATAACTACAAGAAACAATCCATAAAACAAAGAAACTACAATATATATCTCTCCCTTTCAGAGCATTTGGTCATTAGCTACTAGACGTGGTGAATCTCTCTAGATGACGAGTCATGCTCTAAAATTGCAATGCCAAAGACCTACCATGTGGACGTATGATCTTTTAAAATCTAGGGGCAAAGGCAATACAAACAATACCGACCTGCCTAAAATGCCTTATCTAGAGAACCGATAGGTGGGAACGCCCAAACTAGGCTAAATCCCACATTGACTTCAATGGACCCAAACAACTGACAAATTCTGAGACAACCCTTTCATAGTGATTAGGACCATGGAAGCACTTAATAGGGGAATTCCTCTTGAGCAAATTGCTAATAAGGACTTCCATGTGTAAAGAGGAAATTTCATCATGGAAATCATTCACGACTAATGATTTTTCTATGACGAATGGAAGGAAGACATACCGAGAAGGATGTATCCTTTGATCATTCTTCCTGTAAAGACTCCGTGGAGGGACTAATTGCAAAACTTAGAAGAAAAGTGAAAATCTTACCTCCACAAGCAAGAACAACTAGGTCGGTGATTCCTCTACTAGACACATATATCCCTCCCAACCCACCCTTAAGGGAAAGGGAAGTCGAATCAGTGGTTCCCAAAGTACCCACTGCACAACCCATATTGAACACCTCAAACATGCATGTGCATGAAAGAGCTACCCCCTTGCCTCAAAATGAAATCAATGAATAAGAAGACAAAGAAGAAGAATTAGAAAAATGGAGAAAATGACACCCCTACAACATCTAACCAAGAAGAAGAGGAAGAAGGGACAAACAACGATGCTACTATCAAAAAGGTGATGAAGTGGTCCTAATTTATCTGGTACAACCTACTTTTTAGAACTTTGATAGGAACACTTGCTATAGGTTATCGGTTGAGGGTCTGCCATTCATCATGGAAGAGCTAAGGCCACATGAAGATGAAATCATCATCGTCTCTGAACTGGATAGTGTTCAAGTCCTCCGTCCAGATCTCCATGAGATACTCATTATTGGTGGTTACATGATAGTCAACATCATTTCAGCCTGCTAGTTACTCCTAGCTGACAAGTTGGATGACTTCTACATGGCCTTCTATGACATAGTTAGGTACATCATTCACAAGAAAGATTCTCACAAAGTTTAGAAAACATTTATCGATCATCTGAAGTATAATGTGCCACACTTTGTGTTCGTCCCTATTATGCACAATAGGCACTAGACACTTCTATCTATTAATACAAGGGATCAAACAACTATCTTATATAACAACTCTGATGTTGTGTTTAGTATCAAAAAGCTAACATCATAACTAAATAGAAAGCAACAAAAGTGGCTACAAAATTGTAGATCTGATAAGGATATATGGCAGGAGGCTTCCATAGGAAGGTTTGAAGTTCAAGAAATCACAATTTTGCCATAGGATCCCACAACAAGAACTAGACTCCAAAACTGTGGTTTCTATGTTCTATTCTGGGTGCAGATGTTGGCTACTTTGAACCAGAAGGTAGAGTTCTATCAAGAATATGATTACCACCACCTTCATGGGACATATGCGATGAAGATTCCTACATTAGAAGGGGCATTGATAGGGTCATAACATTAACTCACATGTTCCTAATCAACCTCATTCTTTGAGTCCCTGGGGACATGGTGCATGATAAGTTTGGGGGGTTCCAAATAGGTGAGCTTGGTATGTTTGATGGACCAACCTAATAATTTTTTTCATTGTCCATTCTATTTCTTACATGCAATTTTTTTTCTAAAAGTTTACTAAACCTTAAGTGTTAAATGATAAAATTTTACCTATCTATATATTCTTGTCTCTTTAACCAAAAAATGAAGATTTGTAGTAAATACAAGTTTTTTTAAGGCAAATTTTGAATCCAATTTTTCTAGATGTTACACCATTCTTACCTTAGAACTTCTTGTCTTTAGGATATTTCTTAGCATAATAATTCTAAGTATGTTTTGGGCTACTTATTCATATAAATAAAAACTTACTTGACCATGTTTTCACACGATTCTTATCTCAAGACACTACATGAAGCAGAAGAACACTACTATTTGAATAGAAACCCTATGAAATAAGTAAGACCCCGCCTAGCATACCCCAACTGACCACCCAGCTCCTTAGTATAGACTAGAAAGTGCAAACACCAACAACAGAGGAAACAACTACCCCTTCTAGTGCTTAAAATATCTTCTATGGAATAGAAGAGGCATGGTAGCCCACTTTTCCCAAAAAAACCAATTGCCTAAAATCCTAGTGAGCAAGAGTAAAAGATGAGTGTGAATAAAAGTATAAGAGTTGTGTATGAAAAGATGTTGAAATGCTTCACCGAACTAGTGTATAACTGCATTCAAGAATGCAGATATGTCCTGAATGAAATTGGAGCTTGGAAGTCGAACAATTACCCACTTGTCTTTCCATGACTATCTCACATAACCACATGAAATTACATCCAGACTAATAGTTGAGTAGCATTGTTTTACAACAATACTCATGGTTGAGCAAGCCCTAGAAAGATATGAATCATAGGCAACCTTATCCCACCTTTACAAATTAATCAATGACTGCCCAAAAAAATAAAGGTAGGGGGTGAAAGATACCTATATAGAATTATGCATAAGTACAACTTGGAAATGAGGTAGGGGTTGTTTGGTGAAGGGGACTCTCCTCCTAAAAAAAAGAATACACCAGACATATGAGGTCATGCAACTCTAGACTAAAGGAGGATCAAACTGGGAATATAGTAAGAAACCCAAGCTATCCCACAGAGAGTTTGACCTAAGGATAATATGAAAACATGGTTAACAAGTATATGAAGCACGAAACAAATATAGCCCTAACATTTACTCAATGTATTGATTCATTAGACCTTCAAGATATATCACAAGATAAGGTTGCTAAATAGGAAATTTGTGTGCAACTAAAACATGCATAGCAAGGGAGAGAGATATTGAACATACACTAATTGACAAGCTATTTAGAGTAGTTCCACAGTTCAAACTAGAAGTGAGTCAGTCCACTACCTAGAGAGGTCAACCTCTAGGATTTCTTAATCTTGCACCTTCATTATATTCATTATAAGAGATACAATACATGATCACCAAAGGACTTACCTATCCAATACAAATAGTATTCAACCTTACCAAGGACTTACCCACTTTGCAAGGAGTCTTCTGCCTTCTTCCAAGGACTTACCTACTCTTGCACAAGTCTTCATCCTTTAAGGAATTACCCACTCTTCTTGGATCTTCCGCCTTTGACTTCACCTTCACTTGGAGAAGCTTCCACCAAGGACTTACCCACTTGAGCAAGGAGTCTTTTGCCTTCACCAAGGGCTTACCCACTCTTGCTCCAAGTCTTCATCCTTAATCTTCACCAAGGGATGCCTTCCCTTGTTCTTCTTCACCTCTCTTAGACAAGAGAGAGAACCTTCATCTTGATGGTTGAAATGAGAGATAGGGAGGTGGTGGAAGTGAGAGCCTCACAAGATATACATGTAGGACTAGCTCTCTTATAGATTTCCTACTCACTCTAACAAATGTAGAAAGTGATTAAGCTTAGAGAGAGAGAGGAGGCTGTAGGAAGCACTCAACTATAGAATAGGAACCTCACATAGAGTTTTGCATTGAATGCTCAACCTTAGAATGAAGACCAAGGGGTCCTATTTATAGCTGGGGATGCCTCTTAGCCTTTGGGAACACTTGAGAATGAAAACTAGCCATTTTGTGGCTTGCAACGAATATATTTTCACTTGTTGCAACTCCACAATGGCTAGAAGCACTTTTCTGAACTTTTTCATACAGTGCAATCGGTCGAGTTTCTATAAAGGTAACTCGACTGATAGAGTAAAAGACAAAGCCAATATTCAGACCATCGGTCGAGTTTGTCCTGGGGAAACTCGACTGACCAATGAAAATTGAAATGGTCAGGTACTCCATTGGTCGAGTTCTGTGAAGTGTAAACTCGACCGATCAAAAGTCATTTTCAAGATCCAATTAGGATCGGTCGAGTCTGCAACTCACTGAACTCGACTGATGAACAACCTGATGTGAATTTTGGAAAATGGCTTTTGAGTTCTTAAACATTTGATCTAAGTGCTCCTGGCTTTTTCTAAGTTTAATTACAAGTCCTTACAAATGATTTACAACATGATTCTAATGGATTTACATCATATTACAAAATGGTGCACTTGTATTGACTTTGACTTGTCTTTTCTCCAATTTGATATGTGCAAGTTAGGGCATTTGGAGTGTGTCTATCCCTAATCTGAAATCACTCAAGTAGAGACATTAGACACCAATATGTGGAATGGTTAGTCATCATCAAAGCATATGTTTAGTTAATTTAGATGCGAGTCAACATTGACTTGATTGACCTTGAGTCAACATGGAGACCATCTACATGTCCAAAATGAAGTAACCACCACCACTACCCATCCATCGGTTCCCAAACTGATGGACCTCAATAACGATAGGCATTCAGATTGACCATCAGTACTCTAAACTGATGGCTAGTTAGGCAAGTAGTCAGAGCAACCATCGGTTCCTACAACCAATGGTCCTCCAAGATGCATCAATTGATAGTCCTCCTGATTCCAGCAAGGAGTGCCCACTGATGGCATGCTTATGCTCAACTGATGAACAGTCAATGACCATTGGTCCTTAAAACCTGTGGGTCATCAAAGCAACAACCAATGGCCAATCAGGTGAATAACCTTGGGATGAACACATGAGCTGCAACCCATCAATTCTTTAACCGATGGCACACCTGCACAACCTACCAACCGATGACAACACTGGAAGAATAATTATTCAAGACTGTTAGGTGTGTGTCCTGAGGACTTGTGGCACAAGTAAAGCATCCCAAGAACCTCCATGAGCACCACACTGAAGCTTATAAATAGAAGACCCCATGAAACTAAGAAGGGGTCACGACTTGAAGGAGATGGGAGAGTGTTGTCGGAGAGCTACCTCCCCATTAACAATTGAGTTCTTCCATCTACCATTGGTTCATGGTCTCTAAGGATGAGAGTCCAAGGGACATCATGCCTCCACCTTTTCTAAGCATCTCCAGAGTTCTTCTTCAAGAGAAGAAGGGAGAAGGAACAACCATCCTTTCCACAAACACCAAATTTAGATTGGAGAATATTTCCATCAACCTTGACCATTTGTGGTCATTTTTGGTGTATCCCCCTTCTTCTTCTCTAAATTTTTCCATCTCCCTTCATTTCATACATACCATTTATTCTTCCACCTCTATGTCTCACTATACTTATAAATTTAATAATGCTACTCACCATTGTGAGTGACTAAACATATATCTCGGGTTAGGAGTAGACACTTAATCACTCCCAACATGTAAATACTCATATCCATTGAATATATGCTCATAGCGAAGTTTATCTCCATCATCTTGGTTTTAATTCTTTACTTGCATGTTTCTCTACCATATTGTTGTAACATACCAAATTTTGAAATTTTGTCTTTTGTCACTCTTTCCCATCTTTTACTTTCATTTCTATCCTTATTGGCCTTTCTATTTAAATAGTGGAATTTATAGTGGTTTAGTGAACATTTATTCACTAATTGTACCAATATATGGGTTTATGCACAAATACCATAGTGAAAGCTTAATTATCATAATTAAGTGCTCTAAACCTTAATCTAACTTTTTGATATGATTTGAAAACATAAAATGAGGCTAAGTTTCAAATTTGGTTCGATTTGGATGTTGTTTGTGCAAGTTATGCAATTTTAGGTACATTCTAGACTTTTATGCAATTTACCCAATTGGGAGGTTTTCTTTGCAAATTATCAACTTGACGCAATTTTACTGTGCGTAGAAACACAAGTGAATGCGTCGAGTAGTACATGCCTTTGTGAGGCCCGAGTCGAACTCAGGGATACGTGCAATCGTCGGGGACTCCTACTAGCTACTCGCGATCAACTAAGCCGATTAATAAGTTGAGAGTTGTTGTTGAAATTAAAATAAAATAAAAACAAAACAAAAAAAATGATCGATTAAATGTTGATTTAATAAATTCAGGGAAAACGAAATCATACCATGGATTTAGGAGATAAAATATGAATTACTATTATAAAATTTTCATACAATGAATTTCTGGGCTACTCCCGGTCCTAAAGACGAAGGGGATTAGCCCCGCATGTTCATCTCAAGCAAGTACATGGTAGAGATAGGGGAAATCATATGAAAAACATGAAATGAGAGGTGAAACCCCTGAACGGAGAAGAACCGGTTGATCCTCCGCGTAGAACACGTGCTCTCCCGCCTTCCGGTGGTGGAATCCGTCTTCTTCAGTGTCCAGATCAACTGGTATGAGCTTCTGGCCTCCGTTCTCCTCTCTACTTCTCCTCGATACTCTGTGCAATGGCTAATGATCTCCCCCTCACATCTGGGCGGCCGTCATTAGGTATATCTCCCTCATTAGGTCACTAATTAACCACGGCCGTCCGATTAAGATCATTCCAAAGCAAACACATATCTTACGGTGTCGATACCATCGACGCGAGTCGATGGTATCGACTCAGTATGGTAGCGACAACCCTTCTTTCCTTTTGTCTGAGCGCCTGATGTAATCTCTATACCATCGACGCGGGTCGATGGTATCGACGAACCTGTAGCGACGGTTTTGTCATTTTGCGTCGCTGTAGCCTCCGTGCGTCGATGGTATCGACTTGGTGTCGATACTATCGACTGCTTTCTCGCCAGCAACCTGATGGTAGCTCGATACCATCGACATCCCTGTCGATAGTATCTACTCTTTGCTGATACTCGCGGCTGGCAACCTGTGGTCCGGTCGATGGTATCGACTTCCGTCGATGGTATCGACGGAAGCAGATACTTTTTTTCCCTGAAATTCAAACACGAAACCACATAAATTCTCACAAATAATAATATTTTGACAATTAATGCTCAAAACGATGAAATAAAGGGGATTTGACATAAAATAGTAGCAAAGACCAAAGTGGATGAATTATGCAACATTAACCATAAAAATGACTAATAAAAGCATAAAACACATATCAAACAGGTCTATAAATGCGACTCAAAATCATCGCATCAAACTCCCCTAAGCTTGTACATTGATCGCCCTCGAGCAACTAATCTTTAGAATAGAATTGCTAATGTCAACTGAAGAACAACACACCACAACTAACATTCCATATGACTCCCACCGGACATTCACATACCGGCTCTCTCTAACCATGGAACGGTAATTACCCTGAAGGCGACAGTAATCATCCATAAAAGAAATTGACCTCAAAACTGATGAACACTATCACATAAGGCAGTTAACATAATAAAACTCGCAGGTTCAGACTTGGTGCATCTTGTGATCTCCTATACTACGTTGCTCGCCCTAACTACCATCTACATGGAAGCAGTTCTCCTGATATACCTTAGTGAGGAGAAATTCACAGTGGCCTACCAATCCGAGCAACGGGTGGATGAAGATGGGTGGTTCATGGAAGAAAGTGGAAGTATTATACAGTTTCAACATGCATAAAACAAAAATGTCCTAAAAGATGCAAATGCACATGAAAAATGCCCTAATGCCAAAATTGGGTGGAATGATGCATGTACTAACCATCCATCTCAAAACGAGATGGACATCTAATTAAGCTACATCATGTACTCAATTATCTTGAAATGCAGGTGATATTATGTTCCTTTCTCCTTCTTATTCTTGTTGCTTCTACATAACTCTTTTCTTCTTTTTTTTCTTCATTATGCAGATTTTTCAGATTTTTCTCTTTTTTTTGTCAACCCTTATATCCATAATTGATAATGAATATTTTATTGGGCTTATTTTTCTTCATACTCAGAAATTTGCACTATTTAGAAGGTATGGAACAATTTAATTCACCATTGGAGAAAAATTGAGATACATGATATAATTTATGCATGAAAATTATGAATTCAACTACATGGCATGCACCTAAGGGTAATGTGCATGTATCACTATTCTACTTTTTTTTTATATATATGCAAAACATATGGAAATAGATTCAATGCAGGACCTATCTATATGCAATGCTGTCAAAGAAGTTAAAACTGTAAAGTACTTCCAATTCTTGTGGTGGATTGTGAAAAGTAAAGAGGTGGAAAGATGACAAGACTAGATGACTGAACCTTAGAAAGATATTATGTGTCCCTCCTTACTGACCTGTGTAGTAGTTAAGAGGTTTCTCTCTCTTACATCCAATTAGAGTCTCATTACCATTTGGTCAGTTTAGGCTCAAACAACCATTTCCGTCCACTTTCATGAATCATTAGGAGTACAGTTGTGACATTTTTTTAAAGTTGACAAAACCAATCATTTTCGTAGGATATGTGCCCAAGGTTAAACAAGACAAGCTTTCCAAACACACAAAAATTTTAAATTTCCCTTGATTTTCCCATGCACAATTCTGCATGTTGGGTAAAGTTATGGATCTTCCTGATCATGTCGTTGGTCTTCTCAGGAGGAAAGAACCTCTCAAAGAAAACCTCCACCATATGGTCCCAGGACTCCACAAACACATCATCTAAATTGTGTAGCCATTCTCGTGCGGCTCCTGCCAATGAACTCGGGAAAAGCTTAAGATAAAGTGCATCCTTTGGAAACCTGTCGATTTTAACCATGTCACAGTTCTCAACAAACTGACTTATGTGCGCGACGGGGTCCTCATTCTTGAGCCCATGAAAAACATTGGACTTCACCAGATTTATCAAAGCCGGATCAATCTTATAGGTAGGTATGTTGATTGCTTGCTTCTTTATAGGCCCTTTTGACGCAGATGCGGAGGAAGCCTTGATCTTCTCCCATATTGTCTGTGGCTCGTCCATCTCTTCTTGTTCAGGTTCTGACTCTGTTTCTTCTAACTGGTCTTGATTGTGACTTTCCTCGTCTTCTGGTCCCGGTAGCGAAACCTCTGGTGCGCGACCTGCGTAGTCAGTACTACGCGTCTGCACCATGCACAATACCTGAAAATAGAAAGATTAAATTTAGTACAGTGCTTGACGACTACAAATATTTAGAAAATAGATTATGAATTTTTGGAATGATAATAATAAAAAAAATAAAAAGGTGGCCTAGAGTGGCCGCTCACAGCACTTGAAGTGCCAAAAAATTTCCGTATCCCCGGCAACAGTGCCAAAAACTTGACGTAATTTTACTGTGCGTAGAAACACAAGTGAACGCGTCGAGTAGTACAGGCCTTTGTGAGGCCCAAGTCAATCTCAGGGATACGTGCAATCGTCGGGGACTCCTACTAACTACTCGTGATTAGCTAAGCTGATTAATAAGTTGAGAGTTGTTGTTGAAATTAAAAGAAAATAAAAACAAAACAAAACAAACGATCGATTAAATGTTGATTTAATCAATTCAAAAGGGTATCTTTAGGATTGCAGTTTCACCGCGAGTTTTCATTGTATTAGATTTTATATAATGCCTCAATTTTATCTCTCTATCCAGGTAGTGGCCTGAAAACAGAGTTGCCCACTGTCGTGGTGCAATTCACTACCTAAGTCTAGGTCGGTTCCACCATCGTAGTAACCTATACCCTAAACTAGGTGCATTATGAATGATCTCTCAGTATCCACCATTAATTTTACACCACCTTGTTCAAGGGATTTGTCGATTAATGTGAATTCCGTCTCTTTTCAGCTGTTAATCCTTCTTTCAAAGTGATTAAGGGCATTAGGTTATTATTATGGTGATCAAGCATAACAATATATTGAGAAAACGAAATCATAACACGGATTTAGGAGATAAAATATGAATTACTATTATAAAATTGTCATACAATGAATTCTCGGGCTACTCCCGGTCCTAAAGACGAAGGGGATTAGCCCCGCATGTTCATCTCAAGCAAGTACATGGTAGAGATAGGGGAAATCATATGAAAAACATGAAATGAGAGGTGAAACCCCTGAACGGAGAAGAACCGGTTGATCCTCCGTGTAGAACACGTGCTCTCCCACCTTCCGGTGGTGAATCCATCTTCTTCGGTGTCCGGATCAACTGGTATGAGCTTCTGGCCTCCGTTCTCCTCTCTACTGCTCCTCGGTACTCTGTGCAATGGCTAATGAGCTCCCCCTCATGTCCGGGCGGCCGTCATTAGGTATATCTCCCTCATTAGGTCGCTAATTAACCACAGCCGTCCGATTAAGATCATTCCAAAGAAAACACATATCTTACGGTGTCGATACCATCGACTCAGTATGGTAGCGGCAACCCTTCTTTCCTTTCGTCTGAGCGCCTAATGTAATCTCGATACCATCGACGCGGGTCGATGGTATCGACGAACCTGTAGTGACAGTTTTGTCGTTTTGCGTCGCTGTAGCCTCCGTGCGTCGATGATATCGACTTGGTGTCGATACCTCAGACCATCAGCATGGAATTGCAACTCATCGGGCCTTCGCCCCGTGTGATGGGCTTGCCCCTGTAGAACGTAGGCCAAGTTGGCCTCAAATCCGAGATCTCAGATCATCTCCCGGTCCACATACCGGGTGGGCTCTATCTTCCTCTGCATGATCTCCTCGTAGATCTTCCGGACCTCCGAGGAAGGAT
Source organism: Alisma plantago-aquatica (assembly GCA_963693085.1). NCBI lineage: Eukaryota > Viridiplantae > Streptophyta > Magnoliopsida > Alismatales > Alismataceae > Alisma > Alisma plantago-aquatica. The sequence goes on along the minus strand of OY856410.1, from coordinate 138,434,322 downwards.
GGACAAGTCGGGGATGTGCGATCGATGATGGCGATGGTGGCACGAATTTCGGGATGTCCATCGGAGTCGTGCGCGAGGAGGAAGCTCCGACCACATGCACCATGTTTGCGATGAGAAATGGGGATAAAAAAGAGAGCTCGGTGAAGATTGGAGAGTTGAATCTCCGCTTGATGAAGACCTTCGCTCGGTGCTGCTCGTCATCGGGCTTGGACGGCTCGAGGGATCGCTCGACACAAGAGAAGGAGATTGCTCTGAAAGCGTGATGTCAACTGACGCAATCACTCCCCTTAAATAGATGTGGCCGACGCCACTGTTGACCCATCGATACCATCGACGCAGGTCGATGGTATCGACTAAGGTAGCACGATCCGTACCTCCGCTAGTATCGACGGTCGTCGATGGCTGGATCTGCGGGGCCCAGATTGCTGACGCGTCGATACTATCGACATGGGTCGATAGTATCGACCCATCCCCCGGATCGACTTCTTTGTTTGCTGCGATGCCATTGATCTTTCTCGCAGATTGTTGACGTGGCGCGTCAATACCATCGACGCGATTCGATAGTATCAACTCTCTGATTATGGAAAATCCTCACGAGGCCCGGCCGCTGCCATCTTTCACTTGAAAGTGTCGATACCATCGACACACCCATCGATGGTATCGACTTCCCTGAGTCAATTTCTTCTGTAAATATCCAGAGATCTCGATGGTATCGACAGGCATCTCGATACCATTGACCTTGTATTTGTGATCTGCCTATAGGTATGTCGATACCATCGATGAGTCCGTCGATAGTATCAACGCAGTGCAAAATCTGCAGTCGTCAACCTGTTCCATGGTCGATACCATCGACCAGTGTGTCGATGGTATCGACTCTGCCTCAGCCTGCACAAAGAACAAACCGATCACAGTATCTTTTTTACGCTAAAAATTAAACCAAAACAAATCAACCTACGAATGTACATGAACTAAACTAAGGTACCGATGGTTGGGTTGCCTCCCAACAAGCGCCCTTATTTAACGTCTTAGGCTAGACGACTTTTGGGCACCTCATGCATCCGAAAGTGAAATGAGTTTGACCTCATTCACCTTCCTCTTGTAATTTTCACCAAAGTAGAGCTTCAATCTTTGTCCATTCACCAAAAATGTGGTCTCACCATCCCGCACCAAGATTGCGCTGTGTGGTTTGACCTCTTCTACCACGAACGGCCCACTCCACCGGGATTTGAGCTTCTCGGGATGCAACTTCAGTCGTGAATTGAACAGCTGACGTGTATTTTACTACGCGCTAAAAACGCAAGTGTACGCGTCGAGTAATATAGGCCTTTGTGAGGCCCGAGTCGAACTCAGGGATACGTGAATTATTGGAGACTTCTACTAACTAATCGCAATCAGCTAGACCGTTTAACAAAGTAGGGTTTTTTTGTTCAAATTAAAAGAAAATAAAAATCAAACAAAGAAAACAATCGATTAAAGGTTAATTTAATCAATTTAAAGGGATATCTTTAGGATGGTGGTTTCACCGCGGGTCAACATTGTATTAAGTTTCATATAATTCCTCACACTTCTCTCTCTATCCGGGTAGTGGCCTGAAAACAGAATTACCCACTGTCGTGGTGTAATTCACTACTTAGATTTAGGTTGATTCCACCGTCGTAGTAATCATTCCCCTAAACTAAGTGCATTATAAACGGTCTCTGAGTTCCCACCATTAATTTTACAACTCCTTTGTTAAGGGTTTTATTAATTAATGTAGAATTCGTCTCTTTTCAACCGTTAATCCTTCTGTCGAAGTGATTAAGGGCATTAAGTTATTATTATGGTGATCAAGCATAACAATAGAAATGGAGAAAACGAATCTATACCACGGATTTGAGAGAAAAATATGAATTATTGATATAAAAATGTCATACAATGCATTCCCGGGCTACTCCCGGTCCTAAAGATTGAGGGTTTTAGCCTCTCATGTTCATCTCACACGAATACATGGTAGAAATTGGGGAATTCATAAGAAAAATGGGAAATAAATGGGAAAACCCCTGAACGGAGAAGAAGCGGTGGATCCTTGGCGTAGAACACGAGCTTCCCCCGCCTGTCGGTGGTGGAAATCGTCTTCAGCAGCGTCCGAATCACCCGGGATGAGCTTCTCGGCCTTCGTTCTCCTTTCTCTCCTCCTCGGCACTCGTGCAATCCAAAATGAGATGATGATCACGTCTGGGTGGCCGTCATTAGGTATAAGTCCCTAATTAGGTCGTCAAATAACAACAGCCGTCCGATCGAGATCAAAATAAATCCAACACATATCTGTCGGCGTCGATACCATCGATGCGGGTCGATGGTATCGACCCGGCGGATTAGCGGCATCTTTCCTTTCTTTTATTCTGAGCGCCTGTGGTGATCTCGATACCATCGACTTGTGTGTCGATGGTATCGACTCCTTTAGCATCGGTTGTTGTCGTTTAGCGACGCTGTAGCTCTCCTTGTGTCGATGGCATCAACCTGGGTCGATGGTATCGACAGCTTCCTCGCCAGCAACTTGAAGGGATCTCGATACCATCAACTTAGGTGTCGATGGTATCGACTCTGTATTGCTTTTCTCGGCTGACAACCTGTGGCTTGGTCGATGGTATCGACTTCCGTCGATGGTATCGACGGAAGCAGATACTTGTTTTTCCTGAAATTTCACAACAAGACCAAGTAAATCCACACAATTTATAATAAGATGATAAATAATGCTCAAAATAGTAAAACAAAGGGGATTTGATATAAAATGATGGCAAAGACCAAATAAAGTGAATTATGCAATAATATCCATAAAAATGAGTAATTAAGGCACAAAACACATATGAAATAGGTCTCTAAATGCGACTCAAAATCATCGCATCAAACTCCCCTAAGCTTAAACATTGCTCGCCCTCGAGCGACTAATCCTTAGAATAGAATTGCAGATGTCAACTAAAAATCAACACATCACCCCACATCCCACATGACTCCCACTGAACGTTCTCAAACCGGCCTTTCCTAATCACAGAACAACAATTACCCTACAGGCGACAATAATCATCAATAAAAGAAATTATCCTTCAAACCGATGAACACTATCACATAAGGCAGTTAACATAATAAAATTTGCCGATTCAGCATTAGTGCATCTTGTGATCGCCTACACTACGTTGCTCGCCCTAACTACCATCTACATGGAAGCAGTTCTCCTGATAAACATGAATGAGGAGAAAATCACGGTGGCCTACCAATCCGAGCAACAGGTGGATGGAATGGGTGGTTCATGGAAGAATTTGGAAGTATTACACAGTTTCAAAATGCATACAACAAAATGCCCTAAATGATGCCAATGCACATTGAAAATGCCCTAATGCTTAAAATTGGGTGGAATGATGCATGCACTAACCTTCCACCTCAAAAAGAGATAGAAATCTAATTAAGCCACATCATGTACTCAGTTTCCTTGTTATGCAAGTGATATCATGTTCCTTTCTCCCTCTTATTCCATTTCCTTCTAAATTCTCTTTTTTTCATTTCATTTTTTCAGATTTTCAGATTTTTTTTAGCCCACATATCCATAATTGCTTAGAGATACATGTGTTAGGCTATTTTCTTCATGATTGGAAATCTTTGTACTAATGCGAGGGTATGGGACAATTTAGATCACTTTTCAAGACAAACTGAGGTACATGGTGTACTTATGCATGAAAATCATGAAAGTTATGAGTGCAACTACATGACATGCACATAAAGGTAATGTGCATGAATCACTATCCATTTTTTCATTTTATGCAAAAATATGAAAATAACAATGCAAATCCTATCTACATGCTATGCACGCAAGAAGGAATTAAAACTGTACTTTACTTCCAATTCTTTGGTGGATTATAGAAAAATATGAAGTGGAATGATCACAAGATTAAGTTACTGAACCTTAGAAAAATATCATGTGTCCCTCCTTACTGACATGTGTAGTAGTTCAAAGGGTTCTTTCTCGTATATCCAATTAAGGTCTCATTACCATTTGATTAGGTTAGGCTCAAACAACCGTTACTATCCACTTTTCATGAGTCAATGGGGGTGTGGGTGTGACATCTTGCTTCAAAGTTGACATAATCAATCATTTTCATAGGACAAGTTTCCCAAGGACAACCAAGTTAAGCTATCCAAAAGACACAAAAAATTTGAAATTCCCTTAAATTTCCCATGAAAAGTCGAGATGACAATTTTTACAACATCCACAATTACACTAGATAGATGTGGATCCTAAGCAAACACTAAAATTGCAAGAACAAATAACAAAGCAGAAACTAAAAACGAAACTAAAAACAACTAAAGAAAAGATAAAAGATAGAGCTGTTCCAGCCACCCCCCTAAGCTTGAATTCGACTATGGCCTCATAGTCAAAAACTAACTTAAGGGTGGAACAGTGATACCCTGATCAATCTTGCGGAGGCGGTGGTGGGTATTGCGGTGCCGTAGGATCCCAAGACGGGTACTCCCCCTGGAAGCTTGGATCATATTGAGTCCTCGGCGGAGGCTGTGGATAGCCTCCAAAGTAGTCTTGACTCCAGTAATGGTCAAAGAAGGGCTCCTGTTGCGTCTCTATCCGCTGCAACCGGGTGTGCATTTGCTCTTGGTTGGCGAGGATGACCCGCTCGTTCTCGAACATAGCCCGTTGGTTGTCAAGTACCCGGCTCGTAGTGTCATGAATGCCGGTATACATACCCATGTGCTGTAGCTGAGTCTGTTGTATGTCCTGCAGCATGGTGTACATCCCCTGCATGGAATAGGGATCCGCAGCTGGCTGCTCGTACTGTGGTGATGGCGGCGGGGGCTGAGATGATGAAGATGCACCCGGATGCATCCTAGGACGCTTCCGTGGTGCCACACGTGCTCGAAGAGGTGTGAAAGCCTCCTCTTCCTCTGCAGCCTCGCCTTCTTGCTCGTCACCACCGTCGTCTTCCTCGGAGGACTCGATGGCTATGATTGGCCACCGGAAGTGCTGCTTGCCCTCAGTGTTGAAGACATCGTCCGGTAGGGAGCTCTCCTGATAAGCTTGGTTGACGTGGCAATGAGCATACGCCAACCCGTCCCGGAGAAGAATAAGGTTTGAACGGTGCAAATGTTGCACGTTCACCTTGCTCCTCGTAAAGATCGGAGTCATGGACTGAAGGTTCAGCCCCAAGTAAAGCGCCAACTTGGTGACAAGACCACCAAAATGGATTGGAGCCTTCCTTGTGCTCCTCTTCACCGCCAGGACACGCTGTAGCCAGAACGCCCCCCAGTTGCACTCTTGACGTTTCATGAGTGCATAGAGAAAGAACAGGTCACTCTCCTGAAACTTGCTCAAAGCAAGATCGCTTCGAGCGAAGAAAGTCAAGCTCAACATCCTGTGCAGGACCCGGACGACGGGTGCTCAAAATCCGCTACCGCTGCATTATGGTAGCTCACAGTCTTCCCTACCGGCACTGTAACTAGCTCGGCGAAGATTTTGTCGTAGTCGGTGCGGGCGTCGGGGCGTCGGTGATCGTTGCGGCTGTGGTTCCAGTTGAAGATGTCGTTGAACTGCTTCAACGTGATGTTGTAATTGTTGTTGAAGAGTCGGAAGGACACCCTTCCCCGGATCCACGTCTGGTCCGATGGTACCACGTCATTTGGTACGACGCAGATATCAAGAGACGCCATGAACTCGGCCACCAGTTCCTTGTATGTGGGCCATTCGCCGAAAAACGGCTGCCCATCCGCATGACAGTCGATCTCATAAAGGCGATTGGTGTGCCGCGCTTGCTCGGCCAACACATAGGCCAAGTTGGCCTCGAACCCCAGCTCCTGGATCATTCCCCGGTCCACATACCGGGTGGGCTCGGACTTTCGCTTCAAAATATCCTTGTAGACCTTCCTCACATCCATGTTGGCATGAATTAGGCGTGGACGAGGGATGGAAGCGGGTGGGGGAGGAACAAACTCCTCGATCTCCATAGGGTGAGCGCTTGAGGACGACGCTCTGGCGGGGTGCACCATGGTTGCGAGAAAAGATGGGATTAGAAGAACAGAGCTCGGTGAAGATGGAGAAGAGAATTCTCCGCTCGATGAAGATCTCCGCTCGATGACGCTTCTCTGTAGTCTTGGAGGGCTCGGGGGAGTGCTCGGCGCAAAGGAGGATACTTGCTCTGAAGGTGTGACGTCAAGTGACGTTGCAAGTCCCCTTAAATAGGCTTGATCGGCGCCCCTGTTGGCCCGTCGATACCATCGACACGGGTCGATGGTATCGACCCATCTCGCGGGTATCCGCCTCCATCGCGAGTATCGACGGCTGACGTTTGCTGGATCGAGAAACCCGGATTGCTGACGTGTCGATACCATCGATGGAAGTCGATGGTATCGACGCAGCACCCGGATCGCTGACGTGGCTGTTGCGATCGTCGTCGATGTCTGTGTGCGGATCGGTGACATGTCCGTCGATACCATCGACGGATGTCGATGGTATCGACTTGCTTTTATTGCGACACCGCCGTTGTGTTGCATTCATCCTGTGATGATGTCGATACCATCGACGAGGCCGTCGATGGTATCGAGTTGACTGAGCAAAATCCGTCTGAATATCTCCAGAGATCTCGATGGTATCGACTAGGGTGTCGATACCATCGACACTTTTATTGTGAACTATCTGTGACCATGTCGATACCATCGACGAGGGTGTCGATAGTATCGACGCAGTGCGATTTTTGCTGGTGTCAACCTGAACCCATGTCGATACCATCGACGGATGTGTCGATGGTATCGACCCTGCCTGTGCCTGCACATTCAACAAACGGATCAAGGTATCATTTTTAAACTCTAATTTAAACGAAGTAAAAGCAATCTATGACTAAAATTAACCTATCCTACTGTACCAATGGTTGGGTTGCCTCCCAACAAGCGCCCTTGTTTAGCGTCTTAGGCTAGACGGTGTGACAATCATCATCTTTTCACCTTGGGAACTGGGCTTAGAGGATCATGCTGTAATTTGAATTCAACACGATCTCCTCCAATGCCCAAAGACAAAGTACCTCTCCCTAAGGCAGTCACCACGTCTGCCGTTGCTTGAAACGGTCTTCCTAGGAGAATCTCACAACTTTGGAGTGGTGGCATATCCATGATGACAAAGTCCACAGGAAATATGAATCTATCCACTTTGACGAGGACATCTTCACATACTCCATAGGGTCTCACGGTAGACCCATCTGCCAATTCAATTGTTGCAGCCAACTTCTTTATCTCTTTTAACCCCAACTTTTGAAATGTAGCCAAAGGCATGAGATTTATACTAGCGCCGGAATCACATTGCGCTTTAGGGAAATGTTGACCACCTATTGAACACGGAATGTAAAAACCTCCTGGGTCTTTTCTCTTCTTTGGTGAATTCCCGTGAATCATAGAGCTCACCGTCTCATTCATCCAATAAATTTCATCATCTTTTATCCGCCTCTTCTTATTGATGATTTCCTTGATGAACCTCCCATAGGCGGGTACTTTCTCGATCATCTCCACTAACAGAACGTTGATGTGGAGTTTTCGGAATATCTCCAAGAATTTTTTAAAGTGACGATGCTCTTTCTTTGACTTAGAATTTACCAGATCCGAAACATCAGCTGCATCAACACGCCTAAGAGGTGGCACATAAGCGCTTTTCGGGGGTACCTCCCCTAAGCTTGCTTCAATCATTCCCTCGGACGTGGGCTTTGGCGAGACATCATCAATAGTAGCAGCTTGTTGTGGTTCCTCTCTCACCTCAGATGTCTCCACATGTGCACAAACAACCTGCACCTGCTCATCTTGCCTAGATGGAGATACCATACTCACAACTCTCTCTGATTTCTTGAAGAAATGGTTTCTGCCCGGCAATCTATAGTACGTGCGTGGATATGGTATCGCCGGTGTTGCATTCACATTGAAAGTCATTTTTCTTTCTTCTACAGCTTCTTGCACCTGAGATTCCTCATTTCTTACCACCGACATGTACTTAACCTGATGATGTGCTTGGGCCACGTTCGCACTCTCAGCTGGTTTCTGTTGATTGGCGTGCTTGATGGCCGCCACTTCACTTGAAATCTGAGCCACGGTGGTCTCTAATGCCCGCATTTGCGCTCCATGGCTTTGCAGCGTCTGCCCAAATTTGGTTAGAATGTCACCTTGAGATTGCAATTGTTTTCCAAACATGGCCATCATCTCTTGGTTTTGCTGGACCATTTGAGTTAGTAATTCAGTGTTCTTGTCCTCGGCTTTCTGCTGTGGCTTAACATCCGGATCCTGTAAAAAATTGTTCGGATCCTTCCATGAAAACTTTTTATCTTTCCTCCATGCATAGTCATTGTTTCTATAGCCCTATTGTTGCATGTACTTTACTTGGGCTTCCTCATCCTTAGATGCATCCTCCTTAGTTAACACCTTCTTGGCTAGAAGATCTAACTTATCATTCAGCTCCCTCACTATTCTGGATTCACCGACAACCTTGACATGTTCCACTGCACCTCTGTCGCCCCATGACTGTTTCCTAGCCATGTTCTTTAATATCTCCCAGCATCTTGTATCAGTGTTGTTCAAGAAAATTCCTGAACCAGCCGAGTCCAAATTGCTTCTATCATGCTCGGAGAGAGCAAAGTAGAAGATCTTCACTTGGGTTTCCTTGTCCAGTCCATGGTGTGGACATCTCCTCAACATGACTTGGAATCACTCCCAAGTCTCAGAATAAGTTTCACCCGCCTGTTGGGTGAAATTGTGGATCTTCCGGATCATATCATTGGTCTTCTCAGGAGGGAAGAACCTCTCAAAGAAAACCTCCACCATGTGATCCCATGATTCAACAAACTCGTCGTCGAGGTTATGAAGCCACTCTCTTGCCACTCCAGCCAAGGAACTCGGGAATAACTTGAGATAGAGCACATCCTGCGGAAATCGATCTATCTTCACCATATCGCAGTTCTCCACAAACTGACTAATGTGTGCCACCGGATCTTCATTTTTCAGTCCGTGAAATGCGTTGGATTTGACCAAGTTAATCAGTGCTGGGTCGATCTTGTATGTAGGTATGTTTAGCCCATGTTTCTTTATAGGCCCCTTTGATGCCGAGGAAGAAGACGCCTTGATCTTCTCCCATATTGTCTGTGCTTCAGCCATTACTTCTTCTTGTTCTTGCTCAGATTCAGAATTTATATCACTGTGGTGTTCCTCCTCATAGTAGTCCTCGTCCTCTGGTCCCGCAGATGGAACCTCAGGTGTGCGATTCACGTAGTCTCGACTACGTGTGTGCACCATGCAAAGTACCTGAAATATGGAAATAGTGGTTCAGTACAATGCCTTTGAACGAGTCAACACAATTGTAGAGAAATAAAGGAATTTTTGAAATTGTTCTAAAAATAAAAATAAAAAAAATGTGGCCTAGAATGGCCGCTCTTAGCACTCAAAGTGCCAATAATTCGCCGTATCCCCGGCAACGGCGCCAAAAACTTGACGTGTATTTTACTACGCGCTAAAAACGCAAGTGTACACGTCGAGTAATATAGGCCTTTGTGAGGCCCGAGTCGAACTCAGGGATACGTGAATTATTGGAGACTTCTACTAACTAATCGCAATCAGCTAGACCGATTAACAAAGTAGGGTTTTGTTGTTCAAATTAAAAGAAATTAAAAATCAAACAAAGAAAACAATCGATTAAAGGTTAATTTAATCAATTTAAAGGGATATCTTTAGGATGGCGGTTTCACCGCGGGTCAACATTGTATTAAGTTTCATATAATTCCTCACACTTCTCTCTCTATCCGGGTAGTGGCCTGAAAACAGAATTACCCACTGTCGTGGTGTAATTCACTACTTAGATTTAGGTTGATTCCACCGTCGTAGTAATCATTCCCCTAAACTAAGTGCATTATAAACGGTCTCTCAGTTCCCACCATTAATTTTACAACTCCTTTGTCAAGGGTTTTATTAATTAATGTAGAATTCGTCTCTTTTCAACCGTTAATCCTTCTGTCGAAGTGATTAAGGGCATTAAGTTATTATTATGGTGATCAAGCATAACAATAGAAATGGAGAAAACGAATCTATACCACGGATTTGAGAGAAAAATATGAATTATTGATATAAAAATGTCATACAATGCATTCCCGGGCTACTCCCGGTCCTAAAGATTGAGGGTTTTAGCCTCTCATGTTCATCTCACACGAATACATGGTAGAAATTGGGGAATTCATAAGAAAAACGGGAAATAAATGGGAAAACCCCTGAACGGAGAAGAAGCGGTGGATCCTTGGCGTAGAACACGAGCTTCCCCCGCCTGTCGGTGGTGGAAATCATCTTCGGCAGCGTCCGAATCACCCGGGATGAGCTTCTCGGCCTTCGTTCTCCTTTCTCTCCTCCTCGACACTCGTGCAATCCAAAATGAGATGATGATCACGTCTGGGCGGCCGTCATTAGGTATAAGTCCCTAATTAGGTCGTCAAATAACAACAGCCGTCCGATCGAGATCAAAACAAATCCAACGCATATCTACCGGCGTCGATACCATCGACGCGGGTCGATGGTATCGACCCGGCGGATTAGCGGCAGCTTTCCTTTCTTTTATTCTGAGCGCCTGTGGTGATCTCGATACCATCGACTTGTGTGTCGATGGTATCGACTCCTTTAGCGTCGCTTGTTGTCGTTTAGCGACGCTGTAGCTCTCCTTGTGTCGATGGCATCGACCTGGGTCGATGGTATCGACAGCTTCCTCGCCAGCAACTTGAAGGGATCTCGATACCATCGACTTAGGTGTCGATGGTATCGACTCTGTATTTCTTTTCTCGGCTGACAACCTGTGGCTTGGTCGATGGTATCGACTTCCGTCGATGGTATCGACGGAAGCAGATACTTGTTTTTCCTGAAATTTCACAACAAGACCAAGTAAATCCACACAATTTATAATAAGATGATAAATAATGCTCAAAATAGTAAAACAAAGGGGATTTGATATAAAATGATGGCAAAGACCAAATAAAGTGAATTATGCAATAATATCCATAAAAATGAGTAATTAAGGCACAAAACACATATGAAATAGGTCTCTAAATGCGACTCAAAATCATCGCATCAACAGCAATACACTATCTCCTTTCTTGAACGTGCGCAACTGGATGTGGCGATCGTGGATTAACTTGGTGCGCTCCTTGTATATTCGTGAGTTCTCGTATGCCTTCACCCGCATCTCATCCAACTCATTCAATTCAAGCAATCTCTTCCTCCCCGCTCCATCGTAACTCAAGTTGAGCCTTCTAAGCGCCCAATGTGCTTTGTGCTCTGACTCTACCGGTAAGTGACAAGCCTGACCATATGCTAACCTAAAAGGCGTGGTGCGTATAGGTGTTTTGTAAGTCGTCATGTACGCCCACAATGCATCCGGTAGTAGGGCACTCCAATTCTTCCTCATGGACGCCACCATACGCTCCAAAATCTTCCTAATTTCGCAATTGGAGACCTCCACCTGTCCTTGAGTCTGCGGGTGATATGGGGTACCTATGTTGTGTTTGACCCCATATTTCTTCAACAATGCCGAGAACTTATGATTCCTAAAATGCGTACCCCCATCACTAATGATCATTCGGGGCACTCCAAACCTGCAGAAAATGTTTTCTTTCACGAACCTGCACACTACAGTGGAATCGTTAGTCCTTGTGGGTATTGCTTCTACCCACTTCAACACGTAATCAACTGCTAAAAGAATATATAAATTTGAATTTGAGGACACAAAGGGTCCCATGAAATCTATGCCCCACAGATCAAATACCTCCACTTCTTGGAACACATTTAGGGGCATCTCCTGTATCTTTGAAATATTACCTGCTCGTTGGTAGGAGTCACATTGCCTTACAAACTCGTAGGCGTCTCGGAATAAGGTTGGACAATACATGCCACTGTCCAGAACTTTAGCTGCCGTACGAGAGCTCGCATGGTGTCCTCCCGTAGGTAGTGCGTGGCAATGACGGAGAACGCTCTCGTACTCCACCTCAGGCACACATCTGCGTAGGATACCATCCCTACATTGCTTAAGAAGAATCGGGTCATCCCAAAAATAATATCGTAAAGAATGGAAAAATCTTTTCTTCTCTTAATATGACCAATCTTCCGGGATGATCCCGCAAGCCAAATAATTCACAATCTCAGCGAACCAAGGGTCTTTAGAATTAACTTTCAAAATCTGTTCATCCGGAAATGTCTCGGTTATGGGTATATGTAAATTTTTTCATCCACCCTCTCTAACCTAGACAGATGATCCGCCACAACATTTTCAATCCCAGCTTTATCCTTGATTTCGATGTCAAATTCTTGTAAGAGCAAAATCTACCTAATTAATCTAGGCTTTGCATCTTTTTTCTCCATTAAATATTTAATTGCGGCATGGTCAGTCCAAACGACTACTTTAGATCCAACTAAATATTTCCGAAATTTTTCAAAAGTGAAAACAACGACGAGTAATTCTTTTTCAGTAGTTGTATAATTTAATTGTGCGTCATTCAAAGTCTTTGAACCGTAGAAAATCACGGCGGGTTTATTGTCCACCCGCTGCCCCAACACGGCTCCTACCGCAAAATCAGAAGCGTCACACATGAGTTCGAACGGTTTAGTCCAATCCGACATTTGAACAACCGGTGCAGAAATCAATTTCTCCTTCAACACGTCGAACACATGTAGACATTTTTCATTGAAATCAAATACAACGTCTTTCTCAAGCAGTTCGGATAGAGGTTTCGTGATTTTTGAAAAGCCTTTTATAAACCGACGATAAAATCCGGCTTGTCCCAAGAAACTCCTTACCCCTTTAATAGAATTTGGTGGGGGTAACTTGGAAATAACTTCAATTTTTACCGGATCCACCTCTAAACCTTTGCTAGACACCTTGTGTCCTAGCACTATCCCCTCAGTCACCATCATGTGATATTTTTCCCAGTTGAGGACCAAATGTGTGTCTTCACAGCGCTGTAAAACTTTGTCCAGATTATAGAGACATTCGTCAAACGATGCACCATACACTGAAAAGTCATCCATAAACACCTCAAGACATCGTTCTACCATGTCAGAAAAGATAGCGATCATACAACACTGAAAAGTCACAGGTGCATTGCATAAACCAAAAGGCATTTGGCGATACGCGAAAGTCCCATAGGGACAAGTGAAAGTAGATTTCTCTTGGTCCGAAGGATCAATTGAAATCTGGTTGTACCCCGAGTACCCGTCAAGAAAACAGAAGTGCGATCGGCCGGTGAGACACTCTAGAATTTGATTGATAAAAGGTAAAGGAAAATGATCCTTTAGCGTAGCGGCATTCAGACGGTGGTAATCAATACAAACTCGCCACCCGGTTACCAATCGGGTGGTGACATGTTCATTTAAAATATTTTGGGTGACAGTAATTCCCCCCTTTTTAGGGACTACCTATGTGAGACTCACCCATGTCGAGTCTGATATTGCGTAAATGATACCTACAGCAAGAAGTTTAATAACCTCCTTCTTCACAACCTCCATCATGCTTGGATTGAGACGTCGTTGAGGTTGGATCACGGGCTTGGCTCCCTCCTCGAGCCGAATCTTATGCTAACACAATGTAGGGGAAATCCCCTTGATATCTGCAACGGACCACCCAAAAGCTCCCCGGTGGTTTTTCAGCACTATCAACAATTGTTCCTCCTCATCCACACTCAAATAAGCAGAAATGATCACATGTAACTTGTCTTCCTCAGCTAGAAAGACATATTTGAGATGCGGTGGCAGCGACTTTAATTCTAACTCCGGCGGGCTGACCAGAAATGATTGAAGCGGTGGGGGAAGTTCACCTAAATCTTCATAATGCCTCACATAGAAGCATGGAAGCATCTGAAGCATTTTGGCACACTCCTTGAGTGATTTTCTCCGCATCCAATCATGTGTAGTATTTACCAAACAAGCCTCCAATGGTAATTCAGGATATGCATCAAAAACAGAAATTGCAATAACATCATCTTCCGTAGAAGGCGGAATGTCCTCATCCTCATCATTAGGGAACCCTACAGCTTTACACAGAGATACTACCTTGGTCTGTTCCATGATGTCCACAGCCAAAGTTCCATTGTCCACTTTGCTCATCACATGAGCCATGTCCAGAAATGGCTTCCCAAGACAGAGTGAAATATTATTATCCAGATGTTTTACCACACGACATTGTTCCTTTGCTTTAGACGACACATTACTAGAGGGCATGACCATCTCAAAGCGGTCATCGGATATACCCAAGGTAAAACGACCTCTCCCCATCTCTAAAATCATGTCAGCTGTAGCTTGGAAAGGATGTCCAAGTAATAGCTCATTGCCATGTTCATCCTGCATCTCCATGACTACAAAATCTGCTGGAAAAACAAATCTGTCCACTTTCACTAACACATCTTCACAGATTCCGTATGGCTTTACCACCGAATTGTCTGCCAATTGAATAGTCATGTTGCTCAGCCGTGACTCCTTCAATCCCAGCTTTTTGAATGTAGAAAGGGGCATCAAGTTGATGCTTGCCCCTGAGTCACATAATGCTTCACCAAATTTGACTTTTCCAATATAACAAGAAATGTTAAAACAGCCTGGATCTTACCTCTTTGGCGGCAAAGTGCCCATGATGAAGGCACTCACTTGCTCTTTGAGCACGATAACCGCTGTATCCGAAATTTTCCTCTTCTTGGTAATGATGTCCTTTAGAAATTTCCCGTAAGACGGGATTTGCTCAATGGCTTCCAATAGAGGAATATTGACTGAAAGCTTCCTGAAACTGTCTAAGAACTTCTTAAATTGCGCATCTACCTCCCTTGCCTTAGCACTGTTTGGATACGGGACCGGGACCGCTTGTGCCCTTTGATGCGGTGGCACATAGGGTGTCTTTTTCTGAGGTCCTTCCTCCTCTGCAATCGGGTCTTCAGTAGAATCCACAACTGTTTCATTGACTGGATCTGTGACCGGTGCGGGCTTCTCCTCATTGGCTTCACCTTCTACTTCAGCTTGTGGTGTGCTTGTCTCCTCGGCCCTTGGATTTAACAATTTCTTGCCGCTTCTTAGCAAGATGGCCTTTTCCTGTTGGTTTCCCCCTGGAACATTGGTGTTTCCCGGAAAACCTGGACGTGCTGGTTTCTTCAAACTGGCTATCTCTGCTACCATCTGTGCCATAGATGTCTCAATGGTCCTCATTTGCGCCCCATGGCTCTGTAGTGTTTGCCCAAACTGATTCATAAACTCCCCTTGCTATTTAATTTGCTGGCCGAACGTAGTCATGAGTTCTTGATTTTGCTTTATCACCTGATTGAGCAGCTCTGTGCTCTTATCCTCTGCTACTGGCTGGGGTTTGGCATCCGGATCCTGTAGAAAATTGTTTGGATCCTTCCACGAGAACTTCTTGTCTTTTCTCCATGCGTAGTCGTTGTTCCTGTAACCTGGCTGCTGCCTCATAAATTTCACTTGAGCCTCGTCCTCAGACTCAGTATCCTCCTTTGCAAGCAATTTCTTTGCGAGAAGATCCATCTTCTCATTCAGTTCTTTTATTGCCTTAGATTCTCCTACTACTCGGACCTACTCCACGACGCCTCTTTCGCCCCATGATTGTTTCCTAGCCATGTTCTTTAATATCTCCCAACACCTGGTGTCCGTGTTGTTAAAAAAGAATCCTGACCCAGCTGAATCAAGGCTGCTCCTATCGTGCTTGGAGAGAGCAAAATAGAAGATCTTTACCTGTGTTTCTTTATCCAACCCGTGATGCGGGCACCGTCTCAGCATGACCTGAAACCTCTCCCAGGTCTCAAAATATGTCTCACCTGCCTGTTGGGTAAAGTTATGGATCTTTCTGATCATGTCGTTGGTCTTCTCAGGAGGAAAGAACCTCTCAAAGAAAACCTCCACCATATGGTCCTAGGACTCCACAAACTCATCATCTAAATTGTGTAGCCATTCTCGCGCGGCTCCTGCCAATGAACTCGGGAAAAGCTTAAGATAAAGTGCATCCTGTGGAAACCTGTCGATTTTAACCATGTCACAGTTCTCAACAAACTGACTTATGTGCGCGACGGGGTCCTCATTCTTGAGCCCATGAAAAGCATTGGACTTCACCAGATTTATCAAAGCCGGATCAATCTTATAGGTAGGTATGTTGATTGCTTGCTTCTTTATAGGCCCTTTTGACGCGGATGCGGAGGAAGCCTTGATCTTCTCCCATATTGTCTGTGGCTCGTCCATCTCTTCTTGTTCAGGTTCTGATTCTATTTCTTCTAACTGGTCTTGATTGTGGCTTTCCTCATCTTCTGGTCCCGGTAGCGAAACCTCTGGTGCGCGACCTGCGTAGTTAGTACTACGCGTCTGCACCATGCACAGTACCTGAAAATAGAAAGATTAAATTTAGTACAGTGCTTGACGACTGCAAATATTTAGGAAATATATTATGAATTTTTGGAATGATAATAATAAAATAAATAAAAAGGTGGCCTAGAGTGGCCGCTCACAGCACTCGAAGTGTCAACAAATTGCCGTATCCCCGGCAACGACGCCAAAAACTTGACGTAATTTTACTGTGCGTAGAAACGCAAGTGAACGCGTCGAGTAGTACATGCCTTTGTGAGGCCCGAGTCGAACTCAGGGATACGTGCAATCGTCGGGGACTCCTACTAACTACTCGTGATCAGCTAAGCTGATTAATAAGTTGAGAGTTGTTGTTGAAATTAAAAGAAAATAAAAACAAAACAAAACAAACGATCGATTAAATGTTGATTTAATCAATTCAAAAGGGTATCTTTAGGATTGCGGTTTCACCGTGAGTTTTCATTGTGTTAGATTTTATATGATGCCTCAATTTTATCTCTCTATCCGGGTAGTGGCCTGAAAATAGAGTTGCCCACTGTCGTGGTGCAATTCACTACCTAAGTCTAGGTCGGTTCCACCATCGTAGTAACCTATACCCTAAACTAGGTGTATTATGAACGATCTCTCAGTATCCACCATTAATTTTACACCACCTTGTTCAAGGGATTTGTCGATTAATGTGAATTCCGTCTCTTTTCACCCATTAATCCTTCTTTCAAAGTGATTAAGGGCATTGGGTTATTATTATGGTGATCAAGCTTAACAATATATTGAGAAAACAAAATCATACCACGGATTTAGGAGATAAAATATGAATTACTATTATAAAATTGTCATACAATGAATTCCCGGGCTACTCCCGGTCCTAAAGACGAAGGGGATTAGCCCCACATGTTCATCTCAAGCAAGTACATGGTAGAGATAGGGGAAATCATATGAAAACCATGAAATGAGAGGTGAAACCCCTGAACGGAGAAGAACCGGTTGATCCTCCACATAGAACACGTGCTCTCCCGCCTTCCGGTGGTGGAATCCGTCTTCTTCGGTGTCCAGATCAACTGGTATGAGCTTCTGGCCTCTGTTCTCCTCTCTACTGCTCCTCGGTACTCTGTGCAATGGCTAATGAGCTCCCCCTCATGTCCGGGCGGCCGTCATTAGGTATATCTCCCTCATTAGGTCGCTAATTAACCACGACCGTCCGATTAAGATCATTCCAAAGCAAACACATATCTTACAGTCGCGTCGATGGTATCGACTCAGTATGGTAGCGGAAACCCTTCTTTCCTTTTGTCTGAGCGCCTGATGTAATCTTGATACCATCGACGAACCTGTAGTGACGGTTTTGTCGTTTTGCGTCGCTGTAGCCTCCGTGCGTCGATGGTATCGACTTGGTGTCGATACTATCGACTACTTTCTCTCTAGCAACCTGATGGTAGCTCGATACCGTCGACATCCCTGTCGATAGTATCGACTCTTCGCTGATACTCGCGACTGGCAACCTGTGGTCCGGTCGATGGTATCGACTTCCGTCGATGGTATTGACAGAAGCATATACTTGTTTTCCCTGAAATTCAAACACGAAACCACATAAATTCACACAAATAATAATATTTTGACAATTAATGCTCAAAACGATGAAATAAAGGGGATTTGACATAAAATAGTAGCAAAGACCAAAGTGGATGAATTATGCAACATTAACCATAGAAATGACTAATAACAGCATAAAACACATATCAAACAGGTCTATAAATGCGACTCAAAATCATCGTGTCACAACTGAATTTTAATCCTTAGATATTCCCTTACAATTAACAATATTTTAAACCATTGGAGAACCTAGTTTGACCTTGGTTTGATGGTATTTCTTTCCAAGGACATTATAGGGACTACCCTCTTTATAAAGGTGCATATCTTTAAAAGCTATCAACCAATGAGGTTATTTCTTTCTTGAAAAATGGTGGGGATGGCCTTGAAAGATCTGTGGGCTCTTAGGACCGAATTTTGATATCCAAGAAGAGTCCATGAGCTGTCCTCTTGCATGGCCATCAAACCCTAGGATAAAGACACATGGAAAGTCCCTTAAGACACCTCATGCTTCACCTCTTTCTATATATAGCCATGTATACCCCTTCCCAACTCACAATTCGAAAACTCTTGCTCTCCTTTTATTTCCTCTAGCTTAGATAATAGTTCCTTCTGTATTTGGCCATGAATTTTCTGTCCCAAGGTAATAGAGGGAGCCTACCTTGGTGAAGAAGGCTCATAGGGCTTCCAAATTGCTCCATTAGGGTTTCTAAAGCTCCTCCTTGGTAATATCGACCAAAACTAGTAAATTTCCTCCCTTACTTCCCTATTTTCATACTATTAGTCTTCCTTACACCATATTACAGTTCGTAACCATGGACTTCCATGGTGAAACCCCACCTAGAACCCAAAAACACCTCATCTTTATGCTCTTCTGCTAGGGTTTATCACCTCTAAGTGGAGAAGGTGATCTTTTCTCAAGAAAGGAGCTTAGCTTGGAGCAACCATATCTTATAATCTTGGGATCATTTATATTTGAACCTTCTTACATTCCTAGAGGCAAGTTTTGTTAACCCCCTTATCATATATTTCTTAGTACATGCTTAAAACTCATGCTTCTATGTTGAAAATCGATGATTTCCATATCTTTTTACCATGTTCTTCTAAGGTTTTGGTTTGTTGCTATTTTATCTTCTCTAGAATCTCTAGTTTGGTTAACTAAGAAACTTCAAACCTGATCTTGGGTCAAATGATGTTTTTTCCCTCTCCTCTCTTTAATTATCTCGATCGGTTTGATGATGTGGCAATTTCCTATTGGTCAATATTGAAAAATTCATATCTTCTAAATCACTTATCCAAATTTGACAAATAAATATGTTTTGGAATTGGAAAATTAATATCTATATAATAAAAATATTTTCAAGGTCTGATTTCATGGTTTGATGAAGGGTGATTTTTGTAAAACGAATTTAATGCAAAAAATCCATAAAAATTACATCTTAATCATCATAACTCCAAAATTAACATAAAAATATGTTTTCTTGATCAGGAGAACCTAATAAGTTCATTGGTGGTATTTTCAACAGCTAAATATGAATTTTGTTAAAAAGTTCTAAAATTAGGGTTTCTATATATTAATGTGCACTATGTACTCTAATACATGTTAATACATTGAAAATAGGCAAAGTGGAACTTGGACTCAATTAAAGTGGTGAAAGTTAGTAATTGATATCAGTAAAAGAGGTATGTTCATTCCTTACACCCTATGTTGGGATAATTGCAGCCAAACCCTATATTTCCCTAATGAGGCTTAAATGAACCTTAAATATTCTATTCTTGAATCCTAATGTTGTTTAAGCCTCAAATTAGATTATAATTTCTTCTTGTTTGGGTTTTATACCCCACTGCCATGCTTATTGAATATTATGACTACTCTTTCCATGAATACTTTTTCTAGCATGTGTATTTATGTTCTATTTAATTTAAAGTAGCGGTACTTATGTACAACCACCCACAGAGGGCATGTAAATAATTGCCCTGGGGAATGTCTTATTCTCCCCATAATATTATAGGTGATTGGGAATGTCTTATTCTCCCCTCACCTAAGGTTAGAGGTCTAGTAGGTGCCTCAACCCTACTTAGTTAGGTAGACATAATTATATTACATGCAAATCCTCTTTATTATATTTGTTAATGGCAAGCTTCTTTATTATACAGCCTCATACTCTTGTTATCTTCATCATATGATGAACCCTAGCCTATTTTTATTTTTTGTACTTATCTTGATATCCTAGACTAGTTTTGTGACACATACGTTTCTTCCCTTTCCCTTTTTGCTGGGTGCCTTCCCAACCACCCAGGTGTTGAGCAAGGTGATGGATAAGACAAGGAAGATCTTAGTTTTTAGCTTGGACTCGGTTGATGGAGATGTTTCTTGGAGACAAGATTGTAGTAGTCTAGACTTCCCTCTATCTAGATCCTGATTATGTGTCTTGATGTAAACCCTAATGGGAGAATTTGATGTATTTTGTAAACCTTTTATGAAATTGAATACAGTTAGTTATTTTTTATTTTGCTGCTTTCTAATGGTCTTTTGTATACCAATGTTTAATAAGTTTTGAAAATTTATTCCCATTCCATCATACCTCTGAGAGTGTTTGGAATGGATGTCAATTCTTCAAATTTTCAGTAAAGGGGTGATTTCACTCTTTTACAACATGGTATCAGAGCCCATGGTAGTTGGAATCTGGATGTTTTAGTTTTTTCTCCCTAATTAGAATCCCTACCCTACATAGTTCCTTTTGGTGACATGGTTTCCCTAGAGTTGATCTATAAATGATGAAAGGTTGATTTAGGACCCTATAGTTCCACATTAGTATCATGATGAATAAAACTCTAAAATAGTCATAACTAAAATATGCATAACTTAATGTTGTTTAGGTTTGCCTTTAGGCAACTATTAGGACATGAAGTTGAAGAAAAGGTGTCTAGAATAGATCATGGTTTTGAGGGATGGCAATATTTTCCTCTGCACCACTAGCTTGGTTTATGAGGACTCCCATTCCCATATGATACCGACCTGGCCTAAGCTGAAATAGATTGTCCAAAATAGTTTGATTTTAGGCAATAGTGACCTTAGACATCTATGTTTATATCTTTAGGAACCCTAAGTTTTAGGTGTATGATGACTTGTTGAGGATGGATACCCAATATAGTTCCCTTATGACCCATATAACCACATGTTTGGATAGTTATCCCTAGAACCTAAACTTTGAAGTTTGGTGTTTAGTAAGCAATCATAATGCACAGTGAAGTATGATGTATCTTGTATATGGTCTAGTTAGACTCACCCTTTTACCTTTAGATTAGTTTGGCTTGGTAGGTTAAACCTTTTAAGGGGTGTAGAGTAGTTGGTTTGATGATGTTTGGGTAGTTAGATTTTGAGGATGAAATCCTTTCCAAGGGAATGGAGTCATGTAACATACTGAAATATAGCTACTCTGAATTTAGAAACCCTAACTCCCTAACTCAGAAGTTAGTGTGCTTGAATCCTTAGTTTTGACCAAACAAGTTATAGTTGTAACCACATATTTCTTTATATCCAAAAGAACATATAACGATCATCTAATGAATAGTTCATATATTTGAACCCTAATGAATATCTATTGCACATAATAAGAGTAACTCACATTTTAATACTAATAATGGATAGGCATGATGTTGACCATGTCATAAACCAATAAACCCTAATGAAATGACGAGCAAGATAATTGTAACCCAATCTTGTATTTAATGCATACTAAGAATGTATAGATGAAGAATAATGATCATGTTAACCTAAACCCTAAGTTGTAATCATCTAACCTTAACCTATACATCCTTAATTCCTTTCATGATACATAAATGGCATTAGGTGTCATAATCAGTTAACATACTTTGATACACATAAATGATATATATAATCATCTAAACACATATTAATCAAGTCATCAATATGAAATGCATGGTATGTTACCTTGTTATCTTATATACACATGATTGGTCACTTAATGTAAATCCATTTGTAATATGCCTCACCTTGATCATTAAAATACATGGAGTGGCTTCAATATGAATATGAATAGATTTGATTCACATAAATGTGCAAATTTATAATAAAAATAAATATGAGAAAATGATTAATGATGACATTAATGTGAGAAATAAACATAAGGTGGTAATGAGATAACGTTTAATATAAATATATGTAATTGATGTGACATAATTTGTGTTGAATGAAGATTTACATACAAATTGAATATTTCATGCAAAATAATTCATTATAACTTAATGTGGTGATAGTATAAGGATAATGAAGTCAAAGTTCAAAATATTAAGGATAATGATCAAGTATATTGAGAGATATGAGTAACCCATAATTTTGCTAAAATTCTTAGTAAGATAAATGAGAAATATATATGTATATATATACGATGTTTCACGGATGATAATGAAATATAACTTCCTTGGTAATAAAGTGATTATGACATGCCATAATTAAAATAATGGTGATAATATGATATCATAATGTATATAATGGTAATGAGCCAAAAATGTAAATAATGTTAAATCTCCTAAAAAGAATATCTAAATAATGGAACCTAGGTGAACCTTGATAACCTAACCTATGTCGACATGCTTGTGGAGTATATGTTGATGAGTTGTTTGGTAGAAGTTAAGGTTGGAGAAATAACCTGAATTTTTGTGATGAGATGTTGCACACTCACCCTTCCCTTCTTGCTTGCGATTTCGGGGACGAAATCCTCTTTAAGGGGTGGAGTGTTGTAACATATTGAATTTTGAAATTTTGTCTTTTGTCACTCTTTCCCATCTTTTTCTTTCATTTCTATCCTTATTGTCCTTTCTATTTAATTAGTGGAATTTATAGTGGTTTAGTGAACATTTATTCATTAATTGTACCAATATGTAAGGGTTTATGCACAAATACCTCAGTGAAAGCTTAATTACCATAATTAAGTGCTATAAACCTTAATATAACTTTTTATATGATTTGAAAACATAAAATGAGGCTAAGTTTCAAATTTGGTTCGATTTGGATGTTGTTTGTGCAAGTTATGCAATTTTAGGTACATTTTGGACTTTTATGCAATTTACCCAATTGGGAGGTTTTCTTTGCAAATTATCAACTGAATTTTAATACTTAGATATTACCTTACCATTAACGATATTTTAAACCATTGGAGAACCTAGTTTCACCTTGGTTTGATGGTATTTCTTTCCAAGGGCATTATAGGGACTACCCTCTTTATAAAGGTGCTTATCTTTAAAAGCTATCAATCAATGAGGTTATTTCTTTCTTGAAAAACAGTGGGGATGGCCTTGAAATATCTGTGGGCTCTTAGGACCAAATTTTGATATCCAAGAAGAGTCCATGAGCTGTCCTCTTACATGGCCATCAAGCCCTAGGCTAAAGACACATGGAAAGTCCCTTAAGACACCTCATGCTTCACCTCTTTCTATATATAGCCATGTATACCCCTTCCCAACTCACAATTCGAAAACTATTGCTCTCCTTTTATTTCCTCTAGATTATATAATAGTTCCTTCTGTATTTTTCCACGAAGTTTCTGTCCCAAGGTAATTGAGGGAGCCTACCTTGGTGAAGAAGGCTCATAGGGCTTCCAAATTGCTCCATTAGGGTTTCTAAAGCTCCTCCTTGGTAATTTTGACCAAAACTAGTAAGTTTCCTCCCTTCCTTCCCTATTTTCATACTATTAGTCTTCCTTAAACCCTATTACAGGTCGTAACCATGGATTTCCATGGTGAAACCCCACCTAGAACCCTAAAACACCTCATCTCTATGCTCTTTTGCTAGGGTTTATCACCTCTAAGTGGAGAAGGTGATCTTTGCTCAAGAAAGGAGCTTATCTTGGAGCAACCATACCTTATAATATCGGGATAATTTCTGTTTGAACTTTCTTACCTTCCTAGAGGCAAGTTTTGTTAACCCCCTTATCATATATTTCTTAGTACATGCTTAAAACTCATGCTTCTATGTTGAAAATCGATGATTTCCATCTCTTTTTACCATGTTCTTCAAAGGTTTTGATTTCTTGCTATTTTATCTTCTCTAGAATCTCTAGTTTATTTATCTAAGAAACTTCAAACCTGATCTTGGGTCAAATGATGTTTTCTCCCTCTCCTTCTCTCTTTAATTATCTCGACCGGTTTGATGATGTGGCAATTTCCTATTGGTCAATATTGAAAAATTCATATCTTCTAAACCGCTTATCCAAATTTGACAAATAAATATGTTTTGGAATTGAAAAATTAATATATATATAATAAAAATATTTTCAAGGTCTGATTTCATGTTTTGATGAAGGGTGATTTTTGTAAAACGAATTTAATGCATAAAATCCATAAAAATTACATCTTAATCATCATAACTCCAAAATTAACATAAAAATATGTTTTCTTGATCAGGAGAACCTAATAAGTTCATTGGTGATATTTTCAAAAGCCAAATATGAATTTTGCTAAAAAGTTCTAAATTTAGGGTTTCTATATATTAATGTGCACTATGTACTCTAATACATGTTAATACATTGAAAATAGGCAAAGTGGAACTTGGACTCAATTAAAGTGGTGAAAGTTAGTAATTGATATCACTAAAAGAGGTATGTTCATTCCTTACACCCTATGTTGGGATAGTTGCAGCCAAACCCTATATTTCCCTAATGAGTCTTAAATGAACCTTAAATATTCTATTCTTGAATCCTAATGTTGTTCATGCCTCAAATTAGATTATAATTTCTTCTTGTTTGGGTTTTATACCCCACTGCCATGCTTATTGAATATTATGGCTACTCTTTCCATGACTACTTTTTCTAGCATGTGGATTTATGTTCTATTTAATTTAAAGTAGCGGTACTTATGTACAACCACCCACAGAGGGCATGTAAATAATCGCCCTGGGGAAAGTCTTATTCTCCCCATAATATTGTAGGTGACTGGCAATGTCTTATTCTCCCCTCACCTAAGGTTAGAGGTCCGATAGGTGCCTCAACCCTACTTAGTTAGGTAGACATAATTATCTTACATTCAAATCCTCTTTCTAATTTTTGTTAATGGCAAGCTTCTTTATTATATAGCCTCATACTCTTGTTGTCTTCATCATATGATGAACCCTAGCCTGTTTTTATTTGCTGTACTTATCTTGATACCCTAGACTAGTTTTGTGACACATAATTTTCTTCCCTTTCCCTTTTTGCTGGGTGCCTTCCCAACCACCCAGGTGTTGAGCAAGGTGATGGATAAGACAAGGAAGATCTTAGCTTTTGGATTGGACTCAGTTGATGGAGATGTTGCTTGGAGACAAGATTGTAGTAGTCTAGACTTCCCTCTATCTAGATCCTAATTGTGTGTCTTGATGTAAACCCTAATGGGAGAATTTGATGTATTTTGTAAACCTTTTATGAAATTGAATACAATCAGTTATTTTTTATTCCGCTTCTTTCTAATGGTCTTTTGTATACCAATGTTTAATAAGTTTGGAAAATTTATGCCCATTCCATCATACCTCTGAGAGTGTTTGGAATGGATGTCAATTCTTCAAATTTTCAGTAAAGGGGTGATTTCACTCTTTTACAATTGTGTTGTTTGATTGTTAGTACCTCGAAAGAGTAATATTAACCCATAGCTAAGGGTTATGGATTTGTGTGATGCAAGAGAATGTTGAAATGCTTAAGTTAATGAACATATGGTTTAACTTTAATTATTCATTTGACATCTTGAGAAATAGACCCCCATCTAATCTAGATCTACCCTAATCTCGAGAGAGGAGGGAAGAAACATTTATGATAATTTCTAGTAAACTTGCTAAGGGTATACAATGGGTGTGAGTGATAGATGATGGTGAGAGAAATTAGATGGTAAAACCCAACCCAAGTTTCCCCATCCATACTTGATACATTATCTTTTGACTTTCTTGTTACTTTATATTACTTCTTGATTTGTTTTACATGTTTACTTACTTTTTTATTGGAGTACAACCATTCCATAAGGAACACAAAACTTTATCTCACTCTTTGGTTGGTGTAACTAAGCTAAGACTCTCCACTTTCAACACATACCACGTTTGTCCCTGTGGATCGACTCAATTTACTACATCGCTTTTGTCCCTATGGATCGAACTCAGTTTACTACATTGGACCCCATATTATCATTGTGAGGGCATGAGTTTCATATTATAAATTTAAAAATCTAATTACTCTAGATCTGCTCATTTTTGAACGTGTAATTTAAGCTGATCACCAACTAGCATAGTGAGTTAGTCGACCTACCAGGGGAAGCTTATACCCTTCAGTCCTCAGGCTACCTGACTCATTATTGAGTCACCCGATTTGTCAGTTAGTGAAAACTATGTTTGAGTGACTACCAATTGAATTGGTAAACTTCCTTGATGGATTGGTTGTTTGGTGCTTTAGAGCAATCTCCTTAGTACATTCTAATTGGTCGATTGTGTTGCCCAGTTGTTAGACTCTCTTACTGTTGTCACCCAAAATTTTGAGGCCTCTCCTATTGACCAACTGGGTAGTGGAGTCACCTAATTGTGAGGCTTATAGGTCCCTTTTCACTTCTATCTCCTCATGCTACCAAGATAAGTAGAAATAAAAATAATCATTATCATAACCATGAAATATGTAACGCCCGAGCCCATTGCCCAAGGATCTAGCAGTGCTTTATGAATGATGAATGACCCCACAGACCACCACTAGGTTAACTGTGTGATTTTTCCTCTCTCACGCACAAGCCAGGATAAACTTCTTGACTGGTCACCCATACTACTCCAAGCTGAGCACACTTAACTTGGAGTTATTTAGTGATGGGCTCCCTGAAAAGGAGGCGCACCTTGGTGATATGTATAGTCCAATCATCCCTTTTAAGATCATTTTATCCAAGGACTCAAATTTTGGGATGTTACAATCTCCCCCACATAGACTCTTCATGACCTCATCAAGTCTCAACTATTTGACCTCATAATATTTCCCCATTTCAGTGCTGACCCATAATGGCCCATGAAAACTGAGCTCCCGATCACAGAATACCAGTGCAAGGGTGGTTACATCACCATGGACAACCCTTTCCAACAACCCTGGACTGCACGACTCAAGTATGGCATGTCACATGTCCATGTGGTCCCCACTTACTGGAGGGGATTGGCTGTGATACCATTTGTAACGCCCGAGACCACTGCCCTAGGCTCTAACAGAGTTTTATGAATGATGACTAGCCCCATAGACCAACACTAGTCTTAACTGCATGCTTTGTCCTCACTCATGTGCAAGCCAGGATAAACTTCCCGATTGGTCACCCATCCTAGTACTACTCCAAGATGAGCACACTTAACTTGGAGTTTTTTAGGGATGGACTCCCTAAAAAGGAGGTACACCTTGGTGATATGGATAATCCAATCATTCCTTTCAAGATCATTTTATCTGTGGATTCAAATCTTGGGATGTTACAACATACATGCCAATATGTTTACATGTAGATGAACTAAATGCAAAAATAAACTACCCTAAACTACAAAAAATAAAATTCAGAGACCAAAAGATAAATTGGGTTTCCTCTTGACAAGTGCCTTTTTATGTTGTTGCCTTGGTGCATGTGTATCAAGTTGCTTTGAGGTTCTTGAGAGGAACTGGGGCTACTTACCTTGCTTCCATGTCTTTAGTGATTTAGTAATGTTTCAATCATTGGCGATTCATAAAAAAATACCCCTTGGTCTTACCCAAAATATGAAAGATCTATGAGGTAGATGTATTTCACCAATTAGGGACTGTGCCAATTTGATCTTGGCTTCCATGAAAATAACCAGAGACTAGAATTGTAAAAAAAACTTGATCACAACTTGAATTTCTTTTTTGTTTAGGTTTTCTTTACACTATATTTTATTCTTCCTCTTTTAGATATAAACCTTCTCATAGGAAATCAATATGAGTTCCCTCAACTCTTGCAATTGAAGGAATCACATCTCTTCAACTAAGGACATGTAAAAATTGAGAAGATTAATCACTCACCCAACCCTTTACTTCATCTCAATGGGGGTGTGACATGACATCCTGAAATATGCCAAATTATAGTATTACTAAAGGTGTCTTGAGTGATGTTTGGTATTCCATAGTCCATCACTCAACTTCATAGCGCAACCCTTTCTGTGTATGATTGACTATTTTCTCTAAGATGGCCTTTATTTTTATATTTGAGACTTCCACCAGTCCACTAGTTTCTAGATGATATTTGGATTGTACTCATTGGGCAACCTCGAATTTCTTCAAAAATGATTTGAATTTCTTCTTTAATAAATGTGAGCTTCCATCAGATATCACCGTTCTTGACACCCCAAACCCAGGGAAAATTATTTCCTTGAACAATCTTGTGACCTGCTTGGAGTCACTGGAGATGGTACAGATAACTACAACACACTTGGAAACATAACCACTACCACCAAAATATATGGTTACTCAAAAGAGGAGGGTAATGGACCTATGTAGTCCACATCCACACATAAAAAATCTTTATCTCTTGCCACAAGGTCAACAACTAGTCCCTATTTGAAATGGTCCTTGTTCTTTAACATTGATCACAAGGTAAGATGAAGTTGTAAGAATCTTTGGAAAGTGTGGAGCAATAAGATACGAAATGGAAAACATTTATATATATCTTCTTCGCTCTCAATATCCAACTATAGGACCCAAGTGGCACTAATCAAGAATACGATGGACTTCCTCCTATATCACACAATTTCATTAAAGATCATCAACATAGAGACAGAAGAGATATGACTCAGACACTTATTAACTCCTCATATCATGATTATATTTTTAAAATTGCATGTGTAATTAGGATGTTGGATGGAGGTGAGAAGATAATTGATATAAAACACAAACCATGAATTGGATGAAGGTGTTTTCATTAAATGGTTGTCTTCCAAAGAATAATTGATTGGTGCAATGTCATTGTTAGTAACATGAATTCAAAATCAAATGATCAGTCATGAAATATTCACTACCTTTCTTATCTTGGGTATACAGATCAACTTCATGTAGTAGGATGATCCACCTAATCAACTTAGGCTTGGATCCTTTTTTGTTGGCAGGTAGTGAACCCTTGCATGGCCAATATAGAAATTCACATGCCACCCAAGAAGATAACATTATAACTTGTCAAAATCAAATCCAATGGAGAGAAACTCCTTATTAGTCGTGGCATAATTTTTATGTGATTTTCTGATGTCTTGGAGGTGTAGTACATCACATGGCTCATCTCGCATGTTATCTGCCCCTTGACTGGCCCCACGGTGTAGCCTATGTCATCAAACATGATCACAAAAGGTTGAGGTCAGTCCAGTACCCAAAGTATGGGTGTAGAACTGCGAGCGATTTTTAAGTTATTAAAGTTGTTCATGTAAGAGAAATCAAACATTAATTCAACATCTTTGAAAATTTTGTTGGTGGGAGGCTATTTTAATCACTGACAAATCCTTTATAAATATTCTATAGAAACATGTGTGTCCCAAGAACACTTTGATATCCTTAACTATGGAGACAATGCTAACTTTTCATGACTTTAGTCTTATCCTTGTCCACCTCAATTCCTTTTCTAGTCATGATGTGCCCTAGAACAATGCCCTTCTTCACCATGAAGTGGTATTTCTCCCAATTGAGCACTAAGTATACTTTTTCACTATGAGTTATGATGACTAAAAATTGATGCAAGCATGAACCAAATGAATCACCCAATATGGAGAAGTTACCAAAGAATAAATCTATAAATGCCATAATCAAACCCATAAAATAGTTGCCCTACTGTGCTGTAATGTGACATGAGCATTGCAAAAGTAAATGGCATTATTATGGATGCATGCATACTAAATGAGAATATAAATGTGGTCTTCTCATGATCAAAGAATATGCAAGATAACAAAATGACTCATGGTGTTCCTGATGTGTGCATTTTATATATGCTTTTTGCTCACTTCTGCACACAAATAAATGAATTTTTTCTCAACGTCTCGGGGCTATATATCCTCATTTAGCTTTGGTCATTGAATCAAATTAAACTTATTGCATTTTTCTCTCCATTTGGACTCTAATCATACTTAATTTTCCATCTCTTTAGTTTTTTTTACTTTTTGCATGATTTTGATCGCAGGTACACAATGAATATGATGGAATGGGGCTAATATGAAACCAATCCAACCTTGGTTGTATTCCTAGATGATTTGCATTTAATCTACATGAGTTCTCATAGATTTAGAGTAAGATATGACATGTGTCATTCTGCACATGGTGTGTTCGCACATTCAACAACCACTCTTCAAAGTTCTAGAAACTTACACGCCGTGTGTTTCTTCACACACGTTGTGTGTCATCCACCCAGGTTGACTTCTGGTTGTAGCTATATGGTGTGTCTTTCAGCAACACGCCATGTACTCTTTGTGAGAGCGGTTCCAAGAAGAAGTTATGCACACTGAAAATGATGTGTTCATCAAAAGACACGGCGTGTCCATGATGAATTCTACAATTTTGAAATGACAACCATCCCACCTATTAAATATAAAAAACACTTGGATGTGATGATTATCTTTCATCATTTGAAATACTCTATGACCAGAGGAAGTTCTATAGCAAGAGGAGAGAGATTTTGGTGGGGAAGAAGAGGTTTCTTGGAAAAAAAACCTGCATTCTTCACCATTTCTTCTTCAAAGGGTGCAACAGAGCTTCTCAACTCTATCTTGGCTTCTTAAGAGGGAAGGTAGTCCAAGTAGGAGCAATTATAATGGTGGAATCCGTCCTCAAGCATGAGTTTTACCTCACTCACTTCACTCTTTGGTTTCTTTTTCTATTTCTCCTTTCTAATCATGCAAAACTATGAAATTAGTGACCTACACTTGTATTTCTTCATTATGAACGAGTAAAAACCCTCTTCTTGGGCATGTAAGAGTAGCTCCCATGCTATTACTCATGTGAACTCATAATTATTAACTAGTGTTAGTTAGTTTGATTTTACAAGAGCTTCTACGGTGTGATTTTACTTGTATGCTTGCTTGGCCATCAATACTACTTGTCTTATGCTTCTTTATGCAATTCAGGAGGATTTATGGAGGAGTATGGAGTAGATCTCTTAGAAACGAATCCTAGACCACATGAGTGGCTGGGATATGTTGAGGATCCAAGGTTGCAATTCAAATATGAACATAAGCATGTGAGTTCTATGTAAAGATGAGAACCTTCTCTTATCAGTGGGAGGTGTAAGATGATAGGAACCTCCTTTGCAAGTTAATTGACAAGTTCATTTCATGGTTGCATATGAGTAATGGTATGGAAGTGAAAACTTATGTCCAAGATCTCCTAAAATCTGATCTAAATCCCTTTAGTTTAGTCCTTTTTTTTGGGTCAGCGAAAATCCTTTTACTATTGTAATAAACCAAAACTTTAGGTACAAGAAACCGCACCCCCTAATCCTCTTAGAGGATTACCAAACAAAGAAAAATAATACTACCGGTCTTGCGCAGAAGACCCATACTGATAGAGGAAAACTCCGCTAAAGAACAAACATCAAAAGCATTCATACAAGCATAAGTAAATAACTATAAAACCTACTCTGATGAGGAACTCCACTAACAAAACGCCCACCCACAAACAGTGCAGACTCATCATCATAGGCTGGAGAGTATCAGCCAAAGCAAGTACTCAAACCTTTAAAGGAGTTCAGAGGCAAAGACTCATCTGACTTCATCAGCTACCAAGTCAACCACCTGGTAACCCTGCCTATACCGGCATCACTAGCCAGACCTTCTCAGATCGCAGCACCATCGCAGGCCACCAACAAAGAGCTGCGAGCCTAAGAAATTCATAGCAATCCTATCCTTCTTGGCACGGAACCAACTGTCTAATAGAAATACCCACAAGGTGTAGTCCTATGCCAAGAAATCAGAGGATTCAACTCACTCCGAAGCCACACAACCAACTGTTGGTGTCCTGCAAGAAACAACAACCAACATCTTGCGAAGAGGCTGCACGCCAACACCTTGGAGGTGTTCCTACATCCATCAAAGAAAGTAGACAGGAAGAACGATCCAACCCCAGTGGATCCTTGCTGTAGAATGACCCAGGAGCAAACTCCGTTGATCAAAAGGTCGAACACCTTGAGGGTGCTTTACCTCGCAGCAACAAGAGCTGACCACACAAGAGCACGATTCCCATGTTTGCACATGAGCATTCCATCGAGCAAACGGATGGCGACCAAGCAACTGTATCCAGAGCAGCAGGGCCCTGCCGCCTGAGACGAACTGCGCCCACAAGACCAGGACAACCGCGAGGCAATCTGCCCCTATTTTCACAGAACAACGAGCATCAGAGAGGTGACCCAACACACAGCCAAGGGGAGATGGCTCCCGCTTCTGTGTCGGTTCACCCCAGGTCCACAGGCACCGTCAAGAAAGAAGTGCCGCTGGCTGGGCACGGCGAGGTGGAGTCGAATGAGACACAGTGCCGCCAAAGCTTTGGACAAGGTCAGAATCGTAGCTCGGGGGGAAGGGCAGGAAGAAGAAGGATGTCGAGGGGAACCCTTGCTCTGCCTACGGCAGCTAAACGGTCGAGCAGACCTCCGGATCCTGGCCAACAACATCTCTCCGTCCATCACCATTAACGGACCGGAGTCGACTAAGTCGAACCAGCCGCACACACCCTGGATCCGAGCATCAAGCTTCTCGTCACGCCTTCCCCTCCGCCAAACCGTGATCTGCCTCAGACAAGCAGCCAGCAAGACAACCTGGTTCGCAGATGCCTCGACCAGGTCACGGCTCACGTAGCGTAGGGCACCCGCGACTCGAATAAGAGAAGCAACCGTCGCGGCATCTGGATTAACTCGACGGATTCTTCTCCAGGATGACGATCCCTCAGCTTCAATCGCCGTGGCTAATTGGAAGCCAAGGGGAGGGCACGCCCAGTGGAGAGGTGCCCCTCCCCCCAGCGGGGAAACCCTAGGATACTATACTCCCCTTTAGTTTTAGTTTAGTCCTTTGTTTCCTTTAATTACAAATTAGTAATCATGATCCAACTCCACTATTGGAAAATGATATAGATTGTTGGATATTAACACTCTTGCATTTAACAATGCCTTGCTCCCTTGGACAACCTTGTTACTACACACACATATACTTGTGGGGTTGTGATCAAGTTTATAAATATTAAAACTTGCACAACTAAGCTAACACATTTTTTGCATCGTTTCTAGAGAACATCAATATTTTTCTATTAGAGTAAGAGGTGTAAACTAGTAAGTGAGGCTAGATCACTCACCCATTCGTATCCATCATTCCAATGTCATTTATATCATCATTTGTTTCTTCCATTGTATGTTAAGTTTTCTCACCACTTGTGAATTTCAAGGATTGTATGCGAAGATCTAAGTGTGGTCTTCAATCATTTGTGTTTCTAGATCTAGAGATTGAACACACTCTTAGCTGTCGCACATGGGTAAGGAGAAGTGAAAGCTCTTCAATCTTGGAAGATTCACAACCATTGTCACTTCATTCTTCACTGCCATCTTCACTGGACAACCAAGAATCAATCATGGAAGATGACTGTCCTCTCAAGGACTTCACCATTCTAACTACAATCAACATCGATGGGGCTATCAACATCCTATATAATGAGGCAAACAACTTCTCCATCAACCCAACCATCATGCAAATGATTCTGCAAAACCTCTTTGTAGGGACTCCTATGGAAGACCCCAACTTTCATTTAGATGAATTTTTTCAATATCTGAACATGTTCAAGATAAATGGCGTTCCTTCTGATGATATATGCCTACTATTGTCTCCATTTTCTCTGTGGGATAGAGACAAGGCATGTCTCTCATCTTTACCAAGAAACTCCATCAACAATTGGAATGAGATTTTTAATGCCTTCTTATCCAAGTACTTCCCACCAAGTAAGACTGCTCAACTGAGAAGCCAATTGACCAAATTCACTCAACAAGATGGAGAGACTCTATTTGATTTAATGGGAAAGGTTCAAAGACCTTCAACATCTTTGTCCCCACTATATTTTAAGCAATGGGCTCCTTCTTCAAACACTACAGGGCACTATGATGATACTAGGATGTCTACAAATGTCATATCCAAAGGATCTCTAATTAATAAGTCTTATAAGGAGATATGTGCTATCATTGAAGGCATGGCAATCAATCATTACCAATGGATTTCTGAAAAGAATACTCAACCACCCTCATCTTCTGTTGTTTCTAGGAAACAAGTAGGCGTCCATGCCATTGAAGTTGTTGATCTGATTTTTGCAAAGATAGATGCCCTCACTCAAAAGTTTGAAAGATTGCATACTAAACTAACTCAGCATGTGAATCTTATTTGTGATGCAAATTAGGCTTTGGGGAAGGTAGCTTCTTATGGCTACCCTTCTTTATTCCCTTCTAAGGAGATTGTAGAGCAGTGAAATATGATGGGAAACTATGGGAACGAACAACTCTACAACCCATATTCCAATTCCTACAACCCAGGTTGGAGTGACCATCCCAACTTTTCCTAGTGAAACAATAACACTCATAGTCCTCAACCGCCTCAAAACAATCAACCACAACCTATTGGGAATAGACCATCTGCAAGCAATAATCCTTTAGGGTAAATAATAATAATAGTTGGAATTTC
Organism: Alisma plantago-aquatica; assembly: GCA_963693085.1. Classification (NCBI taxonomy): domain Eukaryota; kingdom Viridiplantae; phylum Streptophyta; class Magnoliopsida; order Alismatales; family Alismataceae; genus Alisma; species Alisma plantago-aquatica. The sequence continues at coordinate 138,399,680 of OY856410.1, read as the reverse complement.
AACAAATTCTAGTTATATTCAAAATTTAGTCTTGAGTCACTTCAAGTGAACTTTGTCTCATTTCAGATCAAGCAAAATGAAGAATTCCTCCAACAAGGACATCTGATGTAGGACACCGTCCAATAGGTTTCTGGAAAAGTGGATGGCATAGAAACTCATACAAAGATGTTACAAAACTAAGTCACTCAACATGTCCTTGCTAATCAACAAACTCCTCCAAGATCTCTTCCTTGTCATCTTGAATTGAATTTGAAAGACAAAGGAAAGTTTGTTGCATCAAGCTCCTTTTATGGAGCACACTAAAGAAGAAGAATGAAGAGTCTCTCTCTGGACTCTAAACAGAGGACCTTGTGGGTTGTTGACCCCACATTTAGAATAGATTTCTTCATTCAAATTTTCTCAAGAACTTTTTCATTCCCAAAATAAATATTCCATGGATGAATGTAATAATTTAGACCCTCATGAACATGTATCATCATATGTGTAGGTATTGAGAGAAAGAAAACCAAGTTCTATAGAAATTTAAAGAGACACAATGTGTGTGACACAACAAATGACATGTCTCCACTCTCAAGAAAGTGATTAAGGTAAAATCTACAGAAAACATGGTGTGTCCCTTTTTAGACATGGAGTGTGCCATTCCAAAAATGAGTTGCTAGAAACTTACATGTCGTGTATTTATTCCAACAAGGCATGTCATTATCAGCTTGGGAATGTCAGAAGGCTCATTGGAAAGTCACACATTGTGTGTAAATTTGCACGTGACGTGTGTCTCATATGAAGACTATTGTTGGAAACTTGCATGCATGTCTAAATTCAAATATGATGTGTCCTCATTAAGAAAATAAAAAATAAAAGGGTAGCCAAAATGTGTATCCTGACATGTTGTGGACTCCTAAAGACACGTTGTGTTTTAGTGATAGAATTAGGGTTTTCTAGGCCAGATCTCCAACTACCACCCTCATTTTCTCATACCCCTCACAATATATGCTCTCCTCCACCAACTGTGTCCTTGACATATGCCGTATTCATTCCTTTATCCATCCACGATGGAAAGGTAAGCCTCTTCCTCGTATTCACTGCCACCATCCAAGCAAGTTGATGTTCCTCTCCATCTTCAATGCAACATCTAGATCTCGCCTCTGCAGCATCTGGGTTGCATCGTCATCTCCAAAGAAAGAGGTAGCACCCTAGGAAACCCATCACTCTGTCTCCATCTGTGCCACTGTCGTTGCCTCCTCCAGCATGCACACTGACAGCCTCAGAAGCCGCAATAGCCAAATCTACCATCACCAAGCTAAGCTATCTGTCATCCAGTCTGGAGCATAGAACCTCCGCTTGATCTGGACAAACACCAAACTAGAGCTTGCTACCAGCATCTTGGACACATCGTGATCAAGCGAGAGCACATCATGCATCCTCATCGTCTCCAACCTTCAGATTCACCTAATCTGGTGAGAAGACATTGTGTGTTCCTTAAAACATGGCACGCCTGTGCATTCTATTTCTCTAAGTTCCACACCTTCAATTGCCCAGAAGACACATTGCGTACCACAACTGACATGTCGTTTCTAAGTGTTCTAAAGCTCAATCTCAACACCAATCGCACTGATTAAGCAAGCATCCAAACTCTGATTGGGGGAGAGCACTTCCTTAGCTCCCAGCTATGTGTCCACCACCCGATTCCAAATGACAGAAGCAGAAGATGCCACATATCCATTTTTTATCTCTCATAGGGTCCTCCCTACGCACTTCAAATATGAACAAACTATGGAGTCATTGGGGTTTGTTGGCTAAATGGACATCTAAAAATCCCTTTGTTTTGATTATGACAAACATTTCATTCTTATTAATCTAACGAGCTACTTGAGTGTGCAGGATGACAAAATAGCAAGGGAAAATCCAAGAGCTTACTTAGTTTTATTTTCATGCAATGTAATCAATGTTGTAAAACTTGTACAAATATATAATGTACAAGTACTTAGATTTGCATGTAAATCAAGCGTTAGATTTTCCCTAGCCAAACACCATAGTTAGACATGTCATCCCATTTGAATAGAATCACCTTTGCACACTCACACATATAATTAGTGCTTAAATTGAAACCTTGAAACAGGATCATTCTCGGTCGACGAACTCCTCGACCGAGACACTCTCGGTCGACCATCTTCTCGACCGAGAAAGATCCAAAGTAGCCGTTAGACACAACAGACAAGTTAGTTGGTAGTTGAAGAAAGACGTTGCAAATCACTTGTTCCAGAGAGCCTGTCGGTCGACAAAACTTCAACCGAGTAGGTGTCTCGGTCGACCATTTGTCGACCGAGATGGTCTCTGACAGCAACTGCAGAATAAATTAATTAGCCGTTGTTAAAGCAACAACTTTGTACCTAACAGCTAGTTAAGCACTTAGAAACCCCTAGAAGTTGTCTAGAACGTCCTTAAGCATACTTAGGCCATTCCTATAAATAGGACAAGCCATAGGACACTAGAATTCACTTGTTACACTTGAGAATACATTTGAGCATACTTGAGCAATCTTTTGCAAGCAAATTTGAGCACTGTGATCATTGGCCTACATTCTCTTTAGCTCAATCTCGTGTCCTATAGGCTAGATTCTCCTACCCACAGCAATTACAAGTTCACATACTTGGCTAGGAGATCTTACGCTTGATCTAGGCATATCAAGCCTCGGGCTTAAAGGATAAGTTGTAATTTCCTTTTTCTTTCTTGTTCCTTGTTATCTTTTGTACTCTCCTTGCTACTCCTAGGGTTGGAGGCTGCGGATTGGAGAGGGTTGACTTCTCGGAGGAGAAGGGGACTTCAAGCTACTTCAAGAAGGCTATCGCATGGGAAGCTACTTCAGAAGGCTGGTGCAACGGGAGTTGGTGCATCTACTTCAAGGGAAGGCTGCTTTGAGTTGGGCGATTACTTCTAGGTGAAGGCTGCTTGAAGGGTTTAGGGAAAAGAGATTGTATTTTATGTAATTCCTTGAGAGGTAATAAAATAAATTTATTTTCAAATCCCAGTTGGGTAAGCAACCGGGTAGTGGACTGACGGCTATAGTATTTGCTATAGTTGGAACCACTCTAAGCCTTGTGTCTCCTTGTCCAATATTTTCTTTGTGGCTGTTTGAATTCAATAATTGTTAAATTATCTATAAAACTCTATTCACCCCCCCTCTAGTAGTTTTCAATTGGTATCAGAGCAAGGCTTCAAGGAACCCTAACAAGGTCTTGAAGAAATGGGTGATGGAATGCTCAACAACCTCAACATTGAAGGGACTCTTGTTGCTAGGCCACCGGCGTTCGATGGAACAAACTACCAATACTGGAAGAGAAGGATGCAGTTTTACTTCCAAGGCGTCAACTGGGATCTATGGAGAATGGTATCTACTCCTTATCAATTCCCTCAAAATGACTTTGCGGAATGGGATGCAAACACGGTAAAACAGGCCCAAATGAACGCAAAAGCCGTAAGCATTTTATATTGTTCTATTTCTGTAGGAGAATTTAATAGAATTTCAAATTGTGATACAGCGTATGATATTTGGCATAGATTGTCTATCACTTATGAGGGTATAGCCCAAGTTAAAAATTCCAAAATTAGCCTGCTTAAAACAAAGCTTGAACATTTTCGTATGGATCCTAATGAAACTATTAGTGAAATGTTTTCAAAATTCTCTACTATTGTTAATGGTTTGAGTGCCTTAGGAAAACCTGTTCCTGAGGAAGATCAAGTATCAAAAATTCTTCGATCACTTCCTCCAAAATACAAGACAAAGGTGACAGCCATTGCAGAAGCAAACGACCTCACTCGCCTCAAAATGGAACAACTCATTGGTAATTTAGAAGCTCATGAAGCAGATCTAGAAGAGGAAGAAAGAAGAGAACGTGAACACCAAAGTGGGAAGAAGAAGGATGTGGCTCTCAAAGCCTCAAAAGTTGTCACACAAGAAAGTGAAGAGTCAAGTGAAGAAGAAGAAGAAGCCTTAATCGTCAACGGTAAGAAGTACAAAAGGTTTAAATCTAACAAAATTTCTAGTTCCTCAACTCCCAGGTGCTTTGAATGTGGGAAGAAAGGGCATTTCAAAAATGAATGCCCCAAAGCAAAGAAGGGAAAGAAAAGCTCACATAAGAAGAAAGGAGAAAAAGCCTATAAAGCTGCCTGGGATGAGTCAAGTGACAGTGAAAGCGGAGAAGAGGTGGAATGTCTAATGGCAAGAGAAGAAAATGAAGACTCTCAAGAGGTAAGCCTAGTTGATCTTTCTAAAGAAGAGTTAGTTACTAGTTTACAAGAAACTCATGATAAGTATGTTGATGCCAAGAAGAAACTAAAGAAGGCTATAAAATCAAATAATGAGCTCATTGCCAAAGTAGATGAACTTTCTTATGAAAAGAATAACATTGATCTTGAAAATGTATCTTTAAAAACATCTTTAGATGATTGCACTAGAAAGCTACTCAATTTGGAAACCAATGTTGATCTTCTATCAAAAGAAAAGACTGATTTGCTAGCTAAACTACAAGATTATCAAACTCAACCTATCTTGTGCAACCATTCGGACTATGATAATATTGTAAAAGAAAAGGATTCATTATTTTCTGATTTAGACCAAGCAAGAAAAGATATACATAAGAAGATGAATGACATTGCTACGTTGCAAAGAGAACTTTATAAGTTAAGAAGAAAAGATATTCTTGATAACATATTGAAAGTTGGTAATGTTTTCAATGGAAGAAAAGGTTTGGGATATGTTCCAAAGAAAAACCAACCCAAAAAGACCCAAACTATGTTTGTACCCAAGAACACAATGACTAGAAAGAGAAATGAAATTGACTCTATTACTTGTCATTTCTGCTTACGTCTTGGACATTATTGTTTTTCATGCCCCTACAAGACTAAGGAGTCCGACTTAGTTTGGATCCCAAAACCCCAAACTTAGAAGAATGGAATGTAGTTGAGATATGACCAAATGCTTAATTTTTCTATCTATATTGTCTTATCTCAACAAAAGGTGCTATGCTTATTGTTATTATTTTTCTGCATTGCTGAAACAGAAATTCTGTCGGTCGAAGTATTGTTGACCGAGCTCTGGGTCGGTCGAAGTATTGTCGACCGACTGGATGTCTTTAACAAATAAAAATTTTACAACACCTATTTCGGTCGAAAATTGGTCAACCGAGAAATTTTCTGTGTTTTTTCTTGTGATACAGTAACCTGCTCGATCGACAAATTGTCGACCGAGACAAATATCAGTCGAACAATTGTCGACCGACTGGGTTTCTGTATCAGAACTTTTATATATAAGCACTTAAAAGGTTTCTAACCATATCAGACCATCACATGGGTACCAAAATCTACATTCTAATGCAGGAATGGGTAGTTGACAGTGGCTGTTCCAAACACATGACCGGGAACAAGGACGCATTTCAAACTTTTGAAGAAAAGAAAAGTGGAACGGTCACCTTTGGAGACAATGGTAAGGGAAAAATCGTTGGAATAGGTAATGTTGGAACAAATCTTGAAATTAAAAATGTTCTACTTGTTGATGGATTGCATCATAATCTAATAAGTGTAAGTCAACTATGTGATAGTGGTTATGATGTGTTATTTAACAAAACTTGCTGCAAACTATTGATAGAAAACACCACAAATGTCGTTTATGAAGGAAATAGAGTTGGAAATCTTTATATCCTTAAACCAAACTCTATGAAATCAGTAGTAGGTAAATGCTTGCTTGCAAATGAAAATACCTTACAACTATGGCATAAAAAGCTAGGACATGCTAGTTCCCATGCTATTAAAAAGTTAGTGAAATATGATCTTGTTCGTGGATTACCTACTTTGTCTTTTGATCAAGTTGAAAATTGTGAACCCTGCACAATGGGAAAGCAAACCAAAACATCTTTTAAATCAAAACATGTACTTAGCACCAGTAGATCCTTAGAATTAATTCATATGGACTTATTTGGACCAATGAGGACACAATCTATTGGTGGTAAACGATACTGTTTTGTTATTGTTGATGATTATAGTAGATATACATGGGTACATTTTATTGCAACTAAAGATGATACTATTCATGTCTTTATGCAATTTTGTTCCAAGATTGAAAATCTTTTACAACATAAAATATGTACCATTAGAAGTGATCATGGTGGCGAATTTGAGAATCATACATTTGAGACCTTTTGTACATCTCAAGGGTATACTCATAATTTTTCTGCTCCACGTACCCCACAACAAAATGGTATAGTTGAACGAAAAAATCGATCTCTACAGGAAATGGCTAGGACCATGATGCTTGAACACAACACACCTAAAACCTTTTGGGCTGAAGCTGTCAACACTGCTTGTTATGTGCTTAATAGAGTAACTGTTCACTCTCATTTGAAGAAAACTCCATATGAAATATTACACTCTAAGAAACCTAGAGTTGACTATTTTCATACTTTTGGCTCCACATGTTACATTTTAAATACCAAAGATGATAGAGACAAGTTTGATTCAAAATCACACAAAGCATTCTTCTTGGGATATTCCACTTCTAGCAAAGCCTTTAGAGTATATAACACTATCTCTAGGAAAGTTGAAGAATCCATTCATGTTTCTTTTCATGAAGAATCAAAGTCTGAAAATCTAGATATCATTGATCTCACCAATCAATTCGACAATATAACCATTTCAAATGATAGTGAGAAAATTCCTATATCCGATCCCCAAGTTGAAACACAACCCACACCTAGGCTTATCAAGGATCATCCCCAAGACCTAATTATTGGAGATCCAAATGATAAAGTCAAAACTCGGTCATCCTTCAAAGATGTTGCAAACATGGCTTTTGTTTCTATCATTGAACCTAAGAAGATATCCGAAGCTCTTAAGGATGATTACTGGATAATTGCCATGCAAGAGGAGTTAAATCAATTCACTAAAAATGATGTATGGGATTTAGTTCCTAAACCACAAGATAAAACTATCATAGGAACTAAATGGGTATTTAGGAACAAGCTCAATGAGGCAAGAGAAGTAATAAGAAATAAAGCTCGGTTAGTAGCACAAGGATATAATCAACAAGAAGGAATAGATTTTGATGAAACATATGCACCCGTAGCTAGACTTGAAGCTATTAGGATGTTACTAGCTATTGCTGCGCATAAAAACATTAAGCTATATCAAATGGATGTCAAAAGTGCATTTCTAAATGGCATCATACAAGAAGAAGTTTATGTTGCTCAACCACCTGGCTTTGAAATACCAGAAAAAGGTGACCATGTTTATAAACTTAAAAAGGCACTTTATGGTCTAAAACAAGCACCTAGGAATTGGTATGAACGGCTCAAGACATATCTTTTTGATAATGGTTTTTCTATTGGAAATTCAGATTCTACTTTATTTTTCAAAACATATGCATCTGATTTCCTAGTTGTGCAAATTTATGTTGATGACATTATTTTTGGAGCTTCTAATGATTCATTATGCACACAATTCAGTGCCATTATGCAAAAAGAATTTGAAATGAGTCTCATGGGTGAACTAACATTCTTTCTTGGTTTTCAAATTAAGCAAACACCTGCAGGAATTTTCATAAGCCAAGAAAAATATACTAAAGAACTTTTAAAATGTTTTGGGATGGATCAATGCAAACATGCTACTACTCCTATGGCTACTTCTATCAAAATTGATAAGGATGAAAATGGGGAACCTATTGATGATTCCTTATATAGAGCCATGATTGGTAGTTTGCTATACTTAACTGCTTCTCGACCGGACATTATGTTTTCCGTTGGTCTTTGTGCTCGATTTCAATCCCAACCTATGCAATCTCATTTTCTAGCGGTTAAAAGAATTCTTAGATATCTAGCTGGTACTACTTGTCTTGGTTTATGGTATCCAAAAGGACAATCCCTGGATTTTAAAGCATATACTGATGCGGATTATGCTGGTTGTCGACTTGATCGCAAAAGTACTAGTGGTGGATGTTTCTTATTAGGGAGAGCCTTAGTATCTTGGTTTAGCAAGAAACAAAATACGGTTGCCCTATCTACAACTGAAGCTGAATATATGGCAGCCCGGTCTTGTTGTGCTCAAGTACTTTATATGCAACAGGTATTAAGCGATTATGGTTTTAATCTTTCATCTACACCTATTTTTTGTGACAACACGAGCGCCATAAACTTAGCACACAATCCTATTTTACACAGCAGGGCAAAACACATTGAAATCCGTCATCACTTCTTAAGGGATCACATCTCAAAGAATCATGTTTCCCTTCATCATGTTGATACGGAAAATCAATTGGCTGATATTTTTACAAAACCGCTTCCACTAGATCAATTCAACAACATTAGGAAGCAATTGCTTATTACTCCTTTGGAAGATGTTTTCTTTGATATCTGCGGTTCTTAAAACGAATCCGTTTACTTGTTTCATTTTGGCTTTTCAATGGACATCTTTTTCATTCGATTTGACGGAATATCTAATTAAGGGGGAGTTTTTATCAAAACAATTATCTAATTAAGGGGGAGTTTTTTTTATTAAAACGCTTATCTTTTTGAAATGACAAAGGGGGAGAGATATATAAAACTATAACTTAGTATTTATGAAAAACTCAATCAATGAGTTTCATAAATATACTCTTGGCTTTACATTGAAAGTTGCTACATTCCCAAATGAACTGGATTTCATGTTCCATAATTCATTGGGAATAATAAGCACACATTTTATAAACAAGAGGAAAAGATACATAAGGCAATCTAAAGGTATGAAATTCATAGGTTTTATATTTGTTTTGGAAATGTTTGTCATCTTCAAAAAGGGGGAGATTGTTGGCTAAATGGACATCTAAAAATCCCTTTGTTTTGATTATGACAAACATTTCATTCTTATTAATCTAACGAGCTACTTGAGTGTGCAGGATGACAAAATAGCAAGGGAAAATCCAAGAGCTTACTTAGTTTTATTTTCATGCAATGTAATCAATGTTGTAAAACTTGTACAAATATATAATGTACAAGTACTTAGATTTGCATGTAAATCAAGCGTTAGATTTTCCCTAGCCAAACACCATAGTTAGACATGTCATCCCATTTGAATAGAATCACCTTTGCACACTCACACATATAATTAGTGCTTAAATTGAAACCTTGAAACAGGATCATTCTCGGTCGACGAACTCCTCGACCGAGACACTCTCGGTCGACCATCTTCTCGACCGAGAAAGATCCAAAGTAGCCGTTAGACACAACAGACAAGTTAGTTGGTAGTTGAAGAAAGACGTTGCAAATCACTTGTTCCAGAGAGCCTGTCGGTCGACAAAACTTCGACCGAGTAGGTGTCTCGGTCGACCATTTGTCGACTGAGATGGTCTCTGACAGCAACTGCAGAATAAATTAATTAGCCGTTGTTAAAGCAACAACTTTGTACCTAACGGCTAGTTAAGCACTTAGAAACCCCTAGAAGTTGTCTAGAACGTCCTTAAGCATACTTAGGCCATTCCTATAAATAGGACAAGCCATAGGACACTAGAATTCACTTGTTACACTTGAGAATACATTTGAGCATACTTGAGCAATCTTTTGCAAGCAAATTTGAGCACTGTGATCATTGGCCTACATTCTCTTTAGCTCAATCTCGTGTCCTATAGGCTAGATTCTCCTACCCACAGCAATTACAAGTTCACATACTTGGCTAGGAGATCTTACACTTGATCTAGGCATATCAAGCCTCGGGCTTAAAGGATAAGTTGTAATTTCCTTTTTCTTTCTTGTTCCTTGTTATCTTTTGTACTCTCCTTGCTACTCCTAGGGTTGGAGGCTGCGGATTGGAGAGGGTTGACTTCTCGGAGGAGAAGGGGACTTCAAGCTACTTCAAGAAGGCTATCACACGGGAAGCTACTTCAGAAGGCTGGTGCAACGGGAGTTGGTGCATCTACTTCAAGGGAAGGCTGCTTCGAGTTGGGCGATTACTTCTAGGTGAAGGCTGCTTGAAGGGTTTAGGGAAAAGAGATTGTATTTTATGTAATTCCTTGAGAGGTAATAAAATAAATTTCTTTTCAAATTCCGGTTGGGTAAGCAACTGGGTAGTGGACTGACGGCTATAGTATTTGCTATAGTTGGAACCACTCTAAACCTTGTGTCTCCTTGTCCAATATTTTCTTTGTGGCTGTTTGAATTCAATAATTGTTAAATTATCTATAAAACTCTATTCACCCCCCCTCTAGTAGTTTTTAGGGTTCAAGAATGAGGTCCTGGGTCTGCTAGAGGAACTGGGACTCAAATACACATGATGCAAGGTGAGCAATACCTACCTTAGGCTGACCTATGAGTTTCTTACTACCGTTAAAGTTGAAAACAACCCAAACAAGCCTCACAAGCCTTATTCTATTATTCATTTTCGTCTTTTGGATCAAAGCTACAAATTAGCATTCAAGCAGTTCTGTGAGGCGTTGCAATACCATTATGGGGGTGGGCTAGATTATCCTCCACAGTTCAACAATGATCAGTTCTGGAGGGAATTGATGGATGACTACATTCATGATGCTATGAAGGCTAGGGAACAACACATTCATAATTCCATATTCCATTATGTCATTGTCTTTCAGTACATGGGATTTTTCCAAAAATAAACCCATGGTCTATCTAGTAAATAAGACCTCTTCTTTTTGTGGGGAATGGTGAATAACTACAAAAGCAATGCAAAATTTTTCATTCTTACCAAGTTCCTTAATATTGAGACGGTCAAGAAGAGGGAATCGTGTGATATCATGTGTAGGGGTTTGATCACCCACATTACTAAGTTCGGTGCTCATTTTATAGGTCTATAAGTTGCATGTATAAAGAACCTTGTTGATATACAATTGCTTGTTTCTTCTGGTCTACTTATTTGGATTTCCAATAGTGATGCCAAATTGAAAAAATTGTTTGATGATGACTAATTCATTGAACTTCCTAATTTGGAGTTCATAACCCTAAAAAACAAGGACAACTAGAAGTTTGATCTCTCAGGTTCTAATGACAATGAGGAATCCCCCACTACAATAGTTGCACCCCCTCCACTGACACATAGATACAGTACAACTAGGCCACATAGATAGAGTACAACTACACCATGCCTGATGTCCAACATCTATTTGACTACGTCCTGCAGAGGTTTGACCAATAGGATACCTGTTTAGATCTTATGATTTACTAGTATTTTGTCATGCACGACATGATCCAATAGATGTACATGTGAAACATTTCTTAGGGCCACTGTGCCATGCCCCAGTCTCTACAACCTACACCACCGCCTCCACCTCAGTCGGAGACAACCCCTACAGAGCTGATCCATATAGATATTCTGGATGACTATGATATTCTGCGCCAATACTGTCCATTTGGAGACACATGCATTGGACAATCTATTTTATTATGTTTACCATGGTAGGTACCTGGTTTCTTACCTCTTGAGTATAATTTTTATAGTGAGGACTCTATAGAATTCAAGCTTTGGGGGGAGCAACTAGCCAATAGTATAGCTTTATTTCCCTTTTATCATCTTTTTTTGTAATTCTTATTTTAGTTTTTATTCTTCTTGCAGAAAATCTAGTATGATACGAGGCTTATCCTTTTATGCTAAACTAATTGTCCTCTTTTCTTGAGAAATATCATTTATAGAAATTGTTAAAGGCATGCATTAGTCAAATGAAACTTTTTGTCCATCATGTGCTTAACTATGGTTTATGCTTCTAGATTGAACATTCATCTTTCACATACTTGATTTCTTAACACATGTAATGGTTTCAATTTTTGTAAGTAAATCAACTTTACAACATAATTTAGAATGTGGGATGCATGGCCACGTACTTAGTTCATTTTCAACCACTCTTTCAATGAATTTTTTCAAGACAAATGAATTGAATCCAACTAATGTTGCAATTTAGTTAACTCCACTATGTTTTGGGTAAAAGTTATTTTGGCCTACTTCACCTTAAAACCCCATTAAAAAAGATGGCTAAACTGCCGACATACCATACTAGCCTAGTGTAAGTCTGATCTGGCCACAACGATTAGGTGTTATGTCGAAAAAGAGGGTAAAAATACCCCAACCGACACTCCACATGAGCATAAGCCTACGTTAGTTGTCGAGTGTCAAAACCTGTAATCCATTGTCATATCCTTTTTGGGAAACAAGGAGAGCACAACTGAAACTGTTGATTTTATCTAAGTCTCCATAATTTATATCCTTAATAATTGAGAGCTTTGGTTGCAGATCCACTAGTTGTTTGTCTTGATCATCCAAATTTACTTAGTGTTGTTTATTTTATTAATTCATTTAGATTGTGCCACCCATGCTGAACTTAAATTTTCTTTCTTGGGTGTTTAAGTTGAATTCTTGGTTAGAAGTATAAACTAGTTGATTACGGTTGGTTTGGTCTCATATACGCCCTTAATTCATTTGATCTATGCATGAACTTGACAATTCCTTCATTTGTGTTTCTATGCTCTTTTTGCTTGAGGGCAAGCAATAGTTCAAGCTTAGGGGTATTTCATGTGCGCATTTTATATATGCTTTTTTCTCACTTTCGCACACAAAATTTACTTAATTTTCCATCTCTTTAGTTGTATTACTCATTGCATGATTTTGATTGTAGGTACACGATGAAGATGATGAAATGGGGCTAATACAACCCCAATCCAACCTTAGTTGGATTCCCCGATGGTTTGCAATTAATCTAGAGTTCTCAAAGATCCAGATTAAGTCACAGTGTGTGTCATTTGGCATGCAGTGTGTTTGTGCATTCAAAAGCACACTTCTAGAAAATCACACATCGTGTGTTTATTCGCACACACCATGTGTCATCTGCCAAGGTCAACTTCAAGTTGTAGCTACACGGTGTGTCTTTCAGTGACACGACATGCAGTCTTTATGAGAGCGGTTCCAAGCAGTGTTATACATGCTGACATGATGTGTTCATCAAAACGCACGTGAAATCCATCCTAAAGCTATATTTTTATCTCACTCGCTTAACTCTTTGGTTTATTTTGCTCTTTCCTCTTTCCTCTTTCTAATCATGAATTTTTTTGAAGTTAGTGACATGCACGTGTGTTTCTTCATTATGTATGAGTAGAAACCATCTTCTTGGGAATGGAAGGTACTCCAATTTTCATTAGTTTGCTTCTCCATGGAAACTTGTAATTCTTAACTAATGTTCATTATTATTTTTCTCCAAGAGCTTCTACAGTGTGATTTGGCTTGTATGTTTGTTTGGCCATCAAACCTACTTGTCTTATGCTTCTTTATGTGATTTTACAGGATATATCGAGGAGTATGGAGTAGATCTCTTAGCAACGAGTACATGATCATGGGAGTGGTTGGGATACGTTGAGGATCCAAGGTTACAATTTAAATTTAAACATAAGAGTGGGATTGCTATGTTAAAATGAGAACCTTCTTTTATCACCACGTTGTGTAAGTTGATGCCAACCTCCTTTGAAAGTTAATCGACATGGAATTTCGTGGTTGCATATGAGTAATTGTATGGATGTGAAATCTTATGTCCAAGATCTCCTAAAATTTAATCAAAACCCCTTTAGTTTAGTCCTCTATTTCCTTTAATTGCAAATTAGTGAATTATAGTCCAACTCAACTGTTGCAATCTGATCTAGATTGTTGGATAGTAACACCCTTGCATATAAAAGTGCCTTGCTCAAATGGACCACCTTGTTACTACACGCACCCGCATACTTGTGGGTAGTGCTCAAGTTTATAAACTTGTAATTCTATTACTCATGTGAGCTTGTAATTCTTAACTAATGACCATTAGTTTTCTTCTCCAAGAGCTTCTACGGTGTGATTTTGCTTGGCCATAAAACCTACTTGTCTTATGCTTCTTTATGCGATTTGAGAGGATGTATGGAGGTGTATGGAGTAGATCTCTTAGAAACTAGTCCTTGTCCATGGGAAGGGTTTGGATACGTTGAGGATCCAAGGTTCCAATTCAAATCTAAACATAAGCACGAGAATGCTATGTAAAAATGAGAACCTTCTTTTATCATTGGGAGGTTTAAGGTGATGGAAACCTCCTTTGAAAGTTAATCGACATGTTATTTTTGTGGTTTCATATGAGTAAATGTATGGATGTGAAATCTTATGTCCAAGATCTCCTAAAATCTAATCAAAATCCCTTTAGTTTAGTCTTTTGTTTCCTTTAATTGCAAACTACTGAATCATAGTCCAACTCAACTATTGCAAATTAATCTAGACTGTTGGACATTAACACCCTTGCATTTAACATTGCCTTTCTCCCTTGGACGACCTTGTTACAACACACACCTATATACTTGCGGGGTCGCGCTTGAGTTTATAAACATTAAAACTTACACAATTATGCTAATAGTTCCAGACTCTCTATGACCTTGTCAAGAAAGGAGGGAAGAAAGTTTTTCTTTGTTGTGGATTTGTTTAGGTTTTAGTAGTCTAAACACATCCTCCACTATGTGATGTTGTGAGTAGGAAACAACTTGTACTTCTCATTAATAACCAAAGTAGTGCCCCTTTCTTGGGAAGCACCTATGTGGGACTCAGACATTGTGATTTGGAGATGGGATAGGTAATCCTAGAAGCAAATAACTCTAGTCTAACCACCTCTTTCATATTAGGATTCCATATGCACTATTGGACTTTGAACAACATATGATTCTCCATAAAAATATAAAATTGAATCTAAGTCCTCTATGTAATGTACTAAATTATTCTAAAATGGAAAATTTCCAAATATTTTCACCAAAATGAAATGATGGAATCTTATCTTGAAATAAATAGTGTGGGAGTAAAGTGGAATATGTACCATCCACGATTCACCTTGAACTTAAAAATTTTGCTCATACAAGAGAAAAAAAACTCCAAGATGGAGAGGGAAATCATGATGGTTGGACAATTTATGTGGTTGCGTTCCTATCAGAAAGGTATCCTCATCTAAAATCTTAAACAAAATTGTTAAAACTTAAGATTGCATCTTCTGATGCATTATCTAATGGATGCAAGAGAAATTAGGAGAGTCTTGTATTTGTAAGTTTTGGATGCCCTAATCATGTTACATATCACATGGATGTTCTTCTAGACCTAGGTCGTACATCATTCAAACGTAGTTCTATTCATATAAGCATGCTTGTAGTATTTAAACATAGTACAAGTATAAAAAAGGGACCTTAGGTATAGATAGAACATCCATATTTTTGGTAGTCAAAGTTAGTTTATCTCTCATTTGAACTAGAGAGAAAAATATATTTGCATGAAGTAATTTCCTCATTATATGGAAGAAAACTAGGTGAACGAGGTCATCTTAATACACAAAGTAGGTATTTGAGGTCACATGAGTCAAACATGGAATACTTATCATGAGATTTAAGTTCATCATGTCACATGGAATAAAAAGATCAGTGATTTTGAGATGATTAGATTATAACCAATTAATCCAAAGTCCAAGGCTTGATGAATTTGTAGCATGCATCCAAATAAAGGAGCCATTTTTAGGTCAAGAATAGTCATAGAAGGTCAAGATGATCTTTAGGGTGCATTTAGATTGTCCAAGACAATGTTCACAATAATAATGAACTAATATTATTGATTTAGGGGATTATAGTGTCTATGGATCATTAATGATACATTTAATGCATGATTTATGATGATTATTAATAAAAAGATTATAAAAGAATTTTTGTTACTAAATTAGTAACGAGTCATGCAAAACGAGCAGGATATAGCAACATCATTGCAAAGGGGATGTTTTCTAAACAAAATGGTATATAATAGAATGGGTTTGCTTTTGAGATTAGTGAGATACGGGAGTTTGAAGATTAATCTCATAAGTTAGGTATTTGTGGTCATTTGTACCAAAATGGGTTGAGAAGAGGGGTGGGTCAAAAAGTTGGCCTATTATGGAGGTAAGGAGCGCAAACACTGGCTCATTGTCTGGTTCATGCCGTGTGTGGTCTGTGACATTAGGGTGTAGGTGGGGTAGGTGCTAGTGGTGACCTCCACCTATGGGAGGCTGGGGGCTGCAATGGGTAACAATGCATGTGAGAGGGTGGCTTAAAGCGGTGGGAAACTAGACACCTACTAGGGACATCTTCAACCCCTTGCCAGGGCTTCCCAGACTGGATGCAAGGTGGAAATGGCTCACTGTTGGTCTCTAGGGGAAACAATATGGATTGGGAAAGGAACATAAAGTAAAGGTGTGATAAGGAAGGGTGATTGGTCCTGCTTATAGGTCAATAGGGGTGCAAGGAGGAGATTTAGCATTTGAACATGGCTTGCTACCATTGGAAGGAGGAAAGGTGGGAGGCCAGCTTGCCACTTGCCCTTCCAAGAGGACTAGCACGTCCAGTGCCCATTGTCTTTAGGTCAAGCCAGCCAAAGAAAAATTAGGATGGTATTGGGTGAGTAGGGGAGGTGTTGGAATGGGAGAAGGTGAGTAGCTTTGTTGCTAGGGTTTCATAGAGTTGACAACAAACCCCAGATCTGTGGCATCCCTGATTTGACGGCCCATGTTGGACGCAGATTAGAGAGGTGGATAGGGTGAAAAAGAAAATTAGCAAAAGAGGAGAAAGACATATGGGACACACGATCTTGGCCAAAAGGGCCGACCAATGAATTGTGGGGAGGGGGCAAGAGAAATAGGTATAATAAAGGTATAAAAAGGGGATTTCAAGTGGGCATAAATCAACATAAAATCTCTGATTTGAGTATGAAAAGAAGCATTGGAATTACAAGAGAGATTCCTATACAATATGAAATTTAGAAATTGTATTCATGTGTACATAGATAAGATCAAATTAGGAGGGAACATGGTTGTATGTCATGTAATTTTAAGTTAATGTTTTGGTCAAATTGAGTGTTACAATGTAGTAAATGTACACAACAATATACAATTATGTATTAAAACATACTCAATTATGAAATTGAAGGTAATAGAAAGAAAATAGAGCAATGTAGAAATAGAATGTACATACACGAAGAGAGACAAATATTATATCCATCACATCCTCCCTCCTTAAAAAGGAATGTTTGTCCTTAAAAATGGACATACTTGAAAATGACAAGAAAATGCATTACATACAAGACTTGAGATCCTAGGTGGAATCATCACTTCTTTGGTTATTCCACTACAACTTCACCATATCTATTTTCTTGTTTTTGAGATCCCTATTTTGTTTGTCCAAAATCTTCAAAAGCTCCTCTTGATAGACCAAGGAGTTCGTCATCTCAATAGGTTTATGATTAAGAATGTGAGTGGGATCCTTCACATACCTCTTGAGGTTGAAAACATGAAAAACATTATGCATCATTTTGTATTGTGGAAGTAAGGACATTTTGTATACATATTCCCCAATACAGACCAAGATATCAAAAGGTCCCACATGTCTAGGACTCAACTTCCCCTTGTTCTTTACAATGGTTTGGATTGGCATGATCTTCAAGAACACATGCACACCAATTTGAAAAGAAAGTATATCTTGTGAGCATGATCAAAAGATTTATATCTATTAGGGGCCCTTTACATCCTTTGCTTGATCAGATGAACATTATCATATTACAACTACATCTCCTTGCAATTCAAAATTCAACTTTTTGTGAATTCATCCTATTATAGAGGTTACTGACATGGCCTCCCATATAAAACTTCATATGGAGGCATGCACATGCTAGATTGGTAGATATTGTTGTAGGAAAATTCAACCAAAGGAAGATAGAGGTTCCATGAACCACCCCTATCAAGAACACAAGACTGTAGAAATCCTCCATGATATGAACCATTCTTTTTTAATGTTTGTCTATCTGAGGATGATATACAGTACTAAAGCACATATGAGTAAGCAACTCATGTTAGACTTGCTACCAAATATGAGAAGTGAACTTGGCATACCTATATGAGACAATAGAAATGGGGTTTCTACACAGTCTCACTATCTCTGTGATGTACAACCAAGCAAGTTTAGTGACCTTTATAGTTGTATTGATAGAAATGAAGTGGGATGACTTCGTCAAGCATTCCAATATGAGCCATATAGCATCACTTACCTTCTTGGTCCTGGGTAAAACCACAAAAAATTACATGGTGATGTTATTTCATTTTTATCCAAGTATGGGTACATGATGTAACAAATCTCAAGGTCTTTGATGCTCAATGTTGACATTCTATCAGGTAAGACACTTGGAGATGAATGTAGCCATATCAGTCTTCATATAACTCTACCAAAAGTGCCTTTGTAAGTCCTACATCATTGTTGAACTAGGATGAATGGTATACTTGGAACTATGAGATTCTTACAGTATGTTGTCCCATAGAGTAGAGTATCTAGGAACCCAAAAGTGTTACAGTACTAAATTCCTACATAAATTCCCACATATAGGTGTGTCTGAGGTTTTTCCACAAGCTTCATCTTTATTTCCAGACTGGAATTGCCTTGTTGTGCTACAAGGATATCAAACTGACGGTCAGGTTTCACATTGATGCTAGCAAGACTAATCATGTCATACAAGTGCTTGAAGGTCAAGGGATAAAGAAACTCCATATGTTGTCACTTAGTGGTGAAGATAGCAAGATATGTAGCATGTTTCCTTCTTGATGTGTCAGCTACTACATCCAGTCTAATAGGGTGGTAAGCGATAGTGAAATCATGGTCCTTAAGATACTCCATCCATATCCTCTATCTCAAATTTAGACCCTATAGAGTCAAGATGTACTTCACGATGTTAGTCAGTGATGTTCTCAAAAGTGGCACTATAGATATAATGGCGCTAGATGTTCAGAGCATAAATGATGTTTGTAAGCTTGAGGTCAATGTGGTAGTTGAACTCATTAGGTTTTAGTTGTATGGAAGAATAGGAAACTATCTTGCCTTCTTGTGTCAAAACTCAACTAAGACCAAACCTTAAAGCATGGATGTAGATAATACACCCATAATTACATGAAGGAAGGGTTAGAATAAGAGTAGAAGTGAGTCTGATCTTCAGCTCCAGGAAGTCAAACTCACAAGCTTCATATCTAAAGAAATTTTTTTTGAGAGCATTCATATCTAAAGAATTGTTCCCCTTTTTTGAGTAAAATTAGTTAGGGAAAAGACCATCTTGTTGATGTTCATGATGAAGTGATGGCATTCACCTGCTAGCCTAAGGAAGCTTTGGATCTCAGACACAGTCTTTAGGGATTTCTACTCAAGAACAATTGTGACTTTGGAGGGGTGAAAAAAATCTCCCTCTTGAGATTAAGTGTTCCAAGAACATGACCTTGTCAATCCAAAAGTCACATTTGGACAATTTATCATAAAGTCTTTGTGTTTGTAGGATGTCAAACACATGGCAAAGATGGGATTAGTGTGACTCGTGGTTTTTGAAGAAGATAAGGGTGTTGTTAATGAAGACCACAATGAATTTTTACAAAAGGATTGATAGACTCTATTAATTAGAGTCATGAATAAAGCAGGGTCATCAATTAAGATAAATGTCATAACAGGGAATTAATTATGCCCATAGAAACTCTAGAATACCATGTTTAGAATGTCTTCATGCTTGACCTTAAGTTTATAATAACCAAAATGAAGGTCAATCTTCCAGAAGATATATACATGACAAATCTAATAAAAGAGGTCGTAGATTCTAGGAAGAGGATACTTATTCTTGAATGTAGATTGGTTAAGAATATGATATTTGATGCACATCCTCATAGTGTCATCCTTCATTTTAAGAAATAGGATAGGTGCACCCTGATGAGATGAACTTGGGGTAGATAAAATCCTTTATCAAGAAGTTCCTACAGTTGTTTCTTGATATCACATAGCTTTGAAGGAGATATCTGCTATAGGGCTCCAGAGATAGGTGCGGTACCAAGTGTAAAACTAACTGAGAACTCATTTTTATGAGTTGGATGTAAACTAGGAAGTTCATTAGGAAATATATTAGGGTATTCATGTAACACATGGATTAAGCAAAGATAAGATGTATGATGGTTCACTTTTCTTTAATCCAGCTGGGAGGACCTTATATTCATCCTACCCTCCTCATGTAAGCCAAACAATGCAAAATATCATCCTATTTTGTACAATGCCTTGTTCCTTTAAGGTGGTTTTCTTTTACCCCACATCATGTTCACAAAATATCAGTACTATTCATCTCCAAGTTTGAAACATGGATGAATTTATCAACTATTAATTTAAGTGTCACTATGATTGATTGAGTCCTGAAATTCATGAATGAATCCATAGTCAGACACACTCTACTAGTGATCACTAGTCATACACTATAGTTTAATACCACAAATTCCATCCATACCCCCTTAATACTATCACATTCATTTTCAAGGCTCACCAAAAGATTAGATTTGAGATGTTGAATATCTGGTCGATTCCACCTAAAACAACTTATCTACTTCATCTTTTGTTCTTTTCCCTTTGCCTCATTCTTCTTGAGCCGATCCCATAATTGTTGATCACCCCAATAAAAAAATGATTCTAATAATCATCCCCACCATTAATACATCCACAACCCAGATCTTTGATTCTACCATCAGAGCTCCATCATACATGACTCTTCATTTGAGGGATCAAACTTCCCAAACAACAAGGAAAGATAGACTCCCTAATAAACAACCTCCCACATTTTCTTTGTTCTCCCTTTCCCATCACCGATCTACTAAGTGCTTTGAGGGACATCATATATTGGTTTCCATAAAGCATGTCCATTAGGGAAAAAACTTCACTTTAACCTCCTATGCCTTGACCAAAAGGTGCTCCATGTTCACTTCTTGAGGTTCTTCACAACAATGGCACCTAGACAACATGGGGAATATAACCATCTAATGTTATCATCAATTTTCAATGATTTACTCAATGCTTTCGAGGTTGTGAATTTAGACGGGGGAGAGGGTGACCTACCGACACCACATCCATATAAGGGAATTGGTCCCACCATTGTAGTTGCAAAACATTCTATCTACAAATTCCACTCTAAACGCACATTCAAGAAATGGTTTCCAAAAAGGAGTTTCCATCTCCTCTGACACTTCTTGCATGAACTTTAAAATAAAGCTCATCCCTTCATCAACAACAAGATAGGCAAGAGTACTCCACTACCACCTAACTCATTTAATCTATAGTCACCTACCACTATGAATATACTAATGTAATTGTCTCACCTCTCATGTCTTTACATTAATGAGCCACACCGATTATAAAATTATGACACAAAAATTCATTTTCCCGCAAACCTACATCATGGTCCTCAGTGATGTGATACCCATACCTCCTGCATCTCTGGATGTCACCACTTCTAATGCACACCATCCACACATTCCTCTTACTTTCATCTTCTCCCTCCATATAAAATTGACAATCACTCTTCCAATGGTCTTAATCACCTCAAGGGGCACATGAGATGTTGCCTAGGAGATATAGAGGGATTGAATAGAGCGTGTGGCTCATGAGGATCACCCTACCCACAAAAGAGATGATTCTACAACTCCATCTCATAATTTTTAGTTTGATCTTTTCAACTAGTAGATGCAAGTGAATTTCTTGATCACCTCAACTACTAGTAGAGTAACTACATAATTTATTCCCCCCCCCTTACATTCCATTTACATAAACAAGTTTTGTTGTTGAAGCATCACCATTTTTTTCATTTCCACAAGATAACCTGACTTCATCTAATTCACTCTCTCATGTGAGAATTTCTTATACACCTACAAAAAAGGGCTAAATTTACTAGAGACTCCCTCCTAACTGAGGTGAATAGTATAATATCATTAACAAACAATAATAATTGTGTAGTTGTAGCTCATGTTGGGAAATATGGCATCCGATAGATAGCAGAATCAAAAATTTTACTGACATGTTTCCCATTAACCAGTGGATTGTGTCAATAACTATGCAAACAGTGTCTACAACAACTCCTCTATGGACTGCAGGTTGACGGTGCCCTCCTAGTGATGAGAAAAGGCCACCTCACCTCTACAGAAGTCCACAGGGACCAACTAGAACTCTTGTCATCCTGCTATAATGGACTAGTAACCAACCTTCTCTCCCATAACAATGATCCTCAGTTGTTCTCTCCCTTGCTATCCCTCCCTATTCGGGTAGGACTTCCTTGGGTTCTCTTGGTTACCACAACTAGAGAGGAAAACAATTGTCAAAGAAATTGTCTGTTTTGTTCTCTAGGAAGCTCTCAATACCCCTCTATTTATAGGAGGGGTTTGGGTCAGGGTTCCCAATTTATGCGGGAGTAGAAGAGACCAGAAGATCATGAATTTTTGAAATCTACAAAACTCAAAACATTTGTCTTACAACCGAGACAGTTGTTTTAGATGTGAGATGGACATTTTTCTAAGTGAGATGGAAACTTTTCCATGTTTCCCAATTGCATATGAATTAGCAATTCGAATACAACTAATGCTCAATATGACGTCGACACTAATCCCTGATGCAATCAAATTTCTCCACAAACTGTTCATCTTGCTATCGTGAGCGGGTTTTCTCATGACCATGAGATGGTTGTCTCACTCTCGTGAGTCAATCATTTTGCTCCCCAGTTCTGGAAGAACACAAACAATTCAATTCTAATAAACTTGACACTCCAAACAGTTGTCTCAACACTTGATTCGATCGTTTGGAAGTCTAGTCAGCTGATTTGTTGTGTGAATTGAATACCTAAACACTTTAGTAATGAATACAATCATAATTCATGATTAAACTCCTCTTTTAGATGAGTTCCTATGTGTGTGACCCTATAGGTCCCATATTACATTGGCAGTGAATGCCATAACAACTTATGACATCACAAGCAATGAACGGTGCCTAGTCACACATCATTTCTACCCAAGTAAATGGAAAGTTGGAGAACAGATTCAACCTACAATATGTGTATGGTGTTATAGTGTTTGTATAGTTCCTTTATCATTGATACCAATATTGAACTCGAGGCATGGAAAATTCATCCTCTTCATCATTCAATCTTGTTCCTTGAACCTTAGCAGACTGTTTGAGATATTT
The DNA here is from genome assembly GCA_963693085.1 of Alisma plantago-aquatica. Taxonomy (NCBI): domain Eukaryota; kingdom Viridiplantae; phylum Streptophyta; class Magnoliopsida; order Alismatales; family Alismataceae; genus Alisma; species Alisma plantago-aquatica. The sequence continues at coordinate 138,376,653 of OY856410.1, read as the reverse complement.
GTAAGCTCAATATCACATATTGACTCACATTAGCATGACCATGATTTTCTAAATCTTTCTAATCAAAAGTCCTAGGATATCAAACTTATGTAGGAGAGACAAATCTCATCTATATAACTCATAGTCAGTCCCCATGTGTCATAGTCATCCAATCATCACATTTATGACAATCCATGTTTCGGGATTGCATTTGATGACGTCAAAGAATATTGCATGACATGTGATGAGTATAGTTATTTTAGGTCTAAGAACTACAAACACCACCATCACTATAAGATGTGATTCTGACTTACCTTGTGAAGGTTTCCATGTATCACTCTTATGGTGGGTTATCCTGATACACTATTCTCTAACATGTACCTATGTGCTTGGTTTGGTATTGCCATATCATGGCTGATGAGATTTTGTCATCAACCAACTCACACTCCGATCTTATGTTTTATTGTTATCTATCTTCCTTTTACAATAACATCCGATCAGGGACATAATGAGAATGTATATACTCTTAACATTCATATGATCTCATTCTTCCAAGTCACATACTTGAAGACATGCATCATTGATTAATATAATTCTCTAGACATTTTTATGTTATTTTATTATCTCATAATTGAACAAAAATAATAAATTAGAAACTTGTCTTTATTTTTTTGTCAAATTATTTACAAGTTATGCCATTACACTCATTATATGATTGGATCTCTGGGCTTATATAACAACAAACTCCCACTTGCACTTAGAGCCAATCACCCATGAATCTTATCCTGAGTGACCTAACATGACCATCATGCTTCTAATACAATGATGCCTTTGTCTACAAATATTTACATCTCCTCGTTGTATGATCTCTTGTATGAGATGGAACCTCATTTGCATATGCTTTGAGCATTGATGCAATCTGGGTTCCTTAGCTTGTGCAATAGCTCCATGACTGTCACAATATAGCTCAATTGTGTCATTGATACTTTGAATGACCCAAGTTCTGAAATGAACTTCTAGATCCATACAACATCCTTTCCTGCATTCAGTGTAGAAATATACTCAACTTCTGTTGTAGAATCAACAACTATCTCTTTCCTAGATCTATTCCAGCTTATAGCTTTGTTTTTTAATCAAAACATGAATTGTGATTGTGTTTTGTAATCATATTTGTTAGTCTAGAAGCTTGCATAGGTGTAACCTCTTACCACCAACTCTTCCTCTCTGCCATAGACCAAGAACTGATCCTTAGTCCTTCTTAAGTACTTCAAGATGTTCTTGACAGTTGTCTAGTGATCATCACATGGATCTAACTGATACATGCTCATCAAGCTCAAGGCATATGAAGCGGTCGGACAGACATAACATTGCATACATGATTGATCCAATTGTTGAGGCATATGGAATCAAACTCATGCATTACCTTTCTTCATGAAAATGGGGACATTGAACTTTAGAGATGGTAACTCCATATAGCATGGGCAGGTTCCCTCTCTTTTAGTTCTCCATGATGAAACTCTTCAACACTTTGTCAATGTATGTGCTTTGACTTAGTTTAAGAAACCTTCTTGATATATCTCTATAGATCTTTACCCCCAATATGCATGATGCTTCTTCTAAGTCTTTCATAGAAAATGTATTTCCAACCCATGCCTTTACATTTGTACAGTAGGGATGTCATTCCCCATCAATAGTATGTCATCCACATATAATATGAGGAATACATGCTCCCACTAACATTATTGTACATACAAGGTTCATCTTCATTTTTAACAAAGCCAAACTCTTTGACTGTATCATCAAAATAAAGATTCTAGCTCTGAGATGCATGCTTCAATCCATAGATTGACCTTTGTAGCTTACAAAATTTATTTGCATCCTTAAGATTTATAAAACCCTTCGGTTGTGTCATATATAGATCCTCAAGAAGATTCTCATTTAGTAATGCAGTTTTAACATCCATCTGCCAATTTCATAGTGATGATAAGCTACAATAGCAAGCATGATCCTGATGGACTTAACCATGATCATTGGAGAAAAGGTTTCATCATAGTCAACACATTGAACTTGTCTGAAACCCTTTGCAACCAATCTTCCCTTATAGGTTTGTACATTACCATCCATGTATGTGTTCTTCTTGAAGAACCACTTGCACCCTATGTGTTTCACCCCTTCAGGTGGTTCCACCAAGGTCCATACCTTATTGGGATACATGTATTGCATCTCAAATCTCATGGCCTCAAGCCATTTCTCAGACTCTGGTCCCTCATTAGCTTCTAGATATGTTTTTGTCTCATCATCTATGACCAACTCCCTGCCTTCCTAAGTCACAATATATCCACATCTCTCAAGTTCAAGGTGTGTCCTACTAGATCTATGAGGTTACTATATCACTTGAAGAATTTGAGATTCCACAACAATTTGTGACTCTCTTTGTTCATCTTATACATATGTCAGTTCAATGTTATCTTGTTGGTCTCGAACCTCTTCAAGTTCCACTTTCCACCCTATGATTCCTTTGGAAATAAATTCCTTCTCTAGGAATATAGCCTCTTTGGAAAAAACACTTGGTTGTCAGATTGGGAATAAAGGTAATATCCTTTGGTCTCCTTAAGATATCCAACAAAATAAAATTTATTAGAGTTAGGTCCAAGCTTTTCAGAAAATTTTTTTCTAACATAAGATTCACAACGCCAAATCTTCATAAAAGACACATTGGGATGCTTCTCATACCATATCTCATATGGTGTCTCTTGAAACGATTTAGATGGTACTTGGTTTAGTGTATACATGGTGATTTCATGAACATACCTCCAGAAGGTAGTTGGAAGTTCAACTAAACTCATCATTGAACGCACCATATCCAACAATGTGCAATTCCTTCTTTCTGATACACCACTATGCTATGGTCTTCCAGGTGGAGTCCATTGTGATACAATACCAAGGTCTCACAGAAGGTCCTCAAACTCTTGGTTTAAGTATTTTCCACCTCGATCAAAACAAAGTACCTTAATACTTATACCAAGCCGGTGTTTTACTTCATTCATAAACTCTCTAAACTTTTCAAGAGTTTCTAATTTATGTTTTATTACATAAACATAGCCATACCTACTGAAGTCATCAGTGACGGTAATTCAGTACCAATACCCACCTCTAACAGTTGTTCTAAAAGAGCCACATACATCAGTATGTATGAGTCCTAGTAGATAACTAGCCCTTTCATTGCTACTAGTGAAAGGTGTCTTGGTTATCTTGCCCCAAAAACAAGATTCACATGTATCTATTGATTCAAAATCAAAAGAGTCTAGATAACCATTTATATGGAGTCTAGATATGTCATTTTCATTTATGTTCCCTATACAACAATCCAAAGGTATGCCTTGTTTGAGTTGTTGAGTTTTTGTCTTTTGGTATTTACATTATATACATTTGTCTCTAGATCTATCAACTATAGACCATAGGACATTGGGGCACTGCCATAAAAGATCCCACCTTTATTAATAGAACATCTTCCATTCTTTATAAGAAATTAGAGTCCACTCTTGTCCAAACAAGATACATATATGATGTTCCTATTAATGGCAGGTACATAATAGTAGTTCTCTAACTCAATTACTAGCCCACTTGGCAGAGATAACTCATAGGTTACAACTACAATGGAAACAAGTCTTGCTCCATTAGCAACCTACAGTTCAACCTCACCTTTCTCTACAAGTCTACTTTTCAGATCCTTCACATTTGAACAAATGTGTGATCCAAATCTATCTAGTACCCATGATGAGCAAGTAGTAAAGTTAACCTCAATAATGTATATACCAGAAGTAGAGATCTCAATTCCTTGCTTCATCTTCTTAGGTTCCCTTATCCTTCTCCTATTTTGAGTACAAAAGACTTGGATTATAGCTTATCCTCAAAATGATTCTTGGCCTTGCTCTTGTCCTTGGACTCAAATCCGTTGATCACCATCACAGATTTTTCCATATTCATTTGTGCTTCAACATTTATCAAGATATCAAGCAACTTTGATAGCGGTCTAGCCATGTTTCTCAAGTGATACCAGTCGATAAACTAGCTATATAATTTAGGCAATGATTGCAAAATCATATATGTGGCCAACTCTTGGCCTGAAGGAAATCTCAATATCTATAGATGCTCTATATGCCCAATCATATTGAGCACACGAGCCTCTATTAGATCTCCCTCTATCAGTTTGCACTCAAATAGCACCTTAGAGACATTATACCTTTCATGCTTGTCATGCTATTATAGCAACTCATAGTTCATACAACCCAACATAAGGTTCTTGGTGTCTACAACATCATTGGCATGCTTCAAAGAAGCATCCATGTTAGTCTTAGGAGAATATGGAGTGGATATTGGAACTGATGTTTTAGGATCATGCAAAACACTTATCAACCTCCTGAACAAGTTATAGAAATAAATTTCATTTAATTCATCCGATTGCAATGATTGAGTGTTTTCCATTTTATTCTACAAGAGAAAATTTTAATTTGTCAAAACCCCTTTTTTATTTTGATTTGATTTGAAAAATCTATATTAATTAGGTCTTTAATTAACTATCACTCCCACTATTTTGTTCAAATTTATAACTCTCAATATAAATTTGGAAGATTACAACATACAATCTTCTAGTGAGCCAAGATCTAAAACAATTCAGTTAATACCCAACCAATGCTGGCACTCATGACCAATTATTAAGGTAGACAACATTTTGCAATTGCATCTTTTGCAACTCTGGGATATATGATATGTGCAACTCCTTTCCATTATCATTTGCATGCCTCTAGTCTTAGACTCTCTAAGAATATCCAGTTAAGCTTGACTCAATAGACAACATGATAATAATGCACCCTGCTTGGCAGACCCACATTATCACCATCACACTTCCACAACATAGAGGACGTACCACCCTTGGGGTGCCCATGCTTGGTCGATCAAGCTTGTCATGTGCATTGCTAATGGAAAGCATCTCAGTCTTAATATTTTATAGAGGGAGTTTGTTTAATACATATACATTAACCAATCACCATATATATAGTACGTATCATATACATGTTATAAATCATAAAGGAAACATGCAATAAACAAAAAGTGATGGTTATGTCCATTCTAATGTAATTCCATGCAGAATCCTATTGTTGATTAAGATATGTGCTTGCCAATTTGGGTCAATCAGTTGAACCCTTGAATTGGCTGTCTCGCTTCTTGGTCGGTCGGTTGATCTTCACAGCGGTCACCTGGCCATAGGTTCCACTATCTTCTAGGTCCTCTAGTCGATCGGTCAGGTCCGCCGATCGATCTGGTCAGCTCATCCTTCTTGGTTCTTCTCCATCCTCCAGCTAGTCGAATTGCCTCCGAGATGGTCAGTTCACCTTTGAGACAGTCAGTTCACCTTCGAGATAGTTGGTGGGCATGGAGTGTAGCATCTTCTTCTTCACTTTAATAAGAAAATAAATAATCCTACTATTTACATGATTGTGGAGAAACCTCAAGTTACATTCAAGTGGAGCAAGGGTAGGAGAGAATAATACTTTTACATTGGAAGATAAGGGGAAGCTCAGTGCACATATCGAGATATAAAATACACAACCACCATGCACAGATAAAAGGGTATTGACCATAACAAGATACACATCCACCATCAAAACTCACTTTTAGGGCAACACGTGTAATTTGCATATGTATACACACAAACACACACACATTATATATATATATATATATATATATATATATATATATATATATATGTGTGTGTGTGTGTGTGTGTTATTATGCGGTGATTAGTTGGACCTACACATTAGTCAGTTTAAATATTTACATCCCATGGAATAAATAAACATGATCAAACCAAAAATATGATCATATCGATTATCCCAAAACATAATTGATTGATGTGGCTCTAATACCACTATTGGGAAATATGACATCAAATAGGAAGTGGAAATAAAATTTTTACTGACATATTTTGCATTAACCAACAAATCACATCAATAACTATGCAACTGAAAGGATTGTTTAATGAAGATATACCTGGTCCTGGAGAAAGTCCAGCAACAATCCTCATCAATGTGGTTATGCAATCATGGACGGTGTATGTGTAGGTCCTGGTCTTCACCATGGACAACAAACTTGGACGACGTCTGCAATAGCTCCTCCATAGACTACAAGTTGACTTTTCTCTCTTAGCGACGGGAAAAGGCCACCTCACCTCTAGAGAAGTCCACACAGATCCACCAGAAGTCTTGTCATCCTACTAAAATGGACAAGATGGAGTTGTCCCTCTCGTTGGTGTACTATTCACCAACTTGCTCTCCCACAACAATGATCCTTAGTTGTTCTCTCCCTTGCTATCTCTCCCCTGTCAGGTAGGACTTTCTCTGGCTCTCTTGGTTACAACAATTATCAGAGCAACATATTCTCAATTGTCTATGTTATTCTCTGAGAATTCCCCAATACCCCTCTATTTATAGGAGGGGTTTGGGTTAGGGTTCCCAGTCTGTGCGGGAGTGGAAGGGACCAGAAGACCATTAATGTTCACAACCTGCAAAACTCGAAATGGTAATCTCACAAATGATATAGTCATTTCACATGTGAGACTATCGTTTCGAAGCGAGAGGGTCATTTCTCCATGTTTCCCAATCAATTATGAAGTGGCAATTCAAATACATTAAATGCTCAACATGATGTCAACACTAATCCTTAATGCAATCAAATTTCTCCACAAACTGACATCTTGCTCTTGTGAGCCGATCATCTCATGACCATGAGACTGATGTCTCACTCTCACGAGCCGGTTGTCTCACAACCACAAGACGACTATCTCTCTAATGTGAAACTGTGATTCTTCTCCCCAGTTTAGGAAGAACACAACCAATTCAATTCTAATCAACCTGACACTCAAAACAGTTGTCTCACACTTGAGTCTATCATCTGGCAGTCTAATCAGCTGAATTGTTGTGTGAATTTAGTACCTAAACACTTTAGTAATCAATCAAATCATCATTCATGAGAAACTCCTCATCTAGATGAGTTCCTATGTGTGTGACACTATAGGTCCCATTTTGCATTGAAATGAATGTCCATAATAACTTATGACATCACAAGCAATGTGCGGTGTCTAGTCACAATCATTGCTACCCAAGTAAATGGAAAGTTGGGTAAAAACTTCAATCTACAATCTATGTATGGTGTTATAGTGTTTGTTTGTTCTTTTGTCACTGATATCCATATTGAACTTGAGGCATGGACAAATCATCCTCTTCATCATTCAATCTTGTTCCTTGAACCAGAGTAGACTGTCTGAGATATATGTAAGATCAATATCATATACAGACTCACATTAGCATGGCCATGCATTTCTCAGTCTCTCTATTAGGAGGCCTAGGAAATCATACTCCTATAGGAGGGAAAAAACCCATCTCTATCACTCACTGTCATTCCCCATGTGTCACAATTCAAAGCATACAGAAGGACATGTGATGAGTGTAGTGATTTCAGGTCTAAGAACCACATACACCACAATCACTATAAGATGTGATTCTAACTTACCTAGTTAAGGTTTCCATGTATCACTCTTATGGTGGGTCTGTCTAATACATTTTTCTCTAACATGTATCTGTGAGCTTGATTTGATATTGTCATATCATGACTAATGAGATTTTTTCATCAACCAACTCACACTCTGATCTTATGTGTTATTGTTGTCTATCTACCTTCCACAATAACAATCGATCAGGGGTATAATGAGAATGTATGTACTCTTAACATTCATATGATCTCATTCTTCCAAGTCATATTCTTGAAGACATACATCATTGAGTAATATCATTCTATAGACATTTATTATGTTATTTTATTATCTCATAACTGAACAAATAGAATAAATTGGAAGCTTTCCTTTATTGTTAATCAAATCATTTACATGTTATGCCATTACAATCATTATATGATTGGCTCTCTGGGCATATACACCAACAACTCAACCACGACAATAGAACCTATCAGTTCTCATTTTATTCACAACTTGCTTCATCTTCCTACACATACCATCCTCAAGGATGATAAACAAATATGGCAACAGTAGGTTCCCCTACTTAAAACTCTCCCCGTCTAAGATATCCCCTCAAATAAGCCATTTACCACCACAAAAATCCACACATACTTGAAGAAAGCCATCATTCGCTCAATATATTTATACATGAATCCATATCACCTTAGAATGGCATCCACATAGCCCTCATACACCAAGTTTCAAGCCTTCTTCATATAAATATTCCCAATGAGGTTTTTCTCCCTTTCACTTGTGATTACTTCATGTAAAATTTTGAACATCGACTAGATATAGTTCAAAATGTTCCTCCCTTATACAAAAGAGCCTTGCTATGAGATTAACTTTGGAAAAAGTAGTGCCCATCTCAATTTCAAAATACTTTCTATAAGACACATAAATATCAAGATTGGGCAAAAATCCAAAGTGAAGGGTGATTGATTGTCCACCTTTGGTATTAAGACCAACTTGCTACAAAAAAAGCTCTGGTAAGTCGTTGCAGCATTGAAAAAAGCCACGACCAAGTCTAGGAAGACATATTTGATGAGATCCCACACTTTCAAGTATAAATTCACCATAAAATCATGTGTTCTGGTCATCTAGTGCCTATCCATGCCTTTCAGATTCAACTCCACCTCTTCTAAAGTTGGTTTTTCTAGAAACATCATGTTTTCCTTTGTACTAACCTTCCATGGATGGTTTCGCTCATGTAAATCCCTACCATCCTCCATCATATAACTTAGAGAACACTGGAGTTCCCTCGTGGCACATCTCCATCAGTTATCCAGTCATAGTACCATCTTCTTTATTGATCCTTACCACCACTCTTCTCTTTTGTTTACCTTTAACCAAAGCATGATTGAAATATTTGTTTTGATCACCAGCCTTCAAAACTAGTTTACCTATGCTCTTTTCCTCCATATAGATTCCTATGTTGGTATGTATGATAAGAAAACCAACCATATGATGATTGTAATGGCATATCTTGTAAAATTTTTGATCAATAATAAAGGCAATCTTGCAATTTATTCTATTTTATTGAGTTATGAAAAAATAATGTAACATAATAAATGTCTATAGAATGATATTACTCAATGATGTATATCTTCATGTTGAGGGCCTAAACAATTAGATCATACAAATGTCAAGAGTATGCACATTCTTGTTATGTCCCTAGTCTATTGTTATTGTGGAAGATGATAGATAACAATAACACATAAGACTAGAGTGTGTGTTGGATGATGACAAAATCTCAGTAAGTCATGATATGTGATATCAAACCAAACACATAGATAATTGTTAGAGAATAGTATATTAGATAGATCCACCTTGAGAGTGATGCATGAGAACCATGATTGGCAGTCCAAATCATCTCTCATAGTGATGGTGGTGATTGTCATTCTTAGACCTCAAATCACTACACTAATCACATGTTATTCAGTGTGATCTGACATCATCCACTGTGACCTTGAATAAGGGTTTCCATAAATGTGGTGCTCGAGTCCATTGTGACACATGGGGATGACTGTGAGTGTTACAGATGGGATTTTTCCCTCCTACATGAGTATGATATCCTTGTCACTTGATAAGAGAGACTGGGAAATGCATGTCCATGCTTGTGTGAGTCAATATGTGATATTGAGCTTACATATATCTCAGATAGACTGCTCTTATTCAAGAAACATGGATTGAATGTTGAAGAGGATGAAGATTTCATGCCTCAAGTTCAATCTGGATATCAATGACAAAAAATTATATGATCACTATAACACCAATCACATATTGTAGGTTGAAGTTGTTCACCAACTTTATGATTACTTTGGTAGCAATGATGTCTTTCTAGATACCACTCATTGACCATGATGTCATAAATTGATTATGGACATTCACTTCCAATGTAACTTGGAACCTATAGCATCACACACAAATGATACACTAAGACTAGGAGTTTAGTCATGATTGAAGCTTAAACTTGATTACTAAAGTGTTAGGTAATCAATTTTAAAAAGGATTGGAAATCATCACTCTGAAACAACCAGTTCAGAAAGTGAACTGATCAACTTAGTTGTGTGAACCAACCAGTTTAGGTTGTAAACCGACCGTTTGGTTGATCAATACAATTGGATTAAGGATTGATGTTGATGTCATGTTGTGTATTAATCAAATATTAAATACCAATACAATTGCAAATAGGAACCATCATGAATCAATCGGTTCAAGTGTTGAAACGGCCGTCTATGTGTGAACTGACCAGTTTTATGGTTTGTAGGTTCTGAAAAATTCATGAAATTCCGTCTCTTTGACTCCCACTTGACATGGAAATCCTAATCCTGGCCCTATGATAAATAGAGGGATAGTCAGTGCTTTCTAGAGACACACTAATAAGCTCTAACAATTATTGTCTTCTCATATTTGTGGTAACATGACTACCCAAAAAAGTCCCACCCATCAAAGGGAGGGACAACAAGGGAGAGACAACTGGGGAGAGCAAGTCAACTCTAGCACATTGACTAGATGGGACAACTCCTTCTTGTCAGTTCACATGACATGTAGTAAGTAAATGATAAAACCAAATCATTGTGTTATTATTATCTATCAGCCATCCACAATAACACCTGAGTAGCATCTTGACAAGAATGTACATACTCCTGACATCCATATGACCCCATTGTTCAAGTCAACAACTCAAAGACATACGTCATTGAGTAATGTCATTCTTTAGACATGTTATGTTTCATCATTATATCATAGCTGATTCAAACATAACAAATAAGAAGATTGCCTTTATTATTGATCAAATCATTTGTATGATATTCCATCTCAATCATCATATGATTGGTTCTCAGGGCATACATACCAACATTGGTATCCGTGCTACATCAATTTACAGTGTTTTGGTATTCAATCGATATGATTAGATTTTTGGTATTATCATTTAGTTATTTTTTTAGCAAAGTCAGGAGATCATCTATTCATCCCCCTCTCCTCATACAGGAAAATATTGAACGATAGATTACAAGATACACTAGCATAATTAAACATGTTATTATATGTGATGAAAATTATTAAATGATTAATGTGTATATCCGATTAAATACCACATACGATCCGTATATATGATATGCTATATATGTAATTTATAAGTGTAGACCTAAAATTGGTTTTTATGGTGGATGTTAGCATGGTTATAGACATTAACCATGCTAATATTTCCCTATTGTGATATCAAAGCCACATCAATTTACTATGTTTTGGTATTTAATTGATATGATCATATTTTTGGTTTTATCATTTACTTATTACATGCGATGCAAATATTTAAATGATCAATGTGCATATCCGATTAAATACCACATATGATCCCTATATATACCCATTTAACATAACTCGATGTTTACCTATTACAATGTAATATGTTAAATAGGATTAAGATGTTAGCATGGTTATTCCACTGCAATATTTGATGCCATATTTCCCAATAGTGGTATCAAAGCCATGTCAATTTACTATGTTTTGGTATTTAATTGATATGATTAGATTTTTGGTTTTATCATTTACTTACTACACGTCATGTAAATATTTAAATTATCAATGTTCATATCAACTATATACCACATATGATCCTTATATATGTATATATGATATGATATATATGCAATTTATATGTGTCACCCTAAAATTGGTTTTGATGGTGGATGGTAGAATGGTTACGATCAATAACCCTATATTGTTATGCCATGGTTGGATGGTTGTTATTCCTATTTATATCTAGGTTTGCATATTGGGCCTCTATCTCCTTTTCCATATGTAAAAGTAATAGTTCGTTCCTTCCTATGCTCCCATTGAATGTAACTCAAGGTTTCTTTATTATAATGTAATATATTAAATATGATTAGGATAATTTGAATTCCTATTATGGTGAAGAAGATGTTTTGCATCAAATGAACTGTCTATTTCAAAAGAGGACCAAGGAGGCCTGACGACAGGATGAGTTGACTGATTGGTTGGTGGCTAAACCAGTCAATTGGAGGAGTCCAGACATTGATTGGACCGGAGACCAGGTGATCGATCTGAGAGACCAACCAACTGACCAAGAGGACAACCGATCGGTTTAAGAGTTCAACCAATTGACCTGGATTGATTCCAACACAAATCTTCAATAACAACATGCTACTACATATCATGTGGAACATAGGTGGTAGTAATTCCTTGTCTCCCTAAGGTATTATAATAGTGTAGACATAACCACCACTCATGTTTTATAATTGCATGTTTCGTTTGTGGGTATAATATGTATATTATACATATATGTGGTGATTGGATATGCATATATGTATTTATATAGATATAAAATCCCCCAATCAAATATTAAGTCTTAGATGCTTTCCATAAGAAACACACATGAAAAGATTGACCAACTAAGCATGGGCATGCCATATGTGGTGTGTTGCTCATCTCATGGAAGTGTGATGGTAGTCATGTGGGCCTGCCAAGAAGGGTGCAACACTATTTGATTTGATTTTGGGTCATACTTAACTAGGTGATCTTAATGAGATTAAGTTCCTAGAAGCATGCAGATGACTATGGAAAAGAGTTGTGCATGCCATCTATCCAAGTATTTCATAAGAATCAACTGGAAAAAGTTTCCTACCTTAATGATTGACTATGGATGCTGGTGTTGGTTGGGCAATAAATTAATTATTTAAGGTCTAGATTCACTACAAGGTTGTATGATACAATCTTCCAAATTGATATGTGAGGGATATAAATTTGCACAAAATAGTGGGAGCGATTATTAATTAAAGGCCTAATTAAACATCATCAAGATTTATTTTAATAAAATTCAATCAAAAGCATATTGACAAATTACAAATTTATCAAGAAGCAGATGGTTAAAAACAACATTGTGATAAGTTCTATGAAGGCAAACTTAACAGAATAAAGGGCTTTGAATGATGAGTGTAGGTTCTATGTCCTAGATACACCAATGCTAAAAGAACCTTCTTCTGATGCACCTAGGGCTGGGTTGGATGCTTATTGGAAGCATACCAACAATGCATTATATATTAAGAACCTTATGATACAATGTATGAACTATGAGTTGCATGAGAAAAATGTAGACATGGGGATACTTGAGATGAAAACACATCTTAATAATATGAACCAGAATCATGAAAGCAATAAAGGTACAATGTCTCAAAGGTGCTCTTTGAGTGAAAGATGACAGCACGAGATATAATAGAGACACATGTGCTCAATATGATTGGACATGCAGAACATCTAGAGAGTCTAATATTTCCTTTGACTCAAGAATTGGCCATGGATATGATTCCATGATCATTTCTTAAATCATATAACCAGTTTATCGATTGTTATTACTTATGTAACTTGGCCAAACTAGTGCCCGATTTGATTGGCATGTTGATAAATGCCAAGTTACGACTGAATAAGGACAAACCCATGATGATGATTAGGGGAGAAGAGTCCAAGGATGAAAGCAAGGCTAAGAAGAGTTATGAGGCTAAGATGAATTCCAAGTCTCAACACTCAAGACAAGGAGAAAGATAAGCACAAGAGGAACCTGTCCTTTATACTTAAAGTAATTTAGGAAGATGAAGCATGTGATAGAGATATCCACATTAGTTATATACTTTATTTAGATAAATTTGTCTACTTCTTCATCTTGGGACTAGATAACGGATGGGGATCTCGTATATGTTTGAATATGCAAGATCTAAAAATAGGTAAGTCTTTACGAAAGGGTGAGGTCAAACTGCGTGTCACAAATGGAGCAAGAGTTTCTGTCATTGTAGTTGGAACTTATAATTTATCTATTCCCATGGGGCTTGTAATAGAGTTAAAGAACTACTATTTTGTACTTGTCCTTGATAGAAACATTATTTATGTATCTTGTATGGACAAGGATGGATATGAATTTCATAGAATTGTCAATGTGTCATTCAAAAGATGATATCTTTTATGGCAATGCACTAGTGTCTTATGGTCTTTATTTATTGGATCTAAATGTTTATAACATAAATTCCAAAACATTAAAACTTGATAACTCAAACAAAACATATGTTTGACATTTTTGTCTATGACACATCAATGAGAATCACATTTCTGGACTCTATAAAGATGGCTATCTAGACTCTTTTGATTTTGAACCAATAATGACATGTGAGTGTTGTTTGTTGTGCAAGATGATAAAGAATGCCTTCACTGCTAAGTATGAGAAGGCTAGTGATCTATTAGGACTCATACATACTGATGTATGTGGCCCTTTTAAAACAAATTCTAGAGGTGGTTATTAGTATTTAATTACCTTTAGTAATGATTTCAGTAGGTATGGTTATGTTTACTTGATGAAACATAAGTCAAAAACTCTTGAAAAGTTTAAGGATTTCATGAATGAAGTACAAAACCAACTTGGTAAATGTATTAAGGCACTTTTTTCCGATCGAGGTAGAGAATACTTAAAACAATAGTTTGAGGACCTTCTAAGAGATAGTGGTATTGTATCACAACAAACTCCACCCGGAACACCACAACATAATACTATATCAAAAATAAGAAATCACACATTGGTAGAAATGGTTCTATCAATGATGAGTTTTATGAACTTCTAACTTCCTTCTGGGGTTATGCACTACAAACCATCATTTTTATACTAAATTATGTACCGTATAAATTGTTTCAAAAGACACCATACGAGATATGGTATGGGAAGCATCCCAATGTGTCCTTATGAAGATTTGGGGATGTGAAGCTTATGCAAGAAAGTAGTTTCCCAAAAAGCTTAGACCCAAATTGGATAGATGTTATTTTTTTGTATATCCTAGGGAAACCAAAGGATACCACTTTGTACTCCATGTAAGAACAAAGTGTTTGTTTCTAGGTATGATGTATTCGTTGAAAAGGAATTCATTTCAAAAGGAATCATTAGAAGGAAAGTAGAACTTGAAGAGGTTTGAGACCAAAAATAAAGCATTAAATCTATAGAGGTACTAGAGGAACATAGAGATCCACAAATTGTTGTGGAGTCCCAAATTCCTCATGTGACATAGGAACCTCACATAGCTAGTAGGACAAGCCTCATGATAGATAGATTTGGTTATATTGTGTCTTAAGAAGGCGATGAATCAGTCACTGATGATGAGCCAACTACCAACCTAGAATATGATAAGGGACTAAAGTCTAAGAAATGCCTTATGGCCATGATATCTAATATGGAATCCATGTACACTAATAAGGTATTGACCTTGGTGGATCCTCTTGAAGGGGTAAAACTCATAGGGTGCAAGTGGGTCTTCAATAAGAAAGATTGACATGGATGGTAATGTACAAAATTATAAAGGTATATTGGTTACAACGTGTTCTAGACAAGTTCAAGGTGTTGGCTATGATGAAACCTTTTCTCTAGTTGCCATGGTTAAGTCCATCAGGATCATGCTTGCCATTGTATCTTATCAAGACTATGAGATTTGGCAGATGGATATTAAAACTGCATTCCTCAATGGGAATCTTCTTGAGGATGTGTGCATGTAAGACCTATGACCAAGCTTTCTTAGCTTAATAAGATGCTTAATAGCATAATATAATCATGTTATGTTATATATACATATACATATACATGTTACATGCTTGTGTTTCAAGTTTGATCCAGTTTGGATGTTGTTTGAGCTAGTTATGCTTATATGTGTTTGTTTTGAACCTAATTGCAATTTATACATGTTTAGGGTTTTTCTTGCAATTTGTAACATGCTTGTATGCCTCACATTCTTTGGTGTCATGTTGGAGAGATTGGTCCCTTAGGGAGATTTTTTTTACCTTGATTTGATGAGGTGGCATCATGTGTTAATATTCTAGGGTTTGGTTGGATGCCCTAGTTTGATGTTGACCTTGAGAGTTGATCGATAGTTTCCCTTGTTTTTCATGGACCACCTTGATGTTCCTTCAACCATGTTCTCTGTGATCGAATAGGTTTGAGTGTACCTAGTGGTCTCTTTGGTTGATGGAACAAGAAACCCTAGGTTGAGTTCTATGTGATCGATGATATTCTATTTCTCGTCGAACATTGAGCGTTGGATCAAGTTTTCATTCGACCGATGAGATTTCCTGGACCAAGTGAGGTCATTGATTTTCCTTGGTTTTTTCACCCATTTTGCATGCATGATCTTACTGCTTGCATGGACGAATTTTCATGGACAAGTGGCACATATTTGCATGACATCTAAACCCCCTTACCTCTCTCTACCTTTGGATATATATACCCCTCTCTTTACATGCAAGTGATCTCTCTGCACCCTCTTCTTTCTCTCTTCTTACTTGGATCTCATTCATTGTGTTCTTGATAGTGAGGAGGTTCTTGACCTTGGAGAAGGTGGCCAAAAGCCTTGCATGTGAGATAGGGTTTTGGAGCAACCCTTCTTTATTGATGGTTTTGTGATCCTTGATCTTGGTAAGTGATCTACTTTTCTTGATCTTTGTTTTCTTGCAACCCTAACTCTCTTCTTTCTCTTGGATGAATATATGGGTGTCCATGGTGGTGTTTTTGAGTTGAGCTTGAGGAACTTCTCTCTTCTTGGCCGAATCCATGGTTCTCCATGGTAGTGCCTAAGTTGAGTTGAAGATCTCCTCTCTTCCTTGTCTTTTCGGCCTAGGGTTTTTCCATCTACCTTGTGATCCTTTAACCTAGGGTTTTGTTTCTCTTGTTAAGGTTGTCTATCTTAGCCTTTAGGTGGTGATGAAGCTAGGTTTACACTCTCTTTTGGGTTTCCTTACTATTGGAGTTGTTCCTTCACATCCAAGGTGAGTTATATAACTTTCTCTATGATTATTGTTACACTTAACCGTGCATGAAAATAATCTATCTCTAAAACCTAGTTCTATGTTGAATGATGGTGATATCATGAACTAGGGATATTTTTCTATGGTGATCTTGATTAGATAAACCCATCTTTGATGAAATTACAATCTTGTTCACATTTATCTTGTTGTTGAAGGAGGTTTTTAACTCTTACATGCATGTGCTAAGCGTTAGTTTTATCTCTCTTGAATATGGTTTTCTTTCTTTCTTGATGGTGGAGGTTTTGGATACATGCATGATGATGGAAACGTTGGTTTTCTTCCTTGATTTCATAGTTCACTTTTCTCTCATGGTGATGGTTGATTTGGGGTTTTGATGATGAACTTCTTCATGTGTTTTGTTCCTTTGTGAGTTTTGATTTCATGGTGACAAACAACATATTGATCATGTGGTTGATGAATCTTTCTCTCTTTTCTTGGGTCTCTAGATGTTGATTTTTTTATGATCACCAAGGTGGACCTCATGTCTTGGTTACTAGGGTTTTCTCTCCAATGTGGTCGATGATGTTTTCATGGTTCTCTTCGGTCATTGAACCTTAGATAGTTGATGATGTATTTTGTTCTTGGGTTGTGGAAGGTGATGTTCTACCCTCATGCCTTTGTTTTCCAAGGGTTTCAAGTCCCTTCTGTTGATGAATAAGTTATGTTTTCCCTCAGATGCTATGTTTTGACCTAAGTTTTCATTATGAATGATTCATCTCTTTGATCGATGAAGATGATGTGGTCTATTTGTCTTCAGTCGATCAAAATTCCTATAAAAGTGAATTCTTATGTGGTTGACATCATGTTGATAATAGTTGGCCTTTGATTTTCCAAGAATTTTGTATATGGTGATCATTAGGGTTGGATGTTAATTGTTGTTTTGAAACTGTAATTTAGTTAGCTATTTTGAATCTCTAACCCTAATTTGCAAGTGCATAAATTTGTTTCTTAGATTGATTGAGTAATTAGCATGATGATGAAGTACTTTCTCTCTCCTAACGTTGTAGCCCTAATTGTTGTTGAATGAGCATCATAGCTAATAATTAATTGTGATATATTTTATGTGACACATGTGTGATAATTATGAGGTTAGAAGAGGCATGGAGGCATAATGATATTCTTGAAGGAAACTATGTGAATGGTCTCATGACCTTGGCAATGGTTTTGTGCCCTAATTGAGGTGATATACTCTATTGATGCGCTGAGGGCTTGATATCTCAGGATAATGTAATATTGGTGATGGCCTTGTGTATGGAAGTGGAATCGTACCATGTGCTGATGTGACAAGTTTATGATTTTTTACATTTTACCTTATGTACTTGCAGTCTACCCTTATCTTTGTAGAACCTCTATAGGGTTTGTATGTAACTTGATTGATGTAGTAGAGATACCCAACTGGCTTTAACTAATCAAGTGAAACCCTAACTATGTGGTTCCTTATTGCTTAGATACAAATTATGGTCAAATTTTGGTGGATAGTGGAACAAGTATTCCTATGATAAACTCAGAGTGCATACCGTTGAGTATGCGAGGTGCAAGTGACCATGTGTCCTTGACATCTTGATCCCATCGTTTAGAGGATGGTTGCGGTCATGCCTTGGCAGGATAACGAATGCAGTTGTATCTCAGTATATATATGATGACATAGAAGACAACTGTGCATGTACCTCAGATGGTTGGGAATGCATACCATGTTCACTAGTGTTGTGACCTATATGCCAAGGTGGACTAGGATGTTTTGCAGTTGGACTTTATATGCCACTATGACAGACTTGTCCTCATCGAGGGTGGAAGATGATCTTAGGAGTCTGACTCTTCCTAGATATTGTATGGCACTAATTTTGACTTAATAGTGGTCAGTTGGAGTGTGAGTGGTATACCTCAACTCCTCAGGTCTTTAAAAGATGTAATACATCCTTGTAGCATATCTTCTTAGGGTTAAACACAATTCACATTGGATGTTTACCCTTGTGTTCTTTCTTATACTACTCAGTTGTTATATAATGCGGCAAGAGAAGTTAACTGTATACATGTTCTTCATATTCCTTCTAAAAGCATATGATGTTCTACTTATCAATTCTACTTGCTCAATCTGGTTATCCTATGTAATCAGTTTTAAATTTCATTTAGTTGAATCTTCTCATAATGCTTAATCCATTATAATAATATATTTAGTGGTAACCTTAATCGTTGGTTGATAGTTATATCTCTCACTGGGAAGTTGGTCATCAGTGACGTGGTACAGATCATACTATTGAGGAAGAGCATCTCGAAGATAAATAGCCGTTGAGGGTTGGATGCTGCTAATTGTGTAGTAGAATCCTAGTGTCATCCATGTACTCTTAGTTTCGAGAAGGGATGTGTTTTGTAGATGTTGTATATAATACATTATTTTGGAAATATGTCATGGTTGTTCATATGTTGCTTATATATGTGAACATGATATCTTTTATAATAGGCCGATGGAAGATGGCCATTGAATAGATGTGAATACCTCATAAGGTATGATATGTGATATAGGTTGAGGGACCTTGTTGTAATATGTATCCTCTTGAGATGGTTATATGAGATCGGTTTTAATTTTACATGTTCTTTTGGTAATGTGGCTGGTTAGTTGTTGATTGTGCTCTTTGTTTTGAGTTATCTTGTTTTTTGGCATTGGTACATCACAATTTGGTTGGTATCAGAGATCTAGGTTCACTGAGTATACATGGACATAGGAATAGGGTTGTGTCTATTCTTGTATCCTCCTATATATCTGATTATAGATTTTTCTTATGCATATATGTCTAGAAAGCATGAATAACATGTTGAGAGTAGTGTTGCGACACCAGGAGGTGGTGCGAGGAGGCAGGAAAGAGTGGATGGAGTACCTGAAGTGACTCAGTTTGACCTAGAAACTATAGCCAATCCCACTTTTCAGTCCATGGCAGATAGAGTGCATGTATCTCAAACATGGGTTGCTGTTCCCAATGCAAAGTCCTAGGGTTTTGGTAAGACTTTTGAGAGTTTGTGATGTTTTGGGGCATTGGAGTATGCGGTTATGACAAACCCAATAGATGTGGACATGTTGCGGAGGGAGTTGGATGAGGTGTTTAAGATCCTCAATATCCCTAAAGAGTGACACGGTGAAGCATGCAGTGTACCTAGCCATTGGTGGGCCATCGAGGAGGAGAAGAGGCTCGGAGTTTCTGTCAGTTGGAAAGACTTTGGGAGAGAGTTTTTGAGTCGATACTACTCAAAGACATATTTGGATGAGCTGATCTTGTAGTTTGAGAAGATTCTACAAGGATTGATGACGATCAATGAGTATGAAGCAAAGTTCATGGAGTTGTTGAGTTTTTGTCCTCACATGGCAGCAAAAGATAAGGATAGGATCTGACAGTTAGAGAAGGATTTGAATATAGAGTTGGCAACAAAGGTGTCAGCTTTGGAGAATTGGTAGTGGTTTGATTCCTTCATGGAGTATGTGAAACGGTTTGAGATGTCAACAATAGAGAAGTGTGAAGCCAATGCTAACAATAAACCAGGTTAGTTTTAGGGGCAATCTTTTGGAGACTTCAAGAAGCCTATGTTTCATCAACTTGGTCGTAGTAGAGATCAGTGGTACAATCACAATGGTCACCAAGAAAAGGTATAGGTCATAGTTTTTCACCAGAGGGAGCTCACAGTGCAGCATCAGTATCATTAAAAGGGTTGTCTAACCCACAATATGACTCGAGGATGTGTCACAAGTGCAAACAGGTAGGGCACATCAGGTGGTCTTTCCCGATGAAAGAGAAGGAAGTGACACAACATCCAAGATAGTGTCAGTAGGGGTTGCAACAGCAACAATTCAGAAGTTGTGGAGGTAGTGGACACAGTCAGGCATCACACAAAGGTTCCAATGGCAAGCTAGTAGAGGACATGGGTGACAGCAGGAGATGGCTCGATTCTACGCTATGAGTCATCTTGAGAGGTCAGTCAACCCACAGGTCATGATAGGTCAGATGGAGCTTTTTCATTTTCATTTGTCTGCATCTTCTTTCGTATCTATTTTAGTTGACTCGGGTGGAACACACTCTTTTATCACCATAGAGGTGATATGTAGTTGTTCTTTGCCTATTAGTCGTAGATCTGACAGTCTTCTATTAGTAAGCCCTCTTGTTGTATCTTTTGAGTTGTGGGAGGCCTGTCCATCTCACGACATTTCTTTCTCAGGATGAAACATTCAAGTGGACCTTATGCCACTTGACATGCATGGATTTGATGTATTCTTGGGATGGATGCCTTGGATAAGTACTGGGTGGTCTTGGACTATAGTTCCAAGTTGGCGATGTTCTTTGGCAGTGATGTTTTGAGGGTTTTCTAAGGAGATAGGAAGATTCTTCAGATGTTTTTGGTGTCATCTATGACAATGAAGAGGCTAATGAGGTAGGGGTGTGAGGCTTTCTTAGCACACATGTTGTATACCAAGGTGAGGAGTCCTAGTATCTGGGAGGGGTCTAAGGTGTGAGAGTTTGATAATGTGTTCCCTGAAGAGTTTCTTAATGTTCCCCCTCCTAGAGAGATTGACTTTGATATCAATCTTATTCCTGGAACGTAGCTGATAGCGCAGTCACCATACATGATGACACCGAAAGAGATGCATGAGTTGAAGAAGTAGTTGTAGGAGCTGCTAGAGAAGGGATTTATCACGTCGAGCACTTCCCCTTAGGGTGCTCTTATGTTGTTTGTGAAGAACAAGGATGGCTCTATGAGGCTGTACATAGATTATCGGTAGTTGAACAAAGTGACGATCAAGAATAAGTACCCTTTACCTAGGATGGATGATCTTCTTGATCAGCCGATAGGTGTTGCAGTGTCCTATAAGATAGATCTGAGGTCTGGTTACCATTAGTTGAGGATCAAGGCAGATGACATACCCAAGTCAGCTTTTTGGTCGAGGTATGGTGTTTACAACTTTGTGGTTATGTCATTTGGGCTAACCAATGCACCAACAATGTTCATGGACCTGATGAACAGGATGTCCAAGCTGTATGTTGACCAGTTTGTGGTGGTGTTCATTAATGACATCCTGATATACTCTAGACATAGTCAGTAGCATCTATGAGAGGCTTTTATGTTGTTGAGACAACACTAGTTGTACACCAAGTTCAACAAGTGTGAGTTCTGGCTAAAGGAGGTGCATTTTCTTGGGCACTTGATATCTGCTATAGGTGTTTGTGTGGACCCAAAGAAGGTGGAGTCCATATTAGAATGGGATCATCCTAAGACATTGATGAAGGTTCATAGTTTCCTAGGTTTAGCAGGATACTATAGGAGGTTTATCCATAACTTCAGTGTTGTGGCATTACCCCTAACCAAGTTGACAAGGAAGGGTGTTTCATTTGTCTAAAATTACATGTGTCAAAATTCTTTCAGTTATTGAAGGAGAAGTTGACCAGTGCACTAGTGTTGGTTCTACCAGAGAAAGGAAAAGGTTATATCATCTTCTATGATGCATTAAAATGTGGCTTGGTATGCGTGCTGATGCAAGAAAAGAATGTGATTTTTTGCTTCATGACAACTTAAGAAAGACGAGGAGAACTACCCAACACATGATATGGATCTTGTAGTTGTGTTCCATGCTTTGCATATTTGGAGACACTACCTTTACAATGAAAAATGTCAAATCTTCACTGACCACAAGAACCTTCAATATATCTTCTCAAAGCAGAAGCTAAACATGCGTCACATGAGATGGATGGAGTTAATCAAGGATTATGATTGCACGATAGATTGGCAGCCATAGAAGGCAAAAGTGGTAGCTGATGCACTTAGCAGGAAGTCTTCTTTATCATCATCTGTGGAGAAGGCACAATTGTGTGCCACAAGAGAGACAATTGGTGTCTCTTCTCCAGATGAATGTTTAGTTGGAAGTTTCTTTGTTGACAAGCCTTTTAGCATAGTTGCAAGTGAAGCCTATGTTTATATAGCAGATCAGAGATGTCCAGTGGAGTGATTATGTGATTGTAACGTCCTAGGATTCAGCCATCTCGAGACTTAGAAGGCTTGAGAAGACAAACCCCAAAATGTTAACTAATTGTTTTAGAGAGCGATGCGGAAGCATAATACACATACATGAACATACAACCATAACATACTCAACATTCAACATGTATATTTATACAATATGAATTATTACAAAATGATTTATAGTTACATATTGAATGAAAATTTTACAATGTATGAACATGTATGCTATCTAAGATCTTAGACAATAGGTAACCTGAACAACTTGCTCACACCTTGTTCTTTTTCCCCCATGCTATCTCTGAACCTAAAACATACGTGAAACAAATGAATCAAAAAACGTTGGTACGTGGTAAAAGATACACTAATAAGGTTGCGTAAAGGAAATACTTGAAGAAGGAAGAAAGAGAGAAAAACCATTTCTTAAGGCGAAATCAGGTAAACATCCTTTTTATTACATTTATTTGATGCGGTTGTACTACAGTTATCTGCACTTGACTTACAACCAGTATGGGAAAAAATTATATCATCATACATCTAACATGGGCCAAAGCATCATACATCCATGTTAGGCAACATACATCCATACCGGGCTAGGTGCACTAGTAGCTACAACCCATCCATATCCTTTTATGTTATATTAGATTTTGGCGAATTATAACTCATAATAGTTCAACCAAGCAATGAATATCCAAATAATAGCATTCATGATGTTACATATCATAAGAAACCAAGAAATCTAGTCTTATACTTATAAGACCACGTACCTGAGTTCAGAGATTCCTATTTACATTTTGGATCATCTACATCTCTGGTCATCACCTGATTAATAATAATTAATCATCATTAATACAAGGTTCACTAGAATTAATGGTATTTAGGTACATAATAGGATTTATCTAAATTTAGGCTCAAAATGATCCTAATTGGTCTCTGATATTTTTATACTGATCTAGAGGTCATTATTTAGGTTTGGTTCAAATTTTCACAATTTTTGCGATGATTAGTCTATTTTCTAGAATTAAAAATAGGATTGTAAGCATATAAATAGTCTTTAATAGAAAAAGACCTATTATTTAGATATATTACTCAGATTAGAGTCTAAATATGGATGTATATCATCATTAGGGTTCTAGGACAATTTTTATGAGAATTAATCTCAACTGGATATTCTTTATTTCATTCAATAAACTGTTAAAAGGAGCATTATAAACTAAATTAAATATCACCAAAAAATATGTCTCAAAAGTTTGTTCTAGAGGTTTCATAAGAAAGAGGAATTTTTTCTGAGTCCAAGGGTATTTTGGGGGGATTTTTAGGCCAAAGGTGCTATTTATTAAGAATTTTCTAAGAAAATGTCATTTTCTAGATATCAAAAGCATTATACCTTGTCATTTCCTGATGTGGCGGCGCTTGATTGGTCCACGCTGGCAAGACAAGTTCCTCAGCCCGCACCCATGGCTGGCTTGGTTGCGGTCTGACCGATTTATTTGATGGCCTGAGTGGTTCGTCTAGATTGCATACTGGACCAGTTGATTCTTGGATTGAGTCACTGAACTGATCAATCCTCCTCTCCATCACGGTCTCAAGTCTTGTGTGAGACCCAGGTGCCACCGCACACAGGAGAACCGGCAATAGATCAGCCTCTACTGCCATCTCTTGGTTGACCACAGATGCCACCTCTATCTTTAAGTCTAGCGCAGATTCCTTTCTCTTAGCCATGATTCTTCTCATGGCCTGTTTCTCTGCCTCGTGTGAGCTTTGTCGCAGCTGGAGCTCTAACGATAGATCGCGGCCTCCACAAAGATCGTCCTCCAAATCTCATCCTCACGATCACCCCCCTTCCTCTATGAACCAGGGACTACTCGCATAACAGATCATTAGTGAGGGATCATACATGATCCTCATCTCTTCATATGACTCAGATACGATGATCATGCTCGTGGCTGTCCCTGAGTTACATCGCCGCTATGGCCTAGGTTCAAGGCAAGGAACATCTCATCTTCCTACACCAAAATTGAAGAAGGATGGGGATTTAGCTTTATCAAAGCTCCAAGGAACCCATCAGTGCTTTTTCTACCAGACATAGTTAAGGATCCGGTCTCGGTAGGTGGCTGGCTCCTCCGCCTGGTGTTTGGTACTCTGTTTTCTCTAGAAAACAGAGACTCACTCACCTGCTACATCGGCAGTTTGTGGTGGCTCTACTCATTTGTGAGAACACCATCGTGGGGTCTAGCTCTGGCATGACTATGATCAAGCAACCGACCTCCAACAACAGCTTTGGTTGTCGCTCCTCCTTCTAGGTGTGAGGGGTGAGCTCATCATAAAGCTTCAAGCGCTAAGGCTGGGTGGATTGCTGGAGTGGTGAGGGCCATGGTGTGGTGGTGGCTAGAGATGCGGAA
This sequence comes from Alisma plantago-aquatica, assembly GCA_963693085.1. Taxonomy (NCBI): domain Eukaryota; kingdom Viridiplantae; phylum Streptophyta; class Magnoliopsida; order Alismatales; family Alismataceae; genus Alisma; species Alisma plantago-aquatica. Next base: position 138,351,357 of record OY856410.1, on the reverse strand, counting down.
GAGGAGGGAGGATGATCATCATACTCCTACCACCAAAACCTTAGACTGGGGTTGTCCTCTGAGTCTACTAAATGAGGTGCTTACACCTGAATAGTTAGAATGACTATAAGATCTAAGATTTGGGGTGAGTTTGTTGCATGGATTGCGGTGTTGTGGATCTTACTTCCCCATTGGAAAATCCAACTAATATGTGTTTCACTGCTTGGATGGGGGGGTTAGGTTCTGACTAAGTCCTCCACGTAGCTGGGAGGTGGAAGATATTTATGAGGCCTACAATCCTCCCTAGTAGGATTGATATTGTGCTACCTCTCCAAGACATGTGCATTAGTAAGGGGAGATCAGGTGCACAAGACATATATGTGTGACAACTACATTCAATTAAGCTACATACAATCAAGTTATCACATTATATTTAAATCAATGTTGGTAACTCCAAATTCTTGTATCTTCTAGCATAAGGCTTCAATCTGAATAAAATTTGAGCCATGAGTTTTCTCATAATACAAAACCTCTTCTTATTAACCAAAATCCATAATTCGATCATCTAACCCAATTATTTGAATAACCTCATATAAAAGTGTATAATCTTTCAATACCATTCATTTATAATCCAATCTGGATTTCACATGTCCAATTCACTTAACATGGTCTTGATGCATCCCAGGGTTCACTAGACAACCATTCATATTGATATATAATACTTATGGGTGTTTAACAACATATAAAACACACATGAATCCTTGAATTCTATATTGGGTATAAATGTTAATATCAAGGTTATCACAGTGATACAATAGGTCTGGTCTAAGTTGGGCAATGAGAAGTGTGATGGTTTTCATGAGATAGTGTGTTTCTACAACCAGATAGTGGTGCTAGATGTTGATGGTCTGAGGAAGTTAGTTATTGAAGAAGCTCACTCTTCAATGTACACAATGCATCTTGCCAGTACCAAGATGTACCAAAAATTGATGGATCTATATTGGTGGCCTAGCTTGAAGTGTGATGTGGTTGAGTTCGTGGTAAGATGTTCAGTGTTTCAGAAGGTCAAAGATGAGCATCAAAAGCCTATAGGGACATTGCAAATGTTACCTATAACGCAGTGGAAATCAGATCATATCACTATGGACTTTGTGGTTGGTCTTCCTAGGATAGCCAAAGGTCATGATTCCATTTGGGTGATAGTTGATAGATTGACCAAGTCAACTCACTTTCTTCCAGTCAAGATGATGTATACATGTAAGAAGTTGGCACAGGTGTATGTGGATGACATAGTGTGTTTTCATGGTATCCTAATGATGATAGTGTATGATAGAGGTCCTTAGTTTACTAGTCATTTTTGGGAATGTATGCCTACAATTATGGGGACATGGTTGAGGTTCAGTACAACATTTCCCCCATATACAAATGGTTAGTTTGAGAGGAAAAATTTGATGTTGGAAGATCTGTTGAGAGCTTGTATCTTGTAGTTTTTGGGTGGTTAGGATGCACACCTGAGTTGGATAGAGTTTTCTTACAATAATAGTTATCATAGGAGTATAGACATGGAACCTTATGAGTATTAGCATTATCGGTCTCTTCTTTTTAGGTATGAGACGGGTGAGTTTCAGATTTTGGGGCCTAAGCTTGTGCAACAGACTATAGAGAAGATCAAGGTGATACCACAGTAGCTGAAGGCAGCCCAAGATAGACAAAAGTTTTATGTTGATAATCATTATAGGCTTTTATAGTTTCAACTGGGAGACAAGGTGTATCTTAAGGTATCTCTTTAAAAAGGAGTGTTGAGGTTTGGTAAGAAGATAAGTTAGCTCCCAAGTTTATGGGACCTTACCCTATGGTGGCACGTGTTGTGAAAGTGCCTTATAAGTTGCAGCTTGTGAAAACCTAGAATTCTGATCCATCTATTATAATCTTTCTCTATCTTCAAGAAACTCATCTCTGTCAATTTAGTGTCAATCACGTTACTTGAGTGTGTCAATGGCCCAATTTGAACACTCGATGACTGATTTCATGAATTGTGGCTCTTATTTGAGAAATTGAAGTGTGTATCATTCACTGATTTTTCACCATATTGCAAATGGATTGAGCTCTTTTTATACGATCCTTATGATCTATAATATACATCTTTATGTATAGAATTCAATTATGAATCCAATGGTACAAAAATTTCCTTAATTTGAGTTTTGTAGCCCAAGTTATGAGCCTTCAAAGTGTGGTTCTTTTCCTCTTGATTTATTTGGTTTTTGAGCCTTTTTGGGGCCGAATGGATGTGGCCCAACCTCCACCCATCCTTAGACAAACCCAAGTGTGCCCCTCATGTTGGATGTTAGATCAAGTAGCTGGGATCCGACTTTGCACATTTTGTCTCTACCATCCGTACGCAGTACATAGACTGTGGCGCTGTCGAGCACCAGGGGCGGTGCCAACCACCCCATCACCACCAATACCTCGCCCTTTCATACAATGAGCACTCACTTCACCTTGTTTTATCTTCCCCCACATTTACCCCTTTTATTTTGTTGTTGCTGGTGCCCTGGAGCCCCCTTCGTCATGCCTCTCTCTTCCCTTGGTCAGGTGGCGCCACCATTGTGTACAAACTTGGCTCCTCTCCCTCGCACATCCTCAACACTCACTGATGCTATCATCAAGATCACAAACAAGATTTGGGCATGGACGGCTTCTTCCCAGGACCATCCACTCTCAGTGGCATGAGACATAGAAAGCTCTGGCGAACCACTGGCCACGGGCCACCACCCCGACCTGCTATACTAGAACACAAGGATGGAGATGAGGCAAAACTTGTTATATTTGGATCCAATAGTGCCCCCTATGTTCCCCTCTCTCAAATTAGGTATTAATCTTTCCCTCATTATAGGATGTGGATGTCACACCCTAGTCTCATGTTGAACCTCAGTGGCATATGTAAACTATAGTGATAACTATGTGTATATTGATATGTTGTTACCCAAGGTTGGTAGTTTGATTACTAGACCCTAGGGGACATCCACCTACTTTGGAATGCGTTCCTTATGATGTATATTGATGACCTAAAGTGCTTGGACCCTTGTCTTGATGAACCATAGCCTTTCTTTCCCTATTTCGAGTCTTTGACCCTAAAATGTAATTAAGTGATTCAACCTTGATTTGATCATAGAAAATGAATGGAACCTCAAAATGACATGAAACTTGAACCACATCCTTATGATGGACCCTATATCAAGAAAAGATCATCTAATGTACCAATAAGAAATTCGTAACCTAACATGACCAAAACCCTAAAATGATGTTAGTTAGGGTTACTGATGAGAATCTTATGCATGTATGTAATCTTATGCTTTACTAGGTGGTTGCTTTTGATCTAGATGGTCAAGGTTAAGTCATGAACACTCTGGAATTAGGTATGAGATTTAATAATTATATGAATATGGCTTTATTTCTTGAATGTGATACATATGTATGCTTGTTTACTTGCTCAAATACTACCATTTAGTATTGTAGTACATACTCGATGTTTGTCTCGCATCGTTGTTTTATAACTTACAAACATAATATGAAAACTCCATTATGCAATGTTGAAATAGGGTTAACTATTGGTGATGTCCTTGAGGTTCCTCACATATAAAAGGTTTACCTAATCTTGAGCACCCTTATAGACTCTTACAGTGGGAAGTAGTCAAAGGCCTTATAAATCCATGATGTTGTTAGTAGCATTGGAGTGAAGTGACATAAAATATGGGCTCCCATTTTTCTAAGAACTTAACTGGTTTATTCTTATTTGTTACTCTATAAATCTTTTCAATTATGTAAAAATTATGTATATGTATCTTTTAGCCATGTATTGAG